>CM017440.1:51019913-51619913 GCA_007726485.1 Eragrostis curvula | reverse complement strand
TAATGTTGCTGATATTGTACAGGAGGCCAAGGTAACTCATGATGAGAAGGCTGCTACAGATGAGCCTGACACAGTTTCTCCATATGAGCCTGATTCTGAAATACCATCACAAAATATGGCTTTGGATGACTTTGATGTTATTTCAGATGATGAATCTGACACTGATGAACCTAATGAGTACCTCGAAACATCTTTGGAAAGTTCAGATGTTACAGAGAGTGATGAATCACATGATGACATCACGGCGAGAAGTTCTGATCTAAGCTCTTTGAAGGTTGCGGAACTAAGAGAACTTGCAAAATCTCGAGGAATCAAAGGTTGTTCAAAGATGAAGAAAGTTGAGTTAGTTGAAGTTTTGAGCAGCACGGCTTGATTTGGTGACTTCTGTTCTTCTAATGCAATCTATCTTGGGCATGTGCAATCTTTCAGTCTCTGTGTCCTTTAGGTCTAGGCCCTTTTAGATAGAAAAACAGTAAATGAGCAAGGCTAACATCGTTTCAGTCTGTTCTGATCTTGTGTTTGGCTCCTTTGAACCATATATGTAGTCAATCTGTGCTGAGTGTCGTAAGCTTGCTGAGCCATTTGTTTCGTGGCATTTTGTTTAGTACATTGATGCGCTGTTTATGCAGAATCGAACAAGCCAGACCAATGCATTTCCTAGCAAACTGGTAAAACCTTTGAATTCGGTGGTGCTGATAGCATTCTGTAACTAGCCATTGTGCTTTACATGATGGTGCTCCAATATTCCTGATTCAAAAGTATTGTTTCATGTATGTTGGTTTTAGTTATGCAGAGAAGCATTGTTTGAAAAGTACTGACTGTGCTGAGCAGCAGCTTTGTTTTGCTCTTTGTTTTTTCTTCTTTTTTTCTTTTTCTTTGAGCCAAAGCCGCAGCTTTGGTTGCTCCTGAGAATGTATAATATAAGGCACGGGCTCAGAGATGAGTCTACATACATGAAACATAGGGAGGGACATAGGGAGAGAATGTATAAGACTTGCTATTACTTGTTTGGCAATCGGTGACTTAGTGTTTGTTTTGATTCAGGATAAAAACGAAACAGTCCATTGTAATAAAGAAAAACCGAAAGCGTAAAGGTAGTAGGATACTGTGTAAAACATTGTGATATTTTCGAGCATTTTCTCAGCTCATTTACACTACAACCATGTATTTTGGTCCCTTTGATTACCAAATAGCCATTAGCCAAGTTATCTTTTACATTGAATATCCTGATCGTAAAGGATTCGTGCAAATAGGTTGAACTATAGCAACACTTCAAATGTTTGAATCAGAGCAACCAGAAAAGAAAAGTAGTAGAACACTGAAACGATTCAGCCTCTCCATATGGCCCGTGACTCAATGTGAAGTATTTTTTTTCTATACAACCTGAAGCACTTATTGATCAAACGTTTAGTTATCATTTGTCGGTGAAGGTCTATATTTTGTACGACAAACCTTTTTTTTAATCATTCTTTTTTGGGGCGGGGGGGGGGGGGGGGGGGGGGGCATGCCCCGTGATGAGCCTTAAACTTCGTATCGTTAAAAAGAATAAGTGACTTTTTTTAACTAATTACCAACAATTGGAGATGAATTAAGCGTATCCCCTTTCATTATTTCATCAAACTCCACCACTAGCCACTGTTAGACTATGACTACACCCAGGTGATGGCATCAAAATGTTTCTTTTGGTCACATCCTTCTTTCCTTGGAAACTACCTGCCATTGCCATTACCCCGCTCGACCCATGTTTCTTTTATCATTCTTGGAGTGCTCCGAAAACTTAGTTTTCTATAACTTCGGTTTCAAGAACAAGAAAGGGGGGGGGGGGGGGGGGGGGGTATGCCCCCCACTGGCAAACCTAAACTTCATTCCGTTAAAAATAATGCAAGATTTTTTTTCCTACTTAGCAACAATTGGAAGTGAATTAAGCGTATGTCTTCTTATATTTGCTTAAACTCCACCACTAGCCACCGCTAGACACAAGCATGGGTTCAATTATCAGCTGATGACCCTCTTGACATGGCATTCAAGGTTTCTTTCTATCATATCCTTCTTTCTTGGATCCTACCGGCCACCACCCGCCTCTGCTTGTTGGCCTCCATGCGCCGTCTCTTGCCGTTGCCCGCCTCAACCAACCGTCCGACGCCGCGCACCACTAAGCTGCCCTCTGCTGCAACCACTAACCTGGATGGCTAGTTAAGGGGTGCAATACCGCATCCTTTAGACCTTGACCACCTAGCCAAGTAGCCAACTGAGACAACCTTAGCTTCCTATCGTTAAACCAGACGTGTTTGGTCATGCTCTTAATACAGTGATCAAAACAAAAGGGATGGATATCCAAACACAACCATATTGCTACGTCTGTAGTTTAGAGACAACTGAAATGATAATAATCTAAAGAATACTACTAGTGTATTGATAGCATAATTCACAGTGACTTTGTTCGAATCATAACCTTGTGGCCTGTTTCAATTTGCTCTGCATCCAACCAAAACACATGTAACAAATAACGGTAATTCAGTCACAACATGTCGCACTTTTTGTTGCGGTAGATACTGCAAACCTGAAAGCTACGAATAATGAAAACAATGAACTGATCAAAACTCGTGTAATCACCGCTTCTCCTCCAAAGCATTCTTCGGGTTCTTCCAAGAACAGAGGAGGGGTCTAGCTACTAGAGGCTGTCGAACCTGGCATCGAGCTTGAGAGCCGCCTCCTTGGCCTCGAGCGGGTTGTCCGGCCGGTTGGCGATCCGGCGGACCTTGGCGCTCTCGAGCGACCGGTGCTGGAATCCGTAAAGCCTGAGCACCTGGTTGTCGGCGAAGTTGATGGCGCGCTCCATGCTGCGAAGGCACCGGTCGAGCGGGTAATCCTCGTACCTGCCGCAGGTCTTGCACCCAACAAAGTGCGTGATGAACGGCCACCGGTCGTCTCCGAGCCCCGGGTGGTGCTTCTCCATCATCTCCTCGTACTTGTCCACCAACCCGGTCCAGAACCCGTGCAGGTAGAACTCCGTCTCGATGTGCACCTTCTCCATCCACTTGTCTTTTTCAGTGAGGAGCATGTAGATGAGCGACGACTGGTCGTCGGCGCCGAACGGCGGCCGGCCGGTGAGGTTGGCGGTGAGCATCTTCCCGGCCTCGACGCGGACGGGGCCTTTGGGCCCCATCTGCACCCACGCGTCGAGCAGGTCGAGCGACCACTGGCAGTTCCGGAGGAGGAAGATCCCGGCGTTGAGCGAGATCCACGACCGCTTCTCGAGCAGGTCGGGGTACCCGTGGATGACAAGGTTCTTCCCCTCGTAACGTGACAGCGGAAGCTCGAACGCCATGTCGGTGAAGATGGCGTCGCTGTCGACCCACCAGATCCACTCCACCTCCGGGTGGGCCAGCATGAGGCGCCGGGCCAGCGGGATCTTGGACCAGTACCCGGTCAGGTCCGCGTCCAGGTGGGCCGTGTTGTACACGATCTCCACGCCGGCGTGGAGGCGGCAGTAGTCGATCTTGTTCTTGATCGCCTTGAGCAGGTAGTGGTCGCCCGCCGGGTTGTCGCAGGGCCCCGGCGGCGAGCCCGTGACCAGGAGGATCTTGGGCTTTCCCTGACTGTCCCGGGACGGGAACTCCGGGTTCCGGGACATCCACTGCTGCCGCGTCGCGTCCCAGCCCGTGATCGCCGGGCCCAGCTGGTACCTCTCCCGCGGCGGCGGCGGAGGCAGCGTGGCGTTGTTGGTGGCGGTGGAGTTGGACGACGACATGATGACGGCGTCGTCCTCGAGCTCGGAGTCGGAGCGGATCTCCCGGAGCATGCGCTCGATGTCCTCGGCGACCTTGGCGTCGGCGGCCTCGCCGTCGGAGACGCCGCTGTTGACGACGAGGTTGAAGCCGACGGTGCCGCGGAGGACGAGCACGGTGATGAAGCCGCACATCAGGGTCAGCTTGATGTTGTTCAGCGTCTGCTGCCGCTTCTTGTTCATCGCCGCCCGCGCCAGCCTACTGGCCGGCCGCCCACCGCCGGCGAGCCCCATCGCGAACTCGACTACGCCTCTGCTCCTTCTCTCTCTCGATTGATGTGTTTGTGAGCAGGCGGTGAGACTGATAGTGATGTGTGTGAGATGTATAGGGAAGAGGGTTTTGGGGGCAGGAAGGAACGTTCCGTTCCAGTCGGTGCGGGGTGGGGTGCAGGGCAAGTCAGCGGAGCGCGGGAACTCCCAGGGAGCGGCGAATACAAAATTGATTGGTGGATTTGCAGAGCGTGATTCCCGTTCTGGACGCATTAGTATACGCTTACCACGGAAAGATGCCGGTGATTCGCGAGGCCCTAGATGCACATGAAGATTAATGGCGCCATGCTCTCTGCTCCTCGTTGACCGATCAGACGGTGCATATAGTATGGAATTATTACTGTCAAATTTCTGATTTTTGTGCCATGCTGAATGATGCGTCACAGTCGCACATATGCTTTGCCACCGGATCAGCTAGGCAAACAGAGAGTGCCATGCTTAATCTCACAGACTTACACAGTAAGCACTAAGCAGAGCGGCGAGAAGATGGCTCAGCAGCAGAGCAACAGAGATAATTTCGGGAAAGAACGTTGGTGGACCTCGCAGCAGAATGTATCAGTGGCGGGAAAGAAAAGAAGCCTCGTCCAACGCCGGCGACTGGACGTGAAAAATGGACTGTGCTGAACACGGGCAGCCCACGAGAGATGTAGGTCCAAAATGGATGCACGTTCCACCTAAAGGCCCAGAACAGTCTTTCCTTTCAAGTTTCATAGGTTAGTGGGCCAGATTGTTTTCATTTTGAAGGAAGTGGGCCAGATTGTATCTATTGGATTGTAGTTGGGTTGGGTTGGGCTAGTTTGGCAGCTAACGAGGGGGATTGTTTTCATGTTGAAGACTGAATTTTATTGACCGGAAGCTAACGAGTACAGTTATATTTTTTTTAAATAGAGAATTTTATTCCGACCTCTGTACATGTGTTACATGTAGCCATTACAAAGCAGCTAGTAAAAAAGAGCAAACAAAAAAAGGACAACTACAACCGAGCAACCACCAACAACCGTAGTTCCCTCATCGCCGAGAATGAGTCGCCACACCGGCACCAACCGTAGTTCCCTCATCGCCGAGAATGAGTCGCCACACTGGCACCAATTTGTTGTCATTCTCTTAAGATGCATCATAGTAGGGACATAAATAGTCTAACTGAATCCTAAAACACTGGTTTACACAAGGTATTAGCCAACATTGCACCGAGTACAGTTTGCTACTGAGTTTGACACATTAGCTAACTATGCTCAACTCTTTAAAGGGCAGGTATGATATGTCCGTTCAATTTTTTTTGTCCCTGATAATGGATAATAGCTTACCAAATGTTTCCCCAGAATTTGACCTGTTTGGTCAAACATATAGTTCGATCACAGCTGGAAGCTTCTTTGGTTGTGGGATATAGTTACAATCAGCAACTCGGAACACCTAACTTCGCAGTATATCAAATATATCTTGGGCTCATGGAACCCAGAATTAAGAGTGATGGAGCAAGAACACACAACATTCCTGAGCTTTGCACTATACAAAAATGACAATGAGAAATCACAGTAACCGACAGCTGAACCGCAAAGGTTTCAGGCCGCCGTGGGCACCAGATGCATTTCATAAGATCTTCTAAGCTTTCTAACTTGGCTGGGGCAGGGAGGTCTGCACTGCAAGTGGTGATGATGGTGAGGTGGGTGAGAAGCATGATGGCGGTCTCCTTGATGCTGATGGTGTTGATCCCCTCGGTGAGAGGTCCACCATCTCCATAGCCTGCGCCCTGAGCTCCATTGGATAGTCCTTGACACATCCAATTCTTGGACCAGCCCCCGTGCTCCACTTCAGGGATAGCCTATGGCCAAGCTGGTATGACTTGCTGCTCTCCCTCTTGGATTTCATCCTCTCAAAAATTGCCTTCTGCGGGACTTCGGTGGCTTTGGGGCTCTGCAGACCGCCTGATAAGGTTCTTTGGTAGGTTGGCTTCGCTTGTTCTGCAGGAGCATTCCCGCCTTCGTCGCCTTCTTTGCTGTTGTTCGGTGGGAGAATCAATTCTGGAGGACTGATAGCAGCAGTAAAATTCTGGATCTCATTAGGCACTGGATCATCATAGTAGTCCTCTTTGGTTGATGAACGTACCTGATGAATGGCCATAAACAATCACTAATGCAATCATCTAATGTTTCGACATAGTAATATTTTACAATGTGCAGACTAAAATAATGTACCTCAACTTCTTTGAGATCAACTCCATTATCTTCAAGGAAGTTCATAAAATTGCTGAGGTTCTCCGCGCTTGGTTTGTAGTGACCACTATAGGCCCAGATGGACTGATCCAGAAAATATCATCAGAAATTAGCACAAGAGAACCACTAAAAAAGCACAACACATGACATATAGTCGAAGCGATGAAATCATTATGGTGACCTTTTTGTAACATGGAAGTGATTTTCATCTGTTCGCAAACAGAAAATAGAACGGAGCAACCGATTCGATGGTGAAATTTCCATGTAACCATGGTGAATTTTGGACAGAAGTACACACATCAAATTACTCTCCATTATTATACTATGTTTAAAGATTGTGGGGAAGCATTATATAAATACATTCCTATCTTTAGTTTTTTTTTTCCACGAAGATGCGTGCTAAATAGTTATTGTTCATGGCTACCCATGAAACACAAAAAGAATAGTTTGAAGGACTAAGCATAATGACTTGAATCATGAACCAACAGTTCCTTGATAACAAAAAAACTTTTGGACAAATAGGCAAATCCAAGTAATAACATATGACCGAATAATTATATTTTAGCAGGGCCCGGTTCCTTATCTGTACCTTGATAACTCCATTTTCTGCAGTAAATCTTCCAGCAGCTATGGTAGTACCGCCTGCTAAAAAGCTGGAGTGCTGGAATACACCTTTCTCTTTCTGGATGGATAAATCATGTTGCAGAAATAAATTTACTCATTCTAAGCATAATTAAGCATAAAGTGACAAAAAATGATTTAAGCTATAAAATTGTTTCTGCAACAGAGAAAGTTTGAAGTCCTTGTATCCTAATTTAAACAAGGTACCTTGCCAGCATAAAGTCTTTTTGCTGTGCTCATCACAAAAATCCATTTAGTCCCTTTATCCCGACTTGTATCAAGTGGTTCTCCAGATAGTTTATGAACAATCTTTCCCTCGTTTACGATGTATTCATAGTTCTCACGCTCTTGCTGCAGAATATAAGACGATTGTTGGAACTTAGAAGTTGGAACCATCTGGTAAGTTCAACAGCACGAAATTCTTTTTTTTTCCTGCTCTTGACTATGCATAACATTTTTTCGTTATTGATGGTTCGGATTCATGGGCAGATAAAATAGTACTGTTAATGAAAGGAGATCAGCACCTGACAAATTTTATTCATGTTTCCGACAAAACAGAAGCGTCAGATTTGACGCTTTGCACATAGCAGTTCATATCCAACAATTTGAGGGGGAAAAAATATATATATTTTTTTGCAAAGTTGAATTCACGAAGAAAGTATTGATAAAAAATAATAGAGAAATTCATGAAAGTGACTTGAAGTTTGGGTGAAGTTAGTGAAGTCCTTATACAGCTGTCTCAGAATATTTACAGAAAGGATATATAATGATTTTTCATGTAAGGATATTGCAGAACATTATCTTACCGGACCAAGATACTTTATGCATTGCTTCCTCAGTACAGCCCTTGGACACTCGGGAAGATCAACATCTTTTCCCTCTCCAACATCAAGCCTGCATATGTAAAGAAGTATTCACCAACATGGCGATGCAATCAAACCAATAACTGAATGCTGAACAGGCACGTTAATATTCACATCCCCATCAGTTATGCAGATCACATCAACTGGTTACACTAAAAGAATGTGCAGGTGAAAGTGTGTGAATTGCAGTTAAGTTGTTACCAGTAGAAGAAAGGCTGACCAGCCTGGCTTTGGCACCAGACATCATAGTAGAAATGCAGGTTGTGGCCATATCTGTGCCGCGGGTCGATCTGTACAACAACGAAAAATGAATTAATACTGCTATAATGTTTGCATCACCATCTTGCATACTGAAGCTTATGAGGAGATGCAAAGAAACTTCTACTTATGACGTCAATTTTTTAACTTTCTATGACTATGAGAAAAGGTCCAAGTCAACTGATAGTCTGATAGTGTAAAGTGGCTTCTTTCCACACACACACATGTAAGCACAGCACCAAATCCTAAGCTAATAGTATTAAGAAACTAAAAGGTTAGCAAGTGGGATTTGTACGAGGAGAGTTTGTACTCACAGCCTCGATCCAGTGCTGGAACGCTAGCTTCAGAGCTTTGCTGTCTCTGGATAAACCCTGACCCACCTGTTGGGCAAGCACACAGACAGACATTAGCAACATATTAGTAGAAGTCGAAAGAATCAGAATCGGTTTCTGGTGAGGAAAAGAACAGGACAAATTTCTTGAAGGAAGGGAACTGAGACCTTGGATGCATTGAGGGTGACACGGTTCCAGCGCGAGGCGGCAGTCTCCGGCTTGGGCTCCTCGAAGAAGGAGACTGTGCTGTGGTTGAGCTTTGCGAATTCCAGCGCTTGCCACCTGCATTCATGGCAATCAAAATCCCTGTAATCCTCACCAAAAAAACCTTTTCCCAAAGGGAATCACAGCTACACTTCTGATTTCTAGCACGCCTTTAACAGCCATCGATAAGAAACAATGTTAGGCATGTATTTCGGGGGACCAAAATCTCCAAAAAAAGGATGCACCTTTAGGACGAAATCCAACTCATATACAGGCAATACAGCAAGAACGAACGAAAAGGTGAAGTTGAAATAACAACCACGGAACAGTTCCGCGAAAGCGGCCGCTCTTCTTTACCAAATCAAGGATAAAACGGAACCGAATCGGGGGCCGAGGATCTGCGTGGCGTACCAGAGCTCCTCGACGACGACGGCGGAGTCGGCGAGCTTCCGCCTGGTCCGGTAGCTGCGGTACACCTTCTGCAGCTTGGTCGCCGCGCCATCCGCGGCGCCGCCGCCGCCGCTGACATCACCCGCCACCGGCAGGGAAGACTCCACAATATCCAGCCCCGCCGCCGGCGCCGCCGCCTCCACCTCCATGTCGTTCTCTGAAGGCCGAGCAGAGCAGTTTCCTCGTGAGCTGTGAAGAGCAGAGCACGCGAGGGAAGAGAGAGTGGCAAGGCTGCACGAGAAAAGTGGCAGTGAGAGACTGCAACGCCCTCGGAGCAGGTAGGGATTTAACTCACCTAACGAGAATTAATGGGGTGTGTTTATTCGAGAGCAGAGCAATAGAGGAAAAGGATCCAATTCGCGGGAACGACTACGGAATACGGATACGACGACCACGCATTGACCCCAACCAAGAGCAGGTGGCTCCATAACTTCTGCCTGGCCCACCTGTCACGGAGCAATTAGCACGGAAACAAGGTGCTTAATGACAAGAGCAGACAGAGCTGTTGCACTTTGGAATGGATTGACAGGCGAGTCACGGTCGGACCTGCCGCGACGTGGACGTGGTGGTGCAGCGGGGCTAGCCAGCTGGTCGCGCCACGCGCGGCACCGGTCGCTCTCCATGCTGGGCCTGCTTGGATTTGGATTATGGCGGAGCCTTCTTGATCGCCAATCGCAAAATTTTGCAATGGTGCAGCGTGACGTGACGGTGGAGGACGGACCACGTCCGTGTGCGTCGTGTTTGTTCTGGGGACGGACGCTTCGACCTTGTGTGAACTGAATCGACTCACTGTTTGTCGTATCTTCCACTAGCATGCATCCAGTAGTAGCTTGCAACATTGTTGGCTATGGACAAGACTTAACTCGAAAAAGGAAGGAAAAGCTAATCAAGGATGGGGCAAAATAATGTGATCAAGTGGATTGGATCTTCTGCATGCTGCTAACAGTATTTTAAGATGATCGGTTGGGGATCATGCATGTTTCGTTAGAATGTGGTTCATAGAGTGTCTTGTACTAGTACGTGGAGTGTTTGATTAACGTGTGTTTTGTCGCGAATCAACTCTGCAGGCAGGTATAGCAGCTGGAAGGATAGACATGACACCTACTACGCGAGAAAAAAACAATTTTCCTTAGAAACTGAGGAAGTACCACACTGAAGCTTGAACAACTTAAAACTACTGACAGGTAGTATGATTTGTTAGTGGGATCAAGTGGTGGATGAAAGTTACGGAACAAAGACGGAGCAGTGCAGTTGACTGCGTCTGGAACTCTGGATGCAACACGCTCCGAGAGGTAAATTAAACTGACCAATCTTTTTGAGACTGATCTAGGTGAACTAACCTGGCGCCCCGACGTATCGACGCGAATAAAGAACAGTTTGGGCACGTTTTCAATTCACGTCTCCAGTTGGGAGTTTGACCGAAGTGGCCGATTAATTTGTACCAGCTTCCAGTACAATAAAACACGTCGATCTTTCGAAGAGGTCAACCGGTAATAATTAATCTTGATATATCTTCCCGTACTCTCCACTATTCGGTTTCTTAATTCAAGGTGTTCGGTTGGAGGTTTTGCGGCAGACATCAGCAGTTATAGTGTTCGCAGTTATTTCTTCAGCAGCTACAGTGTTCGCAGTTATTTTTCTACAGCTGCAGCTTGCCGAACAGGCTTATTGATGACATTTTTTAGTTAAAAGTTTTTTTTTTCAAACGTGATCAATCAAAAAATCAGTGGGAGCGCATGTTCTTGCAAAAGCGCCGTTGCGCCAGTCTCTGCCGGTCGGATCGGGGCACTGCACTTCGATCGCGACCGCGGTTGTGGAGACGAAACGCACGTACGTACATGTATGCATCAGACTTTGTGGACTGGCGCTCGGGTACGGCGCTGGTTGGGTCAACTATAGTGCTGTTTCCAACTAAACTTGGTCCCAGCGACGTCGACAGGTTCCTATGCTAGTGCTACCATGGGTGTGACTGAGATCTGAATCGAGAACCAAACGATCAACTCTGCTGGCACCTTGCAACAATTATGATTTTCACAACAAATGTGATACGATGGAGAAAGGAAACATGATCATGTGTGTTAAAAGTTGTTTAAGACGAGTAATTTGTTAACCGTCTCGTCACGTTGGGTCAGTCATGTGATCGGATAGTATAATCTATAGTTAGCGCCGCATCGTGCATGTTTTGTTTAGGTGGCATTACGGATGGTGATAAATAAGCCCGGCACCAAAATGATAGACACAACACCCACTGTCCTATTACATATGCTTTGGAACTAATCTGACCAGCAAACTATTAGTAGTAGCTGGACATGGAATATAGTTTGTTAATGTAACCAGTTGGATGAAACGATATCAAGTAAAGAATGACATGGCCACGTTTTCAGTTCCCTTCCAGTTAAGTTTGACATCCCGCACTCCGTATATACAACTGGTGGAACGGTCCAAAAGCGATGATCTGGAGAGGATCTTAAGTTCTTAACATATATTCTCTCCATTTGGCGCCTCTACATATTGTTTTTTTCACTGATCTAGATGCAGCGCCGCTTGAAAGCTCTACGCCATATATTATTCTACGTCGGCACGAGCTGCACGAATTAAGCCAAGAATGTTTGCGTATGATCGTGGTCCCTCGTTGCCTTCTCCATCAACATCAGTTCAGTCCACTTCAGCGCGTTTTCCCTCCGTAGACCCGTAGCAAAAATGCCAAACCAGGTTGCCTTGTCATCAGTGGCCACGGAAGCTAGTAACTGCCTATCATCTCGGTTTTTCAGAGGCACATCACATGGCCTTCTTTCCTCTCGTTTCTTCTATATCGAGGGATGAGCAGTAAGCTCGCTCATTATCCTTTTCATTTTATTTATTTATTTATTATTAAGAGTTTGCTCTTAAGGAAAAAAAAAAAGAGTCAAAATGTAAGGCGTTAATTCCAAGAGGCCTTGCTCCGGTGTAATGTAGCCCAACAACGGCCTATATGGGACATCTCAGACCAAGAGGCCTGGCAGAAACAAAAAAACAAAGGGACATTTACATAAACGGTTCACTTTTGGATGTCAATTACGGATTCGGTCCTCTTTTTTAGACTTTGTAAAAACGGTCTTGTTTTTTGAACTTGAAGCTTCCGTTAGGTCCACTTTTTGGATGCCGTCTAGTAAAGAAGATTTTTGGAATTAAAACAAATAAAAAACCCTTTGGGAAAAAAGAAAAAGACCATGCTGCCCCTGGCCAAATCCTCTTCCTTCTTTCTGCCCGACCCAACCTCCTCCTCAACTCTCAGTTACGTTCGTCTCTCTCTCTCTCTCTCTCTCTCTCTCTCAGACCCGACACCCTAACCTGCAGGGTGCAGGAGGCGGCGGCGCATCTGGGAGAGTGGGAGGGCTCGGCACGGCGCATCTGGGCGGGCCTGCGCAGCCTGGCATGCGCAGCCTGGAGAGCGGGCGGGCGGGGTCAGTGCGTCGCGCGCAGGCTGGATGCGGCGCGAGGGCTGCCTGGACAGAGGAGGCGGTTCGGGTTGGCTCAACAGAGGAGCGGCTCCATTGACAGAGAAACGGCGATTTGGAGCTAGAGAGGACAGGAAGAACACGATTGGGCACCGTTTGATCTCGGAGATGCCTCAAATTGGTTGCTTTTACAGAGAGGAAGCACATCATGATTGCTCTCAGTGAGATTACTCATCACCCGCATCCAATTTCATGGATTTTTGTTGGCTGCAAGGGAAGAGAGAGAGAGAAAGGAGAAAGTAGAAAGAGGAGATGCGCTTTGCCTGAGGAAGAGGATGAAGTGGTGGGCTCAGGAGTGGTGTCTTGTGTTGAATGGGTTAGCAGCGGTGTCAAATATTTTTCAGATTTTAAGTTCATGTATAGAATATTCAAAATCATTTAAATTTGGCTGAAAATTAATTCAAATATCATAATTTTCAGTTTCATACCACTAGTGCTTAAAACAGTACCAAATTTGCAAAACTTTGATAAAATAGGACCAGTTTTGCAAAGGATAAATTGGTCCTTTTACAAGCCATTTAACACCGTTAAGAGCTCTTAACGGAATAGGACTTGTTCATGTCTTTAGATTCAAGAAACAGGACCGTTTTTGCAAAGTCTGAAAAAGTAGACCGAATCCGTAATTGGCATCCAAAACAGGACCGATTTTGCAAATGCCCTAAAAATAAAAATCAAGGCCCATCTTGAACATTGGGTTGGGCCTGAAGGCCCATATTAAACCATGAAAATTTAAGGATAAGCCCAATATGCCACTAACCAGAATTTTTTTTAATAATAGTCGGATTTTTTATTAAAATTTTATTAATAACTACGTGTTTTTGAAATTTGTAAAAGTAGTCTCCTAATCGCCTGTTGTACGGGCGATTGGGGCTTATCGCCCTTTGGAGGGGCGACTTAGGGCTAATCGACTGTCGAACGGGCGATTAATGTACGGCGGGATGGCACACAGGCCTGTCGCCCGCTGAATGGGCGACAACCCCAAAGGGTGCGCACACTCTCTGCTACAGCTACACTACCGGACTGTGCACCTCCTGCATGCATGTACTGATGAAATCTAAACCCTTAAAGAACCAGTTGGGAGAAATACACTTTTTACCTGCCAGATTCTACCCCACATGTAAATTCATCCTTGATCTAAAAGGTCACCTTTAATATCTACCATCGGATCCTACCATTATGGGCCCGGGCCCGCGCAAGGGTGGACAGTGGAGATGGTCAAATGTCCAAATTAGTTCATTTGCGATGACGATCTCAATAATTTTTTCACCGTGATCAACCCTACCCACCCGCGGTTCCCCCGCCCGCTAATGGCGTTCGCCTGCCCTGCGTACCTTTCCTTCCGTTCTTCCTTCCCTTTCCAAATCTCTCGCCATTCCACCGTCGCCAGATTTCTTCCACAGCAACTGTAGCATCCCGCCTCAAATCAATGAGGGGTTAGCTAACCAGGATCTTAATCGGGAAATACTTGGCGAAGCAAGTATGTATAGACCACACACATAAGCATAATTAAAATAATTTTACATTGAGTTCAACTATTGCATTGGTTCCATAATTTACATAGAGCATAACAGTTCTGAGTTCGATTATTTTTACATAACAGAGTTCGAAATTCGATTACATAACGCGAGCGGAAGCAAACACACGACGATACATATCTACAAGGAAATCATGTCCGGCCATAGACACGATCTCATTCTTCATGCCCTTGATTGGGAGAGGATGGAACCCACTCCACCGACCATTCCTTAGGCGGTTCACCCTCCCACACGACTTTACCACAGCAGCCGCAAAAGTTACAATTTGGAAAGCCTGCAGAAGAGTTTTAACAACGAAGCCCTGAGCAACTAATACTCAGCAAGTCTTACCCGTCAAAATTGGCCATCTAAGACCGACTTCTATTATGCAGGGGGTTGACCAGGGGTATCGGAATATTTGCAAAACCAGCACTAAAGTTGATCCTTCTTTCATGTTTAGCCCAAATTTTATCTTTTAGAGCAGGAATATAAAGATTTGCACCTAATCTGAATACAAACACTTGCAATACAATTAATTTAAATACATAGCAGCAAATATACATCATCATGTGCACTTTTTACTACGATGTGACACAGTGAACAAGTGGTACTCAATAACCGCGAGGGACGGCGATTCGAATCGATTTACACCTGCAGGCGAAACCCGAGATACACGACGTACGCTACTCGAAGGAGTCACGCACGGCAACCGTTTACAAGATACCATAAAGTCGAGCCGCTTAACACCTCTCCCGAGTACACGTCTCCCCACGCGATAGCCATGCCTGGTCTAACCGTGGTTCACCCGGGCACCCTCCCTTCAAACACTGTCCCAAATTCCACCGTACCATCTTCATCACCAAAAGAGAGGTGGGTTCACGTCCAACAATATAGCATCGAGCTACTAAGTTTACTAGTTCCCATTCTCCTAGCATGCATCCGGTACTGTTCAAACTTGCTCAGCGGGGCCACAACGACCGGTCCTCAATCAACACAAACGGGGCTATGGCGAGCAAGGCGAGCCTTGTCACCTCAACCTACACATGAAACTTCCCCGTTCGGTCTCAAATTCATTATCATCATCATGTGAGGACATAAAGTAAACCCGGTCCCAAAACACCGAGCGGTCTCCATACCACTCAATGTTCTACCGATGAAACATCCCTATTAAGCAATGCGGAAATCTATTGCGTGGCTGTCTAAACACTAAACCCGCCCATAGGAGTATGTAAGATAATTGCATCTACGGTTCCATACAACTCCTAAACTTAAATGCACAATTCACGACACGAAATACATGTGAGAGAACGTAAAACTTTGAAAACATAGGAGTGCACCGGGGCTTGCCTTGGGGCTGGTGGTTAGCACACGCAAGCGCGTTCAAGTCAGCACCGGTCTCCTCGGTCACGATCTCCACGTCCTCGAGTCCGGCGTCGGTTCCTAAATGTATGCAACAAAATACACAAGATCAAAGATAGTTCATGGAACTTCCTTGACAAATATGACATGGAGATGCTATGATGCAAATGCAACATGCTGGCAGGTCCAATCATTTGGTTTTAGCATTTTGGTCCCAAGTGATTTGTACAATTACTTTGGATTTAGGAATTTCCGTACGCGTAAAAGAGATCTTCTTCTAAAATTCGTTAAAAAGGGTTCTGGAAGATCAAAAATTACATTGGTATTTTTATTTAGCAACTTCATCCTGGGTACAGTGACATATCCAAAATTTGGTGCAAAAAGATGCAGGAATAAAATTATATAAAAGATTTTGTTAGCAACTGGAAACTGAAATTACTCCTAAAAGAAGATGAATTTCAAGATGCCACTTGGTGGGATGTTCAGGGAACCTATTAGGAGTGTGCATGCCAAAATTTAGAATTTTTGCGCTTACAGATCTTTTTATAGAATTTATTTCCTGATTCCTCTTCTTTGAATTTTATAAAAATAACTGAAAAGAATTCAGATGTTCATGTTGCACCACTGGATAGCTCTCACTTCAAGGATTCCAGAACACTTGAGTTTGCATTTTTACGATTTTTCTACGAATTTCTATCGAATTTACAAGTTTGGCCCAAATCTGGAATAACCAAATAAAAGAAAAAGACGACGTGGCACTGTAGCAGTGCCAGGGCATGGCGGGGCGCGCGCGACGCGGCGGCGGCGACGACGGCGTTCCGGCTAAACGGCGGCGATTTTCACGAGTTGGTCAGCGGAACCAAGTAGAGGGCAACGAGGCGGCTCTAGCGCGACTGACGAACACGTGCGCTCGACCGGGGAGGAGGATCGGCGGCGATGGCGGCGGCGGTGAGCGGCGGCGCGCGGTGTTCCGACGAGGTGAAGCAGCGAGGCGGCGAGCTAGGGCGCGCATGAGCTTCACGAGGTGATGGGGAAGCTCACCGTATCACGTGCACACGTGGAGGAAGTCCGGATGGCGGAGTTCGTCGGAGGGGCGGCGCGGTCCGGTGAACGGCGGCGGGGAAGAAAGTGAGTTCCGGCGATTTCACTGCACGAAGCTCGACGAGGTCAGCGGTGTGTGGTGCGTGGAGGAGTGAGGAAGACTCGGGCGCAAGGAATCGAGGAGAAGCTCACCGATATGGCCAAATTTCGCGACGAGCTCGACGACGGTCACCCGGCGGCCATGATCGGAATTCGCGTCGATTCTCGTTGCAGAGCGCGGGAACTTGAAGTTTGTGTTGTGTCTGCGGTTGAGGGAGTCCTAGCGCACACTTTCGCTGTTGGGCTTGGTCGCGAAGCACGGCGGAGCGGTGGCGGGGCGGTGAGCTCGACGGCGACGACGATGGCGGCTCGGGGGAAAAACGGAGAAAGAGAGAGAGACGACGACTTGACCGCGGGGAGGGAGGGGATAAGGCCAGGGGGTGGTGGACTTGGTCCTCGACGCCGTACCGAGCTGACGGCGGCCACAGTTCGCCGGAATGGGCAGAGAGAGGAGGAGGAGTCGCCGGCGGCGACACTTGGCGCTACAGTGACTTTTTCCATTTTTCGAATTTCATTGATTTTTCTCGGTTTGAACTGATTCAATTTAAATTCGATCTTCCCGAGTTCCAAAAATCATGAAAAACTGAGGTCTGAAAGATTTCAGTGAGAGGAACAACTTTTCCAATTGGAACTTTTGTTGAATCGGCTTGGATTTCAAACTAAAATTCATTCAAAGTTAAAGTTTGAAAAAGGTTCATGCATTTAATTGCCCCTTTAGATTTTTGCAGAAAAATCTCCAAAATTCTCCAAAATTCTCTTTTAGCCCCTGGATGCTGAGGAATTTTTCATTTGGGCCCACTTGTATAGAAAATTTTAAAGTTGTAGTTCAATTGCTTGTTTGGATGAATTTTATCCAATTTGAAGTGATTTTGAAATCTTTTTCATTTCTCTTTGATTCCTCTTGATCAATTTCACTAATTAGGATTTGTAGCTTGATTAGGGACTTGATTAAAGTGAGATGTTACAGCAACCGCACCGCCTGCCTCCTTCCGCTCCGACCCGTTGACCGCGAGGCCGCCGCCCAGGAATGCTTGCTCGCGCTCCTCGCCTTCCCATGTATCCCTACCGAAAACCGAAGCCTCACCTACTTCTCTCCCATATCTCGATCCCCACCTTCGCCGCCTCCACCTCCTCGATGCGGGCATTCGTCGGAGCTCTATTTGCTGGGGGTGTCGGAGCTTTGCTTGCAGCTTCGGCACACGGCACCCCGCTGCGAGGGGGATTGGGGGAGGTCGACCTACACGTGGTCCTCAAGGACGACGACCCCGCCGCCGCTGCCATCCCAACGAGTAGTAGTATGAAGACTGCCTCCATCCGTGGCCTCCATCAGTACTACAAGATTTTAGAGTTGCACAATCATCCACTTTCAAATTTATAATTTTTAGAGTCCTGCCAAGTGATGAATTTTTTAGACACGTGCGTGGCGCACGTGTATTTTTACTAGTATGCTTAATTAATGCAGCACTTTTCTCCCCCACTCGTTTTTGTCACTCGTTCTCTTTCCAGCAGGACATCTTTCATAGTTGTGCCATATTAAACGTGCACTTAAAATTGTGTTAACTAAATTTGACACCATCTCGGAGATTAAAAAAATAGAATTTTTGAATAGATGCACAAAAAGGACAAGTTATTAAATTTTTTTGGTGCATCAACATCAAATTTGAATAGATACAGAGTTTGTTGATATAATTTTCAGAGCACCCCAATATTGCACCAACAGTGGAAGTGTGTCAGGTTAGTGCATTTGCATTGCAGTGAGTGCTGAGAGGTTAGTGAATGTGTCACGCTATTCGATGTTGCAAGTTGCAACCTTCTCTGCGCACATAGAAAAAATCAAAATAGTGTACCACTGACACCGGACTGCGGACTGAGCTGCTGCTGTAGCTTGTCGCCTGCTCCAAGGGCGACTGGACCCCACTGCAGACTTTATCGCCAGGGCGATTGGCTCCCGTCGTCCATTGGAAAGGCGACAGGTGTCTTCGCGCTGCCATCAGGCGATATATCTTGCTCGCCCTGTTAACGGGCGATTAGGGGACTACTTTTGCAAAATTCAAAAGCGCACAGTTATTAATAAAATTTTAATAAAAAATCGATTATTATTAAAAATAATTCCACTAACCAAGCAAAAGTGAGTCTCAAATTATTTTTAAAAAAAAGAGTCTAAAAAAAAACTAACCAAGCAAAAGTATATGTTTTTTTAGCAAAGAAATAGTTTTCGTCCTATGTGTTGATACAAAGTGCAGCTACATAGTTGATTTTATAAAATGGAAACAAAATAAACATCATGAGAGACCAAGTCTATTATTGAATTTCCATTCATGTGAAACGAAGATCTCCATAGCGACGGTTAGGCTGACCATACGCATTCGACATTGCACAGATAGAATTAGTTTTTTTTTCCTTCTTTTTGGCTAATGCCTAATGAATTGATCTAGGAGGGGTTAAACCAGTAGCAGAAGTATATGCGCAGATGGAAATTTCCATTGTCTTAATGTTCTTGCTTAGCACTACATATGCCGACGGCGACGCCGACATGCGCTTTGCACACGCACACTACACCAGAAGGAAAAATGTACGTGTACCCTTCACCGTGGACGCGCGCGCGTACGTTCGATCTGTGCAAAGGTTAAGATAAGATTACAGTTGTCAATGCTACTCGATCCACTGCATCTTTTCCTCTCATCAAAGCATGCATGCATTTGACCTCAATGATATTGCTTGACTAGGATGCATGAATAAGACAAAAGACGACCTGAAGATTATAGGATTACAGGCAGGCGACACGTTCTAATTGCTCCGTTGAGTCGGCAGTTAAGCACATGTGTGGCGGCATCTTTTCTTCAAGCAGATTAGAGGCTACTCCGCTGGCCCTGAAATTCTGCTTACACAGAAGCTTCAAATGAACGGAAAGCCGAGGTATACGTGCATGCAACTTGGTATTCTCGGCGGTATAAAGTTAGGTGTACGCATATGGACGTACGCACGCAAGAGCACATTGTTGGCGCTGCAATTTAGGTGTTTACCGGAGACGGTGGGCAAGACGCGTGCATGGCAGCTAGCTCGATCGATCGCCTATAAATTGCCTAGGAATCTCTCATGAAGCCATATCCCATCTCGTCATCACATATATACACAGCTAGTAGTACACACCAGTGACGACATGGCTAGGCTGGGATCGTTGCTTCCCCTGGCCTTCGCGGCTATCGTCCTCCTCGCAGGCGTGACCGCGGCGCAGCGTCAACCAAGGCCGCCAAATGCTCAGGGGCCGAAGCCGAAGCCGCATCCGATGAAGGTCAAGTGCACGGGGAGCCGTAGGCAGCACCCGAACTGCCCTCCCAAGATGATGGACTGCCCTGCATATTGCCCTCAGTCCTGCTACGTCGACTGCAACCTGTGCAAGCCCGTGTGCGGTGAGTTGATAATAACGGTTGAATGCTTACTTGCTCGTATATAATCTTCAATTCTTGTGTGGATTAACGATGTATACATATGCAATTATTTGCAGTGTGCAGCGTTCCCGGGGCGTGCGGCGACCCACGCTTCATCGGCGGCGACGGCAACGCCTTCTTCTTCCACGGGCGCCGCGACGCCGACTTCTGCATCGTCTCCGACCGCGACCTCCACATCAACGCCCACTTCATCGGCAAGCGCGGCGCCGACGGCATGTCGCGCGACTTCACGTGGATCCAGGCCATCGCCGTCCTCTTCGACGGCGGCCGCCACCAGCTCTACGTCGGCGCCAGGAAGACAGCAAAGTGGGACGACGACGTCGACCGCCTCGAGCTCACCCTCGACGGCGAGCCCGTCCACCTCCCCGACGGCGCCGACGCCAAATGGACGTCCGCCGCCGTGCCGGCGCTGTCCGTCTCCAGCACCAAGGCGGCCAACGGCGTGCTCGTCGTCCTCGACGGCAAGTTCAAGATCAGGGCCAACGCCGTGCCCATCACTGAGGAGGACTCCAGAGTGCACGGCTACGGCGTCACCGCCGACGATTGCCTAGCCCACCTTGACCTGGCATTCAAGTTTGAGACGCTCACCGGCGACGTGCACGGCGTCGTCGGCCAGACCTACCGTTCCGACTACGTGAACCACTTCGACGTCAAGGCGTCCATGCCCACCATGGGAGGGGAGAGCAACTTCTCCACGTCCAGCCTCTTCGCCGCCGACTGCGCCGTGGCGAGGTTTGGACCTGCCGGCCGCCACGACGATGGCGCCGCGGTGATCTCTGAGCTTGCTGGTGTCACCTGCGCCAGCGGCATGAGTGGCCAAGGAGTGGTGTGCAAGAAGTGAGACGCGTTTGCTTGTATACGCATCTAGATCTGCCCAGAGTTGGGTAGTTCATACGTTAATTACCATGTGACTTGTACTACGTTGTACTAGCCATACGTGCCCGCCTGCACGGTCACCTAGTACACAGCAATAAGTCTGTCAACTATTGTTGTATTCAAGATTACATGTATGTCAAGTTGCTGTTATTATATATATGTCGTGTTTGCTAAAGTTCGTCTGCCTGAAGAATTATTTTGTTTCAGTCGATGTTTACAGCCGCAGGATGCGTGACAGAATCAGCAAACACATTTATTATCTTAGTATTTGAAGAGAAAAAGAAGCCACCATATTCGCTTTCAAGGTCACGAAATTAACACGTTAATCGAAAAAAAGAGAAGCTATGAGCCGTTGGATTTTATGAAGATCTAAAGGTCCGAAAAAATCAGAATTGTAAATAGAGAGTAGTAGTTTGATTTGCATACGACATCAGGCGAGCAAACGTGGATCATCAAGACACGAGGGAGGAAAGGAGTCACGGGAGCCTCCACGATCAGATTCCATGTTGATGGTAGAGAGGCTCGCGGCGTGGACTGTGGGGTTCGACATGGATTGATAACCAGGCGACATGAGATAGCTTTCAACATCGACGGCCGAATTCAGGCGAGGTTGGTCAGGTTCGATGACATACCCGGCCAGTCGTTTATGCATCGGCCTCGATGGTCGGAAGCTGGCGGCGGTGGAGTTATTTTTTCATTGGCCGCCAATCGATCGAGCGATGAACGTGTTCTCGATGAGCAGCGCGGCGCCGTGAGATCCAGCACGAAAAGAGTCAGCGCTACTCGCCCATTGAAAGGTTAAAACTGAACTGCATCTACGGACAAGATGACGACCATCATCATGACGTTCTTTAGGATCTGAGAATTGCTCCGGCCTATCGACGATGGATGTCGTGATGTCAGGGTCCAGAAAGAATGAATATGTTGCCTTACGATGCAGTTCCAGGCTCGCATCCGCGTGCAATTCCGTCATGACGTGGCCTCAATAGCTGGATTGGAACAAACAGCTCCGATTGTCCTGCGATTGTAGCCGCCCCTTCACCTGGTGGAAATCGTCGATTGTATCCATGGTGAGAGTGCGCTAAGGAGCCTGCTTTGTTGGGAAAGAGAGAGATAGAGAGGATGGATGACAGTACCAGAGAAGAACATCTCGCATATATAATGATTAAGGGGCATCATGTAGGCTGCATATGTACTGTGAGTCGGTTTTGAGCTCATAAAGTTGTGCATGCAGGCAGATACATATAATTACTGGAGGTGGTATAACTGGAGCTCAAAGACGCACACATGTATAGTAGTGATCTGATGCAAAAATCATACGATAGGTTTGATGCAAAAACAAAACTCAAACAAAACTGATATGTGGAATAAGGTACTGATATGTGGATGAGCGTTGAGCTCAAACAAAACTCATATGTTCAGGGATGATTAGTAAGCATTACATACTCTCCTTGCTAAAATATATACTCCCACCATTTGCAAAATGATGTGGTTAAGACAGTGGAATTAGTTCAGTTTTGAACTAATCGTGCTGCCCTAACGACTTCATTATGCAAACAGAGATGGGGAGCATAAGAGGGACCCTGTATGCTTCCGCCCTGTGTCAATTCAAAGCCCATATCCACCCACACCCATCTGCCGCCAATCAACCCTGCCCACCAAGAAATTCTAGCGATGTGACTCCCCTGCCCTGACTGGGCCCATCACCGATGACTACCAACAGCGGCCAGTGGCGAACCGCTGCCTCGCGGCTCCCCCAGCATAGTGCCGCTTACTACTTGACGTGCCTCCCTCCCAGTATCTATGTCCAGCGGAGGAGGCAGAGGATATCTAATGATCCAAATCCACGCGGTTAATTAAGGGATTCTACAGTGTCGATGGCGGCGGCGCGGCGCTAAGCTCAGGAGCGAGGACGAAGAATTGCAGGGGGTGGGCTGATTGGGCCCGAGCGAAGCAGCGTGTGGGAAGGAAACGAGGTTTGGCAGAGAGAGGCATGGCGTTGCAGTGGCCGAAGGCGAAGAATCCCAGTATAAGAGTGTGATGTTCAACAGGATTACACATTGTGACATATATGTTAGGGAGCTGTAACTCACGGTCGCTCCGTCTCCGCGTTTGTTTCAATGTGAGTGACAATGAAGTTCGCCAAGATAGTATCAATCGAGAAGGAAAGAAAGAAACGCTAACTAATCAGAGAAGGGAGAAAGTTTCATGTAAAAATAAAATGTTCAATATGGTTCATACTAGCCGCAGTATCTACGGCAATTAAAAAAAATATGAAGCAACTTTTTATACAATGAAAATTTTTGACACGCCTATTTTATATTACTATAAAGTTCTTATATAAATCAACTAAGTTCCCGTATACTCTAAGTTAGCATGTATAACAATCCCATATCATGCCAGAGCCGTGCAGAACAATCGTCCACCCCAACCAACTAAATTATCAACACTAGCCTATCTACCCGTGCATCCGCACCGGCTAGCAGTATTTTTATGAACCGCAGAAGATTGTTTGATGAAGATTTATGGATTCAAAGTAGATATATTTAATCTATATTTGAAAATAAAAACTACATAACCTTTGCAAATCTTATATTGGGTTCACCATTCTGTTTACTAACATGAATCTGCCTACAAAAGATATTTCTTCTATTTTTCAATGGCCTCCACGTGTCCCCACCCCATATTTTGTTATTATTATAGGGAAGTATGATCATAAAACAACTGCAACATATAAGGTACAACTGCAACATTTTGTATTGTCATATACAAAACAATCCGATAGACAAAATTTTGCGATAAAACTTTTCTACCTAAAGCTCTGAGCATGAGTTCAAGGAAAATACTACTTATTTTAAAACCACACAATTCACCAATGCATGAAGTGTCAATTTATCTTCTGGCAAAATTAATCTATTACTGCATACATACACAGATATACTTGAATACCGTACCGGATTTCTTAATAATATTTTGCTTGACTGATGGAATAGAATACCAATTTTTTTTGGGAAAATAGAATACCAATTTATTAATGTTTTCCACTGCACCGATGAATAGCATACTAAAACAATTAGTATACAAAATATATGATTCTTACCTGAATTGTGTCGTGCAAATGTAGTGGTCAAGGTTGCCATTATTTTTCTACCGCAGTTGTGAGGTCCACCGTTCGGCAGCGTCTCCGGAAGACTGCAACTGGCAACTGCGACTTGCTCTATCGCTTGCTGCTCGTCATCATCACGGGAAACCAAGCTCTCCCTCATGTCCTCAACCTGAATTGTCCTTTAGCTCGCATCTGGATAATCTTACGGAGAAGCATAAGGGGTGGACGTTGTTCATGGGCTATTCATTCCTTCCTAGTCTGCATCGCATATCTGGAATACATGTACGTCCTCAATGCAGTAACATTCATCTTTCACTGCTCTGCATCTCCCATGTAAGAACAGACAATGTTATTTGTTGCAGAATTGTACTGAATGTGAGACAACCACCGTTTCAAATCACCGACGACTCACGAAAGCGGTGGAAGGGAGACTGGAGACGAAAGGAGATTCAGAAACGACGATTTTCAATCTGGTAGATTGAATTGGCAGCAACTATGGTGGTCAGGTTTGTCGAGATCAAGCGCAGGAAGTTTCTTTACTCTTCCCTCCATGAAGCCTGACCCTCTGTTTTTTCATGGTGTGGATGCTTGAATGGTGGGGCTGGCAAATTCGTGAGAAACAACGAAGAGAAGGACAAGATGGATGGAGGCCGAGAGGAAGATGCCAGGAGTCCACCAGGAAACATGGAAGCGGCATCAATGCTGGCGGCTAGGGTAAGGTGGGCAAGATTACGTGGGATTTTAGTTGTTCATCAAGGGTTACGGTTTGCCAAACATCTAAATCGACGGCCGGATGTTTTTTCTGGTAATTTCTTGGATTTTTTTCCGATAATTTCTTGGATTTTTTTCCGATTAACGTGAGGGCTCCAAAAGGAGCC
Organism: Eragrostis curvula; assembly: GCA_007726485.1. Taxonomy (NCBI): domain Eukaryota; kingdom Viridiplantae; phylum Streptophyta; class Magnoliopsida; order Poales; family Poaceae; genus Eragrostis; species Eragrostis curvula. Next base: position 51,595,099 of record CM017440.1, on the reverse strand, counting down.
TCCAATTAGTAAATATAAGATAAGATTTCCCAAAAATAGCGAGCATATGTCTAAAATGTTTATACATGAAGGAAAACAATGTTTAATAATAAAATAATAATATAATGAATCTAGCCGCGCAAATTGCGCGGGCCACCTTCCTAGTTCATTTAGTTGTATGATTAGTTAGAGCTTGCTGTTACAAAAGGCTGCTCCTACCTAGTTATTCTCAGGTTGAGATAAATACCTAAGTATATTGCCAACCTTGCTGATTTTGCAGCCCGTCCGGCACTGGGCCAGGTATATTTTTGGTTGTGGCCTTATTTTGCGTTCTGGAGCCTGCTATAAGCAAATTCTAGCGCAGTATAAACATATGTCAACCCATGAGCAAGGTTTGCATTACCGGTGAAAACTGGACCGGTAACCGGAAAAACCGGTCCGGTCCGGTTAACAAAACCGTCCGGTTTTTTGTAAAAACCGACACTGTGTTTTCGAATAAACTGGTAAACCGTTCGGTTTTCTCGGTTTACCGGATCGGTTTTCTCGGTAGCGATTTTCCCGGTTTTTTCAAAAATGCAAACCTTGCCCATGAGCCCATGATGGTCTCGGCAAAAATAATATACAATCTAACTTTAGTAGGGGAAAATTGCTAAAGAGGTCATGCATGCATTTGCGTTTGGTGCTGTGCTTGGCAAGGAATGCAGGAGACTAGCATAAATTCTATAGTGGAAAGACCAGATCAACCTCAGTGACTGACCTTATGCGTCGACTTTCTAACCATTGTTTCGAAAGGTGGCATCATTTGTTTGAAAGAGCTGTGAACAAGTAGACAACAAGCCAACTAAAAATGTTCCTCTTGGCTGGACACATATTTCTTCAGGAAAATGATGACTGGGCATAAAAGGTGAGAAGTTTGAGCAAACTACTACCATAATGCTTGAAGGAACCACACGGTCATCAACACGTGTCATTTTATCGGGACATCTTCTGGAACAGCATGTTGTTATTTAATATTTTTTTTACAACAACGTGACCCCTAATTTCTTCTAGATCTTAGCCTTTCTGGCAATGCCAAAGTGGTTTTATTATGCACGTTGCCAAAGCGGTGTCAACTATGATCGGTGTAGTGTCATATAATATATTCAATTCTGACGTTCTGCATCCATGTATTTCTCAAATCCCATCAATGACCAATTGTATTATAACGCGGAAGCCAATACCATCAAGTTTATGCAAGCGATTAGTTGTCAATGATGCAGCTGATAGAGGACAAGCTGTGAAACTATGAACACGCCATGGCCGAGCTATATCTGCTGACAGATGCAGGAAGCTGTTTTTTGGCAGCAGCATCCCTATGTCACCGCGAGCACAGTTCAGCACTACTGATGCCACCTTTCACTCTACATGCCTTTGTTTATCAGCACTTTGAAGATAAATCTGTAGTTGCAGAGAGAGACCGACAGCCAACACCAGTATGTCGAGCGACGTATGACAGTTTGCAACCACAGTTTTGCGGGCACACAACGTCAAACATTTCTTCTTTTTCTACACACATGCACTTAGCTCGTAAGTACTCTGAAGCCTTAAGATAAATCTCAAACCTGACTGACTGACAGACAGCCAGCACGGGTCACTACTCACTATCTATCTGTCCCAAAATACTTGACATTCTGACTTTGTATCAGGTTATTGAACATTATTTGAACCTGGACAACCTGTCTGTCCAGGTTCATTGAACATTTTATGAATCTGAACATAAGAAAACACTCCCAGAATGACAAATAACTGAGACGGAAGGAGTACATATTCAGTACTTGCCACTTTTTACTGTTTGTTTCTGCCGTTGGATTGCCCTAGCCTGAATGTAAAATTCAATCGCTTCCTGGTAATGGAGGAATCGTGTTCATGGTTCTCCGCTGCTGAAGCAGTGCCAGCTGGAGCCCCAGCCGGTGACACTGATGCAAAAGGATGTACCTAGCTGGAAACTTCATTCGAGTTAGAGACCATATATTTGATATTGCTCTAGGATGGAATCTCGCCTGTCTTGCCAAATTGTAAATACTGATACCTACTCATAGGACAGAATCTCCACTTCTGTTTCCCCCATATTGACCTGACAAATTAACACTCGCAAGTCCCAAGAACAGAGCATCTCGTGTTATTTCTGTTGCTGGTAACCCCAGTTCAATGGGCATAGAAAAGTAAAATATCTCCAACTTCATGTAAACAACTTGATGCAAGCGTATCGCGAGTATACGTCCAGCGCATATAGAAGATCACAACACATGTTCCAATGAACTGTACAAGCTGCCCACTAGTTTGTTTGGCTAGTCACAGCAAACTGTTAACGAGGCTGCTGCTGAGTAGTTATTGTCAGGTTCAGCCATTGATCTGAAGTCTATCCCTTTTGGCAACTAACAAGATCCAGAATCCTAAACTTCGTCTGTTACTGTTACCCGTCCGACACTGCCATATATTTTCGATTGCTGATCTTTGTATTTGCTACCTGCAGCGTCTTGTTGTAATCAGACTCTCCACGATCTCTTGTGCGGTTGCAATATGCAAATAACTAGTAGATGCTAGAACATGGTTTTAGGTGACTCGCTGTTTGACAATACTAAGGGCGTGCAAGGGACAAAGCAGAAATTCAGAGTGTCGTGACCTGCTCAGTTGGACGGTACCAAACTGTGAATCGAGAATCATTGGTGCTTCCTTTTACTTTGCATCCAGACCACTTGATTTTCTAATCACAAATGTGTGGATAAACAAACGGCACGGTAGGACGAGTACAATTTGACGAACGACAATGCAAGGTGACAAGCACATTTCGCAGGTCATGTCCGACAACAACACCTATTCTATCCAGTTACGATAAAATGAGAAGCATGCGGACTGAGACTCTGCAGGAGTGCACGATGGATGGGAACAGCAAAACAAATCTCAACTACTGAGCTTGCTTCAACTTTGTAGCCATTCAGACTTTCAAAGATAGCTACATTGCCTAAAGAGTTGTGAACAAGTAGCCAACATGTCAAGTTACAGATCCTGCAACTCCATCAATAATAGTGGAGCTAGTATCTTATCTGTTTTCCTTGGGCACTGATGTCTCGTGCCGATTCGTTCAAAAAAGTATCTTATCTGTTTTCCTGAAATGAGGAAACAAAAGGAGAGAAGCTTGGGCACTAACCCATGGAATGACAAGGCAAGTGCACGTGTCCTGGACACGTGTCTCATTTTATTTGGACACCTTCATGGTCAAACTGGCTGTTTCCATGTCCAATTTCTATATGTTGGTTTTGGTCTTCAATGTAGCCCCATATTTCCTAAAGATCCTAGCCTTTCCAGCAAAATCAAGGTGATTGTCATTCACGCACGTTGTTGAGCAAGTTGTGGATTGAGTGACAACTAGGATGTTGTAACATAGTGTTAAGTATTGAGTGCCACATGATCAATCGTGTTTCTCAAATGCCATCAATGAAATATGCGCAAAGCGCGTTCTCGAAAAAAAAAAAAAATGCCATCAATGACTAATTCTGTCTGAAGCAGGTATGAAATTATTAGTGGGAGAATAAGTTTACGTAGGTGATTCAGACAGGAGGTTAAACTATGGACAACTGACATCAGATGCAGTTTTCTTTGAAAATACGGAAATTGAAAAAATAGTTTGTGAATATAGAAAAGTCTAGAAGTAAGACAGCCGAAAATGACGCTGGACAGTGGAGACTTTCAAGACTATAGCATGTTGCGTGCATCATCTTTGGAACTGGGCGTCGTTTTGCAGCACGTTTGAGCACTTTTGTTCCCTGATCCAACTGAATCACGAAAATGAGTCCTGATTTGTCTAGTATACGACTATTCGTTGTCTCGATGATGAGAAAAAAAGAGATACGATGCACTAGCCCACTTCACCAGCAACTGAAAATTCACCAACATCTCAAGAACACCATAAAGCATTACAATTACTGACCACTGAAGGAGTAGGGACAAATACAGGAACCCATCGTTTTCACCGTATTATCTCCGCAACAGAGACCTCTGTTCTGCAATACCGTCATGCTACCTTCTACACGCACAGTGCCTCTCTAATTAAATCTGTATCCTTGTGCCGAAAAAGACAGTCAGCACCACCACTGCAGGTTCCCAGTTGCTTCGAATGTCCAAACAGAAACTGCAATGTGGTTCCCATGGTACGAGCTGTTGTGTGGATCCCACGTCGGATCTGACAATAAAGTTAACAGGACTTGGGAGCCGAATCAGCATAAGGGACCATTTCGTTGCTGTTTATGTGCAGTTTGGTTGGTTACCCGATGGAACCCTGTCGAGCTAACTGTGGCACTCGCACTGATTTCGATCTCAACCGAAATTCAGGATTGTCAGAATTCAGAAACTGCTTCTTCACATGCAGCCGGTGAGAGCTCCTTTGGAGATACAGAGCTGAAATTCAGAATGGAGCATTCAAGTTCCATATGCAACATTATGATATCGAACGAAATGTTAGCTAACAGTGTATCTATGAACTTTCAGAGTTAAGCTTCTGTCGCGTAAGAAATGGATCCATGGAGTTTGTGAATGGAACTTTCGAACCGACTGGTCATTATTTGCCTAATCATTTTCCTAGTATGTGAATTTCAGAGTTCTGTTGCAGCATCAGAAATTGATAGTAGAAGTGTTGAACGGAACTTTGGAATCAACTTGTTATTTGCTTTTCAATTTTCCTAGTCTATGTACACTTCTGAACTTTGTTCGTGAAACAACTCTACCTACTGTAGAAGTAGTCTCTAATTACTCCTAACTCTCCTAATCCTCACTGGCAGCCCGCCACTGACGGACGCGGTGAGCCCGGACACGAACTTTGGCGCGCAGGCCCCACACCCAGTACTCTCCCCGACCACCTCGACGTCGAACGCCCTCACCACGGCCACGGCCACCGCCTTCATCTCGATCACGGCGAGCTCCTTGCCGAGGCAGACGCGGAGCCCGGCCTGGAAGACCGGGTACTTGTACAGGCTCTCCGGCACGAACGTGCCGCCGGGCCCGGTGAGCCACCGCTCGGGCCGGAACTCGCCGTGGTCGGGGCCCCAGATGGCCGGCATACGGCCCATGGCGTAGGGGTGGTACATGACGCGCGCGCCGCCGGCGACGTAGGTGCCGTCCGGGAGCACGTCGGCGGCGGCGCAGAACTTGGAGTCGAACTGCACCGGCGGGAACAGCCGCATGTTCTCGTACAGCACCGCGTGCGTGTAGTGCAGGCCCTTGAGGTGCTGGTAGGAGGAGCTCGTCGCCGTCGCCGGCGAGTCGCGGCGGCGCCGCCGGTCGCCGCCTCGGCGCGCATGGCGGCCGCGGCGGAGGGGTGCTTGGAGAGGAGCATGAAGAGCGTGGTGAGCGCGGAGGAGACCGTGTCGCGCCCGGCCAGGAGGAAGCTGACCACGATGTCGCGGAGGTACTTGTCGTCGTCGTCCATGGCGTCGGACGAGGAGGAGTTGGCCGCCATGAATCGGGACAGGAGGTCGTGGCTGTCGGCGACGCCGAGCTTCCGTCGCTCCCGGATCATGGCGGCCGCGAGCTCGTCGACGAGCTTGATGTTCTTCTTCAGCTCCCGCTCGGACCCCACGTTGAGCAGGCGCTTCGCCTTCCACACCAGCGGCGACGCGGCGGCGCCGCGCATGGCGCAGAGGCGAGACGCGGCGTCGAAGGCGTCGGCGAACTTGGACATGGGCAGCTCCGGCTCGAGGCAACCGGGTCGAGGCCGAACGAGATCTTGCAGATGGTGTCGAACGCGAACCGCCGGAACACGTCCTGCAGGTCCACCACCACCTCGCCGTCGGCGGCGGCGGCGAGCACCGGCATGAGCGGTGCTCCACCTCCTGCGCGATGATCCCGTACGCGTACGAGCGCACGTTGACGCTGCCCAGCTCGAGGCTGGCCATCTTGCGCTGGTGGCGCCACGCGTCGCCGTCGACGTTGAAGATGCCGCCGCCGAGGAGGTCGCCGAGCACGGCGGCGAAGCGCTTGCCCTTGGGGAAGTTGTCGAAGTTGGTCTTGAGCATGTACTCCACGTTGGCCGGGTTGGCCGTGACCGTGCATCCGAGGACGTGGACGTGGACGGTGCCCGTCGGCGACTCACGGAGGAGGTGCGCGTACCAGTCGCCGAGGTTGGTGAACTCCCTCGCCCACGAACCCGACAGGTACGCGCGGCAGACATGGCAGCTGCACCATGGCCACCGGCGCACGAGGAGGAGCACGGCGCCGAGCGCGGCCAGGAGGAAGGCGGAGGTGAAGAAGGCCATGCCGCAGCACCGTGCTGCCCATGACAATTCCTCCATGGCTATCTAGCTTGCTTTATATCTCTCGATCGATTGAAATTTAGGAGGGAAAAAAGTATAGTATGGGAGCGAGAGGGAGAGAGGAGAAGGGGAGGAGGAAAATGTGAGTTTCTGCGAGGGGAGTCGTCCCTGCGAGCTTGTCTATATATAACGTGGGTTGACGGAGACGAAGCACATGGGACACGTGCGTCATAGCTTAAACAACGTTTTGCTCTGTCTGGCCTCTCCTCTTTGCCTTTTTAGTGTACCCAGCTCATTTCCCTGCCACCGAGAGAAACGAGTTTATGGCGGAAAGGTCCACATGGACAGAGAAAGCAGGAGAGGCATGCGGTCCAAAGAGTGGACGTTGCAGGTGCCTCCGCCCGGCGCTTTCTTGTGTTTGACAATTTAATTTGTGCCTACAAATCTAATTCTCATGTGGTCAAATTCCAATATAGGAATTATAAACATGTTTTTACAACAGCTAATGTTAATCAGTTTACTTAGTGAAGATTTCCCAATCCAAATATTTTCCTTCTATTCCTAGTATAAATCCTTTACTTAAGATTCTTAGTTTCACTGTACAAGTATGTTATACCAACATCATATATGATTTTATAGAAGCCCAGAGGGAGCAAGAGCGTAGTAATGATTTTACTTCACTCACTATGTATGCAGTGCTGTGATAGTGCGAAGACCTTAAGTTGTAATGGTTTGGCTAATAGCTTTTATAATTAATCGGAAATGCTCTACGACCAGTGGTTTGTGCTGCTATGAATTAGATGAAGTTGCTCGTGATTCGTGCTAATGATTAATCAGATGGCCCTCCGCTAATCCACTGCTGGTCGTATGGCCGGGTCGAACGACCCAGTCGTATGTATAGCAGCACTCTTAATTAATATTGGGTTATATATATGTGGTCATGGTCATCAATTTTCCTTAGACTCACCGCCTCTTTGGTCCATGTGAGTGGCGGCTACAGATCCATGTTTCAAAATGGATGGAATTGAAAAAGTATGGCAATCATCATATCTTGTCTTTGTATTGCACGTACAACACAATTAAATTCTATGTCAAACAATTATTAGAACCTGGTTTATTTATCAAATTCTTTCGAGCAAATTGCAATTAATAAACCAGGTTCTAATGATTTCAATAGCACAATTAAAGCTCTTTGGGGGTTGGGGGGTGTGTGGGGGGGGGGGGGGGGGGGGTGGGGAGGTACCTTAATTCCTTAAACATCCTGAAGAACATCTATTTGGTAATAGAATCAATATATCTGAAATAACACCAAAAGAAATTATGAACTTTGCGGATTACATGTGAAAGGGGTCTTGGCCTAGTGGTTAAGGCACCCGAGTAGCACCTTTGAGGTCCTGGGTTCGACTCCCGGTGAGAGCGAATTTTCAAGGATTTAACGGCATTTGTGCTTTCAGCGGTAGGCGACGTGGCCATCGACAGCGAGGCGCCAGTGGTGACTTCGGGAATCTGGAGAATTTGCCGGCTCAGTCTTCGAAGATGCTCATAGGGGTAGGGTTTGCGTATGTGCGTTCATAGGGGTGAGTGTGCGTGCGTTGTGAGTGCCTGAGTTGTACTGTGTAATTTCTCAAAAAAAAAAACTTTGCGGCTTACATAAGCATTACTATGGAACTTTGTGATTGGTAATTAGTAAAATCAAGTTGGAACCATCTATTTGCACTACAAATAGCGGCAAAGGTAAGCCCTATGGAAACAAGTGCTCTAGGCCCAGACAGTGTTAAAAGCAAAGTCAATTGTTTAAGACGGATCAATATGCCCACCAATGCACTCCCCCACCCCTATATATGTGTGTTGAGTGTAAAAGGTACCCTATGCCCCTCGCAAACAAAAAAAGTTAGGGCTTCTTTGGATTGGAAGAAAAAATTTCATTTCATGTGTGTTCTCCTGGTGAATTGAACTGTTTCGTGTGAAATTCCTGCTTTCCAAAGGAGCCCTTAAAACTTATAAAATTCCTTCAAGATAATTTCATAGCTCCACATGTAATAGTATAATAACAATAGTTGTATAAATCTATATGAAATTTCTTAAAATATTTTTAACATAGAGTATCACGTCATCAATAATGTTGCAAAATCTGTGTATCCATAGACAAAAAAGATAATAATATTTTTTTTTTGGGGGGGGGGGGGGGGGTGTTGCATGGCAATAATAATTGAAGCCAAAATTTAAATTAGGAGGTACAAATCGAATACTTACATTTATAGCTAAAGTTCGAGAAGATTGCAAAAGCGCGCGCAAATGCACACCAATCGATTAGTAGGGGCACGCGCGCGCATGCACACATAATTATATGCCGAGAGGTCGATGATCATACAAACCGTGATGACCGAGTTAGATGTTGTACAAGTTTCCCAACATTTAGATGAGAAATATAATTTTCCATAGGTTCAAAGAGCATGCATATTATCTCATTAGAAAAAATAAGGGAAAAATAAGATGTAAAGGATCCATTCAACACTAACCCAACGCCAAAAATGACATTTTTTTTTTAGCTTTCCACCGGCAAACAATGTACAAGAGGAATTTATGTGATGCACTAGCAAGCGATATACATCCACTCGATGCATAGTATTTGTAGGGACCATTTCGACAAGAAACTAACAAAACACATAGCCTAATTTTGCAAGAAACATAGAAAACTGGTCCAGCTAAAATAAAAGGTGACATGTTTCAAAAATCCTTTCTTTCACACGTTGCTCTCTTGTAGGCAAACAATCCCTATCCTCTTTCTCTGCCTTTAGGGGGTTTACACTCGACTCCTCACAATTTCCTCCTCAATCCCATTCAACTAGATTCACACACCGTCCCAAATGGACACCACAAGATTTGATATATTTAAAACTTTTTTCAAGAATTCTTATTTGAGAAGGGAAATATTTTTAGTTTTTTTATCAGTTTTGAGAAGAATATATATGGAGATTTACTATTATTTATTCCAGATAGTTTGAAATAAATAATGCTAAAAAAAGTTTGAATGCATGAGCTCATGGCCGGCGACCCTCAGATGACGTCGGGCACATAGTCAAATTCAGTGTAATGATTGCTCTTGTGGGTTATCCAGTTAGCACCACAAAGTTCCATTGATGGCCGTTTGCATGTTTAGATGGTGGCTGACCAATCGTGTGAATGCTATCTTAACTTTACCAGCCATTATATGCGAAAATAGTGATACATAAAATTGCTTTTTATGAAATACTATAATATAAACACAAACGCTCATGCCATATGCACACTCACCCACGCTCTCAATTGATAATCAAGTAGCCTGATACTAAAAGAATAATTAGTCAAAAATGTGAACGCTTTTACATCAACATCTGTATGTTCCACAATAATGGGCTTAGCTAGCTGAGCTCAGTCCTAAAAGATGGTGATTGTACTAATTAGATGCAGCTCGTGATTTGCGAGCACTGATGTGCGACGCGGTGGCTGCTCTCGTTAGGTACGTTTGTTTCGCTGACGCCAACATCGAGGCAGAAGCTGGCGCAAGCAGGGGCCGTTAGTGATCGTTGCAAGCAAAAAGCGTCTCAAAAATCTTGGTGGTAGTTGCATCCTCCCTTCCACTTCGACGTTAATGCCGTGTGAGCTGCTTTTGGCCTTGTGATTACTGCAATTTCCGGTCTAAAATGGCACAGTCCTCTGATCCGTCCTGAGTTGGGAAAACGACTTGTGTGGTGGTTAGATGCCGAATAGCGCAGAGGCGACGGGCCTGCAGTCTCCGCAGCTGTGTTCAGTCTCGCTGCTTTGCAGCAGCTGCTTTGCAGCAGCTACAGTGTTCGCAGTTATTTTTTCAGCAGCAGCTATAGTGTTTTCAGCAGCAGCTACAGTGTTCACAGTTATTTTTCAGCGAAACGAACATGCTCTTGTCATCTTGTCCAGGTACCTGCTATACGCACATGTGCCTTTTGGGTTGCGAAGAGTACAATCGAGTGAGGCCAAGTTATACTCTCTAGTCTCCACGCAAACGTAATGGAAAAACCCAGACATATTGTGATCAACGACTAGTGAATTGAGCAGCAAAATATTGGCGCAAAAAAAAAAGAAAGAGAGAGAGAGTTGAGCAAGACATTTAATTTGCAGCTGTTCTATATTCGAGTAAGTCCATCAAGCAACCGCTGAAACTGTGGCCAGCGACTAGTGAACTGAAATGGAGAAAAACAGAATAATTACTGAAATACAGTGGCCAGCGACTAGTGATCTGAGCAAAATGTTCTTTTTTGCGTGTTGATCATAATGTTGTTGCCCCAATAAAAAAATTCAATTGAGCAAAACATCGAGTTTACGCTGTCATATTTGGGTAAACCCATCAAGCAGGTACTGACCTGGTGGTCCTAAGCTCCTAGCCTGGCCGAGTTTACTCTATGCATACGAAATGAAAAAAAAAACAGAATAATTACTGAAACACGGTGGCCAGCGACTAGTGAACTGGGCAAAATGTTCTTGCCCAAAAAACAAACAAACAATTGAGTACTAGTAAAACATTGAGTTTACGCTGTCATATTTGGGTAAACACATCAAGCAGGCACTAACCTGGTGGTCCTAGGCTCCTAGCCTGGCCGAGTTTACTCTATGCAAACGAAATGAAAAAAAAACAGAATAATTACTGAAACACCGTGGCCAGCGATTAGTGAACTGGGCAAAATGTTCTTGTCCAAAAAACAAACAAACAATTGAGTAGTAGTAAAACATTGAGTTTACCGTGTCATATTTGGGTAAACCCATCAAGCAAGCACTAACCTGGTGGTCCTAGGCTGACCGAGTTGGTAAACAAGAGTTCAGCGAATGGAATCAACAAGGCCATGGACAAAAAAAATAAAACATGCATGGCGGTTATAGCATGTGCGCACATCCATCCGGGTTCTCAGCAGTCAGCACTGTATCACTTGGACCGGATTCGGTCAAGAGGCGACGTCAAACTGACCGCCGGCGATAGATACTGGATGCTCGCAGCCGGGCAGCGCCGGGGACCGGAGACGCGGTCACCGCCAGCTTATGTTATGCCCTGCCTCCGCTGCAGCTGCAGCAGTCCAGTACCTACCTTAGCTGTCCACTGACCGAGACGTGCGATCGACTACTCCATCTCTAGCTCACTGACCGAGACGTGCGATCGACTACTCCATCTCTAGCTCGCATCGCACGCAGCTCACCTGTCTTTCTCGCCGCCGACTAGCTAGCTGAGGGCCGGGTCCCTCGAGTCCGATTCGATCCCTTTCTACTCCCTCCGTTTTTAATTATATAACGCTGTTGATTTTTTTGTTACTTTAACCATTCGTCTTATTCATAAATATTTGTACAAATAACTAAATGTATAAATTAATCTTAAAATATTTTTGATGATAGATCTAACAATATACATTTCAGTTAAAAAACTAATTATTTTTATAGATATTGTTGGTCAAAGTTCATAAAAAAAATCAACGGTGTCATATAAATAAAAACGGAGGGAGTAACAAATTGCTATCTACTCCGTGCCGTACCACACGCCGGCGCAGCAGCTAAGCAGCAGCAAGATTTCTGCTCGTTTATGCGACCGCCGACCTGGGCTATCGCCGCCCGTGCCGATATATCTTATTGTCGTCATTCTGCGACTTCAATCGTGTGATTTATGTAGTATTTTCTCTACAAAGACTAATTAAGCAACTGGTTGATGACTTACGTACTGCCAGCAAGTTTTACACCAGTTTTTCTTTGACGACGACATCGTCACCGACCAAATAAAGAAGATGAAATGATAAAGAGCTGGGTGGCACAGCATATCGCCACGTTTGTGGGAATGATTTCTCCTTGACAGTTTTTTTTTCGGGTGAAGGATTATTGAGCAGTATGAATCTTTATGTGAGCTTGTACTTATTAATTAATTTTACCAAGAGTAACTAAATTCGGTACAAAAGTATCAAACTTTCCCAACAGTTTGTTTGCTAGTGGTCAACAATTTTTAGTATATCTAGTGAATTATTGCATAGCTGTAGGTGAAGACTTTGTTAGGAATTATAAAAATTGTTAAAAAATATATGAATTTCTATTGGTTTATTAAGGGTCGAACAAAAAGGTCACATGTGTTTGCACCCCACACATAAAAAAAAAAGTAAAATCAGATTGCTTCTACTGTAAGATCACCACTTCGACTGGAGAAGTCACCACTATAACTTTCAACAATTTAAGACCATGTTACTCTCCTCATCGGCACCATGTACTTTCTTCAATATTTTCTGTACGAAGACTGCATCATGCCAGGGACTAGCTGATCTCGGTAACTTATTGACAGCACGATTTACTAATTAATACTAGCTATTACCAGTTTATCTTTGATGATGACACAGCCACCGACCACAAATAATACGGAATAAAGAGGTGAGTGGTGCCATAGCATATTGTCACGCTTGTAGGGACGATCTCTCCTTGGCAGGATTATTGAGTAGCATGACTCCTTTTGGGAGCAAATATTTATTTATTTGATTCAGAATAATTAAAGGTCAAACGAAAGGGTCAGGCGAGGTTGCACACCACAAAACAGATTGCTTGTACCATAGTATCACCGTGCAACCTTTTCAAATCCAGCTTAATGCAAAGTACTCCAATAGTAACAAACTTAGATGCATGGGCAACGTGCCTGCAATTACAAACAAGAATGGGCTTTGTCATATATCACAATAATTTTGATACATTTGGGGTTTATGGAGCACAGTGCTAAAACGCACATATACCGCAAAACCTCTTAATTATTGCCATATATCTTTTTTGTCATCCTGCGACTTCAATCTTTGTGCTTTAATTTCTGAAATATTTTCTGTACGAAGATTGCATCATGCCGGCCACTAAGCAACTAATTTGAATTTACTTAGTCTTAGCTATCACCAGTTTTTGTTTGACGATGGCAGCGTCACCGACCACATAAAGAAGACGAAATAAATAGCTGAGTGATGCCATACCATATCGTCACGTTTGTAGGAACGAATTCTCATGGGCAGGTTTTGTGGGAAGGTACCATTATTGGGTAGCAGGGCTCTGTTTTATGAGCATATAGGAATATTTATTTGTTTGAGAATAAATTAACAAATTAGGGTCACGCGAGGGTGGACACCACAAAAACAGATTGCTTGTATTATAAGATCACTGCGACTGGATACGAAGTACTATATATATTACTATAATTCGAGACCACGCAACTCTCCTCATCGGCACCAATATTTTCTGTACGAAGACTGCAACATGCCGGCTACTAACTGATCGATAACTTATTCACAGCAGCCCTAAAAAAAAAGATAACTTATTCACAGCACGTTTTACTTAGTTTTAGTTGTCACCAGTTTTTCTTAACGATAAGGTCACCGACCACATATATAAAGAGTACGAAATGAAGAGCTGAGTGGTGGTGCCATACCTTATCTTCACATTTGTATATGAATGAGTTCTCCTTGCCAGTTTTTTCTGGGAACGGTACTATTATTGAGTAGCATGACTCAGTTTGTGAGAATTCATTTATTTATTTGATTGCGAATAAATTAAGGGTTGAACAAAAAAGGGTCAGGGGTTGCACACCACAAAGATAGATTGCTTTTACTAAAAGATCACAATGCGACCTATCGAGCTTAACACAAAATGCTCCAATAATATCAAACATAAATGCATGGACAACGTGCCTGCAATTACAAATACGAGCTTTTCAAGGGCGGCCAACTGTATTATTTTGGTGAGAGGCCACCAATCTATGGGGTGATGGGAATGAGGTTATTCATATTAGACAATTATGTTCTTACCCTCACTTTGAACTCTAATTGTGATTTTATCCTTACTTTTTCAATTTTATGATTTCACCCCAGATTTTTTAACTTGAAGACAAAGTTTACCTCTAGTGGGGGTTCTATTGTGATTTTACCCCTACTGAGGGTAAACTCCAGCTTCAGATTGAAAAAACAGAGGTAAAATCACAAAATTAAAAAAATAAGAGTAAAATCACAAATAGAGTTCAAAGTAAGGGTAAGAACACAATTGCCCTTATCATATTGACATCGACGTAGTCTAGCGTAACGCACATATGTATTCCGATTGTAAAACATTGGAAATGCTCCTTAAACCCCAAATATGTTAAAATTATTGCAATGGATGGCTCCGTCAGAGTGCCAAAAAGCACATCCTAGCTAGTTAGATTACACGCATGAGGTGTTAGTGGTGACTTCGTCAATCTGGAGGATTTGCCGGCTCAGTCTTCGAAGATGCTCATAGGGGTAGGGTTTGCGTATGTGCGTTCATAGGGGTGAGTGTGCGTGCGTTGTGCGTGTCTGAGTTATACTGTGTAATTTAAAAAAAAAAAATGTGGGACGGTGTATCTCCTCTTAATTATTTGCATTTAGAAAAAAAATTGGTCTGATTTTATCAAGTCGTCTGTAGGACTAAGAAGTTACTACAATGGCAAGTAAATAAAACAGGAGGAAAAAGCTTTTCAAGCATGGCGAATAAATTTTGCTGGAAAAGCCCCCATTGTCCCACATGTTCTTTTTTCTAGTGTTTACCACTTGGAAAGATCCAATGACTTTTTCCGTTGTAGAGTTTGCTTAAGGCAGTTATTGGGCAACATGATGTTGTGAGCATTTATTTTTTTATTTGAGAACGGAAGTCAAACAAAGGGGTCAAGCCAGGTTACACACCAGAAAAAGTTTCTACAGTATGACCACCATGCGACCTTGTCAAATCCAGCTCAACGAAAATGGTCTAATAATATCTAGCATACATATGCATGCACAACGTGCCTGCAACTACAACTAAGAACTTTTCAGGATGGCCAACAAATATTTCTTAGGACTAGCAAGATAGTATAAACTTGTACTTAAAACTTCTTTTGTTTAAGGACAAGTAAATAAAACTAGAGGAATAAAGCCTTTAAAGCATGGAGAACAATAATTGTTGCTGGAAAAAAATCCCAACTGTGCCACATGTTCATTTTTGCATTGCTCACCACTCGGGGAAGATCCAGCAGGCTTTTGTCTTTCTAGAGTTGCTTAGGAAAGAAGCATATGAAAATTCCTTAGAATTTTTTTTTTGAACCGAAAAATATAAAGAGGTGTACGAATGAAATCGATGACCTGCTAGCTGTACTCGTGATAATTAATATTAATAAGGACCAATATGCATTTCCCCCCTGTTATAATAAGGTGAGAATATGTACGTAATGGAGTAATTAATAATGCAAACCAAACTTTTCAGTCTGCAAAGTTATATGCACGGTTAGCTTAATCTCACAAGTACACAACATGTGAACTGACAGTCTGCAACACCGTACGTTGATCCCACAACACATATTCCTCTTCATTGGAGGTGCTACAGTTTGTCTTTGAGTGTTAGCAGGCAATCTCCATATTATGTTCTTTTCGACAAGCCGTACGCAGTCCATAAAACTGTTCGTGGGATAACTGTTCATCTGTCCGATTTCACACTAATGAATACTGTGCCCATGCATGATAATTGGCATATTATGCTCGTGCTGGAACTAATGATGGCAGAGGAACGGGGCAGGAGATCTAGACGGTCAAAGCATCCCATCAAGCGATAGATCTCCCTTTGATACTCTTTCCGTTTTTAAATTGTTGTTGTCATTGACTTTTTTATTTACGTTTGACTGTTCGTCTTATTCAAAATAGTTGTTTGAATATGCAAAATTATAAGTTAGGTTCAAACTTACTTTGAAGATAAAACAAATCATCACAAAATATATGATATTTTTAAATTTTTTTTAAATAAAACGAATGGTCAAAGATAGCAAAAAAAAGTCAATGACAACAACAATTTAAAAACGGAGGGAGTAAATCCCAGCATCACCGGAACTCCAAGATGCGTTTCTTGTTTGGCCGAAGAAACTCCAAAAGCCTTTACGCGAACGTCTACTGCTTTATTTTCTTCTCCGCGCGCGTGGCGCCGCCGATGGGACACGGTCGGCGTCCAGGAAAATCCCGTGCGGCGGCGGCCACGGATTCGGCGACAGGGACCTCGATGTCGCGGTGTTTGGCGCAAAGGC
Organism: Eragrostis curvula; assembly: GCA_007726485.1. Taxonomy (NCBI): domain Eukaryota; kingdom Viridiplantae; phylum Streptophyta; class Magnoliopsida; order Poales; family Poaceae; genus Eragrostis; species Eragrostis curvula. The sequence continues at coordinate 51,578,770 of CM017440.1, read as the reverse complement.
AGTGGAGAGACATGCATGCATATCTACCACAAAAAAAAAACAGAGAAAGAAACATGCATGCATATCACTCATGATGCATGGACGTGCGAGTGCGGCGCCGCAGAACAGTCAGCGACGTGACGCAAAGATATGCGCATGTCTCTTCCCGCATGCAAGTACCCATGCTAGCTTAATTTGTCGATCTATCGTTGTCGGCCACCAAGGTACTAGTAGTAGTACTAGGCTCCGAGCTGAAATCGGTGCGCATTCTAATAGCTCTTCGATGCGACACGTGTCAAAAGTTCTGATCAAGATGAGGCCGGCGGCGCGCTTATGTAAGGGTTTACGTGCTTTAGTGGCCATGTTATCTGCATCTTTTCATATCGAACCGTTCTTCTATACGTACAAGTGAGGAAAACATGTTGCATATACATGGATATGGGTGCTTCGGTCAAGTTAAGAAAATGATCTAGACTTACGTGTTACTTCATCTCAATTTTCTAGAATCATAGATGCCTGCTACTGCTAGTGATTTATATTCAAGGCCGCTACATATCCTTGTTTTGACTTGCTTCAGTCAGTCCCCATCTCTTCATTGAAGGGCTAGCTCCAGTACTATATGCTCACATGCGCCAATGTGCCATGGATACTGATACATAGCATCTGGATAGCTGGGATCACTTGTGATGGCTTGGTCAGTCAATGAACATCTTATCCTATCGTGTTCTTGAAACATTAACAAACCCCAAGAATGCATCTGCCAATCTGACTCTGGTCCCAACCAATCACTCCACGCAGATCAACAATCTCTCCGATTTGATATGTACCCAAACGACACAATACGATCGCGTGCAGCATATATAAAAAAAGAGAAGATCACGACACATGCTTCCATGAAGATCCGGTGGCTGCTGTTTGCAAATTTGCGTGCCTGGAAGAAGCACATCCATCTGCTACGATCTTTTTCAGTCCTTGAAAATACATCAAGTGCTGTCGAAAGCACAACTTGCATGATATCAAATTTTGATATCATGTGAGACTACTTTTGATACCGTTTAAGCTCTAATATAGTACCAAAGCTTTGATCTCAAGTCCTCTTACGTCTAGTGATGCAAGCCAAAAGCGTCAGCGTCAAAAATCTTTTTTTTTTCAATCGTGTAGAGTTGACTGTATTTCCGCTGTTAATTGAAGTAACGGATCGAAAGTGTGTGGTTTGTAATTTTACGAATATGACGTCATTTTTCTCTCATTCAAACGGATCAAATAGGAAGCATATTGAAGCAGCTGCACATTGATCATTGAGTCGACTTTGTGGTGGTTGCGTCCTTCAATTTCCTCGGTTGCGACGTGAGCACCGAGTGAGCTTCTGTTCTTTTGATAGTGAGGTTCGGAGAGTGACTTGTGTGGCGATGAGCTGCTGCGCAGTACACAGCACACAGTTAGCGCCGCGTGGTCTCCAAAGTCTCAAGGCGTTCTGTGATCCCATGCACAAATTTTCGTCGTGTCCAGTACATATCAACATATGTGCACATGCGTTTTTCGGCATGTTCAAGCCTCGTTCCTAGGAGGAGCAAGGCCGGCGGCAACTCACAAAAGCAACGTGGTTGCTTGCCGACCATGGCATCGAGCGCTTTGTTGGTTTAGTCACGAGCGAGCACATTTATGTTTTTTTTTATCTTTGTCTAACAAAAACGTTTATGTAGTTTTTGACAGCAAATTTGATGACGCAGCCAAAACTTAATTCAACAGCTAGCTTCTCCGGCCAGCGTGGTTTCTGGAATCTGGGAGACCATGGAATGGTATCATGCCGGCGGCTACGACAACGATAACTTTTTTTAGATCAGAATAATGCCAGCACGTTTGATTTTCTTGTTCTTATGTCATCATTAGTCTTTCTTTCTGCCAAAATGACGGCATGAAAATAGAGAAGGAAAGAAAAAATCGTTGGCAGAGCAAGGTTGCCAGGGATTAATGGAACTGTTGTAATACATGCACTCACTTTTGCGATCATTTAACCTATTCTTGAATACTGCCTATCTTTTAAAATAATTCTCATCCTATAGTTGTGCACTTGTGTTTCAAAATGACAATTAGTTTCTATCTTTTGGCCAACTTAATTAAAAATACTTCGACTGTTAGTCCACTGATAATTTTGAGAGATTCATGCTAGCTTGATTTTTTCTTACTGTTGGTGCTTTTTCATTCAGACGATGGCAGGTCACGGACCAAATAAAAAAGAGTACAGCTGTGTGCAGCATGTTGCCAGGCGGGTCTATTTAATTTATTCGTTAATAACAAGGCTGTATTACAAATCAAATGAAACGTACTACATGACCCGCCAATCTATTCTTCGCTTAATAAGAAATACATAGCACAACGTGCCCACAAATACAACCAAGAAATTCTCTAGTACGTACTATATTTACCAATTATGGTGTAAAATAAAGAAAATTTGTCAATGACGATTCATATTTGTCATAACTTTTGTGACGTTTATTATTTACTAATTATGACGTTTTTGTTCGTCATAATATGATGGCGTCTTGATTTATGACGATTTTGTGGCCAAATTTAATGACAGATCTCGGTTTTCGTCATAAAACACCTGATTTCCTGAAAAACGTCATAAACCTAACACGTTTTATGACGAAACGGTGTTTTGTCATGCAAAAAACGTCATAGAAAGTCATATTTGTTGTAGTGTACGCCAATTGCTTGGTGATGGATGGAGTGAGCTAGTTTATTTGTTCAGATCCAAATCACAAGTTCATATGAGTGGAATTCAGTTTTAAATGGTAGAATGCGTACTTATGCAAGAACTATTACAAAAACCATGCCGCATAATTTAAACACTAAGCGTGTCTTTCCCAAGAAAAATAATTCAGCACATAATTTCCAAATTTTCGCTGGAATTTGGACATTACCGTTGTGGTGTCATTTTTTTAATCTACATTTCCTTTTTGCCTGCTCGGAACTACATATATCCTCTCTGCAATAAAAAAATATATTATCAGCATCTAGGCCAATTGGTTGCTGGAAAAGCCGCAAAGATACCATATGCCTTTTTTTTTCCTAATATTTGTTTGGTCGGATCGCTGGAATAATGTGACTTTTTAAATATATAGTTTGCTTAGCCAATAAGCATCTTAAATTATTGAGTCACTTTAAGTTTAAAAGAAGAAGGTTGTCGTCCAAAATCAAAGCCACGGACTTTGTTAACTGTGATAAAATTACTAAAGACTCAAATGCACGTTTTCTATTGACCAGGCGAGAGGGTAGAGAATAATAGGAGTTACATTATGACCATTCTTTGTTTACTTCAGCAACACACTGGATTGATCCCACCGCACATATTCTCTTTGATCAGTTTAAGATGCATGCTGAAGGTTTTGTCTTTTACCTTTTTGGTCTATATGTACTTTAATTATGTGGGCATATCTAGTACGGTAAAGTAGGTAGCAGCGACGGCGCAGCTTAATATTTTACGTATCTATTAAATGTAATACAAAGTGGATGGAATTTCAATTTTTTGTTGAAGCTATCTGTCCCAATAACTCAGGTGAAAGTTGAGCTAGACAAATCTATTAACTTCATAGTTGGTCAAGAAAAGGAGCCACCTCAACATGCTTGCTCATAAGGGCTAGAAATTATCACAATAATAGGAGAAAAAAGAAAATAAATATTACACAACGCTACCATTATGAAAAAAATCAATCCACAATACCCTTCACATGTTTTAAAATTTGATAACCATGATCATTATAAAAATAGTTCAAAATACTCTCCACGTGTTTTAAAAATTACTACCCACTAGTGCTAAAATTTGCCCACTGTCACCATAGAAAAAAAAATACATCAAAACCTATTATAAGTTTATAAATTACACACTATTGTTCTTCACTTAATATTTAGCCAAGAAAAAAGTTATTCATTATTAGTGGCTAGAAATTACAGCATTAATTAGAAAAAAAGATTCTCTAACGTATACTCCAGTGTGAGGTATGTGCGGTGTAGATTAAACTGATTAACGTATACTCTTTAATCAGTTTAAGATGCTGCATTATTAGTGGCTAGAAATTACTAATCTACACGCATATAAAAGCAACCCCAACAATGCAGAGTGGACACGAAATTAGGAGGATGATGAAGTTGCTTGTGGAACTGTACATGCCCTAATAATTTTGAAAGGGCACTGCTAGTTTCATTTTGCCGTCCGTACTAATTAACGGCCATGTCGTTGTCAATCTCCAGCCTCCGGGAATATTCCACAGCAACTTAACATGGATCTCCGCACACTAATTAATACGCGCATATTTTGCTCGTGCTGGAACAAGCCGTGGAGAAGGTAAAAAGGTGATCTGGATGGTCAAAGCACGCAGTCAAATAGAGATCAAAGTATCAAACCCTCTTACTAATGCAAAACAAAACTTACTTTTCGTGGCCGAAGAAGAAACCCTGCCTTTTCCCGCGCATGTCAACGTCGCGCTAGACGGCTCCGTCCGTTACCTTTCCCCTCTCCAACGCGTCGCCGTCACAAATCAGCCCCGCCGCGGACGCCGACATGTACAGTTGTCCCCACGCGCGCGCGCGCGCGCGGCGCCGCGGAGCGAATGAGCAGGGAGGAACATGTGCTTGTGCTCGTGCGCGTCCGAGCAGACGGGTGAAGCACGCGCCCTTGTCTTTGTCGCCTCGTCGGCCACCGCCACCGCCATGTACGGCGCAGCGGTCGACATGGCAACAACTGCTTGCTACAAGATCGAGGTGGCCGAAGCCGCCATGATGCCGGCGCGTCTGAGGCTCACGTGAGTCAGTGGTCATCAGACGGAACACACCTTTTTTCTGGCTTTTTTAATTGCCTCGTCGATCTTGCTCCCCTTTTTGAATGTGTGCTACCGTACCACAATGTGGGGAGAAGGATATACTTTCTCCCATTTCACTGCTCTGCTTTCCAACTTTGTTCCCAAGCAGAACTGTTATGCATGTCATTACAGGAATCTTACGATACTATAGATGTCCTTGGGTTTTTCCAGCACCTGCCTATGTCCAGGTTCAGTGCTACAACGACTGAACATTTGAAGATGATAATTTTTTAGTACAATCATTTCGGTTTATTTTGAGTTCAAAAAATTATCCTAATATATATAAGTGTTGCTTAGGGTGGCTCTCATATCTCTATTGGTGGAGGAGAACTATCTCACATGTGCCAATGCGCCATGGACACTGATACAGAGCATCGAGCTACCTACAGAGCAAGCTTGTACAGAGAACTTGCCGCCAGTGCCTATCTTATCTTATCGTCTGCAGAAAAATAACACACCCCAAGATGGGATCGGGAAATCTTACTGGTCCCAGATCGAACCATCGTTCCAGGAGCAGATAATCTCTCCAAGTCGATGCAGTACGTACTACACAACCATATAAAAATGCACCGCACAATGAAGACCACAACACACACAGATGCTTCGATGACGATCTCGAGCTGTCTGTCAGCTGGCAGAATCATGGCCATTGGATTATTTCTCTGATAATCCGCACACAAAATGTATACTAAAATTCGGGTTTGGATGCTTTTCTGTCAGACTAAACAAGTGTGACGGCCTGGATTATTTGGCATTTTGTTCCGCATGATCCCGATGCTCAGAAAACAAAACGTTATTCCACGAGGAAAAACATGGTCTGTGTGCCGGCGAAGTGAAGAGTTCAAAGGTTTGCTCATCACTTTTTAGAGTTCAATTATTTTTTTTAGAGTTCAAAGGGTTGCTCATCATTTGGACGGCGTACAAAACGATGGTGCCGAACTGAGAAATGAGTGCATGTTATTGGTGGTGCTTTTACTATTCTCCACTCATAAGGCTTCCAAAGCACGCATGCATGAAGAAACTCACGAGCAGATGGTGGGTAGATGCATATTTAGGTTACCGTACCTTTTTACAGTTACTAAACAAGCACATTTATTTGCAAGCCCTGTCTGAAATAGCAGGCAGCTACTATGTGCCTCGCTATGATCAAGGAGAAAGACGCATATGAAACTGCAGATAGTTAGAAAAGAGCAAAACGCATATCCCTCAACTTTCTCCCAATCTCCTGAAAAGTTGGAGAGTTGTGAACACGTAGCTTGAAAAAATAATGCTCCACCAACCTAAGAGGAATCAGGTCACTTTTAATTAGAAGAAATAGGCACCAAATTCACATTGATGGGATTCGAACTTAACAGTCAGAGTGTACATTCACACCTGGCCAACCAATAAAATCGTAGTATATTATCCCCTAGAAGATGACCAAACCGTCTCTCCTTTTTCCTTTATATGATCGAGTGGACAAACATAGAGAGAAGCCCGAGCAAGTTACCAGTTCAAATATGCAACGCTATTGCAACTAGCAAGAACACATGCCATGCTGCAACGAGTATGTGTAAATGTCACTTTCACTGGACACCATCTTCTGGAGCAACTGGCTTTATCACATATCACATTTTTTATGGACGATTAGACCATATTGTGGCCCAAATTTGATCCCGATATTTGCCCTGGTGGCGATTTCAAGAAGATATCACGCACGTTGCAAATCTGTCAGGTTGGCCATAGTATCAGCTAGCATCAGACATATCTGTTAATTATTGACTTGCTGTGCCACCGTGTCCCTCTGATTCCATCAGTGATTCTGTATGTCGGACCAAGATGCCACTATAAAAATTGGTAATGCAAGCATGCATCAAGCTTAGGTAGGCGATGACTGAGTAACACGCAGCAGACAGATGACAAGCAATTAAACAAAGTGCATGTCACTTCAGCTGTACTTTTAGACCACATAAAAATTCAACTTGAACTGAACAATGCATAGTTTTCACTACTGGTTTGTAAGAATGGCTTCAAACCTAGATAAATGTCATTGGAACTTTTCACCTGCAAACACTGTTTAGCATAGTGCCAAACTACCATCGGCATGTACATTATTTGTTACTACTGATCTGAAGGTTATTTGTGTGCGGAAATAGATTCACACTAGTGATTCATTGCAGATTAACTAAATAGATTCTTTGCTTCTAGACGATTTGTGCTTTAATTTAGTTATAATTATTAGCAAAATTTCCTGTGATAGCAAAGAAGAAAACACTCATCTCCGGTGGGCCTCATTTGAGGTACTATAGATGTTTGGGCCTTTGATGGGCTGGGTGCTATAGGTCAGATCCAATATGCTTAAATTTATAACCATATTATTAATTTAAACATGCTTCGAGATTAGTGTTTCTTTTAGAAACAGCTCTACCAGAGCACTTCGCCATTGCATATGATGTAGTGTTCGGAACTGAAAATCACTTTTCCACCATGCTCCCTCCGTTCTTAAACTGTTAACGCCGTTGACTTTTAAAGTTACGTTTGATCATTCTTCTTGTTCAAAAAATTTAAAACATATCGTATATTTTGCTATGATTTGTTTTATCACCAAAGAAAGTTGCAATATAATTTTAATTTTGCATGTTTGAATTAATATTTTGAATAAGACGAATGGTCAAACGTAACGTAAAAAGTCAACAATGTTGACAATTTAAAAACAGAGGGAGTATGTCAATACCCTTGCTTTCCTTGTTTATTCCACAATGCATCTATAAGAATGTATCCACATAGTGACATGCTACTATCAACATGACAGCACACGGTGAATTCAGAGTCAAGAAACACAGGATTGGACCAGTGACTCACTAGACATTTACGGTTGCTTCTAATGTATGTACAAATTTACAGTTGCCTGCATAACAGCACACTTCCCTTCCATCAGGTTAAATGTTTTGGTCCAATTTAAGCCTCATGGTTTGGGCCGCCGAGACAATAGCGGTGCCTGCAATGCTTCCTCGTCAGACTGATCTGAAACTGCAGCTTCTGTGCATCTGCCCCTGCCTTTTGGATAAATTGTCCAAGCAAAATATAAGGAGATCGCCTGTAACAACATTTAGTATCGGAGCAAATCTCAGTTCGGAATCTGCCTATACGGCATCCTTTTATTTTCATATATCTATCGTACTGAAGGGAGGAAAGTGACTAACCAAGAAAACACTAGGCACTAGGAAACTGAAACCTTTGCAATTGAAGGTTGCATCTGGTGAAATGAAGTAAGCTGAAACAGAGGAGGAGAAAAGGATGAGAACAAAGTACAAAATGTGATGTGCAGGGCCACAGACAATACACGGAGTTTAATGACTATGCAAGAAACCTATTGCTTACAGGTTAGTGGACTCATAAACAGAGGTGCCAACGATATAGCTGCAGACTGCACGGTTGCAATGAAACCTTGTGCTTTTCCCTGAGGAGGCAAAAAAAAAAAAAAAAAAACATCGAGTGAACGACACAGGATATTTGGTGGCAAAAGCTTTCGGGCCCGAGTTTACAAATAAAAAGGGGCTCATGTCTGTACATGTACCTGGTCAGTTGAGAGTACTTCCCCAGAAATAATTGCGTAAATCTGCATATTTGTGTACCCACATGAGTAAGTCTACCCTTCATTGCAATATAATGAATGTATTTGGTACTGAAAAACGTCACAGACATTGTCTTTCAAAATACCAATGTTTTTACCATGAAAATTTGATGGCATAGTCATGCATAGATCCATAGAGGTTAATATATATGGTTGACTTACAGCTGGTTTTTCCAGCACATAGATGACACCCAATGAAGAGCTCAAATAAGGAACCTGAAAGATACATGAAAGATAATTAAACTCAACAAACTTTTGTAAAGTACCAACTGAATCCATCAGCATAGTATGAATTGGTTGGAACAAAAATCAGGTAAGAGAAGCCATTTTAAATACATACCCAGCGAGACCATGCAACTCCATAAAGCAAAGCCTGAAAAAAAAACATAAAATCAAGATACAAATGTTATAACAGCCATATCTGAGATTTAACGCTCGAGAAAAGATCTCAGCACAATAACTCACATAAACAATGGATGCTAGTATTGAAGCACATAATATTCCTTTTTCGCCAATTATGTGGGTAATAAGGGGAAGGACCAAAATCTACACTTTGGCAAACATTATCAGAAACAACAACTAATCAATCTGACAATAAGCTATCCAGAATATGTATACTTGAGTTATTTAAACTGCTAAAAGTGTCACCTGGGAAAATATCGAACCAATGCCAACCACCATTAGGATTTCTGAGAACTGATCTTTGTCAAAACCAAATACTGACTTCAAGTAATACTGCGAAAAGAAAGGTGAGATGAACTGCCTTATACAGTAAGCACCATATCATACATAACAAGTGAGAATTTGTTACCAGTCGGACATCGCTAATGCCACTCATGCCCAATTTATAGAAGAAGCAAACGTATGTGATTCTTCTAAGTGATTCACTATAAACACAAAAATATGATAAATTTCAACAAAATTTGTATTCACACCTGTGAACTTGCTAAGAAGTCAGAGAAATTCCTCATTGTGGGGTACTAGAGGTGTCTTAGCTCGTATATAATGCAATGGATGACTCTTATGTTTATTATTCCTTTAATCCCTTAACAACAAAGGAACAATTTCCACTTTAATCATGGATGTAAACTGTCTAGGTTGGATTTCTGAACTCGCATGACACTGTATACATTCTCAATTTATTACTGATTTCTACATTGGTAAAATACCCTGTTTTTACTAATACTACTCCAGTTGGTGTAGGTGCAACTGAAAAGTAGCATCCACATTTCTTCAACAACAAATTGAGAGAACCTTAAATTTCTTTAGTTTTCACATGCAGTTTCACGATTCCTTGACCAATTAACTTTTACATCCAAATAAAGCTATACAAAAAAAAATATTACCTATTTTTGAATATGTTAACGTTCTCCTTGATAGATTCCCAACGTTTTTGTGTTACCCTGGCAACCAAAGACGCCAAGGACAAATGCTCACAAGGTGAAGATGGAGCTCTTTCAAGGGTCTCGACCAGATATATTTTGATGTAGAGGACAGAACAGATCAGCAAAACAACTGACACCTGATAACTCATGATTTCATAGTATATTTTATATGAGGAGATGTTTGAAACTTTATAACTGACTCTTAACAATAAAAATATAATAGTCAACAATGGTGATGCAATTAATAGTTTCATCATGTGATACCTGAAAAATCCAATTCTTAGGAAGAAATCTTGAAAAGGCATCCCCCAAAGCATGTGAAGCAGAGATAATTCCTGTCAGAAAGCCAATTGCAGCTGCCCTCTTTGACGGTTCAACCACATCTGCCTAACAAAGAAGAACATTTTAAACTCATTGAATCTATACCAGCTAGCAAACAAAAAAAAAGTATACCCATATAAACTTCATCTGATTTTATCAACTACTTTTAAAATTACATGAAACAATGTCATTTGAATAAACGTAAATATCCTTGATGTGTTTTCATCAAGTAAATTTCAGAATACAAAGTAGACTAATCATACATAATGTTTAATGACTCTAGTTTATTAAAATTTTCCACCTTTGACTTGGATTCATATTATTATTATTATTATTATTATTATTATTATTATTATTACCCTATGCTAAAGAACTCATTTCAAACAACACAAAACTATTGGTGCCTATAGAGAGAATGATGTGTAAGTAGAGTTCGCCTCAGAATGCAGGAACAGTACAACCAGTGATAGCTTTCTCCTTACAAATTAAGGTGAGAAAAGTGCAAGTATACAATCTCACCGTGTATGCAACTGAAAGGAACGATATGGTTCCTTGACCAAGCAAGAATGAAAATGTACGCAGAATAAGATAGGCATAGACTGCAGTCCTTGAACTGTTCCATGCAAGCACAGCTGTTGGCGGGTACAAAAAGATAAGTAAATTCCACGGTGAAAGAGACACTTATATAAGAGGAGACAGTGAAAATTACCAAAAGGGAATATGGAGGTCGAGGCGGTGAGTAGGAGAAGAGGCTTCCGGCCATATTCGTCGGCTAGCTGGCCCATCAAAGGGAATCCTATTATCTTGAAAATCCCTCCTACCTGAACTAATAAATAACAATGACCAAACATCTGTTAATTCCTTTTACGTACGTTGCAACATTATTTCGTGAAAAGAATACAGATTAATACAACAAGAGAATTATCCTTTGTGGTGAAATTTAGGCCGCTAATACCTTTGGCATTCAAATGAAAAAAAAAAGTGCGGTAGTATAGATACACGTATCTGAGCTTAGTAATTGGAGGAGTCCAATGAACTGATTTTCAACGTTACTATGACTATCTAGTTGCCGGAACATCAAACGGGTTTCAGAGATGCAAGCAAGAAAACAACTTGGGCACGGATGGGTACACACTGAAGACTGGAGGCCGGTGAGGTAGATGGCCTCCGGACATGACCTGCCGTCGGCGGGGCAGAGTGCGGCGGTGACCTTGTCGACGAGCACCGGCACCGTCATCTCCTCCGCCACCCCGTACAGCACCAGCCCTACCATTAGGTGCAACACAGGCCTCATCATGGAGCTCGTCGCATCGCCTCCAAACACCCCCATCTCCTCTCTGCACTGAATCCTCTGTTTCGTTTTTTGAGTGTTGTTGGTTCCAGGCTGTTTGGCACTGGACCAACAATGGCGAGCGCTTTATACCGTTCCAATCAGCAAGTTCACTTAAAAAAGGACAAAAGAACTAGCACCGGGAAAACGAGGTCAGCTATGAGAACGATGTCTCTCTTTTATACGAGAAATGACAGGGCAGAAACGAAAGGATGCTGCCCTGCTGGCACTTTTTTGTGCCACGGTGTTGCGTTTAGTCTATTGTACATGACCTTTTTACTGTTTGGGCCCTCCTGACATTAGGATAGAGGACTATCTAATTGATTTGGCCTTTTTCAATCATAATTAAGAATTTCTTTTTGCAATCCTCCTGCTGAGTCATGAGAAATACTTGCACATCTTTCTTACTGTTAGTTATTGAGGAGATGCTCATGATGTCCGTATAGGCGCGGCAGCACCACAATTGAGCACCACGCCATCGTTTCTCTTGGGTTTGCAAAACAAATATGATTAAAGAAAACAAATGGACATGTTTGCAAAATTAACCTATGAAGCTCATGTTTTAATCAAAATTTTACATGCAAATATATACTCCCTCCATTTCAAATTATATGCAGTTGTTGACTTTCAGACATCATGTTTCACCGCTTGTCTTATTCAAAATATTTATGAAAACATTACTTATTTTGTTACAATTAGTTTTATCATTAGATATACTTTAAACGTGACTTATTTATTTTTATATTTTCACAAAAAAATTGAATAAGGCGAACAATCATAGTACTACATAGGTGCGACATTATAATAATCATCGGATGTAATTCTAATACTGAGTTTTTTTTCATGTCTAACTGCATATAATTGCATTTAGAAAAATAATTGAAAGGTTTACAAACACCTGCCATCACGTGTTACTACATATGTAGATTCTTGCTTCCTTGCAGATTTTATAGTTTTTGGACAGGTCAACTCAGTTAGCACGGCCATACGTTGCAATGCAAGTCCTTGACATCGAAAGTTGTAGTTATCCACCGCAAAAAAAAAAAAGAAGTTCTAGTTATGTTAGGTCCCTTCAATGAACTCGACATGTTAAAATAGTTTTTTTTTAAATTTACTCTAAATTTGTGACCGTTTTAGAAAATTTATGGTACTGTAGGTCTATATGGCTGGTTGCCTGTTTCTAGGTTATTAACAGAAGTTTTTTTTTTGTATGAATCTCGTTTCCAAAGTGAGACTCCTCTAATTACCCCTACTACCAAAAACGAATGAATAAAAAAAAGCAGGCGTGTGCCGGCAGCACGGCGGCGAACGCCCGCGCGCGCGCGGTAGCAGCTCACACGCGGTCGGCGCGCGCTTACCTGCTACGCACGGACTGGGAGCCCTCCCTGCACTGGCTCTACGCGACAAACGCATGCGACGACGGGCACCTGACGAGATCTATCGATCTTAGCTTCAGCATGCAACAGGCCGTGCGGGATTCATCGTTTACTTATGTAACACCCCAAAATTTCAAAGCAAAACAAAAAGTAATAAAAATCACTCCAAATTTAAATTTTTGTCCAACTCTTACCTTGCCATGAATTTCAAAACAAAATTCACTAAAATAATTCAAATATAGTTGGAATATGAAATTTCCTAAATAATTAAACTTGTGCTCAAGTTTTTTTCTTCTCATTTAAAATTCACTAAAAGTTTGAGCTTTCAAATTTGCAACAAACTAAAATAATTGTTTGATTTAACTTTAGCAAATCCACCTTGAATTTAAAAACTTTCGGATTTAAAATTTGCACAAAGTCCACCATATGCATTTTTGGTTTGCTTGTTCTATTTTATGTGTTTGCTCTGTTTAAATTTCCTTTTCAAATTTGAATCTCCATTCAAATTTGATCAAATTCAAAGTCCAGGAAATGGAAAAGCCTTTTCTTCCTTCTTGGGCCACCTTTCCCCTCTCTTCTCAGCCGGCCAAATCCCTTTTCCTCTGGCCCAGCTGGTTCTTCCCTTTCATTTTCTTTCTTCAGCCCAACCCGCCGGCCCAACAGCAGCCCATCTCCCTCTCCTCTCATTGACAGGCGGGCCCCGCCTGTCAGTCCTTCCTCCCTCCTCCTGCCACCACCAGTCGACGCACATGTCGATGCCCATGCCGCCTCCCATGTCGCCGTGACGCAGCCACCGCGTCAGGCCCTTCGTCCAGTCGCCTCCGTGGTGCTGTAGCCATACCCCGCTTCCGTCACCAGCATGGCCACCCTCCTTGCCGCGTCCCATCCCCATTAACGGGCGACGACCATGACCGGAGACCGACCCCTTGACTCGGCAGCGCCTCCCTCCTCCCTACCCCTCTCGTTCGCCTATAAAAATCGATGCGCACGCTCTTCCTCTCCCTTCCCCGACGCACAGCACCTCGCCCCGGCTGACATCGAGCTCCAAATCGAGTTTTTCCCCAATCTTCCTCTCATCGCCGGCGACCGTCGATTCGCCGCTGTGGAGCTTCCTCTCGCCCACTTCGCGCGCGCTCCAGCTTCGCCTCGCTCCTGTGCACCTCCTCGGTCAGCAGGAGCTCGACGGAGAGCACCGGGACCACCTCCTCGACGAGCGCCGCCTCCCGCACGCCGCCCTCACCGTCGCGGGCCTTCCCCAAGTCCCCTCGCCCTCGGGCGAGCCTCGAGGTGAGTTCCCCTCCTCGTCCGCTCTCCCTCGGACATTACCCCGCTGAATTTAGCCCTCGGGAGCGCCCAAAAGGCCACTCCGGCGAACTCCTCCCATGGCGCCGCCGCCTCTGTCGCCGCCGGCCGCCGCACTCACCTCCCAATCACCTCCGGCCTTCCGTTTCCAAATGAACGGCCGAGATTAAAAGAGGGCATACCCTTTCGATTCATTAAATCGCGCCCGTCCCGTTAAGATCCGACGGCCCAGATCGTCCTGGTCCACCACGGACCCATGGACCGCATCCCCTGCCCCGGTCCACAGAGCCCGTGGACACAGTCCATGGCTTTTCCAATAGAAAAATAAATCCAAAAATCCTAGAAAAATCCCAGCCCCTGTATTCTTGCAGATAAGCCCCTGATCTTTATTCTATTTATGTTTAGGTCCTGTCTTTTTACAGAAACAACCTTATACTTTTCTGTAATTATCTTTAGCCCCTGTCTTTTTACACCAAGGCCCCTAAACTTTCTATAATTGCATTTCAGCCCCTAAAACCTTTCTGTAATTATAGATATGCCCTCGGTATATTTCTGTAATTGCAAGTAAGCCCCTAAAACCTTCGAATAGCTATAACTTCATCACCGTAGCTCCGTTTTGGGCGATTCTTGCGCCCATGCGTTCGTAGAAACGCGTAGTACCCTTTGGTACTACTCTTGGAGCTCTAGAATGGACCAACAAGCCGTCAATACCTTATAATCTTCCCTCTTTTGATGTTCTTCCATATCGCCAATTTATGCGACGTCAATCTTGCACGTTGTAGTTACCCACTTCATCGTTTAGCGTTGAACCTAACCAGTCATGCAATATCTCTTTGCCTCACATCCTAGTACCCTCCTCATCGCAATACATCCTTCCGCCTTAACCTTGTATGTCACATGTACACCCTCACTCGCTAACAATAAACCTACCCAATCCTTCGTGATGTATCGCTCCGAAATCTAGTATCCTAATTTACCATGACGGCAAATCATGTAGCGTCGATATCGCTTGTCGCCAATGCTCAATCACCTTCTAGTGTGAGTCTAACCAATCTTGTTGTATCATTTCACACCAAAACCTAGTATCTTTTTATCGCAACTCAGCTACAAGTCTAACCTATCTCAACTATCGCTCCATCAACCTTAACCTATTGATTGCCATCGATCCTTACCAAGCTCTGCTATTTATTACTATTCTCGTATTTATGTGGTCCTTTCATTGGAGCTTATTGGATTTATTGTTCATTGTTATTTCAATTGCTAGTTGGTCTTATCGATTGATCCTTGTCTTTTATTCGCAACCATGCATTCATGCCATGCATAATCACGTACACGTGCCATCGTCATGCGCTTAGCTCATGGCAAATAATTAGTGAAATAACCTTAGTAATTAATCAATTTAGTAAGTAATTAATAGCTAATCACCATTAGTTAATACCCTAACATAAATAGGTAATTAAAGTGACACACCTTGCACTGTTATGCTTGTTGCATGAGCCGTTATATAGGTTACGACCTATATGAGGACTTAGTGTTGCAAGTGTACGAAAAACACGTACACACGCCGTTTCTACCTACACATACCCGCATGCACTTATCATGGTTTAGCATATCACCTTCACATCAAAAGCCCTAGTGCTCGATGCATCATCCCTAATAGCCTCTATTAAGATAATAAGATCTTCCTAAAGTAAAACCTAATGCATCATGCATGATTTGTGTCTTTGGCTTTTATCGGTGTTCTATTGGTTCTTATTGGAGGCCATCCTAGATTTCCATGTCTTTGAAATCTATGACTTAAATATTCTTATCGGGCATCCAATAGAGAAGCTTTTCTTTGATGCACCAACACTAGGAACCCTTGACATCAAACTTGGGAGAGAATCTTTTTCCATCCCGATCACTCGATCGAGAAATGCTTCGGTAGATAGTCTCCCCGAGGATGAGCTCATTGATGAGGAAGTGAGGGCTATCTATCCTCTCGAGTCTCCTGAATCATTCCTAGATGAATATGCTCATGATTTTATCCAAGAGAAGGCAGATTCAAAAGAACCTCTCGAGCTTCCTAATTTCGAAACACCAACAAAACCTCCAATTGAGCTTAAGCCCTTACCTCTTGGCCTACGCTATGCTTTTCTTCACGACGATAAAGAGGCTCCTGTCATCATAAGTGACAAGCTCTCTATAGACGATACTGCTAGACTCATTGCCGTTCTAGAAAAGCATAGATCTATCCTGGGCTACTCTCTTCACGATCTCAAAGGAATTAATCCTGCTCTCTGCACCCATCGCATCCCTATCGATCCTGATAGCACACCTTCTAGGGAGACTCAAAGGAGGCTAAACAATGCGATGAGAGAGGTCGTCAAAAAAGAGGTCCTGAAACTCCTTCATGCTGGAATAATTTATCCTGTTCCGCATAGTGAGTGGGTTAGCCCCGTCCAGGTAGTGCCCAAAAAGGGAGGAATAACTGTCGTTAAAAATGACAAGAATGAGTTGATCCCACAACGAACCGTCACGGGATGGAGAATGTGCATTGATTACAGAAAACTTAACAAAGCAACAAAGAAAGATCACTTTCCGCTGCCTTTCATTGATGAAATGTTAGAGCGGTTGACAAAGAATTCTGTCTTTTGTTTTCTTGATGCTGGCTATCATCAAATCCCTATCCATCCCGATGATCAAAGCAACACCACCTTCACTTGCCCTTATGGAACCTACGCCTATCGTAGAATGCCTTTTGGGTTGTGCAATGCACCCGCCTCATTCCAAAGGTGCATGATGTCTATCTTTTCTTACATGATCGAGGAAATCATGGAAGTCTTCATGGATGATTTTTCTGTCTATGGGAAAAACCTTTGATCACTGTCTTGAAAACCTAGACAAGGTCTTGCAACGATGCCAAGAGAAGGACTTGGTGCTTAATTGGGAAAAGTGCCACTTTATGGTCCGAGAGGGGATAGTTCGACACCTTGTGTCCGAGAGGGGTGTGGAGGTGGACAAAGCTAAGATCGATGTTATAGAACAGCTTCCACCTCCAACCAACGTGAAAGGGGTTCGTAGTTTCTTGGGTCATGCAGGGTTCTATCGCCGTTTCATAAAAGACTTCTCTCACATCGCTAGACCCCCACAAGCCTTTTAGCTAAGGAAGCTCCTTTTGAGTTTGATGATGAGTGCATGAAGTATTTCAATATCCTTAAGAAGGCACACTCATGTCAGCCCCAATCATACAACCCCCTGATTGGACGTTACCCTTTGAGATAATGTGTGATGCTAGTGACTATGCCGTTGGGGCGGTTCTTGACCAAACCAAAGATAAGAAGAATCATGCTATATCTTACGCTAGCAAAACCTTGACAGGAGCTCAATTGAATTACGCAACCACTGAAAAAGAGTTTCTTGCTGTTGTTTTTGCTATCGATAAGTTTAGATCTTACTTAGTGGGAGCAAAGGTTATCGTCTACACTGATCATGTTGCTTTAAAATACTTGCTCACTAAGAAAGATTGTAAGCTTCATGACCATTGGAGTATGGAAACCCCAAAGGTATGAATGTTTTGGTGATTGGATGATCATGTCATATGTGACTAACACTTTTGTAGGTTGTTGCCTATGGTCGCATATGATGGAGGACTACGTCAACCTTTTCTCTATTGAAGATCTCGATGATTGGTTGCCTCGTCAACTTGGGACATTGGACTTGATGGAGTCGCGGTCGAGAAGATGGATCAAGGCTAAGGACATGTTAGATCCAAGCAAGTGTTGGCTTGGTGTAGATGTAGGCTTGAGTCCATAGGAAAAACCGGACTATCAAGGGAGTTCGAGTTGGTTCTCTTAGTGCACACTAGTGGTAGAGATCATTGGATGCAATGTGAGGCTCTCAGAGGCTAGGGTGGCAGAAGAGACAGTTGAGGAACCAAGAAGAGTGAAGATGAAGTCAAGGATCGAGGAGATGATCAAGAAGGACTTTAGGGAAAAGCCACCGTATGATACGGTGGTAGTCACCGTATGATACGGTGACTGCAGGAATTACAGACTGAAGACTGAAGACCTCTGCTGGAGTCACCGTATGATGAGGGGTGATAGTCACCGTATGATACGGTGGTCACCGTATGGTTTCCAGAGAGTTGGCAGATTCTGCGAGTTCAGAGAGAAGAGGTCACCGTATGATACGGTGGTGGTCAGCGTATGATACGGTGACTATGGAGCAGGAAATCCAGTGAAAGGAGAGTCACTGGTAGAGTCACCGTATGATGAGCACCGTATGATACGGTGGGTCACCGTAAGGTTTCCAGAGGATGCGCAATTTGGACAAGTTGCTGAAGAAGAGGAGAAAGAAGTCACCGTATGATACAGTGCCAGTCACCGTATGATATAATGACTGTGAAGATCGAGATGTCAGCAGGTGAGGCTGAAGGAGAAGTAGTCACCGTATGATACGGTGACTAGGGCACCGTATGATACGGTGGCTACGCAGAAAGACTGCTTTTTATGTCAACGGCTAGTTTAATGGATTGAGGCTATAAATAGCTGGTTGCCTACCCCTGTGAGGGTCTCTTGGCCAGTGGAACAGGTGAGGTTGCCTAGGAGGAGCCAAGAGCAAAGAGAGAGAGCACTTATTGAGGATTTGAGTGATCCTAGTGCTATTGAGAGAGTAACAAGAGCATCCTTTGATCTCTAGGGCTAGTGTGTGCATAGAGAGTCATCTCGAGCTGTTACTCTTGGTCTATGGCAAGGCCTAGAACGGTTAGGCGTCTTTAAAGAGCTTGCCAAAGGAGTGTGGAAGTCTCTATAAGTTTGTACACGGTCTTCGTGCTTCCCATGTGAAAGAAGCTACAAGAAGGGAGCGCCCTTTGGACCGCATCACATGCGGATCCTTACCCTCGGAGGAGTATCTGGAGTTGCCAGCGGGACGTGCCCGCGTCTTCACTTGGAGGGTGAAAAATGCTCTAGAGGGGATTGCCATCGAGCGGAGGGACGTGTCGAGACTCAGGCGGGAGTGACCCAACGTGGACTAGGGGGAGACGCCATCCTTCCGATACCACGGGAAAAATCCATGAGCAATCTCTATCCTATCTCTTTACTTACTAGCATTTACTATTCCGCATTTACTTCTTGCTAGTAGACTTGCATGTTTAGGATTGCTCTTTGCTAGGTTTGTTAGTGTGTGCGCATCGCTTGCTTTTTGTTATCACCTAGCAAACTAGTAGGATTGTTAAAGTACCTTGCCAGAGAAATTTACAAGAGCTACCGATTCACCCCCTCCCCTCTCGGTACTCCGTGATCCTTACAAGTGGTATGAGAGCCTCGTGCTCATAATAGGGCTTAACCGCCTTTGAGTAAGGATGCCGGGAGGAAGCGGGCCACCCACGTTTGATGGGACCGACTATGCTTATTGGAAGGCTCGTATGCAAGCCTACCTTGAGGCTATCGATCCCAACGTGTGGCGTGTGACAAGTGAGTTAGTTGCACTTGTGGATGACAAAGGGGAGGTCATTGAAAATCTCACTAAAGCTAATGCAAAGGCTAAAAATGCTTTGTTTGAAGCGATCACAAAGGACGTCTTTGCTCGCAACAAGTCCGCGGGAACCGCTCATGAGATTTGGCAACAAATACAAGTTACTCATGAGGGATCCGCGGATGTGAAAGAGGAAAGATACTATGTGCTCAAAGACAAGTATGATTCCTTTACCATGTCTCCAAGTGAATCTATTAATGATGCATACTCACGCTTGAACTTGATTGTAGAGGACATCAACTCGCTCGGTGTGAAGGAGAAGGTCGATGATGCCGGACTTGTGCGCAAGATCTTGAGGATTCTACCAAGAGAGAAGTACGGCGCACTCATCACATGCCTCTTCAACACCTCACTCGAAGAGCTCACTACGCACAAGTTGATCGGGAAGATTACCGCCTTCGAGAGCTATCACCTTGACCACAAGCCCGACGAGAAGCCAAACAAGAACCTTGCACTTCCGGCCGAGGGCACAAGCAAGAAGAAGGGCAAGAAGGTGATCATCCCCGAATCAAGTGAAGATGAGGATGATGAAGAGATAGATGAAGAAGAGTTCTTACAAATTCGCCCCGACGAACTTGCTCTCATCATGAAGAGAACTAACTTCTTCCGAAGATCAAAGAGAGACTCCGTATGCTACAATTGTGGAGATAAGGGTCACTTTGCAAAAGAATGCACCAAGCCTATCAAGAAGAGCAAGAAGAAGCAACAAGACTCAAGCGAAGACGAAGATGAAGAGCCGAAGGTCAAGTACAAGAAGAAGAAGAAGTTTGTCAAGAAGGACAACTCCAAGAGCAAAGATAAGAAGAGACCATCGCGCAAAGGCTTCGTTGCTCAAGATTGGGTGACCGATGAAGTCTCTAGTGAAGAAGATGATGAGAGTGATGATGTCTCTCGCAAGGGCAAGCAAGTTGCCGGGATTGTGCTCACCAAGATCACAAGTGACTTACCTCCACCTCCTATGTGCATGATGGCAAGGGATGATGATAGTGATGATGAGGAAGAAGATAGTGAGAGTGAAGATGAGGAAGAATTTGGTGAAGAAGATCGGCCAACCTACATAGAGTTGATGAGCGCTCTTGACCTTGCCGACAAGTTGATGAAGAAGAAAGGCAAGCTCATTGCCCGACTAGAGAAGGAGCATGATGTGGCCGTATTCTGAGTTGAGCAATTGGGGGAAGAGCTCAAGGACCTCACCATCTCCCATAAGCTTATTGAAGATGACTATATTAAGCTCAATGAGAAGCATGAGGCCCTTGAGGTTGCATATCAAGCTCTCGACCTCGAGAAGAGTAACACCCCCTCTCCTAGCTCATCTCCATCAAATTCCTCTTATATCACTTGTGATGAGCTAACCCCCACTCGTGAGCTTGCTACTCTTGATGAGTCTATCTTGAAGGATTATCACAAGCTCAAGGAAGAAAGGGCGATGGTGATGGATGGTTTCGAGAGGCTTGCTCGGGGAAGGGCATTGCACAAGGAGATTTTTGGAAGAAATCTAATCAACAATGCCGAGCACAAGGGACTTGGATCTTACCCCACCGCCATCAACACCATTGGCAACGAAGACACCATTCCATCTTGGGTGATTCCTCTTATGGCGGATGACTATTATTGTGAGAAGTGTTGCCAAGATGGACACACCTAAAAGAATTGCCCCACGGTGAGAAACTCCAAGACTCTACCCAATGCTAACTTGTTCCATGAGAACACACACTTCAAGCTATTTAGGGACAAGAAGGGCAAGGTGAAGGCCAAGGCACTTGGAACACCGGACAAGAAGAGGAAGATCCGGAAGATTTGGGTCCCCAAGTGCATCGTTGATCGTGAGCGGCCAATGAAGTACGAGTGGGTCCCCAAGACTGGGACCTAGATGGTTGGTGGTGGTGGACCGAGTGCCTAGTTGAAGATTCATCAAGGTCCACCACAAGCATCGAGTGCGTCAACGACACATCTACTCATCAAGGAGGTAACCTTGTATCATAGTAGAAGTAGTTTTCTTTTCTTGCATTTGTCTTGCATGGTAGCTAGGAGCTCCTTTGTGAACTAGTATGTTGCATCCATGCATGTGCAAATAACTAAAAAGAAAAAGAACATAAAAATTAGTTCAAGGTCTAACTTTCTCAAGATAACCGTGAACATGGGGGATGTTTGAGTTGGTGGCTTGTATGACTCAAGGCAAGGTTTAGTTCATGGTGAATAAGTTTGAGAGAGGTTCAAACTTGACCTTGAGTAGGTTTCCTTTATGCAATGTCTTTAAATTTGCTTGCATCTCATATGGCATATTTACTTTCACTTGCATTTGTATAATATGCTTGTTTCATGCATTGCATATAGGAAATCACAAAGGAGCCATCACACTATGTAGAAAGTGCTTCATGTTCCATATGATACCACATCCCATCAAAGTTTGATTAAAGGAATGGATTGAGCTTCATGCCCATTGAGCATTGCCTAATGATCCTCGAGGTTAAAACTACTCGCACGGGTCATTGGCAAAGGGCTCATACATACCCCTCCTTTGGTTTTATCTCTTTTGGCTCTTATTGGCTCGCATCTTATTTGGTTTTTCAGAAATTATTATATGCCTATGTGCAGCCTATATTGGCTTATTTTCAAAGGAGTGGTTGAGAGTTCCCTTTCTGATCCATACATGGTGTTTATGTGGTTTTTGTGTGAGATGTATGGACAAAGAAAGATTTTTCCTTGATCTCAGCGTTTCTGCAAGTCACCGTAATATACGGTGCTTATCACCGTATGATACGGTGAGGCTAAAAGCCTCTGATCAGTTTGGGCTGGATGATTACTGTCACCGTATCATACGGTGCTAGTAACTGTATGATACGGTGACCGTGCCTACGTCGTCCAGTTCATTCTGATCACCGTATCATACGGCGCTGGACACCGTATCATACGGTGACCTTGGGTTGACCGTTACTCTGTTTCGAATCCGAGCCGTTGATTCTTTCTTTGATCAAATCTCGGTCGTCCATTCAAAAACAACCCTAATCTTGGAGCACCTTTTCCCGTTACTGCACATATTCGGCGCCGCCGTCGTCTTCTAGCTCCCGCGCGCGCGCTCCACCGCTCCCGCCATCGCCGCTCCGTGCTATCGCCGCCGACGAGCTCCACCTCCACCTCGCGTAGCAGCTCCGCCACCACAGCGCGCTCCCCTGCAGCCTCGCAGCACCCGCAACAGCTCTGCGCCGCGCCGCCTCCACCCTAGCTGCCGTGCAGTGGCACCACGCCGTCGCTGTGCTGTGTCGTCTTCCCCGCGCCGAGCTGCATCCCGAGCACCTGTGCCGCAGCCGCAGCAGCTCGCATGCTGGAAGCAGGAGCCCGAGCCCGGATTGAAGCTAACCCTCATCACCTCGCCGTTGTCGTCCCCATCTCCGGTGAGGTCCCGATGACCTTTGCCTTGCAATTCCGGCGAGCTAGGCTTGATTCCAGTTGATATGAGCTCAATTCGTTGCTTGGATTGCACAGTAGCGTGATGAATTGCTTAGGGCATTGATAAATTTCATTCCTTTTCATCGTTTATGCCCTATGTCCTTAGGATTTCATACTTGCTAGCATGAACAGATTGTTGTACATCCAAAATTGATGCTAGTTTAGTTGAATTCCTGTTCTACGAGTCATATTGATCAAAAAGTTCACTCCTTTATATGACTAGTAGGCACTAGTGTTGTGTATTGTGCTTAATTCCATCACTTGCACATCGCACTAGTGTTATTTCCTCGATTAGTGTCACATTGAATTGATTGCTATGCTTGGATGTGCACTAGTTGATCTCCACCCATAGTCGACAATGCCGTTGTTCATATTGCATCATTTGCCGGCACTGTGTCCTTCACCTCAGCGCTAGGACTTCATATAGATTTTTTATGCGCTTACCTACGATTCTTGCTTGTAGATCATAGTAGGTTATTCTATACTCATATACCCTGTCTATATTCCTATCGTGCAGCGGCAGTTGTCAGTGGTCAGCCCAGAGGACAGAGGCAGTTGACAGTGCAGTGATCAGTGGACGGATTTAGGGCCAAGCCCTTGATCCTATCTTTGGCAGTCATCTTGTCAGTGGACGGGTTGGTGAGCTAAGCTCACTCGCCCTATCTTGTCAGAGGGCAGTTGACAGACAGCAGCTATGGCTAGAGACAGAGGCAGAGGCAGGGGACAGGATAGAGGGAAGGGCAAGGTAGTGGTGGAGCCCAAGGCTAAGAAGCCTCGTACTCCTACAGTTCACACAGGGGATCCTCTTAATGATGCAGCTATTCGTCGTGCACTTCGTGAACAGGGACCACCTGCAGGAGGCAGCAAAGGTGGCTTGAGGCTCACTGAGGGACAGACTCCACTTAGGAGGTCTACCCGAGTGAGGTTCTCTACTCAGGAGACTCCGACCCGAGGAGCGGGTTCGTCGAGGGCTCCGGAGGAGCTCCCACAGCCTGAGGACACTGACAGCAGCTCCACCTCCAGCTCTGGCAGTGCTGAGGAGGAGGAGGTTGAGCTTGAGGAGGAGGACGAGCTTGAGGAGGCTGAGGCCAGAGTTGACAGTGGTGGTTTCTTCGGAGATGCTCCTCTACCTCAGGATGAGGAGTCGAGGAAGAGGAGACGGGCCTTAGCTGAGAAGGCCATGATGAGAGAGGCTGATGCACCTGCTGCTCACCAGAGGGATTTTCTCAAGGTCGAGACTAGGACCTTGCAGTCTTTGAGGCAGGTGGCAGAGCACGTGTGAGCTCCCTTGAGGAACAGAGACATGATGGCAGGCTCCAGGTACTGGACCATATTGCAGAGGAAGATTGGAGAGGCACTGCTTAGGGCTGAGAGCTAGAAGGGGCCCAAGCTATACACTACCCACAAGTATGTGGTGCCAGCTCGTTTGTCACTTGCAGCTAGGAGAGAGATGGAGTCCGGGATGACATACATGGCTGGTTTGAGGACACTGCTGGGAGTTCCCATGAGGTACATGACAGATATCATCAGGGACTTCTATGCTACACTCTAGGTGGCTGAGGACAGGAGTGCTATATGGTTTATGTTTGAGGGCCAGCCAGTGAGGATGACATGAGCAGATATTCTCAGAGTGCTGGGGGCAGAGGCCAGTGACAGGATGCTCCACATCCTTGCTCATGAGGGAGCTAGACCACCCCGCAGACCTTCAGGGGGAGTGGTACCTTCAGATGACATGATGAGGGTTGCCTTTCCACCACCCTATGAGCAGAGGTACAGCAAGCTGCCCAACAGATTGACACACGAGGCTAGAGCCATGAGGGCAGTGCTGAGCAGGATCATCATACCCCAGGAGGGTTATCAGGACAAGATCTCTTGTCTAGTGCAGTGGACACTTGCATCTATCCTTTCTGAGCAGCTTTTTGATCTGTCAGACCTCATCATATGTCAGCTGCAGGATGTGATTGCTGAGAGAGTTGGTTCCAGGATGCTTCCGTTTGAACCTCTTATCTGCTGGTTGATTTGGATGAATGGCTTCATGACAGATGCCCAGTACCAGGCTCTTCCAGAGGTGACCACAGAGTATGTACTGCTGCCCCCTAGTGACCCACGGTGCATTCAGAGAGTAGATGTCTCAGAGGGGAGCTCCTCATAGGGCAGAGGCACAGGCTTGCAGAGTGGAGCCACTGACGAGAGGGATTCTCACTAGAGTCTCCACTACACCAGGGAGCAGATCCTGACTACACACCAGCTCCACCTCCACCAGTGAGTGCTCCACCAGCTACAGCCACAGAGCCTTCAGTGCTTGCACAACTTGAGATGCTCTGACAGAGGCTTGATCAGCAGGAGCTGTGGACACAGGAGAAGGAGAGGAGAGATGCCGAGCACAGACAGTGGTCTCAGCAGATGGCAGAGACTCTGAGGGGCACATAGATGGCCAACCAGGGTATGTTTGGTTACTTTGCTGCAGCTTTCAGCTACCTTGGTCAGGTGGTTCCAGGGATGCTCCCTATGCCTCCGATGGTTTTACCCACACTGGTTCCACCACAGGGACTACAGCTTCCACAGACCACAGCTGCTCCAGGGATGTTCACTTCCATGCTTTCAGCTCCTATGACCCCTGCAGGACAGCTTTCTCAGAGTCCACTTGGTTCAGTGTTTGCTGGAGCTTCAGGGATGGCAGGACTCTCACAGGCTGGACCTTCACTGGCAGGTCCTTCTTCGACTCCGTTCCTGACACCGGGCCAGTTCATGACACCATCTGCTTTTCTGATGAGCACTTCACCAGCAGTGGCCCCAGCTCAGCACATCACTTCTGTGATGAGGATCTCATCCCCTATGCCAGTGTCTGCTCTTGACTTCTCAGGGATTGAGTCTCCTGTTACCTCAGCACCAGTCACTACTAGTGTGGTCTCCCGTCCAGTTGTTACTGAGGCAGTGATCACCACTTCAGAGGTTACTCACACCGCTGCTCCTGAGTCTTCCTCTGCTCCTCCAGAGATTGTCTACATGGATGCTCTGAAGGACATGCTTGATGCAGGATATGATGAGGATGATGCAGATTTCACAGCTGTCATAGCCAGTGGAGAGACAGTCAGTGACTCCAGCTCTCGATCTCGCAGTCCTTCAGTTCACACCGCTTGAGAGTCCGAGGTCGATGAGCATGTTGCTGAGCTTGAGCGTACACTTGCACAGCCAGTTACACCTGCTCCAGCTGTCAGACAGATCGTGATGTATACCCATCGTCGTCAGACTCCAGGGACAAAGGTGCAGACTTCTCGACGACTCCAGACCCCAAAGTTAGGGATGCCCAGGACGATGACTTGGACAGCACCAGTGGCACCTACCCAGCAGGACAGCACAGCAGCTTCAGTGGCAGGCACAGCTTCAGGGGGAGTCAGCTCTTCTACCTCAGAGGCCACTGCACCACCTCCAGACTCCGATGCGTAGGATAGCATATCTTTCCTCGATGATCTTTTTAGTACTTGGTGCCAAAGGGGGAGAGAATGTCTAGGGGGAGTTGGGAGTGAGACTTGATCGAGAGTGCTTGTACCTAGGGGGAGCTCTCGGGCATTTTGAATAGTCAGGTCATTTGGAGTTATTTTGTATATTCTTTTGGATGTTCATGGTTCTCGATGAGCTCGGTCTTCTTTTGCCTTGTTTTAGCTCATCGAAAATGCACTTGGTTTCTTTTGCATACACTGCTCTTATATTATATATCTATCTGGTATTGTTATGCCTGTGATGTATGTGTTGATGCCTTGTGTATGTATCCCTTACTTGTGATGATTTGTGGACTAACTTGCTTTTTGCAGGAATTATTTGATATCTTATCATCACAAGAGTGGTGGACATAGCTCTTTGCTCTTTACTTATATATCACCCTTGTGCACTAACTCTATTTTGCAGGTGATACCTTTTGAGCTATGTCCCTCTCTTAGCTATTCATCATGATTATTCTCTTTATCTATCTTCTATCATGATGTGTAGTTCATAGTGATCGAGTACTACGACTCTCTTGCTCTTGCATTCACCCGTATCCTTTTACTTGAGCGGTCTAGTTATGCTTTTCTTTCTCATTCAATCATCTCGATCAAATACTTGCGCTTTCTTTCCGTATCTTTTATGTATGTTGTCACCAATCACCAAAAAGGGGGAGATTGTAAGCTTCATGACCATTGGAGTATGGAAACCCCAAAGGTATGAATGTTTTAGTGATTGGATGATCATGTCATATGTGACTAACACTTTTGTAGGTTGTTGCCTATGGTCGCATATGATGGAGGACTACGTCAACCTTTTCTCTATTGAAGATCTCGATGATTGGTTGCCTCGTCAACTTGGGACATTGGACTTGATGGAGTCGCGGTCGAGAAGATGGATCAAGGCTAAGGACATGTTAGATCCAAGCAAGTGTTGGCTTGGTGTAGATGTAGGCTTGAGTCTATAGGAAAAACCGGACTATCAAGGGGGTTCGAGTTGGTTCTCTTAGTGCACACTAGTGGTAGAGATCATTGGATGCAATGTGAGGCTCTCAGAGGCTAGGGTGGCAGAAGAGACAGTTGAGGAACCAAGAAGAGTGAAGATGAAGTCAAGGATCGAGGAGATGATCAAGAAGGACTTCAGGGAAAAGCCACCGTATGATACGGTGGTAGTCACCGTATGATACGGTGACTGCAGGAATTGCAGACTGAAGACCTCTGCTGGAGTCACCGTATGATACGGTGGTCACCGTATGGTTTCCAGAGAGTTGGCAGATTCTGCGAGTTCAGAGAGACGAGGTCACCGTATGATACGGTGGTGGTCAGCGTATGATACGGTGACTATGGAGCAGGAAATCCAGTGAAAGGAGAGTCACTGGTAGAGTCACTGTATGATGAGCACCGTATGATACGGTGGGTCACCGTAAGGTTTCCAGAGGATGCGCAATTTGGACAAGTTGCTGAAGAAGAGGAGAAAGAAGTCACCGTATGATACAGTGACTGTGAAGATCGAGATGTCAGCAGGTGAGGCTGAAGGAGAAGTAGTCACTGTATGATACGGTGACTAGGGCACCGTATGATACGGTGGCTACGCAGAAAGGACTGCTTTTTATGGCAACGGCTAGTTTGATGGATTGAGGCTATAAATAGCTGGTTGCCTACCCCTGTAAGGGTCTCTTGGCCAGTGGAACAGGTGAGGTTGCCTAGGAGGAGCCAAGAGCAAAGAGAGAGAGCACTTGTTGAGGATTTGAGTGATCCTAGTGCTATTGAGAGAGTAACAAGAGCATCCTTTGATCTTTAGGGCTAGTGTGTGCATAGAGAGTCATCTCGAGCTGTTACTCTTGGTCTATGGCAAGGCCTAGACCGGTTAGGCATCGGTAGAGAGCTTGCCAAAGGAGTGTGGAAGTCTCTACAAGTTTGTACACGGTCTTCGTGCTTCCCGTGTGAAAGAAGCTACAAGAAGGGAGCACCCTTTGGACCGCATCACGTGCGGATCCTTACCCTCGAAGGAGTATCCGGAGTTGCCGGCGGGACGTGCCCGCGTCTTCACTTGGAGGGTGAAGAATGCTCTAGAGGGGATCGCCATCGAGCGGAGGGACGGGTCGAGACTCCGACGGGAGTGACCCAACGTGGACTAGGGGGAGGCGCCATCCTCCCGATACCACGGGAAAAATCCATGAGCAATCTCTATCCTATCTCTTTACTTACTAGCATTTACTATTCCGCATTTACTTCTTGCACTACAAGAAAATAACCCTAGCGCCACAGCTGAAAAGTGTTGCAATATGAGTGTTTTGGTTGCAATATTACACAATTGCAACTAAATCAGGGTGTTGGGAGGTGTTGCAAGAGTGATTGTTGCAATAGGGTATTGCATCACCTTTTTGAGTCATTGCCATTACTTTGGTGTGTTGCAACGACGTGTGGTGTGGCAATGGCTTGCACCCGCAACAAGGACTAGTGTTGCAAAAATGGTATTTGCAACAACATGCGTCGTTGCTATAGTGGTTATTGCAACCACGAATGGTTGTTGCTATCAAGTAATTTCGCAACGCCAGAATTTTGTAGCAATACCATATATTGCCACGATATATGATGGTGGCAATAATGACAAAGCTGTTGCAATATACTTAAAGGGTATCACCACGAAGCAGTAGTACGTCGTTGCATTATGCTTAAAGGGTATCACCACGAAGTAGTAGTCGTCGCTATATCCTCCATGGGTATTGCAACAACATATGTTGTCGCTATATCATTAAATCTATCGCAATGAAATATGAGTCGTTGTTATAGATGCAAAAGGATGTTGCAACGAAATAGGACTCGTCGCTATGTGCTTAAAGAGTATTGCCACCAAATATGGGTCATTGCTATAGGCTTGAAGGATGTCGCAACGAACCATGAGTCATTGCGATATCATTAATGATCGTGGCAATAGTGAAATCACACGCAATTAGAAACGTTGATTTCTTTTTTTTAATTACAACATATTACATCAGTAATGCAACAGGATTATTCCACAACCAAAAATGATGCAACACATATATTATTAATGAAATCAAATCATCATTCTCTTACAACCCATTCATAAATGAACACATCAACAACCAAATATTTTTCATGAACAAAGATAAAGGAAAAGAAAAAGCTATCTATATGATATTCCATATTAAAGGCTAGCAGCTGCCACTTTTCTTCCTCAAGAGCACCTCCCATCTTCCCCACCATGTGGCCTACAAATAAATAGAACAAACGTTATAAAGACAATCACTGCATGATGCGACAACAGAGGTAGCAGAGATTATGAAAAAAGCAAGCCGAAACTCCATGGCAACATTCTAAGAATGTACACCAAGTATGAAAATGAAAATTATGACATCTGAAGTGGGCATCATAAGCATGTAAAATCAAACTTGAAATAAACTGCCATAATATAATTTCTGAAAGATGCAAGACCTAAAGTATAATCATCATTGCCCTGGATATCATATGAGGCAACATCTCATTTCACGAGAAATTACTTATCATTAGGTAACAAAAGGAAGATTATATCATGCATGATCTCTATGTACATTGTTAATAAGAAAAAAAACTTATCCACAAGACACTGAAACTTTTAGACTGTTTCAGAAAATAATGTAGAAACAATCAGGAGTCGTAGAGACCACAAAAGATGAGATTGAAAAAAAAAATCCGGTGCATCTCTCTAATTAAGCACAAACTATCAACTATGAAGGAAAGAAATGTTCAACATCTCGTTAAAAGAGAGCCATGCTAGTATTGATACATGATCTGTGACATTCAGCCCATGAATTACATGGACTAATATTGTTGCATAATCTCATCTACCATATGCACACTTCCAGGCTAAAATGGCAGCTAGAAATGGTAAAGTGTAATTAGATAAAACTTCTCAATTATTCAGAAATTAATACTATCTTTGACCCACATTTGCACAAAGGTAGCAAATTTCTAAAAGGAGGTAGCTGTAAAACACTGGGCCAGTGACTGAATCTGTGACACAAAGTGTATATTAAGCCTCTGCTTCATAAAAACAAAAATACTAACAAAAATTCCATGCCTGTTCCAATTGAGTGTCAGAAGAGATCATAATATATACTAACAAAATTCATGCTTGTTCCAATTGAGTGTGAGAAGAGATCTTACTGCACCTGATTCTCGGCAAAATTTCTAACAAAACAAAACTGAGTATAATTGTTAACAAAACAAGGAATAATAAGCATGTCACAATTGTATCTCACACAAACTATGTTGTCTCCGCATGATCTAAATGTGATCAGAGAGACCTGAAACTATATTAACTGCATGAAACATCAGATATTATAGCTACCCACATATAATGTGTCCGTTTTATATTGCTACATGATTGAAAAACCAACTGCAGGTAATAGAACACAGTCAATTAACTAATTTATCTCCCATTGTCGTGGTGCAGGAGAAGAAGGCTAAAAGATAGCAAATCTTCAGCCGAGTGGTTCCGGGCATCTTTTACCTGAAGATCCGGCGCTGAGGTCGTGAAGGACTCTGTAAGACAAAGATTGGAAACCCGTAATAAGATCACATCAAACAGCGGGCAGTAAAATGAAGACATAACACCGTTTGATCCAAGCAAAGCTGCAAAAGAGATAGGGGGAAAAACCAAGGTAAGTAAATCAAAAGGTGGAGCAGCACTGTGAAAGATCGAGGGGGAATTCAAACGACCTCGGTTCTGCGCATAGGAGCAAATCGAATTGACGGGGATTGGCCGCTGGGATCCGAGCGTCCCGCTCCACAACAAGGCTTCGTGAGAGGAGCGCCTAGAGACGAGGCCGTGAGGGACGAAGACTTGTGCAAGGCGAACTTGATGGTCACCACTACAAACAATAATTTCTGTCACCTGTAACAAAGTAAAATTGACTTATATAATTTATGTACTTCTTAAAATTGACTTTTATAAAATCGGATTTATATAAGTTGCATATTCTGGGCTTCAAAATTACTAGTAAAATACATGTGTAATTAGGGAATATTCTAAATGACATGTTTGTGACTGCAAATCCACTATATTCATCTAATATCTGAAATACCTTAACAAATATCAGCCGTCAAGTAGTGCCAATTCACGAATGCTGCAAGGATGCAACTGGTTACAGAACATATTTGGTCCAGCCACAAAATATTAAGTAAAGGGAGCTACTAATATCTCTAGCTAGCCAACACTACACTCCAGACTAACAAAAAAGCATGACATCTTTAAAGAAAACGGTACAGCATTCTGGAGAAAACTGTACTGCACTATGGCAACAACAACCTAATGGCTTCTTCAGTTCTTCTCCGTCCAGAAACGTACGACAGCCTGATCAGGAATTCTAGGAGATGCCAAGCAACCGGTCGCAATCCTAGGTGAAAGGTTTCTAGCAGGAAGTACATGAGCCAAGGCAAAACTGGGAGCATTTCGACAATACCCAGCTATAGGTGTAGTTTAGTTACAACAATTGAAATATATATATACAGGAAGCACATTGATCGGTTTTAGGTGTGTTCAGTTTCAGAGAGTGTAGTTCAGTTACAACATTTGATTGATTCCCCAACGATGCATGGTCAGTATTGCAGTAAATAAAATCAGGCAGGCATGCCGAAACAACAATCCATTCATCCATCCATTTAAACAACTACTAATTAATCCACAGGAAAGGGAAGAGAAGTGTAGAATACCTCTGTACGGTAATTCCTAGTCGGATGCCATGACCTGATCGCCGTGGGAGGCAGCGGTTGCCCGACTGCCACTCTTGCCTGGAATGCTGGTCGCGGTGCCCCGGGAGTTGGCGGCTGCGCGGATCGTGCGGCGGCGGCGGCGGCGGCGCTGATCGTGCGACGGGACTGCCGGCTGCGTGGATTTGGATGTTTGGTTGACGGCGATTCCGTGGATGGGGCGCAACGCGTGGTGCTCGTTAATAGCGCAGAGGGGACAGGCTGGGCGAACGGATCGGCGGACGAGGAGTCGTGAGGAACAGTGCGGATGCGGGGATGGCTTTGTCAAATCGGCGACTGCGCGGCGGCGGTTGTTGGAGGCAGCGAAAGAGGCGCGTTGAGATGGGAAAGACCCAAACAGCCAGAGCGCTGCGGGCGGAGGCGGCCAGTGGCTATTAACCAACACGGGGCCCGCATGTCGGTGAGATGGCTATTACCATGCAGACCCCACCTTTCGGTCTCTAGAGAGTTCATGTCGAGTTCTTGCGCGAGGATCTGTTTTTTTATTGTGATTCATATTTTCAATTTTAATCTTGTAGTGATTTCACGCATGTAATTCAAATGCGTTGATTCTTTTTTCTATAATCTCAATAAAATGTTCTCTATCTTATGGATGTATTTCCATTATGATGGTGTAGTTCCAATTTGCAATGATCCATCTCTTCATTAATAGTCATTATTCAACATCCTCTTCACTTTTCTAGATCTCCAAAGAAATTGACTTTTTGAATGAAATTTTGTGAAGATGTATGTATTATACACCTCTACAAATAGAAACTTTTTATATATTGTGTTTAAAAAATTGTCCCACCTATGTAAGTTTAGATTGGTTCATATTTGACTCGAAAGCTCATAACTCATAAGTAGCATAATAAAACTTGAACACACTTTGATGGCAAAAGAATAAAAAAATTCAAAAAAAAATTAGGGAGGTTGGTGTTGGCTTAAAACAGCACCACACCAAAATTCACTTCAAAATTCGATGTATTTTTGGAGATAAAAAATGGCAAAAAATCACTTTCATGCGTTTTTTTTGTTGCACTGAAAGTATGATGATTCTGAAACTCAAATTTGATATACACATGCAATATAGCTTTCATAAACTTGTGTAATTTTTGTTGAATTTTTAGTTATTTTTTATCCATGTGACACTCAAAAAAGAATCAATTTGAACAACTGAAAGACGTTTTTTACAGCAGAAAGCGTATTCCTTACGATGCTGAAAACGTTTTGTTAATAACGAACGCGTAGTACTGAAAACGTACTTCGAGAAAATAAGGTTGGCCCCGCGCTGCGTCCGGTGACTTTTCCGTGACTTCGTGAAAACGTCCTGAATTCCTGATCGAGTTTATTTCCACGAACAACAAACGAAGTGGAAAAGGAAAAAAAAAAACATAGAAGAGGGAGCAGCTGGTTCCTATCTAGGTGACCGGCGACCTCGCCGGCGGCGAGCTCCTTCCGCCACCCTCGCCTAGGGCTGCAGTCCTCCCCCTCCTCCGCCTGTCTCACCAACGGGGCCTCCTTCCCTCCTCCGCTGCTCACTGCAGCAGGGCGCCGCCAGCCGTCCGTCGTTGCCACCAACAGCAGGTTCGCCCTGAATCGTCGCTAGCAGCAGCATACCCGCTCCAGGACTCCTCCCGTCGATCAGCAAGAACGACCAACAGGTTTGCTACCCCGATCTGAGCCCTAACCTCCAATTTCGTTCAATAATCCTTGTGGCCTGATTCGATCTGCTAATTGTCTGATAATAAAAATGGATTGTTTATATGGTCCTACCTAAGTTGCCGCATGAGTATTGTTGTTGATTCGATATGCTAATCTTACAGAAGTAATTAATTTTTTACTTAGGCAATAGGCACTAAATATCATCCTATTCCAAGCTACCTGAATGGTGACCACATATCTGCAATGTGTTAACTTCTACCTTGTCCTGGCTTGATACTTTAAGAGTCGACTGACTGTACATTGCCGTTTGCTTGATTGCAGTTTTAGAGGAAAGTTGACACGATGGCTAGAGGGCTCCAATCTGTGCTGGCTTTGGAAGTATTCTGTCTTTAACTCAATTAGAAAGGCATGAAACAGCGAGTTAATCATTAGGCGGCCAATCATTTTGGCATGAAACATAGGCTAAGCATTTTGACAATAAATGGAATGAAGCATCGAGTTAATCACTAGGCTAGTCTAACCATTCCTACTACTACTGTTGTTCATATTTAAGTAGTTTAGGCATCCTAGGCAGCTGCGGATATGACAGACGATCAGTCATTTTAGTCTCCATGCATGTTTTTTGTTACCAGTTGGAAAACTTTGTTGTAAATGGTTTGCGGTAGCTATAGGAGGTGCTTGCCTGATGACCCTGTGTGTTGGACCTGTAGGATCTTTCACTTTTCTGCATTTTACATTTCAAACTCTACTTTGAGACATTCTATAATTTCATTACATTAGTAATGAAATTCTGCAAAAAAAAAAGTAGTTTACTTGTAACGTTAGTAGTTTGTCTTGCCAACTACCTCAGGGTAATGATATTGAAAGTTCCTGAATTTGTATGCCTGTATTGATACAACAATAGAGTGCAGAATATCATGTTATATTGATTGTAAAATTTGTGGACCTATTTGTAAAATTCTTGTGAAACCCTTGTGCTGACTATCCTGTTATATGGATCGAGTCTGTAATGCTGCAGAGTGCAGAATGAACAACAAGATCAGTCAAACAGCAGCGGTGAGGGATCCCTTGTCCAACATCCTCGCCCTGTGCTTCTAGACTTCTTCTGGATTAGACCACGACATCTCCGTATTCATGGCATTTCATATCTGAACTTAAAGTCAACTGCTATTTCCGGTATAGTGCTTCATGAATTTAATCAAATGTTGCATATACATTACAGCATGATGAAAGTTGAGTTTTGTGGTCATTATATTGTACAAGATCAGGAGATAAAAATTTTGTTAACAAGAATATTGTGCAAGTTCTGTTGCCAGTTACCAGTCTTCAAATATAGATCAACAATAGTTTTGCAAGTTTAGTAATCTTTTTATTACTGCCAGGATGCTACAGTGTTACACAATGCCCCAAAATATATTTAGAAAACACAACCAAAGCAGTTTCAAATCAGTTATGTTTGTGAAGTATTGCGGTTTTTGGTGTCAACATTCAGCTTCATCCTATATATCAATGTATTGCCATGCCTTCTTTTTTACTGGATACAAATTGAAATAATCATGCTTTACAATGTTTTACTGAATAGTTTGAACATAAACTTCATATGCTTTTTTTGTTGTAGCTCTATATTCGCTACTATGTACTCAACCTGAAGTTCTGAACGTGTATGGACATGCTCATTCAAGTGTTCTTGTGCCTGCTCTTTTTAGTCAATAATATCTATCTAATCATTATATGTTGCCTGCGCTTTTAGTCAGTGATGGCTATGGTTGTATACTTCATCAGCAACAAAATCAAGTGATCTTTTCCCCCAAGAAGATGATGTGGTGGTGGCCTTATTGTGTTCAGCTCTGTTTCTGTAGATAAGATGATGGTTGTTGAAATGTATGTGTTATATGTGCAATGCCGGTAACCTGTGATGGCGTAGAACTGCTAATGTTGATGTTAATTAAGTGCAGTGCCAGTGACCTCTGATGGCATAGATTGCTATGGTTATTGTAAGTTATAAAGATCGGCTGATGGTGTTTGAACTGGAACCCCTTTTGATCATTTGGGTTCAGTTAGTGTAGATAATCTGATGGCATGTAATGGTGACTTTTGATAAGTTCTGCTAAGATATATGTGTTACTATAGATATAATGTCTGATATGTGAGTATTTACTCTTAAACTCGAGGTAAAATTTTATGCTTTGGAATTCAATTCATGACGGCCAAAATCTCATGTGCGGCTAAGTTCAGGCTCAGTATTGTATTTTTTAAGTTGAAAAGAAACCTCATAATAATTTATAAAAAAATTATAACATGTATGCACTTTACAAGAAATGTTTCGAGGTTCGGACAATAACGTTTTGATCATAATTTAGGCTCCAATAGTGAAACAATCATAGATTTTTAGATTTTGGCCGTGAGGGCGAGCCGCCGCTGCGCCGTGCCACCTTCCACGTCGCCACAATCGCACCAGGAACCATGTCGAACTGGATTCGTTCGTGTGGAAACGGCCCTGTTTAGGCACATGTGCAATATTTTCAACGCTTAATAGAATACAAGCACGGTGGGTTTTAAATGATGTATTCTGCGCGTGCGCGCGTTAACCGTGCGGAACGGCAGCCACGCGAGTCGTCCGATGGAGATCCGGCGGCCAACAGATGAGACGGGCGTCCGCGGTCGTTTCCGACACGCGGTCGAAGTCCACCCTGTGGGGCCCACTTGTCGGGCTGCCTTTTCATTTCGCTCTCTGCCTCTCTCCGTCTCTCGCTCCTCGTGCTCGTGAAAGCTTCCGCCGCGGCGAGGGAGTCGCCGTCGGCGAGGGAGTCGCCGCCGGCGAAGCTACAGGTGGGCCCGCGCGTTCGTCCCCTATGTGTTCCTCTGCTCTAGCTTCCGGTTCCTTTCAACTCCCCGTCGTTTTGGCTGAGTTTTTTGGATTTTCATCTGCTCTCTAGGGTTTGGTCGCCGGTGAGCGATTCGCCGACGAGGGAGTCGCGGCTGTAGAGGCTGCATCAAGGCTTTCCCCACGGTTCCCGTATGGATTCCTCTGCTCTAGCTTGCATTTACTTCCGAATCCCCTTCGATTTGGGCTGAGATTTCTGGATTCTTCCTCTGATTTTCTAGAGTCTGGTCGCCTGTGAGGGAGCCGGTCGTCGTTTCCCTCGAACTCAACGGCGGCGTCCCCAGCCTCGGTCGCCTCGACCCCCAACCGCAGCTCTCGACACCCGCACCATCACCTTCGGAGAGGCCTGCGCGTCAGAGGTGCCCACCTAGCCGCCACTTACTGCCAAGGTCAGTACACGCACCTCTCTCCCTATCTATCGTACGTTGATGATTTGCCAGTGAATTGTGTGGTGTTTTTTGAGGATTTATTGGTGTAGCATTTGGTGGTGAGTAGGGTGCTGGATCTGTGCAAACACTCGTGTGTGAACATTCCAATTCTGTGCAAAATACGAGCAGTGAATTTTAGGACTCAGATTCGTTTGTTTCAATTCATGAAAAAAACGAGCAGTGAATTCACGAGCAGTCATTTCCAATCAGGATGTCGCATCACATGTGAATCCTTGCTTCAATTATGCTGTTATTTTAGACGCAACTAACACAACTAATCCCTGCTTTCTATGTGCTTCAGAAACATGTCTTTTGTGCTACAATTGAAGCCTCCTGTGTAGAACTTTTTGTGCTAACCAGCGTACATTGATATGAACATTCAGTTTAGATGTTAACCAGCGTACATTGAATTTTTATTTTAGCAACTTATGTAGCTGCTTATAAACAAATATCTTCACTGGCTCATTTTCTTTTTCTTTTCTTATTTTTTTAGTGAATGAAACATACATTGGTTTCACACAATTTAACTCTGAAGCCTTATTTGTTCCACATGAGAAAATTATAAGACATATGGATTTGTTTCACATAGTGCATATGTTCCAAATGAGAAAATAACTCGTTCCAGTGTCTCATATTGATTTTTGTTCCACATACTTAATCCCTGTGTTCAACATGAGAAAATTATTTGTAGGCATTTCAGATTCATTATTGTAGGCATTTATGTGTGATGTATATAGTAATTTTACACATGCATTAATGCAATTTTATATTGTTACAGGATAATGGGTAAGGTGAATAAGCCCACGGATTTACCTTCCTCATCAAGAAGACAGGTATTATGCAGTCTTTTTGAATGTTACTGTGTTAGTACTGGTTTGATGATGTTAGTAGTGGTTTGATGATGTACTTATAGTTGCCATATATTGTTTTGGTTACATCGGTTCTGGTTTGAACTTTTAGTTACTAATGAATGATGGGATTTAGGTACAGAGCTATCTAATTCTTGTATGTTTATGTTCTGACCAACTGTAAATATCTCTGCACGCATGCAATTTTTTTCTAAGTAAATTGGTGTACGCTAATAAGCATTTTAGTAAATGTGGAAAGCAATTTTAGTACATGCTGATAAGCATTTTGATAAATGTTGAAAGCAATTTTAGTACAGGCTGGTAAGCATTTTGATAAAAATTGAAAGCAACTTTAGTACATGTTAGTAAGCATTTCATTAGTAATTGCCTAATGCAATTGTCTTAGGACCATAAGCATTTTTAGTAAATGTCGAAGGCAATTGTAGCATAGGTTACAAAGCATTTTCGATAAATGCAAAAATGAATTATATTTTAGAACAGGCTGTGAGCATAGCAAAGCTCCTTGAGCGCAAAATTGCGGGCTCAGAGATTCTACAGCCCAAGAGTCTCAAATCTGCATAACAAGCTTTTTTGGCGTACATTAGCGTATACTGTAATTTGCTTAGAGAAAATTCAATGTGTGATGGGGTGTTAATCCCTAGCATCTGATTTCTTTATATGCTGGAATAGACTTGAACCTTCCACCTCCAAATGGAGATGTAGAAATTAGTCTTTGATGTGTCTCAATCTTTGGTAATTTGTCTTACTTGCTGCTCACGTTCATGCTCTTTCTTCACTCCTTGGTTTCTACCTGTGTGAGATGTTGCCAATGCCTCTTGCGACTAAAATGCCTCCTGCTCCTTGAACTGAATTTTGTGTACAGCTCATAAGCATTTTCTATATAGCACATATGAATTTTCTATATAGTACATAAGCATTTCCTATATAATACATAAGCATTCAAATTGTTTTTGTTTAGCAATTTTGTTGCAAACAACAAGCATTTCTGATCATAATTTTTTTTTTGTGCATTTTGGCACCATTTTTCAGCACAACTATGTCACATGTTGTTTCCTGCTGCTCTAAATCTGCAGTGCATGTCACATGTCTCCTAATATATTTCATGATTTGACACATAATTTTTATATAATTCATTTAGGCATTTTTATACACTGTGTAGTTCTTTTACATATGTATATATATGGCTAGCAATACATTTTGTTGCTAGCACTCAACTTTTCCTGCAATCTGGAATTTGTGTTTATGATCTTTGTGCAGTGCACCGCTATTTAATTCAGCATTTGATAAGCATTTCTAATCTAGTTCTGATTTTTCTTTTTCTATCCTAATTTGCAGCGGTGAGTTGTTTGGCATAATGGTGATGTTTTTCGGAATCACAAGTTGATGAAGGTATTGTTGAATCCCTAAATCTACTTCTGTTTTTTTTTTTTTTGTCTCACTCCCTCTTTTATGGTCTATCTATTTGGCACATTAAGACTATAAGGTGGAAGGGCTACCTTATCATGTATTTTTCCTGGCATTTTAGAGCAACTCTTGCAGGCATTTTTATATACGGTATATTGTACTTTTACACATGTAGTAATGCACTTTTGTATGTAATATACTGAATGTAACAATCATATACATATTAGGATATCTTTTTAACTTCAATCTTTTTGCTGTGTATTGTGTCGTCTGATGTACAATCCTAGGTTATGACATGCATTTCAGTTTAATCAAACTTGACATCTGTATCATGTTCATTGTTTGCATGAAGATGTGTGTCTTCTAGGGAAAGCCTCACTTCAGATATTGTAAGGCACTTCAATTGCAACTGTTGAACTGTGGCTTCGGAGTGACTTTTTGCAGCTGAAACTCCTCTTCATCATCAGGAGGTTGAAGGTTCAAGTCCACCATTATTAATGCATATAACAAAATGTAGACAGTGCTTCTTTTAGCATTTTTACTGTTACTAGTGCATACAACTAAATATTTATTGGAAAAGTTCAAAGCATTTTATATACATGACAAAGCATTGTTGCAAATAGAGTGAACTCACTGATTCCTATTTTCACTAATTGCTTGCCTGCTTCTCTTTACTTTTATGCAGGTGCAGTTACTTTTTGGAAGCAACATGAAGTTGATGGCATGCGCTCAGACTAGCATGCAAAAAAGGCCTGCAAGCATTCTGTCATTCTGTGATAGCCCTAAACAGATGCTTTTTTGGATCTCAAGAACATCATGCAATCTCTAATTGATGTAATTCTGGTACTGCTAGTTAGGGTGTTATGTATGGTTGCACTTGCACATGTCTTGGATCTCAGGAACATGTTGCCACCTACTTACGCAGTTTATGTGATGGATCTAGGTAGTTTGTGCTTTGGATCTAGGTAGTGAAAGAAAACGTCAGCTTATATGTTGGATCTCAGTAGTAGGCAGCTTATTTTTGTGGATAAATGCGTAAAGCAGTTATTGCACATCATGGTTCAGATCAAAGGAAAGCGGATCAAGGTAGTTTTGTATTTGCCTGCGTTCAGTGTTCTCTTGATCTTAGCTTCTTTTTTGCTTGTTTACTTTGGATTCATAGCAGATTTATCCAACAGACCATGGCAGTTGCCCCGTGTTAGAACCCAAAAAGGTACGGTTGTTGCGCGCGAAGCGTCACTGCGTCAGGGCCGAAAAAGGAAAGTGCGGAGAGCCCGATAGCAATTTTCCTTTTTTGGGTGTGCGTGCCAGCCCCTTAACGCATGCGCGTGCAGGCGTTAGCACGGTCCTTTTTTTTTATTTTGAGCATGGAATACACGCACGGCTCACGACGGGTCTTTGAGCAATTAGCAAACTAATAAATGGCTTTGGGCCGACTAGATGATTAGGGACACATCAATATTTTCTAGTGAGGGATGATGATCGACCAGTAGTCAACGAGGTTGGGTTGGGCCGCGGTCTGTATCAGGTAGGATTATAACATGGAGAAATTTGGGCACGACTAGCACCGCGGTCCACTAAGCGGTCTATTGTAACTACTACCTGTCTAGTAGCATCGATCTCAATTTTTGTTGCTATATCTAATACTTGTTGCAACGATAAGGTTTGCGTTGCTATATCTTAGCGTCTTTTTGCAACAATTTACTTTTGTGTTGCCACAACATAGACTTTTTTGCAACACACGATAGAACTAATCACAACATTTAATCTTCGTTGCATTATTCCCTATTATTGCAACCATTAGAAAAAAAGTTGCAATTACAATGCCCTAAATACAACACATATTTTTGTGTTGCGATATATCCTACTTATTGCAACCACCGAAATTAAAATTGCAACACTACACAATTCGTGGCAACATGTCCTCCTATCGCAACCAAAATCGACTATTGTCGCAATAACCCTTATGTATTGCAACCCAAATCATGGTGTGGCAAAACTTTTGGTGGCATTAGACCCAAAACCTTGTAGTGTTGCTAGTAGACTTGCATGTTTAGGATTGCTCTTTGCTAGGTTTGTTAGTGTGTGCGCATCGCTTGCTTCTTGTTATAACCTAGCAAACTAGTAGGATTGTTAAAGTACCTTGCCGGAGAAATTTACAAGAGCTACCGATTCACCCCCCCCCCCCTCTCGGTACTCCGTGATCCTTACAAAGATGCTAAACCTCGCTTGCTACGATGGATTCTTCTGCTCCAAGAGTTTGATCTTGAAATAAGAGATAAGAAAGGAGTAGAAAATTCTGTAGCAGATCATCTATCTCGTGTGCAAGCCACTAACATGCAGGAACCACCAATCAATGACTTCCTACGTGATGACATGCTGCTGAAGGTGACAGATACCAACCCCTGGTATGCAGATATTGTAAACTTCATTGTGGCAGGTTATGTCCCACCTGGGGAAAACAAAAGAAAATTGATCTATAAGAGTCGACATCACCATTGGGATGACCCATACCTCTATAGAGTTTGTGCTGATGGCCAATTAAGAAGATGTGTGCCGACAGCTGAGGGCACCAAAATAATCGAAAGATGCCACGTCGCACCATATGGGGGACATTATGGTGCATTCCGAACAAAGTCAAAGATTTGGCAAAGTGGTTTCTTTTGGCCAACTATGTATGGAGACTATAAGGAATTTGTCAGAAGATGCAAGAGTTGCCAGAAAGTTGGAGGCATCACAGCTCGCGATGCAATGCCCCTAACATACAATCTTCAAGTGGAACTGTTTGATGTATGGGGTATTGACTTCATGGGACCCTTTCCAAAGTCCCAAGGCTGCGAGTATATATTGGTGGCAGTTGACTATGTGTCCAAGTGAGTGGAAGCAATGCCATGCATGCCCGCAAGATGTTCCACGAGATCATCTTCCCTCGTTTTGGAACACCAAGAATGGTGATAAGTGACGGAGGGTCTCATTTCAAAGATAAGACCTTCCGAAGCTTTCTAAAGGAGCTTGGAGCACAACACAACATTGCAACTCCATACCACCCCCAAACAAGTGGACAAGCAGAAACATCCAACAAACAAATCAAGAATATTCTGCAGAAAACTGTCAATGAAATGGGGAAGGCGTGGAAGTCAAAGCTACCTGAAGCACTATGGGCAAATAGAACGACATACAAAACGCCCATTGGCGTGTCACACTACCAACTCGTGTATGGGAAAACATGTCATCTACCCGTTGAGTTGGAACATAGGGCATATTGGGCCATTTGCACATTTAACATGGATTTCCAGAAAGCCGGGAATCTTCGTAGACAACAAATATCCGAGCTAGAGGAAGCAAGAGATAAAGCATACCATAGTGCCAAGATCTACAAAGAAAGAACCAAGAGATGGCACGATAAGAGAATGAAAATAAAGGAATTCAAGGCAGGGGACAGTGTGCTACTCTTTAATTCTAGGGTCAAGTTGTTCGGGCACGGAAACTTCGGAGTAAATGGGAAGGGCCATTCACCATCGTCGATGTTGCAACACATGGAGCAGTCACACTCCAAGATGATGGAGGTAACCTTTTTAAGGTAAATGGTCAACGCTTAAAAGTTTTCCTAGAGCCTGATGAAAACCTAGATGAGGAGGTAGACGTTATCAATTTAGTTGACTTCAATAACCCACCATAGCTTCCTACCTTGATTCCCCCTTATAGAATATATTCATAAACTAGGCGTTTTATTTCCCTTCGCAAACATCTAATGCACCTTTAGTTATTCAATAAATTTAGGCTCCCCGGTCTTTAACCCCGATAGAGTCCGTTTGTTTCCACATTTGTTTTTGTTTTGAATAAATAAGCCAGGTACAAGAACAAGTGTGGAGGAGATCTCTCGTTCTTCATCACGCACACATTCAAGATCTCCCACCAACACGATGCACAACATCGCATAGATCAACACGCAAAGGGGTGGAGCCATTGAACACAAGACAAAGTCAAACCATCCTATGGTCCCTCTTGGTCTCCACTTCGTCCAAAGCGATGGTTTGCGCATCCTAGCCCACTGCTCTATCTTCTTAATTTATGAGTTAAAAGAACCTTTTTTTTAATCACTAAAATTTAACTCAATGATAAAATAAACCTTTTTTTTCCTTCACAAACATGCTTCTATGGCTTGCATGCTCTTTATTCCTCGCTTCGCACACCTGTTGCTTGTGAACACTAATATCATAGGACCCCATGTTCATCCAAGTTGTTGGCGAATGTGATTGTTGGTGTTACGTATGCGTAATAAAATATTTCTATTCCGCAAGCGCACGGTTCACCATTGTAGCACTTCACCATGGAGTATTCCAGAGTTATCGTATTTATATTTATCCACAGGGAAGCATAGTAAGATTTCCATAAATGTACCATCTAATTCAATCATATGAATCACGTCAAACGATAAGAGTTTGATAAGTGGCACTCACAAAGTAAATCCAAAT
Source organism: Eragrostis curvula (assembly GCA_007726485.1). NCBI lineage: Eukaryota > Viridiplantae > Streptophyta > Magnoliopsida > Poales > Poaceae > Eragrostis > Eragrostis curvula. The sequence goes on along the minus strand of CM017440.1, from coordinate 51,534,686 downwards.
AAAAGATATTAGCAATCAGATTGGAAGAGCAGCAAGTGAAGTGTTAAGATTTCTAAATTATATCCGTCCTAATTATCATTCAACACCCTAATAATCTACATGTATATACTTGAGATCATACAACAGTTCCATTCCTGTGTATCGGGGCACACCTACTTCCTTAGCAGACAATCCGAGAATTAGGTTCGACTACTAAGGACTATACGTGCTATAATTAAGACCCTGCTATGCCGACTTTGAACGAGGCGGATTGCAAAGGCCTGAATATGCCTGTCACACGTGGGGCTACTGTCCTCCGTAAAGCCGGGTGCAAACTCGTGTCCAAAATGATTCTCTGAACCATACAAACAATCACCTCGGATAGCCTACCCTTAGCTAACAGGATAGACCAACCATGTATAATAAATCTAAGTACATTGTGTAGGCATCCACCAGCAATCAACATACTTTATATCTACCACACACAGTCGTGGAACTAACACAGGAACTTCACTATAATAATCACTCAAAGCAATCATGTCGATCAAAGGTAATTCCGAATTAAATAAATAGGGAGAGATATTCATAATAATAATTCTTACAAAAGTAGGAAAGATACAAGAGAGCTTTACCCAACTTCCGAAGATGACTCCGAAATCCCGAGCAGAGCTCTCACTTACACTCTAACTCCCAACTAACTACTAACTAGAAAACAAAAGAGTAAATGGATTCTTCAATGAGGTGCGAGTTGTTTCTGCGGACACCAGGGGTATTTATAGCCTCTTAGGACAGGGGGGCTTATGTAGGCGAAGGAGACTTGGCGGGGCCACCAAGGTAGGCCGGTTGGCCTACACGGGGGGTCGGCCGGCCGTCCACAGTGGTGGTTCGCCACCGCCTCTTGCGTGGACGCTCCAGATCGCTCCCTGATGTTGGTTCGCAAGTCGGTGCCTTCGTGGGGGCGGCAGAGTTGGAGTAAGGGCCAAGTTTAGGCCCACTCAGCCCATCTTCTAGAGTATCTGCAGTAATTCCAGCGTGGGCTTCAATATTCTTCGTGTTTGGGCTTCTTTCTGCCCACTAGAGCAAGCCTGCAGGCTTTAGGCACCGGACCAGGCCGGTCGGCCTAGGTGGGAGGCCGGCCGGCCTCTGTTTTCGCTCACAGAGGCCCATTTTCGGTGTATTTGCTCCTGCACTCATAAATCACCCAAAACTCGTGGAATTGCATTAGTAAAACAAATTAATGTCGTGCGTTGGTGATTTACCCTTTTATTTACCGATAAGTTGACGGTTTATTTCCGGCTTTTACACCGTCAACAGTGATATGGTTGGATGAGAGGAATCTTGCTTTTTCTGTATAAGAATGCTTGCGAATTTATCTTGAAAAATTTAAAATCTATAGCTATGCACTCCTCAATGATCTTATATTCCCACGAGAGCCAAATAAGGATCACATTGAAAACCCCTACAAAATGCTGCTTGTTATTGCTTTGAGCTTTGTCAAATTGTGTGACCCTTGTGAGATGCTTGTCATACTTTCATGATCAAGACCACGTGCACATACACCACCACCATAAAACATGCTAAACTTCTACACTGGAAGTTAGCAAACCATTCCCATCCATCCAGCCACCAAATAAATACTCTATCACTTGTTGTTGATGTCTCTCTCCAAATGTTCTTGCAAAAGAGACATGGCTATCGAAAAAAAAAGAAGAAGTTGAAAAAAAAAGAGAGAGTGCTCATATGCAGATGAGCGTGAATAAAGAAAGACCTGCTCAAACATGTTGAGCATGATTGAAAAAAAAGAGAGAGGGAAGAGAGAAAAAGAAAAGAAAAGAAGTGATAGCCATGTTCTCAAATAAAAGGCAATCAATAGAGAGACATCATCGCATCAAGGAGTATCGATCTCATTCCATTTACCACACAACATGATCAGATTGTATGACTTGTTTTCTCTTTGGATCCACTCTTTGACTTTGCAACATAAGTGATACAAGTATGCTCCTTTTCATCCCTACCAAGCTACACATAAAGCCTTACATAGAAGTAGGATGAAAAGAGGCAAACCCATTGCCTTGGTGAGGAATCATACAAATTGAGCGTTCTTAGAGTCCTCATTCGAGGAGTACAAGCTATGTTTTTACTTTGAAAAAGTTACTCAACAGAGGAGTATTGATGACTTGAATCAAGACCGTTCCATTCCTCAACCGCCCAAGATGGCATGGTAGACACATCAAAGTTCACGGGTACAGGTATGGCTTGGAATATCTTGTATGCTAGCATCATACCAAAAGAAGTCATGTTTTATCTTAAGCCTTCCACCTTCACTCGAGGACGAGCAAAGGCTCAAGTGTGGGGGTGTTGTTGACGGTCCTTAAGTACCACTTTTGACCGTCAAGTACCTGCATAAAAGAAATAAAATGAACACCAAACATAGTGGTAGGAGTTTATTACTAACGAATTCCACGAGTGTTGATGAATTTGTGAGTGCAGGTGCATTTCATATCAAAAGGAGGGAAAAGACATCATGAAGACCACAACACATCGCTCCGAGAAATCAGCATCGGCAGCCAAGCAAGATATGGATCAAAAGCCCTACAACACTCAACCCAATTGGGCCAAAGCACCAAGACACATCAATAGGACCCAAAGGGGGACTCCTTGGTCCAAGCCCAAGCAAGATATCCTTTCGGCAAATCCACAGTCATCGCAGAATCACACGCGAAGGAGAAAAGGCCAAAATTCAGCCATCTGGACTCACCTTGGACCAATGCAGCAAGATCCACCTTTGGGCCATCAAGTGGGACACCTCCCACAAAGCCCAAGACCATAGGGGCCAAGGGGGTTGACCAAGAAGAATATAGGACTGAATAGTATAATAGTAATTTTCCAAATAGACAGTATAAAATACAGTGGAAATGTATGATGTAGGTTAGTTTACTGTCTGAATGACGTATACTTAGGTATGGATATGGCTGTAAATATATAATCTTATTTTTTTGAAGTTGCAACTATGGTTATGATGATGAAGATCTGTTTCTAAATGCAACTCAAAGCAATGTTGATTGCTGAGAACAAAGACTTCAGTTTCCTGTTTTGGATCCTGACTGCATTTTCAAATCATCAGATGCATGTTGGTAATTTTTCATGAAGGTTTCCAGGGAAACATATAATATTAAGTCCGAAGATGTAGTTTGCAAGAAATCAATACTCACAAATCGTCAAATGGTCCTCCATCAAACTCCAGACATAAGAGATGTTAGACAGTTCTTGTCATCTGGAAATATCTTTAAAAATCCGGAGCAGAGTGGAAACAATGGCACTCCGCGATGTCACAGTTGAGTTGATCAAGCAACTTCTAACCATCTATTGAAGCAGCACTGCTCAAACTTTAAGGCTCAACTTATTCAATGCTTTGCAGGAAAGAAGACTCAGAGATGTATTGCCTAAGGCTTGTATTGTTCATATGAATAAATGGAAAAAGGAATGGCCAATGTTTACACTGACTCAGTTGTGAAGATTTTCATGCCTGAGCTTGAATCCATCAAGATCAGGGGCTGCTGGAGCCTCAGGACACTTCCGATTGTTGAAACCGAGAACGTGGTGGAGTGCGACTGCGAGAAAGAATGGTGGGATGGGCTGGAGTGGGAACAAGCAGACCACGCCAGCAAATACAAACCGACACACCCACGGCACTACAAGAAAACCATGCTCAAGGGCTCCGTGCTCAGGTAACCCCTCCTGACTCCTTGATGAATTAGTACCCTGCCACCTTAATTCATATGTGGATGTGATCTAATCCGGTTGCAGTTAGTTGTAACCTAAAGGCATTCTTCTTCATTTATCTGTCTGTTCATTCACTTAACTCAGTTCGCCATTGGGTGATTTTATACATACACACGCCTAGGTTCAGTCATATGTCAAACTTAAATTATACAGACTAGTATTATCTGTTGAGCAAAGAAACAAGGTTAATATATCAAGGTATTCTGTGGTACTGTATGTATTCACCTAGTGGTTTGTTTTGTTATTAATTAATTCTGCTGATCGAACACGTGCGAGGCCACCGGCAGCACCGTCCGCGTGCGCCTGCAGGGCAGAGTGTGAGTTCGCGATGTTCCATGTGTAGTTGCTCCTGGCACCAGCAGCTCAGCTACCGTACGTGTTCATGGGCAACCGGGACGTGTCCGGACATGCTCATCCCTGCGTGTCGCCATGCGCAGCTACTCCAGAGGCGCAAACAGCGAAGGGCTGGTTTCAGAGAGGAGATTAACGAAGCGCTTGAGAAAAATGAGAAGAGAAAAGGAACGAATCGGCTGGTACAGGTGACGGCGTTTCTATTTGCGCTACTAGTGTGGCCTGGCTCCGGTCTGCCGGCGGGCCGATGCCATCCACGCCAGCGTATGGCACCTCCGAGAACAGATTTAGTTATATATAATAAATAATAGAGCACAATGCTATTTGCCTTCCATATGCACTCATCAAGAGAAGAGGTCCGATGCGTCACCATATACCAGAACTTATCGCAATGCCAAATTCTGAAGCCGGATCAACTGTCCGGGCTGGATCCGTTCTGTTATTTAAGGAAAAAAAAGGAGGAAATTAGAATAAAAGGGAAGGGAAAGCTTCCAGGATCCCTCAAAATTCCCCGAGCTCTCAATCCTTTCCAAAGTCCAAACCGCAGCAGCTCTCTTCCTTGTTCCCTCCTTTGCCCGCCGACCACGATTGCAAAAGGCCATGACCGAGGGTACGCCGGCGGCGCGTGACGCAGTGGAGGCGGCGGATTCGACAACTGCGGGTGACATGGCGACGACGGAAGGTGATCTCGTCAGCTCCTGTGCTGGTCGTGATCCGGAGCTGAAGGAGAAGGAGGTGGAGGATGAGCGGGATGTGGTGGAGAAGCCGGATGAGGTGGACGACGGGCAGAAGGCCAAAAATCCTCAAGGAGGAGTACCTAATTGCGAATACTCATGGGGCATTCACGACGGAACCCTGCTCTGGATGTTCATACTGATCGTGCTCTTGAATCTCTTCATGCTAATCCTACCGCTGCCGGGTCTCCGAACCGATGACCCAGTCTCAGCCAAGGTTTGGAAGATCTCTCTGCTCGTCTGCGCACACTTGTTCGTCATGACCATCCCTACTACACGGAAAGCAGCATGCGTCCCCAGCCTCCTCACCAGCATCTCCTACGGACCGCTGCTAGCCTTCGCGGCCTTCGACCTCATCGGCCCACACGCCGGGATAACCATCGTGCATCTCAGCACGGCCTGGGCTGCGGGGACGTTCGGCCACTCCCTCGCGCAGTACCGCCTCCATGAAGGGACTGAGGATGCGGCCACTGTTGCGGTTGCACGGACGCCCACTGGCCTAAGCAAGAAGCAGAGGTGGCAGCACTTGGAGACTCAAGTTTACTGCTTTGTCACATCCAGCTTTTTGACCCTGTGCTTCGTAGGGCGTGTGCTTTGGCTGCTCTTCGTCCCGTCATATGAAGATAATGTCTGTGTGCTTGTGGCGGAGCTCTCGGTTCTGCTTTGGACCGCTCTCTACTTCTGGCTAATAATCCTGTCTCCGCTGATGCTACACGGAGCTCTAGTTCGGTGTACTCGATGCTCCGCATCTATGCATACTTCATGGTGTCATGCGCCGTTAGCGTTGTTTGTTATCTTATCAGCCGCGTGCTCTGGGCGTATTTCTTTGGACTAGAGATGATGATCATGGCAGGTGTCATTGGGTACTCACTTGCAGTTGTCCAACACTACAAGGGGATGTTGGAACAGAAAATAAGACGTCCCTACTTCATTGTGCGTCCTAGAAGGAAGAGAACCAGGACAGTGGCAACGCGAAGGTATCAGCTGATGCAAACTTGCTAATACTTTGCTTGTTTGTATGCAATTCCATAATAATTAGTGCCATCATTATGTGCTAACAGACCCTGACAACGTTGCAGCTTTGTTGGTGACTCCCATGGCAGGTTAGAGTTGAAATCAAAGAAGAGCTAAAAAGAGAGCTATATGAAAAAAATAAACCTGTAGTGAGCAACAAATTTTATGCTGCAAGTATGCTGAATCAAAGTGACTGATACAGGAGCTGAGGTCTGTTGTGGTGAAGTCGGCGCTACTTGCCGCTAGTCAGCGAACCGGCAACGATTACATGCAATGGCGATGTTGAGGGTGTTGTACAGCCTGTCAAAGCTTAGTTGCAGTAGGTTTTTCTTCTTTTCTTTAGATTCTTAGGTTGGTACGGTTTGGCCTGTTTCCCTTAGTATGAGGCACTTTCTCCTAATTAATACAAGCCGGGACACTAAGTTTCTTGGATATTTTTTTAAAAAAAGTGCTGCAAGTATGTCTTGATTTGAAGGACTGGCTGGCCTCCATGTGAGCTGTTGCCATTGGAAGTAGTGAAGACCTGCTACCATTGCTATGTTTTACTCAGTTATATATTCTGTAGTATATTAGCCTTCGCACCAATTCTCTTGGGACTGCTGTCAGGTGTGCAAATATTGCGTTAATCTGCTGCATATCCCCCTGCAAGCATGCATATAACGACGGTCTTTGTTAAGCGGTACTATATATGTTGAACGATGCTATACATCCGACCCGTTGGTCCGACTCTACCAACACCATCATGCGGACCAGCTGATCAGTTAGCAACATATATATGCGTTGCTGGAAGTTCATTTAAGCGTTGCAAGGGTATTTACCAACGCATTTTGCATCCGTTGCTGGAAGTGGCGTTGCAAGTTCTTTTGCAACACATAAAGAAGCGTTGGTACCGTGAGTGAATAAGTGTTGCTGACTTGCAGCGGATATATATGAGCTATAGCAACACTTTTGTATGTTGGTATAAACCAATTCAGAATTTGTTTTTGGTACACTGGGCAATAGGGATCATTCGATTCATAACGAAGCATCTGTAACAAACATATGCTGTATAACACTAAAAACCAATAAAAATTTCACTCCAGAAGGTGCTTCAGAAGGACAATTTCCCTCAAATATATATTGATCACCATACAAATATTTTTGTTACAAGAGAGGCCCTTAAACTGTTACAAGGAACCTGATACATACCATGACTCCCAAAAAAAAAAACATAAACCTAAATGCTTATTCTCTGCACTTGCTAAGCCAAAAGTTATTCCCCTATGCATCTACTCGCCATACGATTTATCTGAATACGGCCGGCATCCTGCAAAAAGAACTCTCCATCCCTTATGCATCTACTCGCCATATGAACTCTCTGAATACTGCCAGGCATCCTGAAAAAGAACTCTCCATACATTATGCCTTTGACTGCACAACTAAATGAAATTTGCGTCAGGTCAAAACCAAATAAACTCAGATAACAGACAAAACACTATCTCCTTATGGATTACAGTTAAAGAATGGCAGAATGCAGAATATTGCACATTTTCTGCAAGGATTAGCCATACCTTACTTGAATGCAGTACTACTCTGATTACATTCTTAATCTTAGTTCTGCAAACCAATGCTTGGGTAAATCTTCAGATAATGAATAAAAACAGATCTGATGTACCATGGTTTCCACTACTTCAGAAGTTGAAGCCAACTCACATCACAATAAATCAAAAGAATAAATAAAGGAAAAGGATTGAATAAATAAATGAAAAGGATTACCGATTATAATGGTTTTGTTCATTCTCTGCAATGACACCACAGTATGCACATAGCCCTGTGCAACGCTAACATCACCAATTACAGTATGCTAAGCAAAATCTGAAATCAGGATCAAACAGAACTACAAGTTACATGAACGAAATTAATTCTAATCAATTGGGGAATCGAAAGGAAGTAAGGGATTAGGGATACGCCAGATGAAACCTCACGAATCTGAAATTAATCGAGACCACGATTGAAGGAAAGGGCAAGAATAATACCTGTAATTATATTCTTTTAGGCATTTTATCGAACACTTCAATGACAGAACGTAACAATATAAAGATGTTCTGTTGCCCACACCATAAATCCATCCGATTTGCACAGTAAATCAGCTCGAAATCTAAAGAACAAAATAGATCACGATGGAATCATAGCAACAGACATGATGTACAAATTCAAGTTCGGATCTGCAACTGCTATGAAAGGAAGGGGCAGATGGGAATACCTCAGGGTGCGGCTGCTTGACGGGATTTGCAGATCTGGCCGCCGCCCACGAAGTGCTCAACGCCGTGGATCTCAACCAGTTGACGCCGGATTGGAGCTCGTTGGGAATTGGTGTCGTCATTAACCACCGGGAGAACAACTACGAACATGGCTGCGCGGTTAGGGGAGAGAGAGAAGGATGGATGAAGGGTGTCGAGAAAGGCTATAGCAGCCACCTGCCGGCATCACCGACGAGGGCTGCTTGACAGGGAGTCCGGTGGCTGGCCCCCGCCGCCGCCGCCGCCGAGAAAGGAGGGAAGCCAAACCCAAGGGTAGCTGGACCGAAGGGGGGGGGGACCCACGTCTTATTTGGAATCGGGGAGGTGCTCGGAAGGCTTGCAACACATTTGTGAACCGTTCCAAGCCAAACGTTGCGGCAGCGTGGTTTGTGTTGTAGTGGCTAGCCAGCGTGGTTTGTGTTGTAGTGGCTAGCCATTGATTAGGAGGGGTCGATCTTCAGTCGGACATCTCAGTCGGATCTATAGCATTTTTCATATATGTTTTGATGTCTCTGAGGCTGAACCATTGTCTGTTAAAGGATATTTTTCCTATTTTTGTAAATGCCCATTGCAGTTGGTTAGTTGCCCATTTTCATGGTATTGGTTTCACTTGATGCCCATTTTTCTCATTATGTGCTAATACACCCTGACAGCGTTGCAGCTTTGTTTGTGCATCTCGTGACGGGTTAGAGGTTAAATGCAACAAGAGCTACAGAAGGAGTTTTGTGAAAAATTAAACCTGTAGTGAGTAACAAATCTTTATGCTGCAAGTATATCTGGATTTGAAGGACTTGGCTGCCTCCATGTGAGCTGTTACCATTGCAAGTAGTGTAGACCTGTTAACATTGCTATGTTTTACTCAGTTCTATGTGTTGTAATATATTGGCCTTCGCACCACTCTTGGGACTGCTGTCAGGTGTGCCCACATTATGTTAACTGCATATCCCCCTGCAAGGATGTTGTGTAACAAAGCAATACTATAGATATTTTTGTTGCCCGTAAGTACCAGTGTCTGTTAAAGGATATTTTTCCTATTTTTGTAAATGCCCATTGCAGTTGGTTAGTTGCCATTTTCGCGTGGTCTTGATTTCACTTGATGTCCGGTTTTATTTACAAACCATACTTGATTTGGTTGAGGCGATCAGGAAGGCAGAAAGTTGTACATATAACAGGTTGAGTTGCTGGGATGCAAGTCGAGGAGGTTGCGTGTGTCGGTGGCCAGCCAGTGCACGGCGGCGATGGACCCCACAAGCTGCTCATTCTCGACCCTCCTCGCCCGGTACACGGCACCAAGGACGAGGTTGGCGTGTCGCAGCCTGGCCTGAAAGCGTGTAACCTCCTCGTGACAGATGCCATGGCAGGCGGCCTATATATATATACCGATGAATATAATTTCGGTCAAAATTCGGTGAGGACGAGTTTTTGTTTTTAATGTTAGCAGCCAGTTTTGGACCGGTTTTGATAAATTTTTACAAATTTATTTAAAACAAATCAGATCGAAACAGGCTGCTTTTCGGCCATTTCGGTCTTATCAGCCTTGGCCTGTTTTTATTAAAATCAAATTCAAAACACTGGCCACCCCTGCTACCACGCCAACCAGCCACATGCACATTGCTGCGGCAGCGGCATCGACGGAGGCAGAGGAGAGGTCGGGGCATGCAAAGGGGGAAATTCGTAACTACTTCTTTCTTTTGTTATTCTTTCTGTTCTCAAATTGATGTCATTAAGACAACACTTTTGGTTCAAATAACTGAGGCAGTAGACACAGATTTCAGCTGGACCTGGGACAAGGTTACTCTTGCCCCCATCTTCCAACACTATTCCCCTTGTGTTTTTTTTTTTTCGCGAGGGACTATTCCCCTTGTGTTTGACTCGGTTGGCTTTCCCTAGGGTGCCATGCTGGTGGTTACTGGTGACCCAAGTTTTATTGATTGATTGATCACGTGCAACCAAGCTATACTTACCTATGACTGCAATAAAGGCCAAAAATTGCAAAACTGAAAAGTCTTTGAGCTTCTTAAGCTTCCACATTCACATGCCTATAGATTAATGCGGGGATTTTAAGCAAGCTGTGCTCCAGCCGGACCTCGGATCCTCATTTTTTGAGTTGCTCACAAGGCATAAAAGGTGCTCAGTAAACCACTGCATGAGAATGGGACTGAGCAGACAAGGAAAACAGAGCGACAGCGTGCCTTGCGCTTCACTATGTATAAATCTTTAGCCTTTAAAGTGACACATTTAGAAAATCCTGCAGCCGGTGCCTGCGTACAAGCAAAGAATCATCTGCCGCATAAATAAAGACTGATATGGACAGAAAAGAAACGTACACTGCACTTCTGCGAAAAGCAAAAGTCCACGGTGAACTATTCTTCACAGTACATATACATCTTTAACCTAATTATCTTTGGAAAATCCTGCAGCCGGTAGCAAGCTAGAAGCAAAAAGACATCTGGTGACCGCATAAAGAGTGATGAAAGGAAAAGAAAAAAAAAGAAACGTATACTGGATGCACATTTGCCGAAACAAGAAGTAGAAAAAAGCAGAGCTTATCTGTACCACTAAGAGCAGGGATAATGGTTTCGCTAGCAAGCCGGCGCCTCGCGGTTCCAGCTCCCAAGTGGTGGTGGCGGGCCCCGCCGTTTTTTAATGCGCTCCCAAGTCGTGGAGAAATTTGAGTGGAGGACCGGTGCCCAGAAGCTCATTTCGCCCGCTTGTGCCGGCGTCTCGCGAGACGCTCGCTTCTCCCTCTCTCCTACTTTCTCTCTCTCACACGTAGGATTTCGCCGGCTAAACTTCCTTCATAATACTTGCTCTAAGCCACTTTGCTTCGGTCTGGCTACATTGTCTCCGAGGTAATCTCTCTCCCTCCCCTGCTCCCTTCCTCTCACGCTCAAACCAACAAACACACGCACATAGTACACTTGTATTCATCAGTCTTGTTTGCTCAATCTATTTGGCTTCTGTCACATTTCCCGCTGGCGCTGATCTAATTAACTGAGGTATGCAACATAACTGCCCCCTTCTATCGATACATATAATGTGTTAGCATTAGTATTAATTTATAGATGCACCATGCCTATATCGTGGACTTGATCTTTATGTGTACATATACCATTCAAAGATACAAACTACTCCCCACTTTTACCAATTGATGTCATTAGGACAATACTTTTAGTTCAGAAAAATGAACAAAAGATTTTGTCCTAACGACATCACTTAAAACCGGAGGGAGTATGTGCAATGCATACACAACATACCCAGGAAATACAAATTATTAATTGTTTCTCCTTCCTACGCGGTTCTGTGCCAGAGCAACAAAGAGATTACATGATGGGTTAGATCCACGATCCAAATGGATACATCTGCTTGAGCGGGCTGTTTTTCCTTCGAGATGAAGCGGATGTTGCAGCGTTCTTTCTGAAGAAAGATCAGCTAGCTACGAACGCCGCAAGGGTCGCTGAGCTGATAGAGCCGCCAGTTATAATCCCATCCAGTCCGTCATGCGTACTGAGGTAACCAAATGGCATGCATGTTCTATCTTTGTCAACTCAGGATCTCAGGCAAATAATCCTGATCATATAACGAAGTGACGCATGTGCCGTGCATTGCTTGCATGTTATCACGGCTGACACTGTCGATGAAGCTGTTGAACGAATTTTCAAAGAACTGAAGGAGGACGCTCCTGGTACAGCTAGCACCAGCAGCAGCGGCAGGCCCAATGTCATCTACCACTACAAGAAAAATAACTATTAGTTAGGAAGGTACTTGGTCACTATATGTGTATTATTAGTCACAATAGTTATTTTGTCACCAGCAATCTTGGTCACATTTTGGTGGCTAAAAGCTTGTCACTACATGTCTTTAGTGACCAACAATTGTATATGTTGGTCACTAAAACTCTATAGTAACTAGCACAAACTTGATAACTAAATATAACGTTGGTCACTAAACCCATATATCCACCCAAAATCTCAATCTTGGTCACTACTGATTAACTTTTAGTGACCAACAATAGAAAATTTTTCTTGGTCACTAAAACTTGGTGACTAAAACTCTATTTTCTTGTAGTGTACTTCGACGGTTGGGATGGGTTGGGAGCATCTGCCGTGCTCCGAGCCGTTGGCCGGCGCCTCACTGTTGACGGTCCTTAAGTACCACTTTTGACCGTCAAGTACCTGCATAAAAGAAATAAAATGAACACCAAACATAGTGGTAGGAGTTTATTACTAACGAATTCCATGAGTGTTGGTGAATTTGTGAGTGCAGGTGCATTTCATATCAAAAGGAGGAAAAACACATCATGAAGACCACAACACATCGCTCCGAGAAATCAGCATCGGCAGCCAAGCAAGATATGGATCAAAAGCCCTACAGGACTCAACCCAATTGGGCCAAAGCACCAAGATACATCATTAGGACCCAAAGGGGGACTCCTTGGTCCAAGCCCAAGCAAGATATCCTTCCGGCAAATCAACAGTCATCGCAGAATCACACGCGAAGGAGAAAAGGCCAAAATTCAGCCATCTCGACTCACCTTGGACCAATGCAGCAAGATCCACCTTTGGGCCATCAAGTGGGACACCTCCAACAAAGCCCAAGACCATAGGGGCCAAGGGGGGGTCGGCCGACCCCAATTCTAGGTTGGCCGACCTGCCAGATGGGCCCCACAGGCCTAGTTTTCTCAGGCGGTTCAGCACCGACTTCCTGAAGGCGGTTCTGCCTGCATTAATTGAATGCGTTAAGGTCGTGGAAGCCCTCCAAACCGACCTACTCAAGTCTATAAATAAAGAGGTACCCCCTCCCCTCAAGGACACACAAGGAGGAGAGCCTCATTCCACTCCCAAGGGCCTAGAGCCCCTTGTACACTAGTAGAGTAGGGAGAGAGTAGGATAGGAGAGAAGGGTAGTCCTCTCTTTGTGAGGACTTAGCCCAAATCTTGTATCTTGGAGGATACTTATTTATAGTGGAGTGTTCTTCGTTCGGTCATCGTTCGTTCGTCATTCGTTCTTCGTTCATCGTTCGTTCATCATTCGTTCATCGTTCGTTCGTCGTCTATCTTCATTACAAGTAAGTACTCTCGATCTCCTATTGGATTGTATGTTTCTATTATAGTATAAGTTCTTCTTTTACTTGCTTACTAGACCATCGTTCTATTCAAGTAAGCATTTAGAGGTAGAATTTATCTTTGGTTCTTGTGAACTATAATAGGTCTGGCAGTGAGGACTTGATTGTCTTGTTGTCACATGACCTTAGGACTGGTATAGGGATTTAATAGCCCTAGTGTCACGTGTCGTAGTAGAGGGTTGCCTGTAGGTGGTGACAGCCCTGTTGTGCTTAATCCTCTCCGTTCTAGGGAACTGACCTCTTGGAATCGGTCTGGCAGTGAAGACTTAATTGCCTTGTTGTCACGTGACCCTAGGACTGGCATTAGGGACTTAATAGCCCTAGTGCCACGTGTCCTAATTGGGGGGTTGCCGGTAGGTGGTGACAGCCCTGCTGTGTTAATCCTCTTTGTTCCAGATAGAACTTCATCCATAGGAATCCTCTCTACCCAAACCTACCATCCTCCTTCGTGTCTAGAATGCTTATGACCCCTGCAATGTATCTACCTTGCTACTAGAATGCTTATGACCCCTGCAATGTATCTACATTGCTACACTTTACACACATATATGTTTTACAACTGTGTTAAATGAGTTTGGTGGTGTGTGATATATTGGGATTGGGAGTAGTACAACCGTGTTAGGTGATGATGTTGATGGTGACGGTGATGATGGAATGGGTTGGATTGCGGGCAAGGCCACCAGTGGAGTGTTATTGGTGTAATAGACCCCTAGTGTGGGATATGGTGCTTGCCCGGCCATATAAGGACCGGTTCTGACGCCCGTTAACATAATAATTCTCGTACAACCACGGAACCCCTATGGGAAGGACCTACCCTATCTTCTTGGTACTCCTGCAAATGCCATCTGGAGGCCAGTCGAGGCAACGAAAGCTCAGGAAAAGGACATAGGAAACGTACCTATGATCCGGCTTGCGGAACCCGCTATAGGTTACGGGAGTGCCGCCCGTCCTGGTATGTGTTACAGGATCCTGTTATGTGTTACAGGAGCACAACGTACCCTGTGTACAGTGCCAGATGTGACCGTCATGTCACAAGCCCCTGAGTGTGATTTCGTGGTGGAATTGTGAGACTACTCGGATGAGATGGACTAGGCGTTATGTACCCCCTTGCAAAGGGTGCATAGCCTGTGGAAAAAGATGTACAACCTCTGCAGAGTGTAAAATTCATCCGGATGGACGTTGCCACGGCATATGACACATTATTGTTACGCACGTATTGATTAGCCACCTCTCTCTTTCCTTGGCGTGTGAGTGGGTTGTAGTCAGCCCGTGTTTTGGAAGTGATGGCAAGTGTGTCGGGTTGGTATGATCCTTGAGGTCAGAAGGCCCAACTAAAACTTGGGAACTGGCGGGAATGCCCATACTCCCCCAGGGCTAACCAACTAAAATATTGACAATCAACTCTCTGTTTTATCTATGAATCCTTCACTTGCTTTAGCGAACCCTGCATAAAGCTTGCTTTGCTGCAAACAAACCATATAGCCTCCTCCTTGCTAGGACCAAATATGCATGTATATATACCCTTGTGTAGTGTAGGGCTTGCTGAGTACCTTATGTACTCACGCGTTTGCGATTGTTGGTTTAGTAGGAGAAGACTTCGTAGAAGACGACGACGATTGGGTTTTCGGTTCTACTTCTCAAGTCTGCTTGTGGCTTTGGGCCAAGGTTTCCGCTGTCTGCTTCACCTTTAGTCGGTCAGATGGACTTGGATAGTTATATATCCTTGTTGTACTGCTACTAAGGGTCCTATATCTCAGGTATTATACTTATTTACCTATTCGAAGTATACTTTTGATTATCATATCTGTGTTCTTGTGCGTATCAGCTACTGATCCAGGGACTGATACAGGATGCACAACATATTCCAGAAATAGGGTATGACAACTTATGTGGCCATCATCATCCAGTTGAACAGTTCAAGTACGTAGGTTAACCGTCGTCGTGTTTGATCAGTGACAGTGACACTTTATTGACGGCGACCGGCACCACCACCGGGAAGAACGTGTTGGGGGATCGAAGGTCGACGTGGTACTCGACGAAGCCCTCCAACAGAGAGTTGATAAGATCTCACCTTCTAGAAGCCTTCGCTAGGTATTGGAGCCCTCGGATCGCCCTGCGAAGCCCTCCAAAGCCGGTGTCGTCATTCGCCGTTTGGTGCGAAGTCCTCCTTCTTGGTCCGCGATGCCGAACGAAGGCGCGCTCGCTCAGGTCTGGTCTCGGTTCCTTGTTGGTAGTCGTGCGAAGCCCTCTCTCGCCCGCGATGCCGGGCGAAGGGGTCCGAGGCGGTGAGAGAGTTGGGTGCGGTGCAAATGAGGTTGTCCTTGGCTCGAGGCCCAAAAAATAGATGTCATTACAGGATCAGCTCCCTCCATATTTATAGGGTATAACCGTATTTACATTTGTGCCATTGGTTATTTCGATACGACTCTAAACCTGGCGGTTTGAACTAAGCCTTGCTCTGCGCCGTTCGCTTCTTTCATTCCGCCTTCGCTGGTGGCGGTCGTCCTTCGCGTGGGTCAGGGGGGCTTCGGTGTGATCTCCAACATTAGCCCTCAAATGGCGATGCGCTTTTAGTGTAACTGAAACCAGAGACAATTTTTATCATTTATGATTACGCCGTATGCCTTTCTGATCCACACACGTGTCTTGTCGTTTCCGATCCGTACTTTTTTTCAGTTCCCGATAGCTGCTTCTCCTCTATACGTATTCACCGTGGGCGCATTGCCTCTTCAATCGCGCGTCTTGCGTACTTTCTCTCTTTTGCTTATACCACCTTCTTTCGCAATAGGAGACCCTTTTCTTTCGTTCTTTTTCAAGATGTCTGGTAGTCGAAGGTCTGGCGAAGAGCAGGCCAAGAAGAAATTGAAGACTCATAGGACTTCATCGAAGGATGGTTCTGATAGAGCTGCTAGCGAAGCTAATGTTACTGCTTCGGATTTTACTGCTGCTTCGGCAAATCCCCCGAAGGCTCCAACTCCCCAGGCATCTTCGGCTAAGCCGTCTTTTGCTTTCAAGCCTCCAGTGATTCGCTCTGCATTGGATTTGTTTTCCATTCCAGAAGATGGGGGCAGGAATTCTTCTGGGGCTAAAGCTCAATCTACCCCCAAGAAAGCCCCTTCGAAGAGTTCTTCTTCTGCTGCGAAGGATGTTTCTGTTCTTTCGGCTGATATCCATGTAGCCAGCACCGCAGAAAAAAGCCAAGATTCAGGACAAGGCTTTGAAGGGTGTTGATTCTGTTCTTGTCAAGTCTGGATCGAAGGCTAAGATCCAGGACAGGACCCGAGGAAAGGGTTCTGATGCCTCTCCTGTGGCCCCAGTTCAGGGCGAAGGAGCGGTCGAAGCTTCTGCTCAAGGTTGTCGCTCATCTCTTAGTATGACTGAGCTTTGTCAGATTGCCGACAACTTGGGACCAATTACAGATCGCTCTCTAGTTCAAATTCCTTCGGAGCCAGGTATCGAGCTTCGGGAGCTCGTTAGTCCTTCAGCAGGTGGTGATCTTTTTATACACTATGTCTTTGAGGCTATGCAAGGAGAGTTTCTCCCTTTTGACATGATTTTTGATTCAGTAGAAGCTGCTGAGGGTTCTTTAGCTCTTTGTGATGAGGTGCCTTCGAACACCTTCGTTATGAGTGCCAAGGCCGCTGCGCCTTTTGTTGCCGCTGCAGAAAGGGTTCGTTTTCCCCAAGTGGGAAATGAACTTGTGCTTCAGGGTGGTGATACCATGTATAAGTCTTTACTGTCTTCGCAAATGAAGGTAAAATGGTTTATTATTCTTTGTGGCTATTCGATTGTTTATTTTTCTGACTTCGTTTTTACTTTTGTCAGTCGCTTGCTATTACCCAAGCCTCCCTTCGTCAATTTTATGAGTTGACTTGGGCGAGGGCTGATCGGGACCAGCTTTGCAAGGACCATGTCGTCCTTGAGATGAAGGTCAAGGAGAAGGGGGAGGCACTCGTTCTTAGCGAGAAACGTGTAATTGATCTCTTCGCTGAGAAGGAGACCCTTGTCAAGTCTGCTGAGGACTTCAAGACGAAGGTGGCCTCTCTGGAGAGGTAGTTAGAGGAGCTTGATTCGTCCCTAGCGAAGGCCTTGGATGACAACAAGGTCCTTCGCAAGAAGGTTGAAGCTGCAGATCAAGAGGCGGCTTCATTTGCTGCGGCTGAGGAGCTTCGCATATCTTCTCTTTGTGGCCATATTCAGGACGCCCTTGTCTCAGTGGGGACAACTCCTGATCAGCTCCCTGAAGGTGCTTCGACTGAGGAACGCTAGGCTTGGCTCTATGTCAATATTCCTTACGTGGTGAAAGCTTGTAGGGCCTTCTCTGCCAATGCCGTTCATCTGGTTGTTCGGGACCTCCTCCATTCCCTCAATGTCGAAGGGAGCAACGCCTTGGCGAAGGTTGCTTCCGACGACATTAAATTTTCTGTCGTTGATTCTACTCCCTGTCCTGTGGTCGAAGCTCTCATGAAGGTCGCCAGTCATTTTGACAAATCCTTCTGGGGTCGAGTGCAGTCGGTCGGTCGTCTACCTCAGAGTGAGGTATAAACAATTTATTTTTACTTCGAGAGAGGGATTACATCATCCCTTCGAACTTGTATCTATTGAGAATTGTTGTAATTTTAATCGTTGTAGACTTTATGCTACTTTGATTAATTTTTGCTTGATTTTTGGACTTTAGGCTTCATCTGATTATTCTTTGAGCGAGTTTGCTACTCCGGAGCCTTCGTCAGAGGTTTCGTTGAGCGAATTTGCTTCTCCTGGGCCTTCTTCTCCTCAGAAGGCTCGTGTTGAAGATGCTATCGAGATTTTGAGTTCGTCTTCTTCGGAATTTGTTTTGTCTAGTGACTCTGATCCTCTGTCCCCTGTCGAAGGGGTCGAAGGTTATGTTTTTCCTCCTGGTAGCCTTGTTGCTACCATTAGACTTGGTCCTCCCGACTCTGAGGTTTCTGGAGGCCGCCGTGGTCGAGGAAGGCGAGGTTCTCTAGGACGTAAGTCTCGCGGTGCTTCTTCTTCTAGCCGAGGGATCTCTAAGAAAAAGAGCGGAGGCCGTAGTCGTCGCGGTCGCTTGGCTGGCCGCGAAAGTTCGTCTTATGGATTCGATGCAGCTTCGCATGTTGCGCGGATGTCTTCGTCTGGAGTAGTTGACCCTGTTTTTCAGAGGCCTTACTCGCCTTCGAGTGGGTATGACTTTGATGAGTATAGCATTATTTGTCAAATGCTGTTAGAACTAGGCCTTATTGTAAAACAAGAGCCTGGCGATGGCTCTTCTTGAACAATATTGTTTGCTTAATAAAGCTTTTCTTTTGAAGTGATCTTTCGAAGGTCTTTGCCAGAGATTAGATCTCTTCAATATCTGTCGAAGCTTTTGATGCTTTTTGCACGATGGCCTTGTGTTTCCTTTTGGAAGCACAAGTTTTTGTGTTTTCGTTCTCGGATATTGAGCGTCGTTTTCATGCGAAGGATCGCGCTTTTTCTTTTTTTGCAAAGGTTTTCGCTTCTCGATACTTGGGTAGATTCAGCTTTCTTAGCTTTATCTTTTCCCTTCGACTCTTGTCTGGTGGCTTTGTTTCATCCTTCGTGATACATTGATCCAGACTAGGATTACACCAAGTACTTAATTGGCGTATCCTCTTAATTTTTCTAGGCTTTTGCCCGATATCGATTTTGAGCTCGAGGCTTCGCTTTTTAAGCCATGGCTTCGCTTTGCCCCCACCAGAGAATTGCTCTGGAATTTTTTGAGGGTAAACAATAATTGTAAAACTGTGTTACAATCTTAGAGGGTGCCTCGTTAAAAAACCTCACACCGTTCGCAGGGCTACCCTCGTGAGGAAAAAGAGTGCACCCCCGCAAGTTCTTTATGCTTTTACACATAAGCATCACTCGTTCTACCGAAGAGCTGCACTTGGTAGACACGACTCATGCATTCTTGGTATATCATGGCCAAATTTTTCAGTCCGAAGATCTTGAGAGGTGGGATTTCCTGAGTGCTTCGGATGAGGTGAATGTTTTTCCTCCCAGGAGTTTCGCCATTTTCAATGTTTCTTGCTTGGATTTCGTCTCCGAGGACACTAATCACAGAGATAGGTCCCGGAATCTTCATGCATAGATAACTTTGATGTATGACTGCTTCGAATTTGTTGATGGACCCCCTTCCGAAGATTGCGTTGTAAGGATAGACAATGTCAACCACATCGAAGGTCACATCTTCAGTTCTTGCGTTCTCTCCTTCGCTGAAGGTTACTGGTAGGACGATTTTCCCCTATGCTTAGATTACCTTTCCCGTGAAGCCGATTAATGGTGCTCCCGCTGGTTGTAGTGTTTCGTTCTCTAGCTTCATCTTTCTGTATGTAGAGGCGAAAAGGATATCAGCTGAACTTCCCCCATCGACAAGTATTCTTAGCACATCGAAGCCTTTTATATTTGCTTTGATGACCAACGGGTCTGAATGAGGTTGGTCCAGATCTCTTGCGTCTTCTTCTCCGAAGGTAATACTAACATGGGACCACTTGGTTTTGACGAATGGAGCTCTTGATGATACATTGTGTACCCTTCGCATGTATTCTTTTCTTGCTCTCCTCGAGTCCAGTTGCTGAGTTGACCCTCCGGAGATTGCGTTAATGGTTTGTCTCTGTGACGCGTAGCTTGTTTCTGTACTTCTTCCATTGTTTTGCTGATTTGTCTCTGGTGGCGGTGGCAATGCTGCCAGGCTTTGCGGTTGGGAGTAGGCGTATTGCTGCACTTGTTGCGAAGCTTATCTTGGGTAGTTGACTACATGGTTGACGGATTGCGAAGGATATAATGGCCTTGAGTTGCTTTGTGACCAGCTTTCGCGGTAGTTACTTGTATGTCTGATTGCCTTCTTTGCCTCTCTGTCTGCGAGCCACTCTTGTTTGTATTGCTGCAAATCTCGGCATTGTTTAGTTGTATGTTCCTTCACATCGCCATGCAGTTCGCAGTATGGAGTACGAGAGCTGCTTTTTTGACTGTTGTCTTTGCTTCTGTCTTCACGTTCTCTGTCGTGGTTGCTTCGCTCCTTCCCTCTTTCATCTTCTCTGGTTCTCTTTTCGTCACCCCTTTCTTCTCTGTTTTCAAGGTTGTGTACCCTTCGACTGCTATGATCTCTTGAGCTCTCTCTGTTGTCGTCGTGCCTTCGGCTTCGGCTCGCTTCTTTCTCTTATGTTTTTTCTCATCCTTGAGTAGCTGAGATTGTCTTTTTTCGTCCTCCTTCTTTCTTCGGAACTCGTCGTCTGACCTCGCGTATTTTTCGGAGGTATCTAGTAATGCGAAGATAGTCTTGGGCCTTATCCTCGTTAGTGCTGAGTGAAAAGGGCCAGCCCTCAAACCTTCCATTAATGCATCGATAACCGTCGAAGCCCCTACATCTTTTGCTCTTGACTTAATCTGCATGAACCTCTGCATGTATTCCCTTAAGCCTTCGTCTGGTTTCTGCTTGCAAGAAAACAGCCTTCCTTGATGAACTTCCGTTGCTTGGAAGCCTTGAAAATTGTTTATGAATTCCCTTCTTAGTTCGGACCATGAGTTGATTGATCCTGGTTCTAGAGTGGAGAACCATGTCTTCGCTACTCCTTCGACTGCCATTACCAATGCTTTCACGTACATTGAATTGGATCCTCCGCCAGATTCTACGGCGGCCTCGAAGGACATGAGGAACTCTCTTGGACATGTTTTCCCCTGGTATGCCTTTATCTTCGGCATTTTGAAGTTGATAGGCCAAGGTTCACTCTGTAGCTCTTCGCTCAACGGTGAGTTCTCGTTGTAGATGATGCATGGCTGGTTGTCCTTGCCGGAACTGCTTACTTCGTACACCACCTTGTGTTCGCCTTGTTTGCGAGGCTTGTGGTGCATATCTTGTTCTTGCTTCTTCAGGTTCTCCATTTCCTCATTAAACTTGCTGAGCTTGTTGTCCATTGCATTAATCTCCTGCTGAGTTTGCTTTATCTTCTGCAACATGTCGACTTTTAGCTTTGTTCTCTTCTCGACATCCGCCAACTTTTTCTCCCTTTCGATTCTCTCTTGTTCTATGATGTGAAGCCTTTCTGCTATGTTTTGAGTTTCGTCATCGACTTCTTCGTTGTCTCCTAGCTGGAAGTTTCCTGCCTGAGATGCTTCGACATTGTTGATTTGTATGGCCCTTAAGGCTGCTTCTTGTCTTGTAGTCTCCTCGGGTCTTGCTTCTTCTTCTGCTCGTGCAGCTTTGTCCCGCTCTTCTTGCTCTCTTGCTATTCTAGCTTCCTCTTCCTTCGCGAGCGTATCCTTCTCAGCTTCGATTTCGGCGCATTGTGCGTCGGTGACGTTTGTTTTTGATGACTTTGCCTTTGCCATTTTGAACGTGGTCGTGGGTTCGCCCCGCGTGACGGCGCCAAATGTTGGGGGATCGAAGGTCGACGTGGTACTCGACGAAGCCCTCCAACAGAGAGTTGATAAGATCTCGCCTTCTAGAAGCCTTCGCTGGGTGTTGGAGCCCTCGGATCGCCCTGCGAAACCCTCCAAAGCCGGTGTCGTCGTCCGCCGTTTGGTGCGAAGCCCTCCTTCTTGGTCCGCGATGCCGGACGAAGGCGCGCTCGCTCAGGTCTGGTCTCGGTTCCCTGTTGGTAGCCGTGCGAAGCCCTCTCTTGCCCGCGATGCCGGGCAAGGGGTCTGAGGCGGTGAGAGAGTTGGGTGCGGTGCAAATGAGGTTGTCCTTGGCTCGAGGCCCGAAAAACAGATGTCATTACAGGATCAGCTCTCTCCATATTTATAGGGGATGACCGTATTTACATTTGTGCCATTGGCTATTTCGATACGACTCTAAACCTGGCGGTTTGAACTAAGCCTTGCTCTGCGCCGTTCGCTTCTTTCATTCCGCCTTCGCTGGTGGCGGTCGTCCTTCGCGTGGGTCAGGGGGGTTTCGGTGTGATCTCCAACAGAACGCGTGACCTCTTATCTAAGTAGCATATATACTTTCTGCTGCTGTTTCCAAAATAATTAGCGCATGTAGTTTCTTGCGTTGTAAGCCGCGGCGGCAGCGGATTTTCGGCTTGTACCATCTGCCGTCAGCGAGGCAGAGCACCGCGGTGGCGGCGGTGACCTGGGCGGCGAGCTCCCGCACGGTCAACCCCAGTACAAAGAACCACCATCAGGTTCAACCCAGGCCTCATCGCCTACAAATTTAAATGTATCTTCTTCTCTCAGTTATGTTCGAGACTTATATTCGGTAATCAGCAACAAGCTGTTTGGCAACGGACCACTAGAAAAATGATAAAGGAGTAGCCGTGTAGCACCAGGAAAAGGTAAAAGGTCTGCTATGAAACTAACTGGCACCTTTCATGCAGCTATATGTATACCCCATTTCCTCGTGTTGTTGTGTTCGGTCCAAATTAATTATGAATGAGCTTTCCTACTCTTTGGTCAACTTTTTTCAAATTAGGACGTGGATAACAAATTCATCCTGTTCGCCTCGATGCTTTGCAGCAGCCGTTTTGCAGCAGCTACAGTGTTCGCAGTTATTTCTTCCACAGC
Organism: Eragrostis curvula; assembly: GCA_007726485.1. Classification (NCBI taxonomy): domain Eukaryota; kingdom Viridiplantae; phylum Streptophyta; class Magnoliopsida; order Poales; family Poaceae; genus Eragrostis; species Eragrostis curvula. Next base: position 51,511,903 of record CM017440.1, on the reverse strand, counting down.
AGCTACAGTGTTCGCAGTTATTTTGCTGCAGCCTGCTGAACAGGTTAATATCTAAAGCTTACCTTTCCTGACGAGTCATGTTACCAATACACAGATCTTCCACTGCAGACTTATTGAAGAGAGATTAAACTCATAAGACCACAGGACATGCACCACGATTATTAGATTCCAGAACACACCCACTATTGTAAAATAGAGCCAGGGAGAAGACAAATCACAGCACGCACTTTTGCCTAGTTGGCATACTCTTGCCTTGTTGGCATCACCTCACCTTCGGCTCGGTGGAGAATGATATGGCCATTTTTACCAACTCTGGCTCAGTGACTCTCAAACACTTTGTCCACTCAAAGAGAGATGCAAATATTCATAATTTTGCCAACATCACATTAATTCTGCTAGTCTCTTTCAGTTGACATGAAGATTACTAGTAAATGACAGGGGGCTTGAGGTTTGGCTCATTTCATAAATATGTGAGAGAAAGAAAGATGTCAGTTATGAACCTAGGAAAAGAAAATATAAATTGGCATTCCCTAACTCGATGGTTTGGGGGGGGGGGGGGGGGGGCATAAGCCCTTATTCATAGGGGTGTTTTCCATCTATTATGGCATAAACAAAAGCGGAATTCGTTCACAAGGCCTACCAAGAGATACATTATTACAATTCATTGAAACTTATGCTCTTGAATTAGTTATAGGAGGCACAAGGGGCTTCAGCCCACTCGAGGGTAGACAGCCAACGAGGTATGCCCCTTCGAACTTCAAAAGAAGTTAGGCCATTCTCAATGCACACTTTCATTTCATTATTTTCAAGAATAAATTTTAAGAAAGAGAGACAACTTTTTTTTCATGTGGATGAAAGGCCTCTCACAATAGATGAAAGTTTCTCTCCTCTCTCTACATAATTAGCTTGCTAAGTCGGCAAAAAATACATACATGGCATAGAATTTAATGCTTATAAGAGGATGCACTGAGATTGCCTTGTGATACCCACATGCAAACCAAAAATCGGCCACAAAGACACGGTAATCCAAATGCCTTAAGAGTGTAGTTGATAATCACTCGTGGATTTGTACCCACAAGAGGTTCCTTGTAGGTTCAATGAATAGATACATTGTTACAAGACATGCCGGTACACACAATCAAATACCGTGAAACCCCGTGTCCTCCTTCATCTTTACATCAAAACTATTGCTTCATGTAATTAATCATTTCCTGCAAGAGGTAATAAGTTCCATGCAATTGTTTTCCTATTGTATTCGCATCGACCGTTTGGGCAAGCCTTAGAGGAGGAGTTGTTTACATGCTGAACTTGGGCATGACGAGTCATGTCTTCCACTGCTTTTGGGTAGTAGAGGTGGCGAGACCTCGTGCTTGATTCAGTAGTCTAGCGAACGATGACATCCAGGCTGGTGAGCGGGCAGTTAGCCTCGGCTGCGGATCAATGAGAACGACAAACTAAGGGCATATTTGGAGGTGTTGAGTGGCAGAATGTTTTGGAGGTGGTGAGTGCCCTGCCAAAATAAGTGCCTCAACTATCATTTTTGAGGAGATGGATTCACCATTCGTTAGATAGACCAAGAAGTGATTTTTTCCTAGCCACCTAAACAATTTTTAGGTATCTTGTGGGATATTAGTATCATCCAATTGACTCAGTGTCAGATATCATCCAAAGGAATCATCCCTCTTTACTGGTATGGATACGAGGGTTAAGTTTTCTTTGTCATTGGACACAATACGGTCAAGCTTGAGAAAATCTACAAATTTCTTGGTGTTTCTCATATCCTTTTTTTTTTGGCGAAGTGGTGTTTCTCATATCTAGCTTTGAAAATTCATAAATCTGGAGCTTGATTAAGGATGGTTAAGTCATTTTTATTTTTTACTTTAGACTAATATAAATCACTTTATTTTATTTTATAAAGAAAAAAAATCCAAATTACTCCCCTCAAGTATAGTCAAAGTCTACATAACCCCCTAAACTACTTTTTGATTCATTTCACCCCCCTAAACTATGTCACTTGGTTTAATTTACCCCCGATATAATTTATCTTTTTTATTTCTCCATGCACAAGTGTGGCATTAGGTTTAAATTTTGCGAGATGATAGTAGACATCGTATCTCATGTTATATAAATAATAAATATTTTTTATCATTATTTTGATGGGCTGAGATAATTAATTATTAAGTGATCCTTGGGATAAATATTACATGGAAAATGATGACGAAAAATTCATGATATATTTTTTTGACATACATTGTGGTATCACGACAAAATTTAAATTAAAATTCAATTTGTGCATGGAGAAATAAGAAAGACAAATTGTATTAAGGGGTGAATTGAACCAAGTGACATAGTTTAGGGGGTAAAATGAACCAAAAGATAGTTTAGGGGGTTATGTGGACTTTTGTTATACTTAAGGAGAGTAATATGGATTTTGTCCTTTTATAAACTTAAAATCCAACATGAATTTTGAAGCTAAAGCCATGCTAAACAGGACCTACAAGGCCCAAACTGCCTAATTGGGCTGTGCTTTGTTACTGCTAGGCCCATCCAAAGTAGAACTGAAGCGATCTGCGTGCAACAACACTGAATTTCTTTCTTCTGCAAGTCTGCACGAGTTCCTACAACTCGTCCGCGTGGCCTCCGGCGGCTGTTGGTGCTAGGGACGGTTTCGCGGCGGCCAAGCTCTCGAGCCAGACCTCGTAGACTGACGGCTTCAGCTCACCCGAGGGGTAGACTGCCACTGGGCCCATGCCTCTTTGAACTTTAGAGGAAGTTATGGTACGCACATGCAAACCAAAAATCAGCCACAAGACACGGTAATCCAAATGTCTTAAGAGTGTAGTTGATACCCACAAGCGGTTCCTTGTAGGTTCGATGAATGGATACATTGTTACAAGACATTCGGGTACACACAATCAAATAACGAGAACCCCATGTCCTTCTTCATCTTTACTTCAAAACTATTGTTTCATGTAATCCTTTCCTGAAAGAGGTATCAGTTTCATGTAAATGTTTTCCAACTGGATTCGCCCGTAGGGGTTGGAGGGTTTGGGCTAGCCTTAGAGGAGGGGTTGTCAAGCTCATGCTGAACTTGGGCATGGCAAGTCATGTCTTCCTATGCTTTTGGGTAGCAGCGGCGGCAAGACCTCGAGCTTGATTCAGTAGTCTAGCGACCATGACATCCGGGCTGGCGAGCGGGTGGCTGTGGATGCATGAGAACGACAAACTGAGGGCATATTTGGAGGTGGCGAGTGGCTGGATGTTTTGGAGGTGGTGGGTGAGAATGCCCTGCCAAACTGGAAGTGCTTTTTGTAGCCACCTAAAAAATTTTAGGTATCTGGTGGCATATTAGTATCATCCAGTTGACCTTGTCTCGGATATCATCCAAAGGAATCATCCCTCTCTTATTGGTATGAATACGAGGGTTAAATTTTCTTTGTCATTGGACACAATACGATCAAGCTTGAGAAAATCTATAAATTTCATGGTCTTTCTCATATCTTTTTTTTTTTGCAAAGTGGTCTTCCTCATATCTAGCTCTGAAAATTCATAAATCTGGATCATCGATTAAGGATGATTAAGTCATTTTTTTACTTTAGACTAATAAAAATCACTTTATCTATTATATATATAATTGAAGAGAAAAAGAAGCCACCACGTTCGCTCTAAAATGCTAGAAATTCCCACGTTAATCTGAGAAAATAAGAAAAAATATTATCCACCACTGCCATTATAAAAATGTTAGTCTAAAATACCCCTGCAGCTGTCATACGCCCTACCTTTTCACGTTGTTCCAAAAAAGAAATCGTCTGTATTCCGTGTCCGGCCGCCGTGGCGGCCGAGACGCCGCGGACGGAGGAGGCGCCGTCCCAGTGGTACCCGCTTGCCCGGTGCACGATCTCAACCCACACTCGTCGCCCGGGAAGAAGATGCTCCGCCTCAGCTTCGTCGCCTGGTGCATGATCGACGTCAAGTGACCGCACCGCCTCGCTCTGCTCTCCGAGATAGGACGCATCGACGACAAGCGCACAGCCTGCAGTGCGTGTACCATGGATGGTACTTCGACGGCGCCAGGCCTCTGCTCTCGGTCCCCAAAGTATGCATCACGACTCTAATTCTTCCATTCTCGCCGCCCCAAATTGAAATCGAAAACTTTCTCGCGATTGCTGTAGAAGGTGCACAAGAACAACGTCGTGCAGAACAACATCCTGTGGTTCTATCCAAGAACCGAGACCTAATACAAGAACGTGTTGCAGAGGAAGCGGCCACCATTCATCCTTGAGATCAATGATCCCGAATTCGTCACTGTGTACGAGATCAATCATATGCTTCTCTCTGAGACGTTTCTTTTCATCACAGCTGATCATGATGTAGAGGGCGGCGATCCAATAAAGATGAAGATACAGACGGCGAGCATAGATGGTTTTTTTTTTTTTTTTTTTGCCAGAGCAGAATATATACTTCCAACAAAGTGGTGCTAGCTTCAAGCTTGCAGATCAACAAGGGCAGGCCAGCTCATCGAATAGGCGTTGTGGTAAAAAATTGAGTTATGTTCTACAACTATCTGATCTTCTTCATAATATCTAATCTTGACGATTTATGGCCGGAGCGTGATACTCATTGGGTTTAAACTTGCAGATTGTTTGAAACTAGCCTCATCTAACAGGACGTACTGGCTTCAAGCTTGCAGATCAATAAATATTACCCCTTGTGTTTTGTTGAATACAAAATTATTGATCTAGAATATGTTGTTTTACGCTTAACAATTAAACACATCGAAGGCATTGGTTGTCCAGTTCTTTGTTAATAACAATCTACTTGGCCTGTGATTTTACTTTGAATTCAGTTTTTTTTTTTTTTTTTTTACTATTGGTTGTATCTTTTCATCTTTAGGTACTGCAACAATGGCATACAAAAAGCTGAGTGAGCTGACAACTAGACCAACATATATGTACTACTGTTGTGAAAATCTTACTTAGGGAAGGATTAATTAGAAACTTATGAACTCATGAGCATGGATCTGATATTGACTGACTAAAGGGTATTCTTTTTAATAATGTTAGTCTTCAACTATGTATATACATATCTATATTTATATTTTTTCATAGATTATTTATATTTATATGCACAAAATGGCCATTCAAACTGAAAATATGACAATATCGATTATATCAGTTTCACTATGACAATCAATAAGAGCCTAGCCCAGTGACTTAAAAGGTTGGGATATATTTACCAAAGAAAGTTTTCTGCCATGGCCAATTTATGTGGCATTATCGAGGGTGAAAAATAGAAACAGTCTGAAGTGCTTCTGAAGGACACCGAAATCAAGAACAAACACATAGCCAAAAAACTTGTGTATAAGGAGATTATTATAGAAATAATTTTTAAGGTATGACAACATTTCAAAAATAATATTTCAAATATTAGCAGTATCGATGGTCTTTGCTTAATCAGCTATTTGTGCCCATCTTTTCCGTTGAATTATGTTGCTCCTACCACATCATATATAATCATTTCATAATATCTGAATTTAATGCAACATTAACATATAAATGCATATTCTGGGCCTGCTGTAACATTTATTCAAATCATGACCATGATGACACACCATAAGATGTATTGACTGATTCAATCTGTAAACATATAGCTAGCTCAGTATTGACCTATTGACCTATTGGTCTGCTGCAGTGCTAGGTGTATGTATCTGTATAATTACAAATAAAATACGAATTGGCATGTGCTATCAATAATATTTTTTGGGTATCCACAAATTATTAGTACCTACCACTTTCAACACCCATTGTACAAGAAAAATTAAAAGAGATCATCTATATTTGAAACATTGTGAGGCAATTCAACAAAAACTTTTCAAGCACTCAATTTAAACAAATTAAATAGTCCTAAATCCAGTCCAATCTTCAACGGCAAATCAGTACTTTTAACTACAGCAGAACGAAAAAAAAACCATTGCACCACTGATGCCTTGCAAAAACAAAACGAAAAACAGAAGAGAGAGAGAGAGAGAGAGAGAGAGAGAGAGAGAGAGAGAGTCTATAAATATGTAGAATCACCTAAAATCAAATCATATCATATCGAAGGAAGGCAATGGCGAGGAAAGAAAAATAAATGGAGATAGGAGTACTATTTAATACCACATTTTGCTCCATAATACACATAAAAAAAATAAAATCAAATATCAAATGCAAGTTCAAAATTTAAAAATAAAAAATAATATTGAAACTAGCTGGGCAAATGCGCGGGCCCCATACTAGTTTTATTTTATATAAACTTAAAATCCAACATGAATTTTGAAACTAAAAGCCATGGTAAACAGAACCTACAAGGTCCAAACTGCCTAATTGGGCTGTGCTTTGTTACTGCTAGGCCCATCCAAAGTAGAACTGAAGCGATCTGCGTGCGACAACACTGGTGAATTTCTTCTGCAAGTCTGCACGAGTCTTACAACTCGTCAGCGTGGCCTCCGGCGGCTGTTGCTAGGGACGGTTTCGCGGCGGCCAAGCTCTCGAGCCAGACCTCGTCGCGCACGGTGGCGTGGTCGTCGTCATTGCGGTGCCACGACCAGACGGCGCTCGTCTCGTTGACGATCCTCAGCCGGCCGTGCCCGAAGCTCGCTTCCTGGAACAGGGACAGGTGCGACGACTTGTGGTCCTTGATGAACCTTCACAGCAGAATGAAGAACCGCACATGAATTTTATGTTTGTTGAGAGTATCAGAACACTGATAATATGAACCAGCCATTTGAGGTGGATGGCAGCCGCAGTGACGCACCTGAGAGCAAGGCCTTCCCTGTTGCCTCCGTCGCCAATGGTGATGTACATCGGGCCCCGGCTGTCGGCCTCATTGTCATAGATCCTCGTCTGAAAAACAACAACAGTTTGTCTTACGAATCAGTCACCAACGACGCAGAACAAGTTCAAACCAACAGAAAAAGCGTCATTGAACTTACGAATCGCTCGTAGGCATGGACGTGGCCGGCGAAGACGACGTCGACGCGCGCGTCGTAGAGCATCTTCTCCATGGCCCTCCGCATCCGGTCGCCCTCGCCCTGGTGCGCCTCGTTGGTGTTGTACCACGGCGCGTGCAGGAGCACCACCAGCCACGGCGTCCGGCTCCGGTCGACGCGCGCCAGGTCGCGCTCCAGCCACCGTCGCTGCTCCGACCCTTCCTCGAACGGCGCGTAGGAGCCCAGCATCACGACGTGCGCCGCGCCGCCGGCCGCGTCGAAGGAGTAGTAGAGGTTGGAGCCCGACGGCGAATCGCCGGCGTCGTACGGCATGCGCCACCGCGCGTTGTAGGCGACGAACGGCGCGAACTCGACGACGGGGAGCGTCTCGATCTCGTGGTTGCCCTCCGTCACCATCCACGGCCGCGCGCTCGCCAGCGGCTGCACCAGACGCCCGAACGAGTCCCATAGCGGCTGCTGCGTGTCCGCGTACGACAGGTCGCCCGGGAGCAGCAGCATGTCGTAGTCGGACCCGCCGATGTGCGACAGCGTCGACGCCGTCCAACCCGTCTGACCCAGGTCACCTGCATCGGTGCGTCGCAACAAATGTCAATCGATGCAACACACTATTTTTTTTATGCTGAACTTTAGCAAAGTTGTGATGAACAACAATCGACAATGTGTATGTACTGACCGATTACGACGAACTCGATGGGCAGAGTGGCCGGCGGAGTCCGGAGGCTGAACTCGTCGCCGGCCCTGCCGCACCGGTAGTAGTATGTCGTGCTCGGCTCCAGCGGGCCGATGGTGACGTGGTGGATCGCGCCGGACTTGTAGAAGAAGTACTGGTACGTCGTGTGCTCACCCGTCGCCAATGTCGTGTACTTGCCTGGAGATTTGCCGTACTCCACCACGGACGGCGCCTTCCGGTCGTCGGTGACCCATGAAATCCTCATGTTGTTCGCGCCCACAACGGAAATGTGCACCTGACAGGGAAGGGCTGAGAGTGATTTGGGGCCAGCAAATTTTGGGGCAGCAGCCACCACCTAGGCACCTATTGTACAAACAGTGCATTTTGACAGGTAAGTAGGGAACTAAAAATTAAGGTCTTCTTTTAATGTGCTCAATTTTCATGTGGGGGGACGATTTTGATATACATGTTGAGAAAAAAGGTTAGCAAAATCTTACCACAAAAGCCGCCGCCTATCTATTAACCACTCGCCACTCTAATGAACTTGCGTTAATTATGAATCACAAGGCCAGCATTCAATCAGAGCCGTGTTCACGTGCCAGCGTGAACAGAGAAATCACTCAATGCAGACCTAGTATCATGCCCATAGGGGGAGCTTCATGAGGGACAAGGGGGCCTATGCCCCCACTAATTTTCTGCAACGGTACGCTAATTGTGCTATTATTTAGGTAGTTTTGATGATCAATCTTTAAAGTGCATCCCTCTAGTTCGCTTAATTCATCCAAGATGTAGAGTGGCCCACTCTAGTTTTGTCTTCAAACGCTGTAGGTGTCTTTTGTAACTTGAACTTGGTTTGCCGGTAATAAGGACGAGGAGAAAATTCAGATTCAGTAATCAAAAGTTCTTTCTCTATCGGCAGAAATTGAAGTATACGTTTGAAATTTTGCTATTCTCACTTATGAATCTGTTCTTGTTTTTGTTAACCTATAGCAGTCAACCTTAAGCAAATTCTAAGAATACGCCATCGGACTTGATAATTCAAAGTTGTTTCTCAATCAGCAGATATATTAGGACAAATTATGTGAATGAGGGGAAACAAAATGCGAGGAGATTAAGAGTTCCCCCCGGTGACAAATCAAAAGCTGAAATTTCTAACAGCAAATTACTCTGAACCCTCGCAAACACACACACACAAAAAAAGAACTACTCTGAAACACTCTTGACTCAACTGAGTCCAGGTGAAACCAACAGAACAGAATGCCAAAATTCCTTGCAAAAAGATAACCCAAAACCCACACACCTGCTGAGGATGAGACGACGGCTTGTCGTGCCCCACCAGCACCAGCGGGCTCGGCGGCGGCCGCACATACTCATCGGCGTGCACGCACAGGAACATGAGCGACGTGAGCCCCTGCAGGAGGATCCTCCACGAGTGCGCCATGGCCCCGACCAGCGCGTCGCCGCAGAAGGTGCCCGTGTAGCTAAGTCCGAGAGCCGCCTGGTCCATGTAGCCGAGGCACCTCCGGTTTATCAGCGCGAACGCGACCTTGGCGACGCCAGCGAGGCTTTTGACGGGGACGGCCATCGCGACGACGTGGAACATGACGCGGATCAGCGCGGCGGCCACGCGGGCCATTAGCAGTAGCGTGCGAATGGTGAGAATCTCTCACTGAGAAACGTGATGAGGTGGCGCTTACGCGTGTCGTCGTGTCGGGTCGGGAACCTCGGCTCCGCCACGGCCGCGGTCGCCGTCAGCAGCGTCGCTGCCCAGGTTGGCGTGGAGGACGAGACCTGGTACACGTTCGCAGAGGAGGAACATGATTGATTGCACATGTTTGCACGTAATCGGCATAGATTAAGGTAGAAGAAGACTTTGCAAAGGGATCGGCGAGAGCATATCCTGCGAGATGCGCCGTGCGTGCAGTTTCGTGTTTGATGCTGTTTGTTGTTAGTACCAACCTGACATGTGCCGTGGACGACGGCGGCGGCCGGGGCTGCCGGAGATGAGGAGGAGACGGCCGTTTGTGGCGGCGGTAGTGGAGATGGGGGCGAAGAAAGGGGATAAGCAGGTTGAGGCCAGCATTGCTGAGGAAGACAGGTTTCTGAACCGGCTTCCTTTCCCTTCCTTTGGGCTTCTCTGTGGCAAGAACCTGTCGCGGGACAGCATTTGACAGTGACATGTGAGCCTAGAAGGTACATTTTGATTGTAAGTAGCATATTCTTGTGGAGAACGCAAGAATCAAGAAGCGTGCCACGTCGACTTAGAAAATCGATTTATTTTAGACCTGCTTACGGAAGCATGAGCGACATGTTCATCAGTTTAGCGGCATTCAAGCGAGATGGAGGGATGGAACACATTTAGTTTAGTACAAATATATCAGTGATGAAAATTAACTCATGCATCACATCATATCTTTAGCCCATAGATATCGATCCAATGGACACATATATAAACCGAAAAGAATCATGAGCTTAGAACAAAATCCAATGGCCGTAAGTGGTGACTAAAACTTAATTAAATTCCAGTCACCAGACAAATAAATCAACATTGTGACTCGCATGTTACAAATTTTGAGTCACGAAAAACGACTTGCGCGTTTGAACAAGGAGGTACGCATTGGCAAGGAACCCACATAATTTGGCCATTTTCAAATTGTGGTCATGCATGTCAAGCAGTACCACGAAGAACAGAACAGAGTTTTTGGATGGTGACATGGTAATCTCACTCGCCTGAACATTGCATTAATTCAGAACGTACCGTTACAACGACAGGCAGGTGAGGCGAAGAAGTTAGGCAGCCTGTATGATTTGCCAGAGGCCAGGCTATAAATCTTGTGCAGTCGGCAGGTGGTGGCGCACCATGAGACCCAGACAGCGGCGGAGCTGATGACGTCCGGAAACTCAAGGGAGCACAGGACACAAGTCAGGATAGTCTCTCCCCAGTTGTGGCTGACTGGCCGGTTCCTGCCAAGTTTTACCAAGATCAACAAGCAGTTGTGTATTTCTGAGTATAGATCAGTTAATTGTAACATGATTTGGTAGGAACAATGATATTCTGCATTGAGATGCAAGAGGATTTTAAGATTCAGTGATGTTATGCTCGTTGTTGTTGTGCAGATCTCTGTTTGTGAAATATGTTTTAGCCTTTTAGGAAAGCAAAGTCTTGTGCCTTTTCTTTAGTGTATTTGTTCTTGGTGAGTTACACAACTCTTCAGAAAAATAATAACTGCCCAAGAAACATTTACTAATTTTCATGCTAAAGCAGTGGTGACCAGAGAGGAGGAAACTGTCCAAAGGTGCGAGCAGCTGGTGCAATGTTACTTTTGAATAAATCTAGTACAAAGTATGTTCAGGGATGCAAAAGACCCAAATATTGTGCAAACTGACACAACGATCGGACTTGCATAAGTATTAATTCAGTCTGGAAACACTATTCATTGAGTACATAAACAATCGACGACACGATAAATAATATTCATATAAATAACTGTAGATTCTGGATCCAGAATTATGTCATCTTTGGTGGAACCAGATAGCCTAATTATTGATGAATGCAACTGTTTAACATTATCTTAAAAATAAGAAAAGGCGGATAGATCAATGGGAGTTCAAAACGGAGTCCACACACGAATCAACAGAAACTAAATTGAAGGTAAATTGCGTGATGGGGTTTCATTCAACCTGTGCAATATGCAGATCATACAAGAAAAGCTATAACTAACTGATGAAGGAAACTCTGAAGTAAAAATGCAATCAGTTCAATACAGCAACAACATGTACAAAGGGGGGCAACCATTCGTACCTATTTTACATTTTTTGCAAAACTTGGAGTGATCCAAACCGGAGGGGGCCAATTAGGCCATGGCTGAGGAGAAACAATATCAGTCACTGTGTCATTTTCATAATCATATACCCCAACATCCCGCCGCCCACCCTTCCGGCGAAGCCAGTACTCATTATCATCGTCAAAATAGATGTGATTCGGTAGTAGCTGCGGATGGTCCCTCGCTGATAAACAGGTCGAGTTGGTGATCCCGACAAACAATGCATTATCGCGCAGGCTATCAACAAGCGCGACGCTCAGCTTCTCATAGTCAACCTTGTACACAATGAATTCAGTAGTGCGGAGCTCTGGAGGCTCCACATTATCCCCATATTCCACGATCCTCAACACCTGAAGGCTCTCACCCTCCGGGGTGCGCACAATATAAACATTCCAAATCTTGGCCATTGGGTTCTTCAGGACCAATCTCTGGGTGAAGGAATCACCACTGACTTGGATAGCGTGGATGGCGCCGTGAAATGTCAAGGCGTAAAAGACACCGTCGTGGTAGATGCAATCGGAGAACCGGGTGTTGTTCTCAAACTTGACCCAATTCCATTGCTTGTCGCTGGATCTTGCAAAGGAGAGCTGATATTGTGGCTGGTGGATAAGCATCACCGTGTACTCCCCTCGCGACGGGTCGGAGGAGAGGACGGCTTTGAGGTAGAAGTATTCCCTGAAGGTGTCCAGTGGGTAGGTGACGGATGTGTCCAGGTCCTTGCTCTGGAGATTGCCATCGTAATAGAAGTATTCGTACTTCTCGAGCCTGTCGGAATCATCGGACACTACAGGACGCACCTGCTCGATGGTGGTGACGGACGGGAGCGCGATCTGCTCGCCGGTGGCGGGGTTGAGGAGGAGGAGCTCGGACCAGGCGTCGGCGGTGACGAGCCACCCGTGCGACGACCCGATGATGTAGCGGTCCCCGATCGGCGGGGCGGGGAGAGGCACCGTGTAGGTGCCCTTGTCGGCGAGGCTGTAGAGCTCGGCGGCGCGCGCCCCAGCGCCGGCGGTGTAGAGGAGGCAGGGGGTCTGAGGCCGGGTGTAGAGGCCGAAGCGGCGTAGGTCGCCCGCCGTGGCGCGCCAGGACCGGCAGACGGCGGAGGCGCGGAAGAGGTCGGGGAACTCCAGCGCGCCAAGGACACCGCCGAGGACATCCGCCGGCAGCTCGGACCAATCGGGGTACGGCAGCGCCATGGACACGGGTCACACGGCGGGCGGCGGCGGCACCGGTGCGGCGGTGGGGGAAGACACGACCGGAGAAGGGAGCGGTGGGAAAGTGGCCTGTGGGCCGTCTGATGTTTTGCTACGGGCCTACAGCTCTATCGGAAGCGTACGGGCAGGAAGCCTACGGCTCATAGATGCCCAAACGGATCACGAAGGCCTCGTAAACGCGTTCTCCTTTTTGTGTTTGTAAAACAGGCCGCTTTCCTCTTTTATTTTCTGCATTTTCCCTCTCTTGATTCGTTCTCAACTCCGGTAATCTTTTTTAGATAATTTAATCTCCTCTAATATAAAAATAAATTTGTCTTGTAAACTGTGCGTGCTTCATTTTTCCTGTGCTCATCAGATTTTTCCTTTTTTTTTTTTTTGGTGATGACAGTTTGCCAATTTCGTTTGCCACAATCCCATTGCAATTATGCGAAGACCCTTTCATGCTATATGCCCTACCCCTGTGGCAAATTTTCCTCCTGTTAAGATATAAACGTTGGGCTAATATTGTGCTGTAAGCCTGCAACTCGAGGAACGGCCATCAGTGGCTACACGTGGGAAATGATAGCACTGAACCTGACAACTTGCTTCCATGAACAAACTATGCGATGTAACATCAGTTACCACCAAGTTTCTGCAAAATTCTTGTGCCGTTTGGCTACAACAAGGTAACGTAAGACTGATCCAAATATGTCAATTAGTTTGGCATGGTGAACTGTTGCAGGAACATCGCAGAATTTGGTAAAGTCTAGGACGTTCCTTGGCATACTGAAAGTGTTGCACAAACAGAGAGCAAAACCTGCAAGTCAAGTGAAGGAAAAGAAACCTTTGCCGAAGACCGAAGTGATATCCAGAATGGTCCAGCTAATCCCGGTGGATCATGTCATCAGACACCAGGCCAATCACATCGATCGTTTATTGCCGATAATACAAAATGATGGCACAATACCTCGTAGATATTTGCCAAGTGGCAAGTGTCAGACTCCAAGGGAACAAGATTATTAGCTAGGCAACCAAACCAACAATAAAAAAAAAAAAGACGACCTTCTTCTACCGAGTAGGAAATATCGTAAAAGAAAATAAAGAAAAGGTCATGGATACCTTGAAATAAAAGCAAAAAACCTATGCCAAACTGGACTCGATTCCAACGGAGGTCGGCACGTTACTTGGTCAAGCTGTTGCAGCCTCTCACGGAACTTGGAACGGTTTGGTTGCCTAGCTAATATTCTGAACTTGGAACGGTTCAAACTGTAATTCGGAATGGATCAACCAGAGTAGTATAGTGCTGTGCACACGCCAAAAAAGTTCTAACACCACACGCACCTTGCAACTAATGAAATTCAACTTCAATCGCTTGTGAGCAGCCAACATTTCAGCCGGCATTCTTATTGTTTGAAGACATCAAACGTTTAAAGTGAAACTAGACAATGGAATCTGATTTTTGCGCAATCAAATGCACACAAGCACAAAACGAGAACATTCAACTCACCTTCCAAATGTGAATTCCGTATCTCTGCCTTTACTTTGACAGGCTTATATTGTCACCATAGCCAAGCATGCAAAACTAGCATGGAAATCACTTAAGGACTGGTGTTGAATGGTACTGATAGCTGGGGACCAAATATAACCAGTTTAGGTGATGAAGGGTGATAACTAAACCGAGATAAGAGTTAAAGAGCAAAAAGTTGAACTTAATTTTTGAAAAATACATCCTTGTGAGCCATCGACACAATTTTCATCATATATTTTTCCTTATTTGTTGAAATCTTCCATTGAATTATGATTATCACCTCTACAATACTTATCACAAAAAGAAAACGCTAGTATTAGAAGGTAAAAGAAATCATATGAAGATTACTTTAAGATGTTTCTAGAACAAAGATATTTTTAGAAAACTTACATACCTAGACTATATCAGAGCACCAGTAGATGAACACATTAGTTTTCACTAATCTGAATTTTTACTATACAATATTTTACAATATGGGAACTAAACATGTTTATCATAATAAATGTTTGACTAGGAGGACTTTTAGAATGAAATAAATTTATGAACAAAATATGGATGTTAGATCGTACATGTAACATTACGTCCTTTAAAATTAATGGACACCTTCTAATGCCAACAATACAACAAAAATCAAATAAATTATTGTGTCAAAATTGAAGTAAACAAAACAAACCATTTCCACTTGTTCGACGCAACAGAAACTAGAGTAACTATCTTTGATCACCCACCCAAATCAACCAAAACCAAAGCAATTACCTCATGGGCCCGTGGAGCAGTGCACCTCCACTACTCCAGCGTGGCCGGCGGAGCGTTGCACGTCATTTTGCTCAGCTCGTACATTGGCTTCGCAACGGACAGTGCGCAGTCCAAAAATAGCTCCAGCACATCCTCGACGAGATCGACCGCTGCCCGACGACGTTCGTGGTGACGCTGGTGCACATGCCGTTGCAACGGGACTGCAGGGGCCACGGGGGGACGACGATGTCATGCGCACAGCGCCATGGAGTCGATCCTCTACTACACGCACGTTGATGCCCGTGTTCCTGGGGTACGTGCGCGTACGCTGGGAAGGCGGACCCGTGCGTGGCTGTGCACGTGATCATTGGCAACGGCGACAACGGGGAGGGGCTCGCGGAGAAGTACGTCGACTCATAGCCACCGATATATGTCGGCGTTCTGGGAGAGTCAAGCTTCGGGCACGACTGGCCAGAAGTGGTGAACGCGAGTTATACGACGCACGCGCTGTGGATGTGGCACCGGAATGATGAGGACGAGCCAGTGGTCACCGACGGTCTGGATCACCAGCCTCGCAGCCAACCAGGCTTGCGACAAGAAAAAAGTGTAACGAGTCTATTAGCAATTTTTAGAATGGTGATTCGTGATTAAGTTGTTCTTTCATATTTATCTTAAAAAATGTTATTATTTATCTTAAAAATGGAATCTCGTTTTAGCGTGAACAACAGTGGGCAAAGCACAAGTTTCATTCTGGCGGTGGATCCCTTTCTTGATTCTTCCTCAATTCCGCTAATCTTTTTTAGAAAATATAATATCTTCTTTTTTAAAAAAAATGCAGACTGTGCATTCTTCGTTTTCCTTCTTGTTGGCGCTCATCAGATTTTTTTTTTGTGTGATGGCAGTTTGTCAATTTGGTTTGCCGCATTACCATTGCAACTATGCGAAGACCTTTCATGCTTCATTTACAATTTTGTAAGTTCATGCTATATGCCCTAGCCCTGTGGCAAATTTCCTGATGTTGAGATTAACGTCTGCAAGCCTTCAACTAGAGGCATGGCCATCAGTCGCTACACGTTGGAAATAAGAGCACTGAAGCTGACAGCTTGCTCCCATGAACAAGCTATGCGATGTAACATCAGTTACCACCTTCTCCAAAATTCTTGTACCGTTTGGCTACAACAAGGTAACGTAAGACCGATTCAAATATGCAATGACTAGTTTGGCATGGTAAACTGTTGCAGGAATATCACAGAATTTGGGAAAGTTTATGGCGTTGCACAAACAGAGCAAACCCAGCAAGTCAAGTGAAGGAAAAGAAACCATTGCATCAGTTAACGGAAGTGATATCCAGAATGATCCAGCAAATCCCGCTGGATCTTGTCATCAGACACCAGACTAATCACATGGATCGTTCATTGACAGTCTATCTTGCCGTATGCCGTTAATACAAAATGATGGCACAATTTAGAACGTAGATATTTCATATTTGCCAAGTGGCAAGTGTCAACCTCCAAGGGAACAAGGCACGGTAAATTTTTTTCCAGTGACTAGATTATTAGGCTGACAAGTAGGACGGTTGTATTCAGATTAAACCAACAAATAAAAAAGGACGACCTTGTTCTACCGAAGAGGAATATCAAAAAAGGAAAATGAAGAAAAAGTGATGGATATCATAAAAGAAAAGCCAAAAAAAAACCTTATGGCCAAAGTGGACTCGATTCCGAAGGAGGTGGACACGTTACTTGGGCAAGTTGTTGCAGCCTCTCACGGATCTGCAGCCGCCCAGACACGGCGCCACTGACATCACCGTCTTGGCGTCGCGGGAACATAAACCACCGCCCCCCGAAGAACACGAGGCCCCTTCCTGGCCGGTTCCCCACCCCTGCGCTCAACATTCAACGAGCGTATCTACCTTCAGATATAAAAAAACATTAGCAAAACAAACAAGTCACTCAAAGACTCAAAGTTGACAAAAGCAGCATATCCCAGGTCAGATTCTTCCTGCTACTACCTGAAATCCTCCAAAATTTGATTTGATTTGATCCATGCATTCATTATCCAGTTAGTGGCCCTTCCACAGCCTTCTATAAATACCCGTGAACCCGGCCACCTTCTTGACTCCGTCCGTTCTCATTTCGTATTGCTTGCTCTCCCTGTTCAGATTGGGACAACAAATAGCCTGCCTTGTGCCCATGGCCACGCGAAACATGGCGTTGGTGCTCCTTGTCCTCGCCGCCACCGCCCTGTCGCTCCCCGCGGCGTCCCTCGCTGCAACGTCGCCGTACGTGCGGCCGCCGCCGAGGGAGACGCTCTCCTTGCTCAAGGACGACGATGCCGACGGCCAGACGCCGCAGCAGGTACCACCCGCGTTGCTCTGTGCTTCTTCCTACCATGTCCGGCTGTGTCGTGTTTCCAATATTGCAACATGTTACCAAAAGGTGAAAAAGAAACCCATATATTTCTTTCGATCTTCTGCGTGATTTTGTTGGTCATCTAACTTCAATCAACCGAAGAAATGTTTTGTTGGTCATCTAACATGTTCTGTTGCATTCTAAGTGCAAACGTCCAAGCAGAAATTTTGCCGTAGTACTAGCAAAGCTAGCTGGCCTGCTCCTTCATGTGACACAGCTTGGCGTTTCTGGTGCTCATAGATTATAGTACCAGGAAAGTGCTAGGTAGGCAGGAAGGATACTCGTTGAAGTATCGAGGAAGGACGGCAAACAAATGAATGTGACTGGATTCACACTAGGTCACTAGGAGCAACGATTGATTATATAGTAGTACTTGATTCAAAAAAATTATATAGTAGTACAATTAATTGCACTTGTTTAGCTGCACGGAGAGTGTGACAAGGAGAAGAAACAGGACCCTCCTTTGGGAGTTGGGATTCTGGGTTTCTTGCTTTCCCATTCACCTCCATGCTCCATCATCCTTGTTTATTGTTTCTGAAGATGTCGGCATGCCGTTTGGCCTTTGGTGCTTTATTGTTTCTTCGTGTTGCTTAATCATGAGCACACCAAAAGTAGCTTTAGATTAGTGTTGCTTGTGGCGCAATTAATCGAATGTCAGAGCTCATATTGCAGACATGATAAACTTTAGCTAATCTTCATATGGTTTCTTCTTTATTTTTCGTTGTCCTTTAAAAAAGAACAAGAACAAACATGTGATTTAGGAGTGTTTCATTATGATAAGCATCAGTGAAATTTTTTGACATGGTCTGTGGGAAAACCATATGGCAAACGTGGTATAGGCATAGCCTGAAAACCACTCCTGAAATGTTCACACATGTAATGCATTCCCGAGTTTTGTCCTTGTCGATATGACATCACTGGTACTTGGAAGAGGTTGTAAACACCTATCAACCACAAGTTTTTGTTACATATTCAAATTGAGCTAATACAATGGTCAATAAGAAATTTGCAAAGATGTTATCTATTAGTTTTCCACATTACTACATGAACTAGGCTGAAATTTCCGACATTTTAGTGCCATTTACTAACTATAGTGGTAGATGTAACCAATCTGAAACACTCAAAAGAAATAACGTATTCAAAGAATAATATGTTTTTTTTTTCTTTCTGAACATACTAGTATATTCTGAGCTTCTCCATTAATTTGCCGTTCCTCAACAGTGACACTTTTTTTTGGAAAAATACAAAAAACAAAATAAAAATTCAGGTGCATATATCAATGGTTGGACTTGACAAGATGCGCGTGTCCTGGATCACCGACGACGACGCCCCTGCGATCGTCGAGTACGGCACGACGTCAGGACAGTACACTTCCTCTGCAACCGGGGACACCACGACCTACACGTATGTCCTCTACAAGTCCGGCAAGATCCACAACGCCGTCATCGGCCCGCTGCAGCCCAGCACGATGTACTACTACCGGTGCAGCTCCAACCCGTCGCGCGAGTTCTCATTCCGGACGCCGCCGGCCACCCTACCGCTCAAGTTCGTCATCGTCGGTAATGCACACAATATGCTGCCATTTGTCATGTAAAATATTTCATGCTATTCGTGCCTTAATTAATCCATGGCGAAATAATGGACAGGTGACTTGGGCCAAACAGGATGGACGGACTCGACGCTGAAGCACATCGCCGCCGCCGACTACGACGTGCTCCTTCTCCCCGGCGACCTGTCGTACGCTGACTTCATCCAGCCACGGTGGGACTCGTACGGCCGATTGGTGGAGCCGCTGGCGAGCGCGCGGCCATGGATGGTGACCCAGGGCAACCACGAGGTCGAGAAGATGCCCGTCGTCGAGCCGGAGCCCTTCAGGGCGTACAACGCGCGGTGGCGCATGCCCTACGACGCCGGCGCCTCGCCGTCCGGCGACAACCTCTTCTACTCCTTCGACGTCGCCGGCGGCACGGTGCACGTCCTCATGCTGGGCTCCTACACCGACTTCGCCGCCGGCAGCGCTCAGCACGACTGGCTGCAGCGCGACCTCGCCGCCGTCGACCGCGGCCGGACGGCGTTCGTGGTGGCGCTGGTGCACACGCCGTGGTACAGCAGCAACGAGGCGCACCGCGGCGAGGGCGACGCCATGCGCGGCGCCATGGAGGAGCTCCTCCGCGGCGCGCGCGTCGACGCCGTGTTCGCGGGACATGTGCACGCTTATGAGCGGTTCAAGCGTGTGTACGACGGGAAGGAGGACCCGTGCGCGCCGGTGTACGTGACCATCGGCGATGGAGGGAACAGGGAGGGGCTCGCAGAGAAGTACGTGGACCCGCAGCCGGCGATCTCGGCGTTCCGCGAGGCCAGCTTCGGGCACGGCCGGTTGGAGGTGATGAACGCGACGCACGTACTGTGGACGTGGCATAGGAACGATGAGGACGAGCCGGTGGTCGCTGACCAGGTCTGGATCACTAGCCTCGCGGCCAACCCGGCTTGCAACAAGAAATAGACGTGATGAGTCAGGACACCGTGTAAACTAGCAATTTTTAGAAAGTGATTCGTGATAAAATTGTTCGTTTCATATTTATCTTTGAAACTGTTCATATCGTAAATTTCTTAATTTGGTTGAATGGTAACTGCACCTTCAATTCAGAGTGCAGGTTTGAGACTTGTAACGGTTCAAATTGTGGTTGGAAACGGATCAACGAGAGTAGCACTAGTGTTGCGCAAACAAACAAAAAAGAAAAATGTATATTTTACTCTCTCGAACAATTCATTTTGTGTGATTTAGCAGCCAGCATTTCAGTCGGCATTCTTGTTGTTTCTAAACATCAATCGTTTAAGCAAAACTACTAGACAAATTTTGCAGAGTTAATTTCACAAAATCACAACTATTTAGTTCTTTCTTTCAAGAAACCACAACTTTTAGAATCAGTTTCACGAAACCACAACTATTTGCGCTGCTTGTTGCACAAAACCACAAGTTCTAGTCTTGGGCCCACTTCTCATCCTCTATTGGCTTTATGCACTCTTGTGTGGCTGACATGTGAGACCAAATCAAAAGTTGTGGTTTTTTTTTTTCAACAAGTCATGTAAATAGTGTGGTTTTGTAAAATTAGTTGCAAAAGTTGTGGTTCATTGCAACAAGGAACCAAATGGTTATGGTTTTAAGAAATTACTCAGTTTTGCACAATTAAATGCACACGAGCACCATGACAAAATTAGAACATTTAACTACCTTCTAAATGTGAATACCGAATCTCTGCCTTGCTTGGACAGACATAGCACGGCCACATGTGTGAAACCACCATGAAAACCACTTAAGGACCAATGTTGAATGGTGTTGATAGATGGGGGACTCGATGTAATGAGTTCAGAAGATAAGGAATGAAAACTAAATCTAGACAAGAGTTAGGAGACCAAAGGTGACTTAACTTTTGAAAAATACATCCTTGCAAGCCACTGATATAATTTTCATCATATAAATTTCTTATTTATTGAAATCCTATGTTACCATAGAATTTATTTCTACAGTTAATTGTTATCCTCAAAATAACCATATGAATCTTACTTCTCAAGATGTTTCTAGAGAAAAGATATTTTCATAAAACTTAAATACCTAGAATATATGAGAGCACCAAGAGTGATCTTCATATCTTGGTGAAGTCGATGGAACTTTTTTTTTTGTCGTTGATCTGAATTTTTACTATACAATATGCGAAGTAAACTTGTTAATCATAATACATGTTTCACTAGGTTTATTTAGATCACAATATGACTGGACAAAATATGAAATCCATTTATGAACAAAATATGAATGTTAGATCATACATGTAACGTTGCGTCCTCCAATGGACACATTATAATGCCGACCATAAAATACGCAAATAAAACATGTCCACAGATCGGACGCAACACTCCTTGATCATTGATCCGAATCAACCAACACCATAGCAATGCCCTTGTGGCCTCGTCCCGCCCTCGATACAAGCATCGAGCAGTAGGAACCTAATTATGCTACGTGCGGAGACTAGAGTGGTAAAGAGAGTTGTGTTACTTGCATTGGCGGCAGCGGCATAGCAGAGCACAAGAGTATAGGCATGGAGTTGACGGAACCTATCCTTGTCCATTTTGTTAGTTGCGGTCATACAATTGGTCTTGTTTCTAGCAAACTCATGTGGCTAGGTGGTCAAGTCTTTAGCTCGGATTGGATAGCATCAGATATCTTCTTGGGATTGGGTCGGGTGCTTGCGATTGATCTCGTTGAGTCGCTCGCCATATGGTTACATAGGACTGCACAAATGCAGGAGGCGATGGGGCACAGGGGGAAGATGTGCTTGAATTTTTTATTTTTATTTTTTGACATGGGCATTGCCTCTTTCCATTATGATAACGGAAAACATAGTTCAACGATTACATCATATGGTCTTACAGAGTTTGCTGGATAGAAAAGAAAATGCTAGGACCTCCAGAGTTCATGACACAACAAGCATAACAGATAATTCGATGCTTCACGCACAAAGACGCATAAGTTAGATGAGAAATGTAGCGGGAGATCTTGGAGCTGCTTCATTCGCCAAGCTCCTTGTCATCATATTCAGCTTCTGATTCATTCCTCAGCAACAGCATTGATCGGCACCCACTAGCAGCATTTGAGTTCCATGCTTCATTCATCCTTGCCACCGTGCTTAGCAAGCCTTCCATGTCGCGGATCAGGTCCTCCATGGATAGACCATTCAGAACTTCTGTCTAGAAAGAGAGAAAAGAACATGCATGATATATGGTGTCACAGGGAGCTGATACCAGCTTGTCATCGAAACAGGCTCTGTTTCGTGTTCCATATGGCCCAGCTTACATTGGCCAATCCCATTGTATAAATTTTTTCATCATGGGGTAGAAACTAGCTCATACTGATCTATCGTGGTAGGGATACAATTAGCCCCTAAGCAGGTACCTATGTAACCTCATACTTCTTTAGCCACAGGACATAGAAAGAAAAGATGTCGGATTCTTGTTGTGTACAGAAATCACAGGTACCATTTCCACTTAGTCGTATTATCCCTGATAATGACAACATCTTGTTCCATCAGCCAAAGAAAGATTTGTTTTTTCCACGGTATGTTTGCTTTCCAATATGTTTATAGTTCTGGTCAGGAGGACCTCTCCCTAACCAGTTGTACATAGATTTTACTATGAATTTACCATTTTCGTGAAGGGACCAGTGCACACTGTCCTAGATGTGCTTGCATTCACAACGAGAGATCTTCAGGCGACAGTTTGTCGTTACTATACGCACACATCTTCTTATCTCCTTCCTTCCTCTAAAAAGAAATTAGATATCTGCATCTTCTTCCTGCCATGCGCGATCACCATGCCGCACTTGTACAGTGTTGTCCCAAGTTGCCGAGATGTGTACACTCTGCTCCATCGTGCACTACCAGAAATCGCTTTTTTTCTGAGTGTCCAACCTTTTGCTGAGTGTCATTTATCGGGCAAGACAATTGACACTCGGCAAAGGGTGGACACTCGGAAAAAAACAGCCTTTGCCGAGTGTCCGCTGACCTAAACACACGTCAAAAAGAAGACACTCGGAAAAAAGGACCTTTTGCCGAGTGTCCCACACATCGACAGTCGGCAAAGCCGCGGAGCCGTTAGAGTTGACGGGGGATGAGGCTTTGCCGAGTGTCTTTGTGGGGGACACTCGGCAAAAGTTTTTTTTTCTTCACATTTTGGCCACCAAAATTTTTATCTCACTCACGTACACTTAATTGTACTTCATGTTGAAATTTGGTACATTTCTCAATCCGTTTGCTAAATTTACTTATTTATTTTCATTAATTGCATTTTTTGGTGATGAGTCAAAATTGAACTGGAAGTGCATCGAATAAGGAAATCGAGTGAATGAAAAAGTAATAGTCATGTTAGTGAGTTCAACATGAGGCCGTATCCAGGAAATGAAATGAAATTTCGATCATTTTGTTCATGAAATATGACAACAAGCGTATGACTGAATTTTTAAAAATTCTAAAAAATACAAATAATGTCAGAAAATCATGAGATTTGTCGGGATGTCACGATATCATACGTGGATGTTGTGATAAATAGTAGAAAATGTTTCGCTTAAGTTGCCACGTACGTTGTTTGATATTTCTTAATTTTTTTTAAGACGCCCTGGTTTAATATTTGCCGAGTGTATAATGGAGACACTCGGCAAAAGTGACCTTTACCGAGTGCCTTTGAGTGGTACACTAAGCAAAGGTAGAAATATTTTCCGAGTGTAAAAAAAAATACTCAGAAAAATGTTTATACTCGGAAAAAATGTCACACTCCGTGGAAAAAATTCTAAGTCCCTGCGACCCCCATTTGCCGAGTGTCCAGATGTAGGACACTCAGCAAAGGGGCCTTTGCTGAGTGTCCTACATCTGGACACTCGGCAAATGGGGGGTGGGGCGAGGGGGGCTTTCACAAGTGTCCTAAATCTGAAGCATTTTATGGATCATTTTTTGAAGCCCTAAACGACCTGAAAATAAAAAGTGTTGAACTACAAAGTTGTATAACTTTTCAAGATATACAACTCTTATTTGAATTATTTTTTAATTTGATTTAATTTTGTCAAAAAAATTCGTTTGAATTCCTTAAATTTGAAAATTCGAATTTTTCAAATGACCTCGTATGGAGAAACTACCAAAATAAAAGTTGTAGATATAGAAAAGTTATGAAACTTTGTAGTTGACAATTTTTTTATTTGAAATCATCTTGTTAACATAAAATAAGTTTGAATTTCTCAAATTTGAAATTCAAATTTTGTAAACGACCTTGGATGGAGAAACTACCAAAATAAAAGTTGCACATCTCGAAAAGTTATGAAACATTGTAGTTAACAACCTTTTAATTTGAATGTGTTTAGGTCCTCTAACAAGCAATTTATATTTGGTTATGTATAATATGTAAGGAATCGAAACGGAGAATAGACACAAGTGAGTGTGTGGTGTAGTGGTAGAAGAGGTTATGTGTGAAGGAGAGGTTGCAGGCTACGACTTGGTCAAAAATTGACAGGGATTGATAGCCAGCAGGTGGGGTCCTCCCCTTGTTAAAAAAATAATTTTGCTATTTTTTTGACGATTTTCAAATTACCTTTGCCGAGTGTAAAAAATGACACTCAGCAAAGGCCTCCCCTTTTGCCTAGTGTCAAGATCTAGGACACTCGGCAAAGGTTTTTTTTTCCGCCGTCAGTCTGCGTCCGTCAATTTTGGTTGCTGAGGGCCCTTCCCGACACTCGGTAAAGCTTTTGCCGAGTGCCCGATAAAAAACACTCGGCAAAAGGCGGTTTTTCCGAGTAATTTATCCCCGAGTGACCTTTGCCGAGTGTAAGATTTTGCCGAGTGTTTTCACCCTTTGCCGAGTGTTTTAGGCACTCGGGGAAACATGGATTTCTGGTAGTGGTGGTCGTCCGTAATGTTGATGTGTCGCAGCCCTTTGTTAACGCCGAAGGATGCTCACGTTCACCTCCCGTCTACGTACCTGCGGTGTAGGCACCACGAACAAAGATGCTCACTGCGACGCAGGAGCATAGCAACGTGGCCCAGACCCTAGACGACGACGCGGAAAGCGGCGTCAGAAGCTTTGACCACGTTGGACCGCCGACCGCGGAGCGGTGTTGCTCTGCTACTCCAACGTGCTAGGCGGAGCATTGCACGTCATTTTGCTCGGCTCGTACACTTGCTTCGCGAGGGAGAGTGCGCAGTCCAAATGGCTCCATTGCGTCCTCGCCGAGACTGACCGCGGCCGGACGGCGTTCGTGGTGTCTCTGGTGCACGCGCCGTGGTACAACAGCAACTAGGCGATGCGCACCGTGGGGGACTGGGGCGGGCGACGCCATGCAATGCACAGCGCCATGTGGTCGCTCCTCTACCGCACGTGCGTTGACGCCCGTGTGTCCTGCCCGGAACCGGTTCGTCTACCGTCGGCTCCTCTGCCGTCGGCGGAACAGTGAAATGTGAGAGGAGCTACAGTGCGGAACAGTGTCGGTGCAGTCACTGTTCATCGAATACGGTAGCGAAATCACTGTTTGTCGAAATACTGTAGCGTACCCACTGTTCATAGGTTACTGTAGCGACAGATCTCCAGCGTTTGTTCCAGATCGGACGGTCGCCAGCGCCGACTGCACATCCGATGGCAGAGGATCTCGTTCCGTCCTGCCCGGGGCAGATCCTCTGAATTGCTTCAGTTAATTCAGAGGAACCCTTCTCTGCATTAGCTCACATCTGGAGCATTCATTTTTTGTTCAACGGTCAATCGATCTGGACCCACAGGACAATGCCTCGGCCTCTATCTCGCTCGCGAAGCTTCGTCACCCGATGGCCCCGGCTTCTTCGATCTAATGACGGCGATAAGCTCGCCGCTGCGCACGCTGGCCAGCCGCCCGTCGCTGGAGGCCTCGCCCGCTTGCCGCTTCAGCGCTGCGTTTCCTTCCGGCGTTCCGCGACGGCTGTATGGAGGCGATGTCTCGCCGTTGCCGCCGTAGACACTGCGGAGTCCGCGGCGCGGACACAGGAAGCGAAGATTGAGGCCGCCGTTCATCAAAACCCGCTGCCGTTCGATTGTTCGCATCGATAACAAAGAGGCAAGGAGGAAACGGAATCCGGATCGTGGCCTTTGCCTCAACTCGTGTCATAAATTGCTAATCTGTTTGATTCCTTCTCTCCTCGCGTGGCGCGGCGTATGGCGGACGGACCGGCCATTCGATGTCCTCTCGGTGGTGGGTGGCGGTCCTCCTTGCCTCGCCGTGGCGCCGCAGAGAGCAAGCGCCGTTTGGTCAGCAAGGCATCTCCATGGCGAGGAGTATGTCCGGTCTCCTTTCTGCTGTGGCTTGCAGGGATGGTGGCCAATTCAGATAGAAGCAATCCTAACCTTTCCTTTGCAGATGGACAGTCCAGATGTGAGCTAATTCAGAGAAGGGTTACTCTGAATTAACTGAAGCAATTCAGAGGATCTGTTGTGCACGTGAACGACTAGTTCGCGTGTACGTCGGGAACGCGGACCCGTGCGAGCCTGTGTACGTGACCATCGGCAACGACGACAACCGCGAGGGCCTGGCGCGGCGGACAAGTATGTCGACTCGCAGCCGGGGATCTCGGCGTTCCAACCGCGGAAGCTTCAGCACAGGCGGCTGGAGGTGGTGAACACGACACGCTTGCTGTAGACGTGGGATCTGAACGACGACGACAAAAAGCCGGCGATCGGCGACCTGCTCTGGATCACCAGCCTCGCGGTTAACCCGACTTGCATCAAGAAAGGAGTACCTAAACCAAATCAGGCAATGTGTTGCGAATCTGGAGATTCACGAACGTCCCCAGTGCAGAGTCTTCTGATATGCTTACACATGGTTTCGAAATCTACAAGCTCGACTTCGACAAGCAACGCATCATTAGTACGGATACCTTGGGGGGATGATGCATTGCTTATTGGACTTCATTGACGACTCTGAGTGATGGGTCATAAATTACTGAAATTCTCATCGGGATATTGGTGTCTGTAATTTAGAGGACCAAAGTTCTGATGATCTATCCTGGTCGGTCTCTCCCCAACCCTTCTTGAACTGGCCTAATCCCACATGGACTAAACCAAGTTTTACAAACATCTATCAATATATGCATGCACTTTTGCAGTCTTAACGCCATTGTAACAAAAAAAAAAGTCCTGATAACGAAAAATTTGGAGTGACATGTCTCTTGGTAACCAAAATTTGGAGTCTCATGTCAAATGTTGCTTTAAAACAATACTTAGATGAGTACATGACCAGCACTTCAAGGAAAAGAGACAAAATAAAATCGAAGTAGCACACCGCATTTCTAATCTAAGAGGGAAAAACGAGGATTTGGTTGTAAAAACCATTTGGCTATATGTTGGCATCAAAACTGTGAAACCATAATTTCTTTCATTGACCACCGTCATTATTTTTTTAGCATATAGTTCATTTATATGCTTGAAAGACCATCGAAGTTTGTTTTTTCGTTTTTATGTCTAAAGCAGTATAGCTGAAATAAGCAGCTGCCACCTTTCAATAAACCTCCATGTCCTATATTATTATAAACAGTTTTCTCTTTCTTACAAACTTGAAGAAGTATACTGCAACCCAAAATCTTGAAGTGCTCCTAGTCAAAGTTAATTTACACTCAAACTTCATATTCAACTATTTGACCTAAACGCAAGATTCATGTGTTCCTTTCAGCTAGTGCAGTCTCTCTGCTTTGAGATGATTTCATCAACATGTCCATCGAGGAGCTATAGAAAGAAAAAAAAAAAACTTCGCTAGCTCCGTCCAGAGTGTAGTAACTTTCTTCTTTTTTTTTGTGCAAAGTTGCTGAAAAAAATTACTAACTTTGTTTTTAAATATATGACATCATTGACTTTTTATTAGTTTGACTATTCATATTTTCTATAAGTGCAAGCAGATAAATATATAAGATAAGCCAAAATGTTTTTATTGATAGATCTAATAACACTCATTTCACTTTACATAGATAAATACTTAAATATGTATTGTTGGCCACAGTTCAAAAAAAATGTCAGCGGTGCCATATAGGAGTATTAATTGAGAAGTAATGGTCAGGACTGAAGATTTTAAAATTTTCAGACAATGCCAAGTTGGAAAACATCATTGCAAGCCAAAACAAATAGCTGTCACGCAATTTTTCATATCTGTCAAAATCTATATTACATAGAATTATTATTATCACCTGGACAATCATTATCCGAAAAGAAACCAATAGTAAATCATCTAAAGCTTACTTCTGAAGATGTTTCTAGAGAAAACATATTTTTTTTTAAAAAAAATTACATACCTAGACTATAAGAGAGCACCAATAGTTATTTTAATATCTCGGTTTAGTATCTGAATTAATTTCATTTTTTGTCGTGGATCTTTACTTTTACTATATAATAATTTACAATAGGCACAATAAACTTGTTGATCATAAAAAATGTTTAGCGAGGTTGACTTTTAGAAATATATAAATTTGTGAACAAAATATGAATGTTATAGCATACATGTACTATTCCATCTTCAGAGAACAATGGACAGATCACGGTGCGGGTAGTACAACACACATATCAAAGAAATTGTAATGTAAAAAATAAAGTAGATTAAATATGCAATTATTTTTATGTGTGCCATCAAAGCAAATCAAGAAAAAAGATAAGTCAATAAAGCTCGTCTAGATTGTTTTGTAACTAGATCCAGGTCGATGAGCATGACGACAATGGGGCCGCACTAGGATGAAGAGGTTATTGTGGGACAAATTCACGTTTATCGGCAGAGAAGGGACCTTGCACTAATAAAATCTGAAATCATAATGCTATGTTTTGATGAGTTGTATAAGACTTTATTCATTTGGTTTTGGTGCATCATCGATTCAAAACTCTATATTTCTATTTATTGAATAGACAATGAAAAATCCCGAGGTCAAGAAAAATGTAACTTATATCCATTGGCATGGACATAACATTTGTTTAAGAACATGTACACTTTGTGACAATCTGATTCGAGAGGATTTCATCAATATAGCGAGGAGTTTGAAAAAAAAAAGTAAGAAATGAGAAACTTTTAAACAAGTTGTCTCATACAGATATAGTACTTCACAATAATCACTTTGGCTCCAACCAACTTATCCTAAACTTTTCTTTTTGCAAAAGAGGAAAAGGAATCATAATCTTTTTTTTAGATCAAAATTAAATAGTGATGACGAGAATTAACTTGTCCTTCTTTGTTCAAACTAAGAACAAAACAATCCTTTCGAAAGGGGAAAAGCATAAATAAAGATGCTAGATGTATTGGCCAAACTTATCTTTCACTTCAACAAAATAAAATCATTAAGGTGCCTCGGTTGGCATGTTCTAAGTGCGTGTTTTAGCGCTAATCGCCATTTGAACGCCTCTTCCACTTTTGGAGCATCTTCTTTATGTTGGGCTATCTAGATTAGTAGGCGATATTGTTTTTGGCAAAGCTCTAATTCAAACTTACTTGCACAGGTACCATATCGGGGAAATCACTGGCTCCGATTCTGGGCGTTGCTGTAGAGGCATGAAGAAGACAAATAAATAATGAAGAAGGCATGCCAAATTATGAAGGTCATGGTCGTACAAATCTTCATCACTATAAGAGCCGCCCAAGTTGCATCCATTTTAATCGAGCTAGCTAGCAGTCCATAAAAGGGACGCTATGCCGAGAGCTGAACAAAAATAAACACAACCCTGGTATTCCCCCGATATGTCCCTTAGCGACGCCCAGAACATGACATATCGGTAAAACAACATCACACATCATTACACATGCTCACACATACAAAATTTCAAATTTTGTTCATAGGCGTCATACATACTTGAATTCAGGTATTCAATTTCTGGGCTGTTACAATCACCACGGGCTAACCGACGACGGAGCCAGCCATCAACCAACAATGGCCAAAAGAGAAAAAAACAATGGTTGTTGCTTGGTACAGCAATAGTTAACTAACTGACGACAGAGGCAGGCACCAACTGACAAGCTGGCCCATCTCCTTCAGCGCCCCACACAACACTGACGATTGAGTTCAGGAGGACACCAGAATCACATCTCCTCCCGCTCTCGGCCCCACCATTCCCTCCCCCCCCCCCCCCCCCCCCCCACCCCCAAACACACACACACACTTACTGTGTCGCGCTCTTCGCCAACGGCTCCCCACCGCCGACGTCGGCGGGGATCAGCCCCTATACAAGGCGGCCGTGCTCTTCGCCAACTCCTCAATATCATCCTTCCCCAGTCTCGACAGCCACCACTGAGCACTAGCTCTTCTACGTCCGCTTCCCTTACTACAAACCCGGCCCGCCGAAGCCACGCGCTGTCCCCCGCCTTCACATCCCCCTCTTCCAACTCCCTCCTCGCCGCCTTCCGCATCTTCCTCCGTAATGCCTGTTCAATGGCGGGTTATCCAAACCGGCGAGCAAACCAGCCGGGGGACACAGAACTCGGGTTACTGTTCATAAACAACTACATGAACAGTCACAGTTTCTTAGCCGGGTTTTTCCTAACCGGCTTGAACAGCCCTAAGTCTGCATGAATCCTTGAAATAAAAAACTGTACCGAAAAGGACCTACAAGGAAAAGGCCCATACTGTCCAATCGGGTTGTACTTTTGTTAGGCCTATCTAAAGTAGAACTAAAACAATTTGCACGCACAACAAGATTGTGAATTTCTTCAGCGAAGTCCGCACGCGTCCTACAACTCATCAGCGTGGCGTCGGGCTGTCTTTGCTAGGGCCGATTTCGCGGCGGCCAAGCTCTCGAGCCAGACCTCGTCGCGGACGGTGGCGTGGTCGTCGTCATTGCGGTGCCACGACCAGACGGCGCTCGTCTCGTTGACGATCCTCAGCCGGCCGTGCCCGAAGCTCGCTTCCTGGAACAGGGACAGGTGCGACGACTTGTGGTCCTTGATGAACCTTCACAGCAGAATGAAGAACCGCACATGAATTTTATGCTTGTTGAGAGTATCAGAACACTGATAATATGAACCAGCCATTTGAGGTGGATGGCAGCCGCAGTGACGTACCTGAGAGCAAGGCCTTCCCTGTTGCCTCCGTCGCCAATGGTGATGTACATCGGGCCCCGGCTGTCGGCCTCATTGTCATAGATCCTCGCCTGAAAATAAACAGCGCAGTTTGTTTCACGAATCAATCACCAAAGATGCAGAACAAGTTCAGAAACCAACAGAAGAACCGTCACTGAACTTACGAATCGCTCGTAGGCATGGACGTGGCCGGCGAAGACGACGTCGACGCGCGCGTCGTAGAGCATCTTCTCCATAGCCCTCCGCATCCGGTCGCCCTCGCCCTGGTGCGCCTCGTTGGTGTTGTACCACGGCGCGTGCAGGAGCACGAGCAGCCACGGCGTCCGGCTCCGGTTGACGCGCGCCAGGTCGCGCTCCAGCCACCGCCGCTGCTCCGACCCTTCCTCGAACGGCGCGTAGGAGCCCAGCATCACGACGTGCGCCGCGCCCCCCGCCGCGTCGAAGGAGTAGTAGAGGTTGGAGCCCGACGGCGAATCGCCGGCGTCGTACGGCATGCGCCACCGCGCGTTGTAGGCGACGAACGGCGCGAACTCGACGACGGGGAGCGTCTCGATCTCGTGGTTGCCCTCCGTCACCATCCACGGCCGCGCGCTCGCCAGCGGCTGTACCAGACGCCCGAACGAGTCCCACAGCGGCTGCTGCGTGTCCGCGTACGACAGGTCGCCCGGGAGCAGCAGCATGTCGTAGTCCGCGGCGCCGATGTGCGACAGCGTCGACGCCGTCCAACCCGTCTGACCCAGGTCACCTGCATCGGTGCGTCGCAACAAATGTCAATCGATGCAACACACTATTTTTTGTATGCTGAACTTTAGCAAAGTTGTGATGAATAACAATCGACAATGTGTATGTACTGACCGATTACGACGAACTCGATGGGCAGAGTGGCCGGCGGAGTCCGGAGGCTGAACTCGTCGCCGGCCCTGCCGCACCGGTAGTAGTACGTCGTGCTCGGCTCCAGCGGGCCGATGGTGACGTGGTGGATCGCGCCGGACTTGTAGAAGAAGTACTGGTACGTCGTGTGCTCACCCGTCGCCAATGTCGTGTACTTGCCTGGAGATTTGCCGTACTCCACCACGGACGGCGCCTTCCGGTCGTCGGTGACCCATGAAATCCTCATGTTGTTCGCGCCCACAACGGAAATGTGCACCTGACAGGGAAGGACTGAGAGTGATTTGGGGCCAGCAAATTTTGGGGCAGCAGCCACCACCTAGGCACCTACCTCTGGTACTATTTGTTGTACAAACAGTGCATTTTGACAGGTAAGTAGGGAACTAAAAATTAAGGTCTTCTTTTAATGTGCTCAATTTTCATGTGGGGGGACGATTTTGATATACATGTTGAGAAAAAAGGTAAGCAAATTGCCCAAAGGTTAGCAAAATCTTACCACAAAAGCCGCCGCCTATATATTAACCACTCGCCACTCTAACGAACTTGCGTTAATTATGAATCACAAGGCCAACATTCAATCAGAGCCGTGTTCACGTGCCAGCGTGAACAGAGAAATCACACTCAATGCAGACCTAGTATCATGCCCATAGGGGGAGTTACCTTAGGGGCAAGGGGGCATATGCCCCCTCTAATTTTCTGCAACGTACGCTAATCGTGCTATTGCTTAGGTAATTTTGAATATTAAGCTTTAAAGTGCATCCTTCTAGTTCTCTTAATTCATCCAAGATGTAGAGTGGCCCACTCTAGTTTTGTGTTAAACTCTGTCACATGCTATCCATTTAGATTCAGTAATCAAAGTTCTTTCTCTATCGGCAAAAATTTTAAGTATGTGTTTGAAATTTCGCTATTCTCAGTTTTTGAATTTGTTCCTGTTTGAAATCACACTCAATGCAGAGCAGAACTAGCTAGTATCATGCCTGTAGGGGACGCGGCTTCTCTGCTCCCGCAGCCCTGCTCCTGTGGGTGCTCCCGCAACATGGTATCATCTGATTGGATTCATTTTCTGATGAGCCCGATGCCGTGGAGATAGCCATCCTTGTTTTCTAACGGAGTTGCCTTACGTCTGTTGCATCTGCTTGAGTATTTTCTTTCGTCCGCAAACATCTCTAAATCTTTACACAAGAGTGTTCTTTATAATTGTTCCATGGCATCTGATCGACCATGTGCACCGGAAAGGCAGCAAATCGAGCAATTTCGCGTCAAGATTGAACTTTCCACCTCAAATCGAAGCTCACCTCGCCCTAATAGGATCTCAACGCCTCAGCCTATGTGTTGGATTGAACTCCTTGACGAAGGAACCTTGTTTTGCACCTCACATCGACCTCCTTGCTGTCTGATCGAATTGTTATCAACCCCGTCAGATTGCACTCTCCTGAGGCCACGGGCATGGGAGAACGATTTGGGAGCTCAAAGAAAGAGAAACAATGTCAAAGAAAAAAAAAATCTTCCTATGGACTACCATGGAGACGAAGGGCCTATTATACTTTCGAAGTTTCGAAGATGGTGTTGAGGACGGGGAGCCGAGGAGTTGACGATGCGCAAATGAGAACAATGAGCAAACGCCATTAATGCGCGGAACGGACGTTCTTCTGTGGGGCCACGGTAAAAACTGAGGGACGAATAGGAAGGAGCCATGTAGTGGGAGCAGAGACGGGAGCAGGACTCGGGAGTAGGCAAGCCCCGTCCGCCCGTAGGTGGAGCTTCATGAGGGCTAAGGGAGCCTTTGCGCCCCCCCCCCCCCCCCCCCCCCCTTTTAATATTCTGCAACGGTACGCTAATTGTGCTATTGTTAAGGTAATTAATGATTAAGCTTTAAAGTGCCTCCATCTAGTTCACCTAATTCATCCAAGATGTAGAGTTGGCCCCCTCTAGTTTGTAGTAACTAACCATATCCCTCAGGACTGAACCCTGTGTTCAGTATTTGACAATCCATAGATTCAGTAAGCAAAGTTCAGTATTTGACAATCCATAGATTCAGTAAGCAAAGTATTTGACAATCCATAGATTCAGTATTTTGGAGTAAAATATGTGATTCAAATTTTTCTATCCTCTGTTTTTGAACTATGTTCTTGTATAGTTGTATTTGGTAACATGTAGCAGTCAACCTAAAACAAATTCTAAGAACAAGATGAAACATCATTGGACTCGGTATCTTCCTCAATCAACAGACACTGGTAAAATATGTTCTTGAAACAAAAGAAAAATGTGTGGACACTAGAGTTCGTTATGTGACAAATCAAAAGCAGAAATTCCTATCAGCAAACTACCCTAAAACATTACAGGCTCAATTGAGTCCGGGGAAACCAACAGAACAGCATGCCAAACTCCTTGCAAAACC
Organism: Eragrostis curvula; assembly: GCA_007726485.1. NCBI lineage: Eukaryota > Viridiplantae > Streptophyta > Magnoliopsida > Poales > Poaceae > Eragrostis > Eragrostis curvula. The sequence goes on along the minus strand of CM017440.1, from coordinate 51,477,671 downwards.
AAAACCCAAAGCCCACGCACCTGCTGAGGATGAGACGCCGGCTTGTCGTGCGCCACCAGCACCAGCGGGCTCGGCGGCGGCCGCACATACTCATCGGCGTGCACGCACAAGAACATGAGCGACGTGAGCCCCTGCACGAGGATCCTCCACGAGTGCGCCATGGCCCCGACCAGCGCGTCGCCGCAGAAAGTGCCCGTGTAGCTGCGCCCGAGAGCCGCCTGGTCCATGTAGCCGAGGCACCTCTGGTTTATGAGCGCGAACGCGACCTTGGCGACGCCAGCGAGGCTTTTGACGGGGACGGCCACCGCGACGACGTGGAACATGACGCGGATCAGCGCGGCGGCCACGCGGGCCATCTTGCACATTAGAAGTAGTAGCGTGCGAATGGTGAGAATCTCTCACTAGAAAACGTGATGAGGTGGCGGCGCTTACGCGTGTCGTCGTGTCGGGTCGGGAACCTCGCCGCCGCGGTCGCCGTCAGTGGCGTCGCCGCCCAGCCTGGCGTGGAGGACGAGACCTGGGACACGTTCGCAGAGGAGGAACATGATTGGATTGCACATGTTTGCACGTAATTGGCATAGATTAAGGTTGAAGAAGACTTTGCAAAGGGATCGGCGAAAGCATATCCTGCGAGATGCGCAGTCCGTGCGGTTTCGTGTTTGATGCTGTTTGTTGTTGGAGGTGGTGGATGCTTGTTGTTGGTACCAACCTGACATGTGCCGTTTCGTGTTTGATGCTGTTTGTTGTTAGTACCAACCTGACATGTGCCGTGGACGACGGCGGCGGCCGGGGCTGCCGGAGATGAGGAGGAGACGGCCGTTTGTGGCGGCGGTAGTGGAGATGGGGGCGAAGAAAGGGGATAAGCAGGTTGAGGCCAGCATTGCTGAGGAAGACAGGTTTCTGAACCGGCTTCCTTTCCCTTCTTTTGGGCTTCTCTGTCGCATATTCTTGCTGAGATGCAAGAAGGGTGCCACGTCGACTCTGAAATTCGATTAATTTTAGACTTGCTCTTGCGGAAGCCAGTTTAGCGGCATTCAAGCAAGATGGAGTTGCATAGAAGGCACATGTTGTACAAATATATCACTCATGAAAATTAACTAGTGCATCACATCATATCTTTAGCACTTCATTAAATTTCCGTCTCACCATAAAAAATAAATCAAATTGGTCGCATCAGGTTACAATTTTTCAGTCACCAAAAAACCACTTGCGCTTTGCACAAAGGAGCTACGCATTGGAAGGAACCCACAGAATACGGCAATGTTCAAATTGTGGGTATGCATGACTTGCGGTACCACCAAGAACAGAGCAGAGTTTTTGGACGGTGCTATGGTAATCTTACTCCGCCTGAACATTGCATTAGTTCAGAAGGTACCGTTACAATGACAGGGAGGTGAGACGGGAGGTTAAGGCAGCTTGTAGAACTTGCCAACTGCCAGGCTATAAAGCTTGTGCCGTCAGCAGGTGATGGCGTGCCATGAGACGCGGACGGTGGCAGAGCTGATGACGTCTGGAAACTCAAGGGCGCGCAGGACACAAGTCAGGATAGTCTCTCCCCTGCTGTGGCTGACTGGCCGGTTCCTGCCAAGTTTTACCAAGATCAGCAAGCAGTCGTGTATTTCTGAGCATAGATCAGTTAACTGTAACATGATTTGGTAGGAACAATGATATTCTGCATTGAGATGCAAGAGGATTATAAGGTTCAGTGATGTTATGCTCCTTGTTGTTGTGCAGATCTTTGTTTCTGGAATACTATGTTTTAGGAAAGCAAAGTCTTGTGCCTTTTCTTTAGTTTATTTATTCTTGGTGAGTTACACAACTTTTCAGAAAAATAATAACTTTACAAGAAACATTTACCAACTTTCATGCACAAGCGGTGGTGACCAGAGAGGAGGAAACTGTCCAGAGGAACAGCTGGTGCAATGTTAGACTACTGTCTAATATCTAGTATAGAGTATGCTCAGGGATGCAAAATACCCAAATATTGTGCAAACTGACACAACGATCGGACCTGCATATGTATTAATTAAGCCTGGAAACAGTGTGGCAAAGCAGTTTCATTTAGTTAAACACACTATGCAGCAACCTAACGACTGCAAGTGAAACCCAACACTTCTCAGCAAGAATGCAAAGCCAGTTATAATATACGGCATGTTGTTGAGTACTACATAAACAATCGACGACACGGTAAATAATGTTCATATAACTAATTGTACACTCTGGCTCCAGAATTATGTCATCTTTTGTGGAACCAGAAAACCCAATTAATGGGACTTGTTAACATTATCTTAAATAAAAATAATAAAAGGCAGATAGATCAATGGGAAGTCAAAACAGAGTGCGCATACGAATCGACAGAAACTAAATTGAATGTTAATTGCATAATGGGATTTCATTCAACTTGTGCAATATCCAGATCATACAAGAAAAGCTATAACTGATGAAGGAAACTCTGAAGTAAAAATGCAATCAGTTCAATACAGCAACAACATGTACAAAGGGGGGCAACCATTCGTACCTATTTCACATTTTTTGCAAAACTTGGAGTGATCCAAACCGGAGGGGGCCAATTAGGCCATGGCTGAGGAGAAACAATATCAGTCACTGTGTCATTTTCATAATCGTATACCCCAACATCCCGCCGTCCACCTTTCCGGCAAAGCCAGTACTCATTATCATCGTCGAAATAGATGTGATTCGGCAGCAGCTGTGGATAATCTTTCACTGATAAACAGGACGAGTTGCTGATCCCGACGAACAACGCATTGTCGCCCAGGCTATCCACAAGTGCGACGCTCAGCTTCTCATAGTCAACCTTGTACACAATGAATTCAGTAGTGCAGAGCTCTGGAGGCTCCACATTATCCCCATATTCCGCGATCCTCAACACCTGAAGGATCTCACACTCCGGGGTGCGCACAAGATAAACATTCCAAATCTTGGCCATTGGGTTCTTCAGGACCAATCTCTGGGTGAAGGAATCACCGGTGACATGGATAGCATGGATGGCTCCGTGGCGTAAAAGACACCGTCGTTGCAGATGCAATCAGAGAACTGGGTGTTGTTCTCAAACTTGACCCAGCTCCACTTCGTGTCCCCTGATCTCGCGAAGGAGAGCTGGTACTGCGGCTGGTGGATGAGCATCACCGTGTACTCCCCTCGCGACGGGTCGGAGGAGAGGACGGCTTTGAGGTAGAAGTATTCCCTGAAGGTGTCCAGCGGGGTAGGTGACGGATGTGTCCAGGTCCTTGCTCTGGAGATTGCCATCGTAGGTATTCGTACTTCTCGAGCCTGTCGGAGTCGTCGGATACAGGACGCACCTGCTCGATGGTGGTGACGGACGGGAGCGCGATCTGCTCGCCGGTGGCGGGGTTGAGGAGGTGGAGCTCGGACCGGGCGTCGGCAGTGACGAGCCACCCGTGCGACGACCCGATGATGTACCGGTCCCCGATCGGCGGGGCGGGGAGAGGCACCGTGTAGGTGGCCTTCTCGGCGAGGCTGTAGAGCTCGGCGGCGCGCGCCCCGGCGCCGGCGGTGTAGAGGAGGCAGGGGGTCTGGGGCCGGGTGTACAGGCCGAAGCGGCGTAGGTCACGTGCGGCGGCGCGCCAGGATTTGCAGACAGCGGAGGAACGGAAGAGGTCTGGGAACTCCAGCAAGCCCAGGACTGTGCCGAGGACGTCCGCCGGCAGCTCGAACCAGTCGGGGTACGGCAGCGCCATGGACACGGCGCGGGTACGGGCTGGGGGAGGTGGTGGACTGCACGGCGGGCGGCGGCGGCACCGGTGAGGTGGTACGGCGCGGCGGCGGTGGGAGACCAACGACCGTCCGAGTTGGAGAAGGTGGCCGAGGGCCCGAGGGAAAGTGGCCTATGGGCCGTCTGATGTTTTGCTGGGGTTCTATTGGAGAGCGTACGGATAGGAGGCCTACGGCCCATATATGCCCAAACGGATCACGAAGGCCTCGTAACGGCGTGAACGCTTTGCTCCTTTTTGTGTTTGTGAAACAAGCCGCTTTCCTCTTTTGTTTTCTGCATTTTCCCTCTCTTGATTGATTCGTTCCCAACTCGAATATTTTTTAGATAATGTCATCTCCTCCAATCTAAAAATAAATTTGTTCTGTAAACTGTACATGCTTCATTTTTTATTTTTTTTTGAGTAATTCGGGGGGGAGAGGATCCCCACCTACTCATCTCTATTGATTAATCAAGAGAGTACAAAGCGTTACATGACTTGGATCAGTACAAAGTATAGTACTCGGCATTCCGAGGGGAGATTACAGGGGAGGAATACATTCAGAAACATAGTCGCGCCACTTCCACATGTCAGCTCGTCCACCAGCGTATCGGTGGCTCCAAAGGTCGATGTCGCGGACGGCAGCACGCAGGGTCTGGGCTGCACAATGGTCTTCAGAGCGAAAGATCAGAGCATTCCGGGCATTCCAGATGCGCCAAAGCAGGATCAGTAGAACATCCGGCCAAACATTGCTTGGGAGATGGCCGGGGTATGTTGCATTCCATGGTGAAGGTACCGTCGCCGGCCGAAAATTGACTCGGAGATAGCTCCAGATCGCCGACGCAGCAGGGCAGTGCATAAAGAGGTGCTCAAGAGTTTCAACTACAGTGGAGCACCGCTCGCATTTTGCATCAGATTCCTGGATCAGAGTTTTATGGAGAAGATTGGCTCTCGTGTTTAGCCGGTTGCCACAGAGCAACCATGCAAAGAATTTAACCTTCGTTGGGATTTTTGTGTTCCAAATTATCTGAGCATCAGGGTCCACATAGTCCGAATTGTGGAGTACCTTATACGCTGCCGAAGAGCTGTAACCAGGGCTCGAGCTGCCAACCATGTAGCGCTCATCTGCAGCATCAGTCAGGGAGAAGTCGGCCATAGTTTGTTGGATGCCACTCAGTTCAGCAGCTGCTGCATGGGTGAGGCGGGGACGCAGTGCAAGTTGCAGAGTTCCAGATGCGAGGGCATTGTGGACGGAGACATGCGCCCTTGTGGTATGAGAGAACAGAGCAGGGTAGGCAAGGAAAAGGGGGCCTTTCGTGTGCCAATCATCGAACCAAAAGGAAGCCGAGCGACCGTGCCCAACCACTACTCTAGTGAGAGCTCGATAACGATTAAGCTCCTCTTGAACAATGCAGCCCAGGAACGTGGAGTCGTGGTGGCCATCTCCAAGGTCTCCTTGAATTTCAGAGAGAAACCATGACTTCCAAGGTAGTGGTTCCGAGGAGTGGAGTTTATGCACGAACTTCATCAGTAAGCAGTGATTCTGAGCCTCTAAATCCATGAGTCCCAATCCACCCTCAATCTTAGGCAGTAGCACACGGTCCCATGCTACCAGGCATTGTGCTCCGCTACACTTCTCTTCACCAGCCCAGAGGAAGGCTCGCCGTCGTCGTTCGATGGCACCAAGAGCAGTCTTAGGGATGAGAAGGCAAGACATGAAGTAAACTGCCAGGCAACCATATATAGAGCGGGAGAGTTGAATCCGAGCCCCAGCATCCAGGAGCCGTGCACTCCAAATGGGGAGATATCTATCAAAGCTGGCGACCAAAGGTTGATAGTCAGAAACATGAAGTTTGGTTGGGGAGAGGGGAAGACCAAGGTAGGGCTGGGGAAAAGAGGAGATAGGACAGCCTAGGCAAGATGCCATGACAGATACATCCTCATCAGTTAGAAACATAGGAATAAAGGTAGATTTGTGGTAATTAATCCACAGACCGGTGGCAGCAGAAAAGGCGTCCAGAAGAGATTTCAAACGTTGGACAGCAGCTAGTTCACCCCGGATGAGAATGAGAGTGTCGTCAGCATATTGGAGCACTGGGCAGGGTAAGGAGGGGCTGATTGGATGGTGGAGGTGTCCTTCATGACAAGCCTGGTGGATCAAGCGTTGAAGGACATCGGCCACAATAATGAACAGGTAAGGCGACAACGGGTCGCCTTGACGCAAGCCATTCTTGCAGTTAATCCAGTTGCCAGGGACGCCGTTGAGAAGGACAGAAGTCTTCCCTGTTGCGAGGATGGAGGACACCCACCCACGCCAAGTGCTATCAAAGCCTCTAGCCGCCAGAATGGCATCCAAGCTAGCCCAGTTAACTGAGTCAAAGGCCTTCCGAAAGTCCAATTTAAGCACAACCGTAGCTTTTTTCCTTTTATGACAGCAGCTCAGAAGTTCGGCTGCGTAGACAAAATTTTCTGAGATACACCGACCTTTGATGAAGCCGGTTTGGTCGGCGTCCACCAGAGCGGGGATAAGAGGTTGAAGCCGATTAGTCATAACCTTGGTGAGTAATTTGACAGGGCAATTCTGCAAGGATATTGGCCGGAAAGCATCTGCCGTCCTTGCCCCGTCCTTTTTGGGGAGCAGGACAAGGTAAGCTCTATTGAGGCCATCCAAATCCAGAGTGCCATCATAAAAGGAGGAGAAGAGGGCCAGAACATCACTCTCTATGACAGGCCAGAAAGCTCGATAGAAAGAGGGGCCGAAGCCATCTGGACCAGGACTGGACTGAGTGTTCATCCCGAAGAGAGCTTGGCGAATTTCGTCTCGAGTAAAAGGAGCAGAGAGAGCCGTGCCCGAAACAGCGTGCACAGGGTAGAGGTTAGCAAGGTTAAACTCCCATGTGGTGTCAGCAATTGAGCCTAAAAGGTTGGTGTAGAAGGATAAAAGGATTGAGGCTTTAGAATCGTGAGAGTAGAACTCAACGTTTTCATCGTCAAGGACGCGGATATTGTTCCGGCGCATACGACCAGAAGCGTTAGCATGGAAGAAACGGGTATTGGCGTCGCCCTCAATCGCCACCTTAATGTGGTAGCGTTGCTTCCAGTAGAGCAGCTTCTCGTCAAGAGAGAGTTGCAAGCTTTCAACAGCGAGGCTGCGAAGGTGGTTCTCATCCAGGGTCAAAGGCCGGCATTCCTCCAGAAGGTCCATGGCGTTGATGAGAGCCTTTAGGTCTCTCTCACGCTGAGCAGCAGGTTTCCGTCGTTTGGCCCATCGCCGGCTAAATCTCCGGCAGGCTTTGAGCCGGCAGATGAACTGTTTACCAGAAGCAGGATGGTGTTGAGAGTTCCAAGTGGCCACGATCCGGTCTTTAAATTCTGTGGAGAGGAGCCAAGTATTCTCGAACCGGAAACAGGGAGTTCTTGGGATGCTCGTGGAAACATGCGCCACAAGCGGCACATGGTCGGATGTGTGGCGCGTGAGAGAGGAAAGAGAAGTATTAGGGAAGGTACTGTCCCAGGCGAGGTTCACAAAGGCTCGGTCAAGTTTAACTAGAGTAGGCTGCTCCCTCCTGTTAGTCCAGGTATAAGCTCGGTCCATGAGCGGAATTTCAATGACAGCGAGGGAGTCTATTGTGTCGTTAAACAGATTCGCCTCACTGAAGTTAAAGTTATCAGAATTCTTGTCCTCGGGGCACCGAGTAAGGTTGAAATCGCCCATGATTAGCCAAGGCATATCATCTGCTGGGGCAATCTCTTTCAGCTCATCAAGGAAGGCTGCTTTATCCTGATGGTGCGTTGGCGCATACACATTGGTCACACAGAACTTGGTAGCATCTGCTGTCAGGGAGAAGGTGACGGAAACAGAGTACCGGCGCGTGGTATACCCGGTTTGTATGCAAATGGAGGAGTCCCAGGCAGTGAGAATACCGCCCGATGCACCAGTCGAGTTGTTGTACATGAGAGAGTCCAGACGGGAGGGGAGAAAGGATCGAAGTTTAGATAAAGGGATGGCTGAGAGCTTGGTCTCCTGGAGCGCGAGGATGTGAGGCTTTAGATCAATAAGCTCGGCAAGGACTTTGTCACATTTTTTAGAATCGCCCAGGCCACGAACGTTCCAGGAGCAGCATTTGAAGGAGCGTTGGTTTGCCATTTAAATAAAAGGATCATGCCACCAGAAGAGATCAGGAGCCAAGGGGGACAGGAAGTGACACAGAGCTAACACAAGACTCACCACGATTATATTAAAACAAACAGGGTACACAAACGTACAACTCCTACAAAGGCCAAGGCACATTGCCGGCCGGCGACCAACCAAACTAAGCTGACACAGGCCGGTGCACACTGCAAGCCCTCATTTTTTTTCTGCTTCTTGGCGCGCATCAGATTTCCTCTTTTTTTTTTTTTTTTTGATGACAGTTTTGTAACTTGATGCTATATGCCCTAACCCTGTGGCAAATTCTCCTGCTGTTGAGATTAACGTTGGGCTAATATTGTGCTGTAAGCCTGCAACTCGAGGAACGGCCATCAGTCGCTACACGTGGGAAATGAGAGCACTGAAGCTGACAGCTTGCTTCCATGAACAAGCTATGCGATGTAACATCAGTTACCACCAACTTTCTGCAAAATTCTTGTACCGTTTGGCTACAACAAGGCAACGTAAGACTGATCCAAATATGTCAATTAGTTTGGCATGGTGAACTGTTGCAGGAATATCGCAGAATTTGGGAAAGTATATGGCGTTCCTTGACATACTGAAAGTGTTGCACAAACAGAGAGCGAAGCCTGCAAGTCAAGTGAAGGAAAAGAAACCTTTGCCAATCAGTTAACGGAACGGAAGTGATATCCAGAATGGTCCAGCTAATCCTGATGGATCATGTCATCAGACACCAGGCCAGTCACATCGATTGTACGTTGACAGACAGTCTATCTTGCCGATAATACAAAATTATGGCCCAGTATAGCTCGTACCTCGTAGATATTTGCCAAGTGGCAAGTGTCAGCATCCAAGGTAACAAGGCACGCTCCCATGACATGGCGATTTTTTTTTCCCGTTGCGATAAGATAATTAGCTAGGCTGGCACCTGGCAGCCAAGTAGCTAGGATGGTGGTATTCAGAATACCGAGTAGAAATATCGTAAAAGATAATAAAGAAAAGGTCATGGATACCTTGAAATAAAAGCAAAAAACTTATGCCAAACTGGACTCGATTCCAACGGAGGTCGGCACGTTACTTGGTCAAGCTGTTGCAGCCTCTCACGGATCTGCAGCCGCCCAGACACGGCGCCACTGACATCACCGCGTCTTGGCGTCGCGGGAACATAAACCACCGCCCACGGAAGAACACGGGGCCCCTTCCTGGCCTGTTCCCCGCCCCACCCATGCGCTCAACATTCAACGAGCACATCTACCTTCAGATAGTAAAAAACATTACTAGCAAAACAAACAAGTCACTCAAAGACTCAAAGTTGACAAAAGCAGCATATCCCAGGTCAGATTCTTCCTGCTACTACCTGAAATCCTCCTAAATTTAATCCGTGCATTCATTATCCAGTTAGTGTCATGTCCAAAGCCTTCTATAAATACCCGTGAACCCAGCCGCATTCTTGACTCTCTTCTCATTTCGCCTTGCTTGCTCCCCCTGTTCAGATTGCGCCTATGGCAAAGCCAAACATGGTGTTGGCGCTCCTCGTCCTTGTCGCCGCGATCGTGTCGTCGCTGCCCGCGGCGTCCCTCGCCGTGACCTCGCCGTACGTGCGGCCGCCGCCGAGGGAGACGCTCTCCCTGCTCAAGGATGACGACGACACCGACAGCCAGACGCCGCAGCAGGTACCTTGCTTTGCTCTGTGCTTCCTTTTACATGTTCAGTGGCGCCCCTAAGAAACCTTCAAAGCATCATGCTGTCTTTCGCTTCACCAACAAAAAAAAAAAGCATCATGCTGCCAAAATGGAATAAAAATCTTGGCCATGGATTTGTTATTTTGGGGGGGAATCATTAATGGCCATTTATTAGAATCTACCGAGTAGTTTTGTTGGTCATCAGCCGAAGAAATATATGTTCTGCTGCATTCTAGTAAGTGCAGCCGTCCAACCAGAAATGCTGCCGCAGGAGCAAGCGGGTGTGCTCCTTCATGTGACAGCTTGGCATTTATGGGGGTCCATAGATTATAGTACTAGGAAAGTGCTAAGGTAGGCAGGAAGGATACTCACTCAATTACCCTGGACGGCGAACAAATGGACATGACTGGATTCACACTGGGAGCAACGACTGATTAGTACCAGGACATTTTATTTTATTCTTTTGCGGGCGAGTACCACTCCGAAACACGGATACTTTGCAAAACTCACGTACCGGTATCGGATACTTTATCGGATATTTGGATACTTTTCGAATACCGTGCAGCCATCATCGGAGAGAGAAGATGAGCCGCGGCCGCCCAAAAAAAAGAGCGCAAACCGTAAGAGTGCGTACGGGATGAGCCGCGACCGTCACAATAAGAGACAGCGTGTGGGATGGGAGGTGGAGGAAGAAGAGAACCGGCATTTGTTCGTGGAACAGATAAGATAAGGTTGTTTTTTTATTTTTCCCCTATTTTTTTAAAATATAATTATACAACATATGAATATATGAATTTATGACGCATCATTTCTCACATTTTAGTCTCTATTTTTTTTAAAATTTTATTTTTTATAGATATATTGGCGTATCCCCGTATTCTTGTTTTTTAAAAAATAAGGTATCGGAGTATCGCCGTATCGCGTACCGGTATTCGTATCCGCGTATCCGGGCAACATGGAAGTACCAGGACAATTGATTGCATTTATTTAGTTGCTCGGCGAGAGTGTGACAAGGGAGAAGAAACATGACCTTGCTTTGGGTATTGTGGGATTTCAGGTTTCTTGCTTTCCCATTCACCTCCATCAACCTTTGTTTATCGTTTCTGAAGATGTCGGCATCATGCCGTTTGGCCTTTGGTGCTTTCGTGTTTCTTCTTGTTGCTTAATCATGAGCATATTAAAAGTAGCTTTAGTTTAATCATGGTGCAATTGATCGCGCGCTAGAGCTGATATTGCAGTCTTGTTTCCTCTTTATTTTTCGTCGTCCTTTAAAAAAGAACAAGACCAAACCCGTGATTTAGGAGTGTTTACTTTCATTACGATATGCACCAAGGAGAAAATTTTGATATGTGGTCTGTGGGAAAACAATCATGGCAAACGTGGTATAGGCACAGCTGCTGTAGTGTCTGGCAGGTGGTGACAAAGCCTGAAAAAAACTCCTGGAATGTTCACACAAGTATTGCATTCCCGAGTGTCAGTATGACATCGCTAGTACTTGGAAGAGTTGGCAAACACCCATCGGCCATAAGTTTTTGCTACATATTCGTATTGAGTTAATAGAATGAATAAGAAATTTGCATATTCGCAAAAAAAAATTGAACAGAACAATTTAGTTTTCCACATTACTACAAGAACTAGGCTGAAATTTGCGACTCTTTTTAATGCGATTGACTAACTAGAGTGGTAGATGTAACCAATTTCAAACACGCAAAAGAAATAACTTATTTGAAGAAAAACATGTTTTCCTTTCAGCACATAGTATATTCTGAGCTTCACCATTATTAAGTCGCCATTCCGTCTGGTGATCAACAGTGACACTTCTTTTTAAAAAAAAACAAACAAAACTTTCAGGTGCATATATCAATGGTTGGACTTGACAAGATGCGCGTGTCCTGGATCACCAAGCACGACGCCCCGGCGATCGTCGAGTACGGCACGACGTCAGGGCAGTACACCTCATCTGCAACCGGGGACACGACAACCTACTCGTATGTCATGTACAAGTCCGGCAAGATCCACAACGCCGTCATCGGCCCATTGCAGCCCAGCACGACGTACTACTACCGGTGCCGCTCCAACCCGTCGCGCGAGTTCTCGTTCCGGACGCCGCCGGCCACCCTCCCGCTCAAGTTCGTCATCGTCGGTAATGCACACACAATATTGCTGCCATTGTCATGTCAAATGTTTCATACTATTCGTGCATGCTTGACATGCCGTAATAATCCATGGCGAAATGGACAACAGGTGACTTGGGCCAAACAGGATGGACGGACTCGACGCTGAAGCACATCGCCGCCGCCGACTACGACGTGCTCCTTCTCCCCGGCGACCTGTCCTACGCCGACTACATCCAGCCGCGGTGGGACTCGTTCGGCCGCCTGGTGGAGCCGCTGGCGAGCGCGCGGCCGTGGATGGTGACCCAGGGCAACCACGAGGTCGAGAAGATGCCCGTCGTCGAGCCGAAGCCCTTCAGGGCGTACAACGCGCGGTGGCGCATGCCCTACGACGACGGCTCCTCGCCGCCGTCCGGCGACAACCTCTTCTACTCTTTCGACGTCGCCGGCGGCGCGGTGCACGTCGTCATGCTCGGCTCCTACACCGACTTCGCCGCCGGCAGCGCGCAGCACGACTGGCTGCAGCGCGACCTCGCCGCCGTCGAACGCGGCGGCCGGACGGCGTTCGTGGTGGCGCTGGTGCACGTGCCGTGGTACAGCAGCAACGAGGCGCACCGCGGGGAGGGTGACGCCATGCGCGCCGCCATGGAGGAGCTCCTCCGCGGCGCGCGTGTGGACGCCGTGTTCGCCGGCCACGTGCACGCGTACGAGCGGTTTGAGCGCGTGTACGACGGGAAGGAGGACCCGTGCGCGCCTGTGTACGTGACCATCGGCGACGGCGGGAACAGGGAGGGGCTTGCGGAGAAGTACGTGGACCCGCAGCCGGCGATCTCGGCGTTCCGGGAGGCCAGCTTCGGGCACGGGCGGCTGGATGTGGTGAACGCCACGCACGCGCTGTGGACGTGGCATAGGAACGATGAGGACGAGTCGGTGATCGCCGACCAGGTCTGGATCACCAGCCTGGCGGCCAACCCGACTTGCAACAAGAAATAGATGTGATGAGTTCAGGAGGCCGTGTAAACTCTATTCTAATAGCGATTTTGCAACTGCACCCTGAATTCAGAGTGCAGGTTTGTGACTTGTTCGGAATGGATCGAGTGACGAGAGCAGTATTAGTCTTGTTCCACACACCAAAAAAATTTGGACGCTACACACCTTGCAACTGAATGAAATTCAAACTCAATCGCTTGTAGTAAGCAGCAACATTTAAGTCGGCATTCTTGTTGTTTGAGGACATCAAATGTTTAAAAGGAAAAAACTAGACAATGGACAAATCGAACATTTACTCACCTTCGAAATGTGAATTCCGTATCTCTGCCTTGCTTTGACAGACATATATTTTTCAGTTTTGAGGACATGCTGTATATCTGTTGCGTTAAAAACGAACAACAACAGCCTGGAATTTTCAACCGCGGGGGGGGGGGGGGGGGGGGGGGGGGGGGGTTAGTGATTTACCCCTCTCCCAAACTGGCTTTAGACATTTGCTCCTCTCTTGGATGGCTTTAGACATTTATGCTGACTCGGTGGCGGACCCAGACCAAATGCTAAGGGGGGGCTGAGCTCTCGTGTATTTCTTCTTCCTTCCTTCTCCTCCCTCCTTTTCTCTTATTCTCCCTTGCAAACACCATGGATCCAAGCTTTTCATTGTCAAAAAAAGTAGGAGGGGCTTGGGGGGGCTTCAAGGGACTGCCAGCCGGTAGGGGGGGCTGGAGCCCCCCCAGCCCCCCCGCTGGATCCGCCCCTGTGCTGACTAGATTAGAGATTTGCCCCTCTCCATGCCACGTTGGACTCATAAGGTTGGATAAAATTAGCAAATGTCTATTTTGTCCCCCTACTCAAACAGTCATCCCTTTGGTCTCTACCCACCGCCACCGTCGATGCCTCCTCACCGTCGCGGGGACCGCGACTCCGGCCTGGATGCCTTCGTGTCCTCCCCGCCGCCGCGCCGCCCAGCCGAGGCGCACAACATCTTTATCGGCCTCCACGCCTGGGACGGCGACCACGTCGCCGCCGTCGAGGCGCTCCGCCGCATGGTACGCGAGGGCGCGCTCCCGAACGCCCGCACCTACACCGTCGTCGTCGTCTTCCTCGCATCCTCTGTATTCTCCACGTCTGAGGTAATCCCCGCCGCCGCCGCGCGTCTGAAGCCCGGCACATCAGTTCGTGTGCTCCAGCGGTCCAGCCTGCCTCCTATCTCCAACTCATGTGACAGCAGCCTGTCGTCAAATCCCAATTCACGAAACTACTGGCTCATACCGTGAGAGAGCTAGCTCAATTTGGATGGAAGAGGCTCAAATTATTCAGCGGTGAATTGAATTGAAGAAAGGTGATGGACTTGAGTGCTGTGAGGAGGAGCTAAACTCAGAGGAGAAAAAAAGGAGTCCATTTCGCGGAGAAAGCTCAAAATGTGCGGGCTCCATTTCGATTCGCATGCAACTGATGGAAGAAGGACAATCTAACAGGAAAAGCACGAATTTGCACAAAAGTGGAAGGCAGCGGCCTGCACAAATCGCACCAATCTATTTGCTTCCCGCAGAAGTGATTCGTGCTAGCATAGCTTCATTCCATTTGCTTCCCGTGACCGTGAGGCTTGATTTGAAAAGGAGCCCGAGGTGCTCCTAGCGCGTCAGAGCACCGTGGTGTAGCGTGTTGGAGAAAGGGGAAGAAGACGCCGTGGTCAAAGGCTCAGAGCCTGGGAGCGTTGCGTTTCATTTTTTCTTACCATACAGGTCGAGCAGAACAGCAAGCGGCGCCGGACCCTGCCGCATCCACGACACACGCGCGGGTACTGCCCGCGGTGAGGTTTGACAGACCGGACGCGTTGGCGAAGGTCACCTGCACGTCACTACCGCGCAGGCGAGCACGTCGCTGCAGTGAGGCGTGAGGCGGGAAGGAGGCGACGTGCCAGGGTGACGAAGAAGAATCACATGACCATGAGGGGCAAAACTGTCTTTTCTTATAGGCTGGCCACCCCACCCCGCTGATGTGTCGTTGAGTTGGAAGGAAAAAAGGTAAGAGAGGGACAAATCTCTAATCCAGTACGCAAATGAAGAACAAATGTCTAAAGCCATAGAAGAGGGGCAAATGTCTAAAATTCTCTTCGGCGGGAAGCCGGGTGAGGGAACAGAGTTGCGGTGGGGCCGCTCGGGCCTTGACCGTTTTCAACTCTTACTCGGACTGTTTCAGTCAACACTCAGCCCAGGATTTTCTCTCCGCGAGGCTCAGCCGTCAGTTCCACTTCCACCAGCTCCTCCACCCCCTTCCCGATTCGGAAGCAGCGGCGATCTCCGATGGGGAAGCTAGGGCGTCGGCGGCATCGCCCGTCAATATAATTGCCACACCAGGGGCCAGATCCCCTGTTCCACTTTCGTCGCCGCCGCCGCCGCCGCCTCCACCGAAAGCCGCCCATGGAACAGCCGCCGACACCGCCGACTGGTCCAGGCTGCCGGCCGACATCCTGACATCCGTGCTGTGCGGGCTCGAGTTCCCGGACGTCTTCAGCTCCGCCGCCGTGTGCACCTCATGGCGCGCCGCCGCTCGCGCCATGGGCCGCCTCGGCCGGAACTACACCCACGCCCAGACCCCGTGCCTCTTCTACCTCACCGCCGGCGGCGACGCTGAGCTCTACAGCCTCGCCGCCGGCAAGTCCTACAGGCTGCCTGAGCTCCCGGCCCCGCCCATCGCGGACCGGCACATCTGGGGCTCGTCCCACGGGTGGCTCGTCACCGCCGACGCCAGGTCCGAGCTCCACCTCCTCAACCCCGCCACCGGCGACCAGATCGCGCTCCCGGCTAAATAGATAAATATAATTTTTTGTGTCATAGTTCAAAGAAGAAGTTAACTATGTCACATATTTAAAAACAGATGTTGTATTAATTGAGAAATTATGGTCAGAATTAAAGTTTTTTTTAAAAAAAATCATCCTTGCAAGCTATTGATATAATTTTTAGCATGTAATTGTTCTTATTTGTCAAAATCCCATCATATTGTCACCTCTACCATCATTATCCTAAAGAGTAAATTTCACAAACAGACAACTATTTATGCTCTTGTACCACAAAACTATAACTTTTGAAGTTCATTTCACAAAACTACAACTATTTCAGCCCTTAGTAACACAAACCTACAACTTTTGTAGCTTGGTCCCACCTGTCATCCACACAAGTGCCACATAGTCCGGTCCCACTCGTCAATCACACACGTGCCACAAAAGTTGTAGTTTTTTTGTTACTAAGGGTCAAAATAGCTGTAGTTTTGTGAAATTAACTTGAAAAGTTGTAGTTATGTGATATGAAAGTATAAACAGTTGTAGTTTTTTTTAAAAAAACTTCACTCTTATCCTAAATTAAAAAAACATAGTATTAGAAGGTAATAGAAATAGTATAAAGTGTACTTCTAAAGACGATGTTTCTAGAGAAAATATATTTGTTGGAAAAATTGACATGACTAGACTATATGAGAACATCAATTATTATTTTCATATCTCGGCTTAGTAGCTGAACTTATTTAATTTTGTTGTCGTGGATCTAGACTTTCACTATAGAATAATTCACAATATGTGCAGTGAACTTGTTGATCATAAACATTGATTAAAAAAAAGAAATTTATGAACAAAATATGAATTTTAGAGACCGTTGCGTCTTTCGACAGCAATGGACATGATCTTAATGTGTGAATCATAAAACACATAAATCAAATGATTTACAATGTAAAAATTGAAGTGGATGAAATAAGCAGTTCAATATTTGTATTATTAATTGCAACCTTCACGTTTGCGTCGTTGCCTGTCATCATCCTATCAAGAGTGACCCTAATTTTAAGAGACTCATCGTTTAGTGTGAGAGAAAAAAAAAACACAATGATTGTAAATCACCACTTCAAAGCAGCGACAAAGATTAACCACAACTTTGGTGTATTCCTTCCAAGACCAAAGACCAACAAAGATCGAGGTCCTTCAACCAAAGTTGTCAGCTACTGTTATGGAAATGATGTGCGACTTGGGCCTGATTCTTTTATATGCATGTTCTTCGAAATAAAATATTTGTATGCACACCATAAAAGCAAATTAAATAAAATGATATATTAATGGAGCTGGTCTAGATTGTCCTGTACCTCAAGGCAGGACGATAGGTGAGGCGGCAATGTGACTACATTAGGTAGATGGACGGTGTGGGGACAACTTCATGCTTAGCGGCATGAAAGGGACCTTCCAATCACATGAACATAAAATCATGATGCTAAATGTTGATATAACTTACACAAGTCTTCATTCTTTTTCTTTTGGTGCATCTGTTTATTTAAACTCTGTATTTGCATTATGAAAAATGCCAAATTCAAAAAAAGAAGTAACACCAATCAATCAACATGGACATTAACTTGTTTTAGAGCATGCGCACATTTTTGCTAGATACGAGTCTGGAAGCATTTGATCAACGTAGCTAGGAGTTTGAAAAAATTAATAGAATGTGATGTTTGAAAATAAGCTCACTTATAAGTGATGTCGAGAATTAATTTGTCCCTCTTTGTTCAAACAAAAACACAAATAATCCTTTCAAAAGGGAAAAACACAAATATGGATTGACCAAACTTTTCTCTCATCCCAACAAAATAATCACAATCTGCTGCCTCTATTGTCGTGTTCCAAGTGCGTGTTTTAGCGCTAATCGCCATTCGCACGCCTCTTCCACTTTTGGATCGTCAAAAAGTGCATTGGAAGTTTTTGGAACCAAACCAACAATGGCTGCTGCTCGGTCCAGCAACCGTTAAAGCTAACTAACTGGCGACCGAGTCAGCCAAAAACTGACACGCTGGCCCCATCTCCCTCAGCGCCCCACACACCAGTGACTGCTTGAGTTCAGGAGGCCACCGGAGTCACATCTTCTCTCGCTCCGGGCCCCACCATTTCCCGAGCTTTCTCCCCCACAACACTCACCGCGTCGTCGGCGGCTGGGCTCCAGCTCCCATACCTCGCATAGTACAAAATGGTCGCCGGATCTCGCCGTCCCCGGCGACCACGCCTCCGTCGGAGATGAAGCGCCGCCACCTCCCGCCCGTCCTCCTCCTGCTGCTGTTCTTCCTCTCGCTCTCCTTCCGCCGCTGCCTGCTCCTCTCTCGCAACCCGTCCCAATCCGCCGGAGACCACCAGCTCCTCCGCCGGCTCGCCGCCGTCGACGTCGGCGGGGACCAGCTCCTATACGAGGCGGCGGCGCTCTTCGCCAACGCCTCGATATCCTCCTTCCCCAGCCTCGGCAACCACCACCGCCTCCTCTACCTCCGCCTCCCGAACTACTACAGCCCATCCAAGCCCGGCCCGCCGAAGCCGCGCGCCGTCTCCCGCCTCCGCGTCCCCTTCGATGGGATCCCCACCGACTCCTCCCTCCTCGCCGCCTTCCGCGCCTCCCTCCGCTCCTTCCTCCTCGCGCGCCACCGCCGCCGGGGCAACGCCGCCGGCGTCATGACCGAACTCCCCGGCCTCCTCGGCCGGCGCCGGCGCTTCCCGACCTGCGCCGTCGTCGGCAACAGCGGCATCCTCCTCGGCTCCGGCCGGGGCGCGCAGATCGACGCGCACGACTTCGTCGTCCGCCTCAACAACGCCCGCGTGGCGGGATTCGCCGCCGACGTCGGCGCCAAGACCTCGCTCTCCTTCGTCAACTCCAACATCCTCCACCAGTGCGCCACCCGCTACGCCGTCTCCGTCGCCGGCTGTGGCTGCCACCCCTACGGCCGCGCGGTGCCCATGGCCATGTACGTCTGCCAGCCCGCGCACCTCCTCGACGCCCTCATCTGCAACGCCACCGCCACGCCCGACGCCCCGTTCCCGCTCGTCGTCACCGACGCGCGCCTCGACGCGCTGTGCGCGCGCATCGCCAAGTACTACTCGCTGCGGCGGTTCATGGCCGACACGGCGGAGCCGGCGAACAACTGGACACGGAGGCACGACGAGAGGTACTTCCACTACTCGTCGGGACTGCAGGCGGTGGTGATGGCGCTGGGGGTGTGCGACGAGGTGAGCTTGTTCGGGTTCGGGAAGGCGACGGGGGCGAAGCACCATTACCACACCAACCAGAAGAAGGAGCTGGACCTGCACGACTACGAGGCCGAGTACGACTTCTATCGTGATCTCCAGAAGCGGCCGGCGGCAGTGCCGTTCCTCGACGAAGCGCCGGGCTTCAAGGTGCCCCCTGTGAAGCTGTACTGGTGACTGTTTCTATACCATTTTGTCAGTGACTAAATAACTAAATACCATTCTTACACTTGACTAGTAACTAAATGATGTTTAGGCATAGTGAAAAGTGTAAATCACGGGCACTTGAAAAGGATATATGACAGCCTGAGATATTGTTTGAATCTTTTTCATAGGGAAAAACATGTAGAGAAGGGAAAATGTAGCTTAATTTGGCGTTGATCAAATGGTTCAACTCCACTGTAATTGATGTAATTTTTAGTATAATTGTTACATTTGTTGACACGTGTGTAAACTTCGGATTCGAAGAGAAATGTAGATAGTTTTATGGACAGTGGAGATATATAAGTATCAGATTCAATTCAAAATGTGTAAGGAGAACCCTTTTTTGCCTACCGATCAGACTGTTTAAATTAATTGGCATTGGTTAAATTCATGCTGTTATAGAACCTTTACAATTTGTGAACATGTGTAAAGACTTCAAATGATTCTCCCCATAAAGTTTTGCTGCTGGAGCAGCTCTTTCTATGGTTGATAAGCGGCTACTAGATACATTTGTTTAGGATAGGGAGAAGCTGGCCGCAGTGTCTGGTGAGAATAGATCACTAGCTGACATTCAGGTTGGTAGCCTACTACTACTACAAATAAGATTCTGTTGTAGCTGATGAGCAACCAATTAAAAATTAACACCAGTATGAAAAAGAATGCAGCAGCGAAGGACAATGCAGCGTGAGCTGCTGCCACTAGTTGATTTGTCTGACAACTAATGGGGTGCTAACAGAATGAATGTGTTTCAACTGACGCAATATTTTAGGACTGATGCTTGATTTGGCACCTAAAAGGATATCACGGCTTTTGCACTGTGCATCTGCTTGTGAGCTATGGTTTTCATATGCCTTTTAATCTTTGACTGCTTATTGCTTTTATACAAACGTTGGCTTTTCATATGCCTTGCTGGTTTGCTGCAATTCTGCATGTGCAAGAGATGATAAGGTCAAATTGACAATGTGTGCCTCGCAAAAAAAACAAAAAACAAAAAAAAGACGTGATTGATGTAATTTTTAATACAATTGTTACATTTGTTGATACATGTGTGTAAACTTCAGATTCCAAGAGAAATGTAGATAGTTTTATGATCAGTGAAGATATATAAGTATCAGATTCAATTCGATATGTGTAAGGAGAACCCTTTTTTGCCTACCTATCAGACTGTTTAAAATTAATTGGCGTTGGTTAAATTCACGCTATTATGGATCTTTTACAATTTATTGAACATGTGTAAAGACTTCAGATGATTCTCCCCATAAAGTTTTGCTGCTGGAGCAGCTCTTTCTATGGTTGATAAGCGGCTAGTTACATTTGTTTAGGATGTACAGGGAGAAGCAAACTTCTTGCTGCAGATCACTAGGTGACATTCAGATACATTATTCAGGTTGGTTTCCTATATCAGATTCTGTTGTACTAGCTGATTAGCAATCAATTAAAAATTAACTCCGGTATGAAAAAGAATGCAGCAAGAAGGACAGTGCAGTGTGAGCACTGAGCTGCTGTCACAAGTTGATTTGTCTGACAACTAATGGGGCGCTAACAGAATGAGTGTGTTTCAACTGACAATATTTTAGGACTGATGCTTGGATTTGGCACCTAAAAAGATATCATGGCATTTGCGTTTTGCATCTGGTTGCAAGCTACTCCCTCCGTCCCTATTTAGATGACGTTCTGCACACTTTCACCGAAACCAAGACTTGGTAAAAAAGACTTGTATACCCTCACTCAATCATTATGTACCATATAAAGAATTCATTTCCAAAGGCATGGTCGTACTAGGCAGTACAAACCCACTCACATGCACATGCATCTGGCCACCCACATCCACATGCACCGAACATATTTGTGGCCACACAACCAACAAGAAAAGTCAACAATGAATAAAGAGCACCAGACAAGTCAAATTTTGGCCAAAAACCACACACCCGCTCAAAATTTGAGCGCCAACACAACTCAAAATTTGGAATCGTAAGCAGCCTATAAAACCCAGCTTCCTCCGGCCTTTCACAATTTCACCAAGCTTCCTCCAACCTTTCACCATTTCACCAACAGCCTGCCATTCACAGACCAAGTCAAATGGCCATTGATCTGAACCAGCCACCAGATGAAGGAGAAGGAGATGGTGCACCTCACCTGAATGAAGCACCAGTTGGTCAACAAGGTGGGCCGCCTCCTGCACATGGAGGAGAACATTTGCATGGCGTCTTGCCTTTTGATCTCAATGTTCCTGTTGAAGGAGAAGAAGGAAACCTTCATGCAGGTACACTTGTTTAATACCTTGCACTTGTTTTACAACCACTAGTTTAAAGTAGGAGTAGCAGTTGGATTTGTACAGCAGTGACACGTGCACTTGTGCTATGGTTGACTTGTTTCTATTTAGTGATGAAAAGAGAGTAATTTACTTGTAACTGTACAACAATAACAGTTGCAAAATAGGAGTAACACTTGTACAACAGTAAAACTTGCACTTGTCATATGGTTTACTTGGTTATCTTAAGTGATAAAAAGAGAGTAATTTACTTGTACAACAAAAACAGTTGCAAATTTGGAGTAACACTTGTCTAGAATTAACACTTGCACTTGTTATATGGTTTACTTGGTTATGTTAAGTAATATAAGAGACTAATTTAGTTGCAATTATAAAAAATAACACTTGCAGATTAGGAGTAGCACTTGTCCAACATACTAGAGACTATTTTAGCAACAAACATGCTTGCATAACATTTATTTTGAGAAGGGATTAGAAGTTACTTTTGATCAACAGCAGCAGCAACTTATTTTTATTTATGAATTGATAGAATTCAAACTCTCTTCGTAGATGGTCAGGCTGCTATGGAGAACTTGCAGAATGAAATTAATGCCATGGAGGAATTCTTGAACGACTTCGGTGTGTATTCTGATGTTGTGGACATTTCATTTGACCAAGAGGAGTTGTCGGACTCTGATGATAATGAAGAAGTCCCTGAAAATGGAAATCAGGCAGCAAGAGGTAAAGAGATGCCAAATAATATGAGGCGGCAGGTATATGAAGCATTGCTTGCAACAAGTGATAATGGAATATTAAGAGATGACAGCACAAGAATAGTTGCTAACTAGTTCAATATGAGCCAACGTACAATCCAGCGTCTTTGGGATAGAGCTTGCCAGTGTCACCAAGAAGGAAGACCAGTTGATGTATCATCCAAGAAAGCAAATCATTGTGGCAGAAAGAAGCGTGAAGTTGACTTGTCGAGGGTAGCTACAACTGAGTTGCTAGACAGAACAAGCATACGGAAACTAGGCAACGCAATAGGGGTGAATAAGAGCACGCTGCATAGATGGTTCAAAGAAGGCCATTTAAGAAGACATTCCAGCTCGCTAAAACCTTGTTTGAAGGAAGAAAACAAGAAAAAAAGGCTCAGATGGTGCCTGTCTATGCTAGATCCAAATACCTTGCCAAATGATCCCAAGTTTGTGGAAATGGATAATATTATCCATATCGATGAGAAGTGGTTCAATGACACAACAAACAATATGAAATTTTACATGCTACCCGGTGAGGAGAACCCACATAGGACTGTCCCAAATAAAAACTCAAGTCAAAAAGTAATGTTCTTAGCTGGAATTGGGAAACCTATGAAAGATGCAGTAGGTAATGTTATTTTTGATGGGAAGATAGGCATGTGGCCTTTTGTGAGAAAGGTAGCACACCTCTTCCTTTGTTTAATTGTGGAAATCAGTTTGTGTTATACATTTTGTTAACTCAACAATGTTTTGTCTCACAGGAACCAGCACAAAGGCGCAGTCGTAATAGAGCGAGAGGTACACTAGTGACCAAGCCTATTAATGTTGATAGAAATACCATGCGCTCCTTCATGATTTCTAAACTGCTGCCAGCTATCAAAGCAAAGTGGCCTAGAGAGCTTGCACACAACACTATATGGATCCAGCAGGATAATGCACCAAGCCATGTCCCAGTCGATGATGTCGAATTTGCTATGGCAGCTGCTCAAACAGGGCTTGATATACGCCTCATCAATCAGCCTGCTAACTCACCCGACTTGAATTGCCTTGATTTAGGTTTTTTTTGCCTCAATTCAATCATTAACATTGAATACATTTTCTATGACTCTGGATGAGCTAATAGCTAATGTTCTCAACAAATTTGAGGACTATGATTCTAATCTCATCAACAGGGTGTATCTAACACTACAAGGCTGCATGCTTGAGGTCATGAAATCGGGTGGAGGAAACAGATACCCGATTCCTCATATGAACAAAGAGAGGTTGGAGGCTCTAGGCATTCTTCCTAATAGGCTTGATTGTGATCGCCAGATATATGAGGCTGCAAGTCAATCGTTGGGAACGTAAGTGGTGAAATGGGCAGGGGGTGATGCATAAGCTTTTGTTTCTAGAACCTTTTGTACCTAGTAGCTTTTGTGTATATAACTGCAACTATGTATGACTGCAAGCAAGTATGGCTGTAAGTAGCTTTTGTTAATATGCATGCAAGTATGGCTGCAAGTAGCTTTTGTTAATATGCCTGCAAGTATGTATGCCTGCAAGTAGCTTTTGTATGTACGAATGTAAGTATAAATATAAGTGAATATGATTGCAAGTATCTATGAGTGCAATTACGTATGATTGTACTAGTGAATATGACAGCAACTATCAGGTGAAATAAAGCTTGATTACCACAAATTGTACATAAGACAATTCAGGTTACTACACCCTGAGCGCCACATTTTTACAAAAGACTAGTTAATTCAGGTTACTACACCTTGAGTGCCACATTTTTTACAAAAACCTAATCTGCCGTCACCATATTAAAAGACTAGCTAATTCAGGTTACTACACCTTGAGTGCCACATTTTTTACAAAAGCCTAATCTGCCGTCACCATATTAAAAGACTAGCTAATTCAGGTTACTACACCTTGAGTGCCACATTTTTTACAAAAGCCTAATCTGCCGTCACCATATTTAGCACAGAGCACCAATACACATCACTCGAACTTACGCTTCAAGGGTTTGCCTTTGAAACCTGGGATGCAGTCACGAAGGACGTTGAGCTCGAAATCATTCCAATACAGATCTTGTGTCGGACTAGGATCATCGGTGTCCTCTGTTTCGTTCTCGTCCTCGGTCTCGGCATCTGCAGAAACAACACCACTAAATTTACCTTCCTCGATGCCACTGTTGGGCGCAAACACTCCATCCCCGCCACCACTCTGCCCTGCAGGGCGGCTAAGCATGGCCATGGCTTCAAGCTCTTGCGGCTCCGTCTCCGGCACGAATTCATCGGCATAGGGATCGAGTGAGAAGCTTCTGGCGCCATCTTCGTCGTCGGAATCAGAATCCTTGCCACACAACACAATGCGCCCAACATTATTTTCACGAAATCAAAAACAAAATTGAGGTCTCCAGGAGACAATTCCACCTAAATCATCATCTAAGAATTCATTTACCAATGAAAATAATGTAAATTGAAGGGTCTGCGAGAACTAACCCATGGTTCTCCTGCTGCTTCACCGAGCTCGCCGTCGCCGCCTCCTACACCTGTCGCTGGTACCCTGACCACGCCGCCGCGGTCGCCGCAGCCGCGTCCTGCAGCTGCTGCGATGGCGCAAATCCCCGCGACCTGGCGACGGGCGCGGTGGTTGAGTTCCGCGCCATCCCGCCCTGCGCCTGATACGGGGCGCCGGACGACGTCTCCCACGCCGATGGAGGCGCGGCGCGCTGCGGCAGGCGGACGGGCGTCTCCGTCGTCGCCGCCGCCGCCTCCTGCTCGGCGCAACTCGCCGCCTCTGCCCAACTCCTCCCCGGCAGCGCTCATCTGGATGAGGCGCGGCTCCGCCTCGCCGCTGCCCACCTCGGCACCGCCGGCGTCCATGCGGATCGAGATTCGCCGCCGGGGGAGAGGCGGAGTTATCCGGAGACGAGGGCGACCGATATTTTCGTCGGGGAAACGAGGGCGACCGAGCGAGTTTCTTTTTTTTATTTCTGTTGGACGACGCGGTGCCTTGCGGTGGTGCCCGTGACCTGTACATGCGTGCCTGTGCATAGATTAGACAGGAGGTGGGCCAAACTGCAGAGCGACACCTAATGTTGGGACAAATATTTTGTCCAGAACGTCATCTAAATAGGGACGGAGGGAGTATGGTTTTCAGATGTCTTTTTGTCTTTGACTTGAAACTGCTTATTGCTTTTATAATAAACGTTGGTTTGTCATATGCCTGCTGGTTTTCTGCATGTGCAAGAGATGATAAGGTCAAATTGACGATAGATGGAGCGGAGAAGCCACCTCAAGGCATCTCTTGACATGAAATGAGATCTAATGGATTGGGTGCAAATCTAGCAGGCCTGAAACAAGTCTAGAGCATGTCAGGGAAATGCACAAGATCTTTGAACTTTCCCCAGCTGTGCAGTGCAACAACTCCTACTGCTCCAGTATTCCAGCTTCTCCATGACAAAAATAGGCTGTTCGTACCGTATCTAGCCGTGATCATGTTCTTTCGTCAGATGCATCACTTGAGGGAAGAAAGGTTGGGAGGGAGCTTCATTTGGATCTGTCATCATGATTGCTGTAGCCTTGCAACCAAGGTTAACATAACCGTTGGTACCGTTCCGACCGAGCCGGACCGGTAACACCGGTTTTACCGGTTACCGCGGTAACCGGTCGGAAACCGGACAAAAATTCAAAAATCAAAATTTGAATTCAAAATCTCGGTTACCGACCGGTTTCTTCGGTAACCGGTCGGTTTGCTCGGTTTACCGACCGGTTTTCTCGGTTTCGTCGGTTTCACTGGAAATTGCTAAAATAGGCTCAAAAAATTGGAAATTTTGGCATGAACGTTGATGAAATATTCTAATAATGGTTATCAGACATTGAGAACATAGAATTCATGAAATATTGCACCAATGAACCTCATACAACATACCACAATTCATACAATATACCACAATTCATACAAAGTCCAACATAAAGTGTCCGATACATAGTTGTTGACGAAATTTAACATAGAACATAGTTTTGGATACATCTCACGACCATATGACGTCGGATAGGGGATTGTTCATGGCGTTGTATTCATCAATTGACATGACCTGGATTCCTTGTGTAGCCAACAAGTGTGCCCTGAACTCACTCCAACTTTGATTGTTCCAAGCATGGTTTGTTTGCCATTGTGAGAGCAACATGTTATAAAATTCAGGCTCTACCCACTCAAAGACCCATTTTTCTCGTGGTTGCTGATTCACTTCAGGAATAGAGTACGAGTAATAATCATTTGAGCAATGACTACCTCCATGTCCATAGTTACTTGAGCTATCACTTGATTCAGGAAGAGAGTAATAGCGGTAATCGTAAGAGTGTGAGGACTCACTCCCGTAGCCATGACGATGTTGCCTACTTGTGTCCCCCGATCCCGGCATTGTTGTCCTCTTCTCGGTAGGAGCGCCATGGTCTTCATCCTGGGTAGCATGAGTGAAGTAGGTCTCACCTGCAAATGGTAGTGAATAGTTAGTAAACAATGTAGATGATGAACTGTTAAGAAAGATACGTGTTATAACGGTACCTGTAAAGCGGATCGGAGAAGGTGGCGGCTGCGATGTGTGTACCGCGGTGGTCGTGTTGCCACCGTCATCGCCCTCAGATGGAGGACTCTTGTTACCATCCTCATCGGTGGAGGCATCGCTAGCGACCACCGATGTATCAACCCTCTTCTGCTTTTTACCTTTCCTCTTTGTTGTGGTTTGGTGTTTCCTCTTGCCTATGTGTGTGTCGCCCACGGTGTCCTCGGCCCACGAAACAATGGAGTCAGCAATATTGATGCCTTCCAATTGTTCTGTTTCTTGTAGCACCAAAGCAGAAGGGATCGGGGTGTCACTATCAGTTGCTTCCTCATCAAGTAATGGTGGGGCATTGGACCGGCCATGCTCCATCCAATCTCTAATGGGATTACTCTCATCAAGCAATGTAAGCTCCATGAGCTTATCAAAAGGATCATCTTCTGGTGGCTTGTATAGTCCAGCTTCTTTCAAGCGAATGCGAAGGTTATAGTTCACATAGACCAACTTCTGAAGCTTCTGGTGCGTCAACCGGTTGCGGACCTTGGTGTGGATCAATGCAAATGTACTCCAATTGCGCTCACATCCGCTGGACGAACAACACTGAGAGACTAAGCGCATTGCAAGCCTCTGTAGTGTCGGTGTTTCACGACCAAACATAGCCCACCATTGAGCTACAACAAGTTACAACATCATAAGTTACACCATTACCATATTACATTTGAAATGACACAAGTTCATAGCAAGTATGCCTCACCTGGAGAAGTCTTATTGTCAACTGCCATCTGCCGCGCCAAGTCCTTAGAGAAGTCACCCAGCTTTCTTCTAAAGAATTCTAATTCATTGAGTGCCACCGCACATGTCTCAGTGTCCGTCATGAACTCGAAAGCCTCTCTCACATCAGCTAAGAGAGTGGTGCCGGCCGCAAAAGCATAGTGGGTCTTTGGGTGCAAAGCTGCAGCTGTAAAATATAGTCGAGGTTAGACAATTACATGATGGTTACTAAGTTACGGAAATGTAGTGGGTCTTTACCTGCATTGACATAACTCTCGTTTGCAATGTCACCCATTCTAGGGTTGATAACAGCCATATAACGATTGAACTCTTGTCGATCATTGTGGAAATAACTTTCAAGCGCATTGCGCATGACGTGAAACTTTAGGAGGACCTCACTCAAATTTGGAGACTTATCCTGATCTGCAAATCGAAGAAATGCATACAATGGCTCCACAGCTTTGCAAACAAATCTCATGTTGTCCCACCATTCCAAACTAGAAAGGCATCCATGGGCATATCTTCCCTCACTTGCGTTTGCATAACGGCTGTTCAAGAAGCCTGGAGATCCCACCCATGCCATGAATTTGTCCCTCCGACGCAACATGCTCTCCAGGAACATATAGTTTGTGCCAAAACGAGTAGCACACCATCTCACCAACTCACCCCCTATTGCATTCTTCATCATGGCATGCAACTGGTTGTGGTTGTATAGCCAACGAGATATCCGACGTGCACTTTCAATGACTGATGCATGCTCCGGAAATTCTCCAATAGACTTAAGCATCAAGTTGATTGTGTGAGCCACACATGGCTGCCATCTGATGGAGTACTTTCTGCTAATCATCCTACCAGCCTTCTTGTAGTTTGATCCATTGTCGGTGATGATCTGCACCACATGTTCTGGGCCAAGTTCCTTCAACACTTTAACCATTTGCTGCAAGATAGACAAAAGAGACAACGATTACTATATTGGATTATGAGGGAGTGAAAAAAGATAATCAAAACCAATAGCAAGGGATGTACCTTGAAAATGAAATCTGCATCTTGGCTTTTCCCTGTTGCATCTACTGACTTGTGGAAAAACATGACACCATTGCTATAGACCATGAAGTTGATAATGCTCATCTTAGTCGGCCCCGTCCATGAATCACACATGAGAGTTACACCATAGGTGGGCCACTCTAGTTTGAACTTGGCAAACTGTTTCTTTATATCTTCTTCAGTTGCATCTAAATAAATGCCGTTGATCTCTCGCCCCGTCGGGCTTCGGACATCCTCACCTGTAAGTACGACAAACTTAGAATCTCGAAGTGATGTCACTTTAAATGATTTCACAACAATATAGAAGTGCTTACCCCATCTCTGTGTCTCCTTGATAGCGGCATTGAAGTAAGGACTATCAGCCTTGTGACCAGCAATGGCTTCTATGTGCATCCATTTCGCCCAAGCCTTACCAATTGCCCTCCTTGCATTCTTCTTCTTCTCTGACGGCAACACCATGTCAATCCTTGGTTGATAGGTCGGCTGAGATGAACCACCTTCCCTCGTTGAGAATGACTTTCTAAGCATCCCCATGAGCCCACCACTTTTTTTGCTGCCCCCTCCCTGAGATGAACCCGCACCGTGCTCGTATTGCCCTCCGTGTGCACGTGAACGCGTCTCATATTCATGTTGTTCTCGAGAAGCATGCATGGCAGCTTGCAACTCATCGTCCTCCTCATCGGTGCTCACATTTCCCTCTCTAGCAATGTCCTCTGCTCTTATTTTATCCCTTCTTCTTTCCTTAGTCCTCTCTTTAGTTCTATCTATCTCACGCCGATAGTAGTCACAAACATCTTTCGGAACGAACATGCAATGCACCACATTACTTCCACGTCCTGCTAAGTGCTCCTTCAACCTTGTGGCGCCACCCCCCTTCCTCTCTAACTTGCAATAGTTGCATGTCCATCCAGGAACCCTATTCTCACCATGCTCCCATACACTGTCTTTATCACGATCACCCATCGTGCCTGCAACAAAATCACATCCACACTTCACTACATATAGTATGTGCAATGTACTCTTAACACAATTGACATGTTCTTCTTGTACCTATACAAGCAATGCACATATAACAACCAATTTGTAAATCCTACATTGCCACTTTACACATCACTAAATTCGATTTAAATTGTCTACAAACTAGTTTCACAATCCTTTATATAGCAATCCAACATTGCATCACTAATTTCACAATCCCTAAGTTGCACCACTACAATAACACTAGATCAATGTAATGCAAAAAATGAAAACCGAAAAAAAAAGAGAAGAAAAACTCACCTCGCCGGAAGAAACCGACCGGTTACCGTCGGTTACCGCCGTCTCCCGTCGGCTAACCGGCCGGTTCACTCGGTTAGCCGAGGCAAACCGACGGCCGGTCCCAGACGCCCCCGCGCCTGAGGTCGGTAACCGCGGCGAACCGGTCGGTTACCGACCGGAACCGCTCGGTTACCGACGGGATCTCGCGATTCCGCCGTCGATTTGTCCCGGCGACCGCCTCCGGCGGCGAATCGCGACGGCGCGCCGCGGACGCTGGAGCTGGCGAGCGAGAGGATGAAGTTCCAGAGCGAGGATACCGACTGGGGCGTCGGTGGAAGAGGATAAGGTAAGTTTTTTTTTTTCTTTTCTTCTCGCCCAGAATTGTTTCCTGATTTTTTTGCCCCTTCAAATCAACGAATTTTTGTGATCTTCTTCCACCAATGTGTTGCAAATTCTTTCTAGTTTATTTACATATTTTTTATTTCAAATTTTTTCAAATTTCCAAAAAAATTTAAATTTCAAATTTTGAAACCGGGCTCCCGGACTAACCGGACCGGACCGGTTAGTCCGGTAACCGCGGTAACCGAGCGGTTACCGTCGGTTTTGTCAACCTTGCTTGCAACAAGCAGGCTGCAGGCCTGTTGTTTTCGTTCAGAACTGTAGGAGTGCTTCTGTGCTTCAGCTTCAGGGGTCAACATGTCAACTAGGCCAAGAATCCAAATCTTCGACCCCAAACATTGTGGTGTGAGTTGGGCACATGTTGATCTCTGATGATTAGAGTGATAGGTGCTAAGAGGTTAAGTTGTTTCAACTGTTATAATGTTTTAATAGTTGCCTGGACTAACGGTTAGTCATGTCTCCAAACAGGCTATGGACTAACAGTTTGTCAGCTATCCAGCTAACAGTTAGTCTTGGCTAAGGGCCTGTTTGGAACAAAGGAATGAAAAACACAGGAACAGGAAAAAACGTAGGAACGGAAAAAACGTAGGAATGAAAAACACGAGAAAACCGCAGGAATCGAAAACAAAGAAATTGAAACTTTTGGCCGTTTGGATTGCAGGAATTTGTAAACAGAGGAATCTAAACAATGGTGAATTATAATAGCACATTAGCTCATCTCTGATTACTTTGCATCTTGCTTACACGCGGGGCCCATCTTCCTCTCAATGTAGAGCACCGAGTCCTGTTCTGCCGAAGTGCCCTTTCTCTCTCTCTCTCTCTTCCCCATCCGGAGCAAGGCATCTCTCTAATTCACAGCAGACCCTTCTCTAATTCATAGAGCAAGCGGCGGCGTTAAGCATGATTAGCAGCAGCGAACGTCCGCAGGAAAGTTTCCCACGAGCTCGGAGCTCATTCTTTCATTCCTCCAAAAGTACATGTTTTCTCGCCTTTCCTCTGGAAAGGATTTGCCTCGTTCCTTTGTTCCAAACGTGTTAGTATCATTCCTTTCCTCTGGAACTGAATCCTCTATTCTTCCTACGTTTTTCCCTCATTCCAAACGCAGCCTAAGTGTTGCGTTGTGCATCTGCTTTCAAAATACCTTGCCGTGGTTTTGTTTGTCCAGGTAACTAAACAAAATACTCCTTTGTTTGTCCACTAATACACTAGTAGATGTTTGTGGTGTTGCTTTTTGAACAATTCTGCAGAGAAGTATGAATGAGAGTTTCTTTTGAAGCAATTTTCTTCACCAGTCGATATATTTGTAAATTCGGTGTGCAGAAAGCAGGAAAACACAAGTTAGAGCAATAATGAATATTCGCATCTGACGAAATGGATGGATTAGAGACCCTGCATTGTAGGACGTGTTCGTTTCGTTTAGGACTAAAATTTAGACTAAAATTTTTGCTATTTAATGGTATTAAATAAAGTGTAATTACAAATTTTTTTAAAAAACATAGGTTACTTTGCGAGACGAATCTAAAAGAAACAAACAGGCTACTATTCAAAATACCTAACTGTACGCAGAGACGAAATGCGACCAAAGTCTGAACGAGGTCAAGCTACTATATATTGATGGATGGAGGGAGTAGAGAAGTCATCTCCTCAACCCAGGCACCTGCCCCTTGACTCCCTGGAGGATATCGACAGGCTGTGAGGCACTGCTGATCTCACATTCCCTGTTTCTATTCTGTCCCGTCCAACATATGGCCAAAATTGACACCCAAACTGCCCCGTGCTCCAATTCCCCTGTGCTGTGTCGCCAGAGAAAAGTACATTTTTCCTGTGTTCGTTGCTTTAGCATTTAGCATTTAGATCTGTTACATCAAAAAAAATCTTATTATTTAAAAGTACTAAATAAAATTTAATGACAAAACCTTTTTACAGATAGGTACATCTTTACGAGATGAATCTAACGAACCTAATTAATCTATATTTTGTTACAGTGATGCTACAGTAATACTACAGTAACCAGCGTCTAATCACGGCTTTAGACCAGGGATTCTGCAGTTAGTTTTGTAATTAAATTTTATTTAATACTCTTAAATAACAAGATTCTTTCCTCTAAATTTTAGACCGCATGCAACGAACATTATAAAAAAAAATTGAGAGTCAGACACATCGTTCAATACAAGGAAGTTTATTGATTTTTTAGCAGCGGTATAAATGTCCAAATTGATGGTACAGTAACTTGGAACGAGTAGTAGAAATAATCAGGGAGCCATTGTTCAGACGGTCAAAGCAGGCTTGAAGAAAATTGACAAGTGACGTGCCATGATGATGGGTGTTGCAATACATTGGGCAGTTGAACGCTGTAGAGAACGGAAGACAGGCAGTTGAATGCAGATCATCATGAGTTCTTGCCTTGGGACCGTAAGCGACCTGTTTTCCGTTGCATGTCTCAAGGCTTTTACTCTTTGACATGAAGCCTCGCCGATCTTTTTTGTGCAAATGTCGCAGACGTGCCCAGAAAACGGTGGACTTTGGCCCAGGCTCTGTTTGTTTCTCCATGCGCGAAAGAGAAACGCATGAATGCATATCTCACATTCCCTGCTTGCAGTGTCCTTTGTACACCTACACATGCTGCTACTACTCTCAGAGATAAGCACAAACAAGTTCCAATACGTACTCCTACTTCGCCGGCCTTCCTTGTGTACTCTAGTACATGAAGCTCCTGCTAGAGTCATCTCCATCGCACAAACGGGGTGTGAGGTTCATGATCCTTTTACCACCAAATGCATCCCTTCATCAGAGAAAGAAAGGATAGGCGGGCTGACAGCAACTGCACAGTTAGCCCCGTCATCATGGCTGTAGCCCGGCCCATACGGGTACAGCTCGGTTTCTGAGGTCAACATGTCAAATCAGATTAAGAATCCAAATCTTGCGGCCAGTGTTTGCTCTTCCCTTTTCAAACGGAGCCAAAGAATCCAAATCCATGAGATGCATGAAGCCGAAACCAGAGATTTCATTGTACTTGCATCTTGTGAGATCCAAAGAATTTGGTTCTGATAATCTCTTTCGGTCAGTTCAAAAGTACTAGTGCTCTCTTTTGACGCATTTTTTTTGGTTTAGAAAGTAGAGTAGTCCCATTTGAAACTGAATTCATTAGTTCACGATAACTCATGAGAATCTCTTGCAAGAAACTGAAGGCAACGGCGATGCCAAGAAATGCACACCAATGCCGGTCATCATTAGTTCATGGCTTCATGCCTCGGGACAGTAAATCTGTTCATAGACCAGGAAGAACATTTGAGTTGACAGCAAGACTTTGCAAGACCCTACGCACTGTAGACTCTACAGGCCACTTTTCTAGCCGTAATCGAGTACGCAGGTTAAATGCCTATTGACTTGTTGGCGCTGGATTCCCCATTGTTGGCGCAAGTATACGTGGCATGATCAGGGTTAAGCTAACCTCGAGCAGTCGAGCTCCGCCATTGATCTGTACTATAACAGTTTGTTACTCCGTAGTAATCTGCTACTAGTTATTGATGTACATTGTTCATTAGCGTAAGCTGGTTCATTTTCATACAGATCAGAGAGAGAGAGAGAGCATGGAAGGAAAGCGAAGACCGAGAAGCAAGAAGAATGATTGCGTATCTTTGGACCTTCCCTGAAGTGCGTCATCAATTCATCACCATCATCACACTTTCTTGACAGCTGCCTACCACAGCTCCCTCGTGTCTGCAGCCGCGGAAGATGGAT
The DNA here is from genome assembly GCA_007726485.1 of Eragrostis curvula. NCBI lineage: Eukaryota > Viridiplantae > Streptophyta > Magnoliopsida > Poales > Poaceae > Eragrostis > Eragrostis curvula. The sequence goes on along the minus strand of CM017440.1, from coordinate 51,444,002 downwards.
GATGACGCCAAGCTGCAGGCAGACGAGTTCTCCTAGTACTCGATGAACACGATCCATGAGCTTGAAGGCTGCCTATAAATAGACATCCTCGCACACTCATCGCAGAACACAGCAAAACAGAGCTCCTCGTCCAGCCTCTTCCCACTCGTCACCTTCCCCTGCACCACTGCTTCGGCAAGAGGGGTGAGAAATGTAGTGCAAATAGAAGTTGTACTGTTATCTTGCCTTGTTGCTTTGAGCCTTTCCTTTCTTATTTGAAGCTTAATTTGTGTCAATGTCTCTTGGATCATTCCTTTCGGTACTGGTGTGTTTGTGGTATTTCTCCTTGGAATACTACTTGAACTAGACTTTGAGCTAGAAATGCATGCAGGCTTCTTTGCATATTTTCTTCTCCCCCACAATTTTAGCAACGTGCCTTTGAACAAACTGAACTGATTGCATTTGGGTTATGTCTGATTTCTCTTTTGTCTGTTCCGGGTGCTAACAATGGCTAACGGTGTTTCAATCTTGACTCGCGCAGCTAGTCTCGGTGTCCGGGTGTGATCGATGGAGCGGGCAAACTCGAACCTGCTGCTGCAGAACCTGTGCATCATGCAGCAGAACGAGGAGCTGCGGCGGATGGCGCGGAAGCTGGACCAGGAGAACAAGGCCCTCCTCTCGCAGATCCAGCGCAAGCACCACCAGCAGCAGCAGGCCGCCGCCGCCGCCTCATCCTCGTCGCCGTCGGCGTCCCAGCAGCATGTGCCGGGCGGCGGAGCCTCTTCCAGGCGGCGGCCACTCTGCTTCTGCCGGCGGCAAGCAGCAGCCCAAGTGAAGGGCTGGCTACCAGCAGCTCCTGCATGCATGCTTGAAGAAGACGGCGTGGAAGCCGTGCTTGTCTTTTGTAATTAGTGTGGTAGCTAGTTAGGCTAAGTGGAGCATGCATGCACCGTAGTTAGTGTCAGGGCCATAGTTAACTGGTGTTCGCAACAGTTAGGAACCGATCGATCGGCCGTGTCAGCATTTTGGGCAAAGTTGGCAGTGTTTTGTGGTTTGCTTGCTTTTTCATGTCTCCGTGCGGCTGGCTGTGTTGTTCCTCTAGTACTGTTGCAGTGTGATGGAGCAGTGTGGTTAACATGAGAAAGTTATCCGTTCGTTCCTGACCTGCGCTTTTGTGAAAACATAGTTTGTTCATCCATGCCCTCTACCATCTCTGCATGTTTGCGCAGTCGTTTCTTGCTCCAAAGTTTCACAATTCAATTTCTGGAAAATGAATTCCTTGTAGAAATTCGTTGCGAAGCTACTCTGCTACTGTGGCCGTGAAATTATAAACAGCTTTTCAAACTTGCTTGACCACGAGCCGTTCTTCTGGCAGCGACGTCATCCGCACTCGAGTGAGGCGATCCATCCGCCGTCCCATCCCCCGGATTAACTCGGTGCAATTGTCTCATGTTCGCTGCAATCATCACGTATGTGCAACAGCAACAGTGCAAGTGAAGCATTCCATTACTCCCTGTCATTTCACAAGCTAGCGTAGCATGCACGGCCGTGTAATCAAAAGTCCAAATAGGAGTCAAGTCCAAATAGGAGTCAACAAGGCGTCAGCGATGGATCAAAAGTTCAAAACCCATCAGAGTTGTTCATGCCCGGAAACCAAACATACCCAGCTTTCCGTTAAACTAAAACCGATGTCAGATCCCACCGAAAAAAAAAAACGAGGTCAGATCATCAGTTAGAGTTTACTATCTCTGGATGAAAACTCTATTCGTTAGGATAGAAAACTTGTTTTGCTAATTTCTTGTCCTTTTTTTTTAGAATTGCTAATTTCTTGTCCTAACGACAAGAATACTAAGCTGGAGGTATTAGTACAAATTGCAGAACCCCGTCCGGCGAGCAAGGCCAGATCCAGTCGGTTGTGGTTAGTGATGGACAAATGAGCCGGGTCAAACGGGCGGACACGAAGCATGCAATTTTTAGTCTGGTCCGAACACGGCACGGCACGATGAATTTTGGACCCGGCCGGCACGGCACGAGGGTCGGGCTGTGCTATGGGCCGAGGTGCGGTCCAATGGGCGGCACAGCACGGCACGATTAAATTTTATTAAATATTTTTTTAATTTATATGTGTTTAATTTAGTAGTCTTAGTCTAGTGGTAAGTGCATTTCTTCTTATCCATGAGGTCTCAAGTTCAATTTCTCTTAGTAGCACCTATTTTTGCACCATTTAACACTAAATTCATTGAAAAATGACTAAATGTCTGACATTTAAAATGGGCTGTCGGGCTAAATAGGCTGGCCCAGCATGATTTCTCCATTGCATGGCACGGCACGGCAGGAAATAACACCGGGCCGTACCGGTCCGAAATAGATTCCGGCCGTGCCTTTTCGGGTCCGGACCGCCCATTTGTTATGGCTGAGTTGGACCCAGACTTCCCCGGACCTGATGATCGCGGAAGCCCAACATTAATGCAGCCCAGAAGGAGCCTGGCGGCCTGTGTCCTGTTAGTCAGGCTAGGCCGTGTCTTTTTTTTTTTCCTTTAGCCCACGATAATTGGTAAGTTCTTTATAATACGATTTCTGGAATATAATTATTTTTTCATTAGCACTGAGAAATTAAGCAACAATTTTTATTGTTATTAAGAAAATATCTCTATTTTCAGATTTCATATACACACATTTCCGTCTTCAGTTGAGTTACAACCATCTCATGTGATAAGGCAATTTCAACCCTTTTTCTCCTGTCAACTCCAACTCTTAGCCTGTATCAGTAAATTTGCAAATGAATATTTTAATAAAACTAATACAAGAAAAATGTATTTAAAAAACCTATAGAGAAAGATATTTGTGACCACAGACGGAGCTTTCCCTCGTCCCAAGAGGGGCCTTGGCCCCCTAACCCTAACATTTGATCACTCTTGTACGCTCTCTCTCTGTTTCAATTTGTTTGCATTTCTAGCATTAAAAACTTTTGCAAAATATTTGCAGTTGTCACTTCTCGATATGCACATTTCTCTCTTCTCTCTCTCTCTCTCTCACACACACACTCACTTCGTCTCTTCATTCTCATTTTCCAATGCATCACTGACTCAATTTCTTTCACCTTCCGCTTCTCATAGTTTTTTTTTTTTTTTTTTTGCACCCATCACCTTTTTTACATTTCCTTAAGTCACATGACCAAAGGTAGAAATGCAAACAAACTGAAACGAAGGGAGTATTAAACATTAATATAGCAATCTAAATTATTAATTATCTTGTTTGGATTCAAAAAGAGGACTAATTTAGCCTACCAGAGGACTAATAGTAATCTTTGTTAAAGAAACCCAACTAACACAGACTAATTGTTAGCTGATCAATTAGCTTGTCTCAAAACAATGAGCTGACTAATAGCTGGTCCGGACTAATTGTTAGTTCCCATAAATTAATCAGGGCCTTACTTGCAAGATTTAGTTCCCACTCCTAAAAGTTGATTACACGGCTCCCTTGCCTCGGTCCGAATGTGTTACACAACATTTCTTCCTAGAAATATTTCAGAACATCTAGGAAGTAGGCAGCCTACTCTACCGTGTCACGTTTGTCACCTACCGCGCGTACGTAGCCCCGGGGACACTTCCCAACCATCTTTACCAAGACGGTAGAACAAACTCACCCACCCTGACACGATATCTCACGCGTGCAAATCTTCGTACCTGCAAGCAAGCTAATAAGCATCATCATATATAGAGTGCCCTGCAACGCACGGTTCCAAAACCACAAACATGACAGACATGGAAGCCACCATCGTCAGCGAGAACGATGCGACGGTGTCAAGCAACGGCCAGAAGCAGGCGACGGCGGCGGCTATTTCCGACGACGACGACCTGTTCGAGCTCGACATCGCCCGCCTCAGCCGCCGCGACGACGATCATCTCCGCCGCAACCGCAGCAGCCATTGTGCTGTTGTTCCTGACGACGACGACGACGGAGGTGGCCATGCGCTGCTGGCCAACTGCCTGCTCCCGGTGAGCTCGGTGAGCAACGCGGTGCCGGTCACGGCGAGCAGCATCGCCTCAACGTCGTACCCGTACTCCGGCTACCACAGCTCGAGGAGGCTCTTCACCGGCGGCGGCAGGAGGTTTCTTGGACGGTCGGCGAGGTTCTGTTTCTCGAGCAGAGGATTTGAAACCATGGGGAACTACTTCCAGAGATACTGAATCGCTGATCGATCAGTAATATGTGAAATTAAGTTATTTTCTGGGTTCTGATCTAGTGTTACAAAATGTGAATAAACAGTGGCTTAAAGCCTGAAGAACCAGGAAGTGCTCTGCAACTGCTTGGCAATGAGATTGTGTAAATAAAGAAAATCGTTTTGACTATAGTTGTTTATGGAGTACAAAGGAACTCGTTCCACATCTGAACCTGAACACTTCAACATGGGCTCAAATCATTTAATCGTGGTATCTTAGCACTTTGTATGTAGCTCAATAAATTTTGGAATCTCAAGAAATGCGTGGATATAGCTCGATTATCGTAGCAAAGTGAGAGATACACAGCTCTCAGTCCTTATACAGACCGAATACAACTAGTGGGCCTAACCCCTTGCAAAAAAACAGAATATAACCAGTGGGCCTAAACCATTCGAACTTTGAAAGGCCCAAGAAGATGCTTGTTGCAGCGGGGCCCGGTGGAGGTCTTGAAATAGGCCCATCAATGGACAGCCCAGTTTCCTTCCTATATGCACGGCGTACGTATTTGAGCTGGTGTACGTATGGATGTTTCCCTTAAAAAAAAGAGGCCATTTCTGCAGAACTCAACTCGGGGGCGGCGGATGGCCGTTGCGGTCTCGCGGGTGGATCGATGCCGGCGACCCCGGGCGTCCCGCTATCTTCTGCGGGAGAGCGGGGAAGCGCCCTGGCGCCATTCTCCAGAGGTTGCTTCCTCCAAGATGAGGGCGGCGGTGCCCGGTAAGGATCGATTCGCCCAACCCTCTCCTCTCTCGGGTTCCCGACCCGAGCTGCATCCTCCTGTCCGGTGCATTGTTCGGTGCTTCTGGTTTAGCGGTTCCACTCTTGTGCGTGTCAGGCAGCGCAAAGGATCCTGGATTGCGACAAGTGCCAGCAGATTAATAGGAATTTGTTAGTTTGTTAGCAGATTGTATTAGCATTGCTTCTTAATATTGCCTCCATATTCCGCAGCCATAACATCTGTGGCATCATGAAAAATATATGGAAATTGGAACCATCACTATTTGAACTAAGTGGAGCAATTTTCACCTCTGCATCATTGATGCAATGGGTAAAACTTGGGCCAGTCCCTAGTTAAATTCAAAAGACTATATTTTCCTGGTTTGCTTTGATTTTTATGCTAGAAAATTAGTACACCCGTTTGAACAAAAAATTGAGTCTATTCATTTCTTTCTTGTCCAGAATACATGCAAGGATTTAGTTTGTCTTAAGTCTTTTGTGATGATTGATGAAATGATTTGCAGTTGAATCATGCCGTGGGTTAACTTGAAATGGTATGATTTGATAAGTATGCACTTTCTTGTTAATTCAAATGTAAGGGGTTTTTTTTTTCAAGCATCTGGGTCAGGGTGAGATAAGCTCCCCACCTTGTTCGAATGCAGAGATTCCTTGCAATACCTGCGTTTAATTTTTCCCCTTGTTTGTTTCAAGCTCAACGCTATCACACAAAAAAAAAGGCAATGTCCATCATTGCTCTAAGGTCTAAAAAGGAAGGTGATGTGATGGCCAACTCTAACTAGTACTGATGGCCTGAACGGGTGAAACATGTCTGGTCAACTTATTGCATAGCTTTGATTTTATCAGTGGATAGAACAGTTTGTATTTCAGTCTAAATCTTACTAAGATTATCTATATTCGCATGATTGCTATTGGCTGGATTGCGTGTTTTCATAATATTTCATCTTAGGGTAAGCCTTCGTGACTTCGTCGTATTTTTATACCTGCTGGATTTGTTATCATGCACCTGTGGCCACTTAATGGTTATCAAGGAGAAAGTTCGATCAAGTTAAATCGTATTTGGCAAGTCTGCAAGGTTTGCACCGTTACTCCCTGTTCCCTTATCATCTCTCTGAATACAATAGAGATAGGTTGGACTGAGATAAGCAAAGAACCCCGCTCACTCTTGAGCCTGGAATTTCTCATGTTAAACAAGCGATGAAGGAAATACGAGAAAGTCACATACTCTACTAGCTTGATGGGCATAGATTGTGAATCGGTATACTTATATTGTGAAGAGGAAATTGAGTTCTGAATATATTATACAGTGTTTTAGGGTTGAAGATATTGATTGATAGATTGTACATGATCTTGAACCATAACCATGACTCATGCATACACGATCCTCAATCTTCCTTCTTACAAAACGATCTAATACTAATACAACCTGTAAAATGCATCTGATTTATTTGTAGAACACGATCATGCAATATATGAAAGGACAACTGAATTTAGAGAGAAGATTGGGATGGCTTTTCATCAGAACTTGGACAATGCGATCTGGAATTTTCAGCGCCTCCTGGCAGCAGTCTCTCTCTGGGCATTGAAATATACAGCAGCCACAGGGAGGCCAAGATCATTTTCTTGAGCAAACTGGCGGGTATTGAAATGATCCCTGAAGGATGGCACAGTTACAGACTGTCTGCGCTTCTGCTTGAAGAGCACAAAAATGAACCTGTGGATACCAATGTGGGGCTTTGGGCTCTCGTAGCTTATGACCTCTCGCCCTGCAGTTTGAACAGTTCATGATTATTCATTCAAAAGAACTAGTGGAACTTGGAATAGACTTAACTTTCAGCATAAAGAGCCTACCAAAAGAAGCATCTGTTGTCCCAGGAATATCAGTCACGATCCTGTTTATGTAAAGGGTAATATTTAGCCATATCAGTATTTTTATATAAGTATTCAGAAATTATACTGTTTTGTCTACCTGTAAGATGTCATGATATCATACTCAGTGACATATATTATTGTCTGGTTAATAAGTAAACACCAATTTGAAATAACTATTTTTAGATAAGAAATGCTGAAGATTACCAATGAAGGTGTTCCCTTTGGTATGGATCACTCGGTCCTGGAACATCAGGGTCTGTCATAACCTGAAATTTGAAGGATTATGGTCTTTAGAGAAGAAATAGCAAATATAAAGTATATGAAGTATGAAGCAGCCAGTTTTGAGTGAGTTTCTCTCTACCAATGTGAAGAAAGATCGTAAGTCACCCCCTTGGACTTCAACTCTTGGTTTAGATTGAACTACTGATGGGTAGAGCTCATAGCCATTGCAGACTAGCTTGTTTGAGTTGTAGGTGACTACCATCTTCACACATGGGTGAAAGGAGTCGAGAACTTCTCCAATCACCCGCCCAACAATAAGAGGCTCCACAGACCTAGACATGGATCAAGGGATAGGTATCTATATTTTGCTTAATGCTCTGACTACTTGTTGCAAGCTAACGCACTTAATGATGTGCCGTTGGCTGCTTATTGGTGCTTGGTAGAGGACCAGCCCTCTATTTATAGTGGCTAGAAGCCTGCCATTCGGTCATGAGATATCGTGAGGCATGTGTGTGTTTTAGTTGGGTATGCTGTGGATGTAACTGAAAAGGTCACCGGAGGCCTGTCCTACTTTTTCCCTAGACAACCAACCAAGAGTCTTGGTTCTTCTGCACCAGTTGGAAAAGAATCTATACAGGCCAATACTTCATGCATCTTCTTTCGTGTTCTAGGGATAGCCTCCTTTTTCCTTTTGTGTTCTAGTGTAGGATTATTTTGATCCTATGTATGTCCAACTATTTCTAGGACCTTTCTTTAATGTGTTTGAAAATTATGTTGCTGGACTATCTGTTATTGGTTGGGAACTGGTGGTCATCCTGATGCAAGTTCGGTCCACATGACATTGCACTCTGCAGTATTTGGTGCTTAATCACGCCATCAGATTATCATGCACCATCTCTGTAATTTTTGAAAGGAAAATCTAGTGAGCTTGAAGACAAATTTACATTACCATCTGATAATTCGAAATGATACTCATATACCATATTTAAAATAGAAAGCATCTAGATGAAAACATTCATGGCCAGTTAGTGATTAGGTGATTAGTGAGTATGCCTTTCTGGAGATAAATGGAAAAGGCGGAGGGAATATAACACTTTGGAATGATGCTTTTTTTTTTCCTTGGCCAAAACTATCAATTCATTTTTCTGTGTCTGATATGATGTTCTCTTGCAAAACATTAAGACCTTTTGATTGCTGATATTCTTATTCTCCTCTATTTTAATGATCCTTTTCTTATCCAGGAGATAAAAGAATTAAGGTACTAACTGTGTGGAAGTTTCTGCATCCTCAAATGTTTATCTTTCCAGCCTGAAATAATTGTTTAGGTGAGCCTCATTTAGCTTACTCTTTTTCTGTTAAGGAAATGAGAATTTCTTGAGTTCAGTTGCTGTTAGAATCTTTTCTGAAACTGTGATAACGACTGGATTACCATTATTTCCTGTTTATTCTGTTCTTTAGAGTTCTTTGGCAATATAGAATAAAGGACTGGAATGCAGTGCCATCGCCACTTCTTTATGTAGGGCTACTATCTAGTGCTGAGATGTCATTTCAGTCATAAAAAAGTTCATAGGTTCTTAATTCAGTTATTACAGAATCTCTCTAGGTTTCCATAAGTGGTGGAGCCAAGTACAGGTTAGTGCATTCTTCTATTCCAGTCTAATGCCATTATGCCTCTGCACTTCGTGCAAGTAGTAGAAGTATAGTCAAGTACAGCTTGGTGGCATTTTCTCGCTCCAGTCTAGTGCTATGATTGTTACTTGACACCTAGCTGGGTAGTGGAATCTCTCACATATTAGAGGAAATTACTTATTTGGCCTTAGAAAAGTTTCTGGTTCCTTTTTTTAGCCCAATCTGAAAAAAAGTTACCTATATGACCCAAATTGCAACTTTCATTCCTTTATTGGCCCTTCCGTCAGTTTTGAGTGTTAACGGTGTTAAATGTGTGCTGAAATGACCATTGTGTCCCTGACTTGAATAAAAATGTAAAAATTATTTTCGAAAATATTTAATTGTCCGAAATTTCAGAATAACATAATTGTTCAAGATTTCATATTACACAAAATTTCGAAATAATGCCAAAATTTTGTGTAATATGAAATCTTGAACAATTATGTTATTCTAGAATTTCAAACAATTAAATAATTTCAAAAATAATTTTTACATTTTTATTCAAATCAGGGGCACAATGGTCATTTCAGCACACATTTAACACCGTTAACACTCAAAATTGACGGAAGGGCGAAGAAAGGAATGAAAGTTGCACTTTGGGTCATATAGGTAACATTTTTTAGATTGGGCCAAGAAAAGAACCAGGAACTTTTCTTGGGCCAAATAAGGAATTTCCTCCACATATTATTCCAGCCAATGGTATTTCCATCAGTAGGAAATTCCATTGCAGTTTAGAGAACATGTTAATAACTTCTCGAATATCAACCCTTCATCGAATTTATCCCTGCTGTTTGCAGTGATTTTTCTCTAGATTTCAGTGACTCTCAAGTTATTTCTACTGAAGCTGCATATATCTTTAGCATACCCAAGTTGGGTAATGGAATCTGTCTCATATATTTTCAGCCAATGGTATTTCTGTAAGTAGGAAATTCCAATAGGTAATTTTGGTTTTTTTTTGGGGCAAAATTGCAGTTTAGCAAACAGGTATGAGTTTCTCAAATCTCAAACCCTTCATCGGATTTATCCCAGCTGCTCTCAATGACTTTTCCCTCTAAATTTCAGTGACTTTCAAGTTATTTTCCATTGAAGCACATACTCCTATATCTTTAACATACCCAAGTTCCATGTGGAATTATTTTCCATTGAAGCTGCATATATCTCTAGCATACCCAAGTTCCATGTGGAACTAAAACAATGCTAGACAGCTAACAACAATTGTCACGCAGTCAAATTCTGACCCTGCATCTTTCGCTTGGTATTCTAACTATAGGCTAGTGCCTAGGCCTCTAGGACAAGTCTCACATGTTGGCAAGATCACCAGTGAACGGAACTACCATTTTTGTTTGAGACATGAGTATTTTTCTCTAGTTAGCACTAGCCCTGTACAAAAACAAGAGAAGTACTTAGCAAAAACTCAATGAGTCTTGACAGTCTTGTATGTGTCTAGGGCATATAAACTATTTACATCCATGCAGAAGCAATGGTTTACTTGGTCGTTATCGAAAACCGTTATAAGACACATTTGAAGTGCCTCGGCAAAAAGGAGCCGTCCCCTGAGGCTGAGTCCCTGAACAAGCAGAGTGACAAGTAACCAACCTGAATCCATCCTGGCAGGAGGATCATTGTGGGCCAATGTGGGGAGGCAATTAGATATTCAGATCATAACATGAAGACTTCAGAGGAAGAAGCCATGCTCCAACGAATCTCCATAGATCAAGGTGTCCCCCCTTGACTGAGTACGAGTCAGTATCCAAGAACACAAGATAGCGCTCAAAAGTTGTTATTGTGGAGATTGACAGGGGACGTATTCCGTGCAGATTGGGCTCATGGATGAGGGCGGTCAACGGCCAAAAGATTTGCAGATATTATAGATCTTTATTTACATCACTTGGCGGCATGCTGCAGAATATATGTTCGTATTCATATTTCTTCCCCCACAAAAAGGAAGAATGCTGTATCGAATGCTCAATGCCGACACATTATACACTGCATTGAGCGTTTTTATGTTGAGGTAATGCAGCATCAGTAGTCAGCTTTCAGCTGGTTACTGCTACTGATAATTATTTTAGCACTGATTTCTTAGAACTTGGCACCAATTACTGCTAAAGATAGAATATGTTAATACATATCAATTTAGTTAACATTAACTGGATATCAAAGTCCTTGCATTTATTTATGTCAAAATGTAGTCTGCCAATAGTTTTTTCTTTTTTCCCTTTTCTTTTTGCAAGTAGCCTAAACTACTGTTGAATTCGTTAGGAACTTGAAGCGCATGCCCCAATTCTTGTTTTCCTATGAGACTTTAATGTTTCTTTGAAATATCGTAGAAGGCAATCAGATTATGAAAATTGTCCGTCCCAATTTTTTAGCAAAACAAAGGAAATTACTGACCCCAAAGAATAGCAGGACATATGTTTTGGGCTGTATCGAGCCCATGACAACGACGAGCTACACTTAAGCCCTGTTCCAAACCTCTAGGGATAGCAATTAGCAGCTAAAATTCAGGCTGTTCGGCAAGCTGTGGCTATAGCTGCAGAAAAATAACTATGAACACTGTAGCTGCTGCTGAAACACTGTAGCTGCTACTGAAGAAATAACTGCAAACACTGTAGCTGTTGCTGCTGCCTGCTCCCTGCTGCAAAACATCCGAATAGGTTGATTAGCGGCAGAGGTTTGGAACGGGTCTAGCTAATGCCTGCGCTAACGATTAGTCGATACCCAACTAACGATTAGTCGGCAAGCTGCCTGACCCTGCTAAACTCAGCTATTTTTTAGCTAGTGGCTGTTAGCTGGATAACTATTAGCTTTAGAGGTTTGGAACAGGGCCTTACTAAAGTTGTGGCTGTACACTCTCTCTCCACGATTGCAAGGAATCAACAACAGATGTACAGAGCTGGGCTTGAAGAACTGTACTGGGATCCATTCGTGTGATGCCGTTTGGTTTGGTTGATGGCTACCACGCAGCCACAACTCCGGCGCCCAACGACGCCACGTCAGGGTTGGTTTCGCTGTCAATGTTCACCGAAATGGCAGCTTCTTGAGCTACCGTTTTGTTTGCCATTGCCATCTGTTATGTACTACTACTACTATGTACTATCACTGTCCCTCTACTTTGGAGGCTCGATACTTCATGTTACCAGCACAACACATTCCGTATACCAGCACAACACATTCCGTAAGACGGGAGATTCCTTTCAGTACTCACTTGCAAGCGAAGAAATGGTACTCACTTGCAAGCGAAGAAATGAATGATGCTGCCGGCTAACTGACGGCTACCAGATTTTCTGTTGTCCACTGCCACTGAGCGAAGCCACGAAGAGACGACAAGGCGTGTGTACGTCCACAACACCATGACAAATCTTATCTCTTAGGGGGTGTTCGTTTCCAGGGCTCTAAATTTTAGAGAGATCACATTAAATTTTTTTTTATTATTTAGAAGTATTAAATAAAGTTTAATTACAAAACTAACTGCAGAACCCGGGTCTAATTCGCGAGACGAATCTAATAAAGGTAATTAAGCCATGATTAGATGATGATTACTGTAGCATCACTGTATCAAAACATAGATTAATTAGGCTCATTAGATTCGTCTCGAAATGAGCATTCATCTGTCAAAAAAAATTTGTTATTAAATTTTATTTAATGCTCATAAATGATAAGATTCTCTTTCATTTTAGAGGTCTAAAATTTAGAGGGGTAAAACGAACGAGGTCTTTTAGTATTATTCCCACTAGTGACATCTTGCAGCTGCAATCCCTCCACACGAGTTGTTGATGCGCAGGCTGGACTATTTGCACTCAGCAGACAAGAAGGTTCCGCACTACCGTCACCCCAGATCCCTGCCTCTCCTCCATGGTGCATGACTGCAAATTTGCGGTTCTGCAAAAAACAGTAAATATTGTTCAAATTCACATTTCTATTGTTTGCTGAAACAGATAGATCCAGGTTCAGATAGTAGAAGTTATAATGACAAGTCATATGTCGACAGTACAGTACCATGCCAGATGTGAAATATGTATTAAAAATAATTTGAGGGGTCCCACCTGATGCAAAGAGGCCACCAGTGGAATAAAGGACAACCAATAATGCTTGCTTTGCCTTGCCACTCAAAAGCTACCTTCGCACCGATCTTCTCGCACTAGAGCACCAGAGTACCAGATCTTGGAGAAATGGCTCCGAAGCTGGCCTTTGTTTTGCCGATTGTGCTCCTCGGCTGGGCATTCCAGGCGATTCTCCGGCCACCTCCCACAAAACTATGTGGTTCGCCAGGTGGGCCTCCTCTGACATCTCCCAGGATCAAGCTCAGGGACGGAAGGTACCTTGCATACCGAGAAGATGGAGTCCAGATAGATAAGGCCAAGTACAAGATCATCACGGTACACGCATTTGATAGCACCAAGGATATCCCCTTGCCTGTTTCCAAGGTAAAGCAGACAGCACAACTAGAAGTGAAATATCGTTTTAGTTCTTCATATTGGCTTACTAGTTTATCGTTTCTTTCTTTGTCACTTCAGGAGCTTGTGGAAGAATTGGGAATTTACTTCCTTGGTTTTGACAGAGCTGGGTATGGGGAAAGCGACCCCAACCCTAGGCGGGATGTTAAGAGCGAGGCACTGGATATTGAGGAGCTCGCAGACCAGCTGGGGCTTGGGCAGAAGTTCTATGTCTTAGGGGTCTCAATGGGAGGATACTCAGTATGGGGATGTCTCCAGTATATACCTCACAGGCAAATTTAAGCTCTTAACCTATATTTTACTACAGTATGCAACTTTTTCAGAGATATAAGCTACATTTGGTGTTGGTGCAGGCTTGCAGGAGCTGCATTAGTTGTGCCGGTTATCAACTACTGGTGGCCTTCTTTCCCAGCTGAATTATCAAGGCAAGCTTTCAAGAAACAAGTCCTTCCAGAACAGAGGACACTCTGGATTGCTCACAACATACCTTCATTGCTATACCTGTGGATGACCCAGAGGTGGCTTCTCTTCTGCAGCAGCCATGCGCAATCCTGAAATATTTAGCAAGCATGATATGGAGGTTCTTCAGAAGATGATGGCAATGCCAAGAACCATGGAGGTAAACCTCAGCCTCAGATTTATGTAGAAGAAAGACTGCACCACAAGAAATACTAGTTACAAAAGTGGGTTAACTAAAGTTGTCATACGAGTACTTGCTTCCTGTGTGTTCACACGGTAGAGGCAATAATGATATATTAATGTAATTACACAAAAATTACAGGAAGAGAGAATATCAAAAGAAACATGTGTATTCAAACTTCAAAATTGATACAACACAATGTCATAACTAATAGTCTAACACATTTTAAAATCTGTTGACACAATTGTTTTGCTTCTGCATTTTTTCAGAACAAATCAAGGCAGCAAGGAACTTATGAATCAATCCATCGTGATTTACTTGTCGCTTTTGGAAGCTGGGAGTTTGATCCAATGAACATTACCAATCCGTTTCCTGGAAATGAGGGTTCTGTACACATCTGGCAAGGATATGAAGATAGGTTGGTGCTTGTTGAGCTGCAACGGTATATTTCCAAGAAGCTTCCATGGATCAAGTATCATGAAGTCCAAGAAGGTGGCCATATGTTCATGCTGGCAGATGGATGGACCGACCGAATTCTCAGGGCACTTTTGGTAGGAGAAGAGCCTTCAGAAGTGTGATTGTCAATACATTTTCAAAATGATGAGAGCTACAGCTGCCAGCTGATATTAAGTTTACCTTTTTTTTTTCACTAAGTTGTATTTATTGAACACCAGGATCAGTCTAATTCAAAAGATGAGAGAGACCTAAACCCTATTTTTGTCCAAAATCGCTATCATCTTAGATTGTGTCGCCAAACATTCAACATTTTCATTATTATTTTAAAAAATATCTAGCTTTGTCACACGAATCTTACGTCAAAAGAGTCGTCATCCAAAAAACATCAGAGTTGCGCATTGGAGACTGTATTGGCAACATAATCGTGCAAATGAATTGAACCGGAGGTAGCACTATACAGCAATTTCAGAGGCGCGGCAGAGAAAGCAGAACAGAAACATGAAGGATGATCCAATCCACAAGGTCGAGCCTAGAGCTATGGAATGTTTCACAAAGCAGAAAACTGGATAAAATTCAACAACTATAATAGGACATACGGCAGGTTTGCACTGCAAGTCCAACCTGTGGTCTTTTGAAATCAGAATACCAATAGGTGAAACAATAAATGATGATCTGGGCTCACTTAAAGAGCCTTAATGGCTTTTTCCTGTCAAGTGATCTTGCAAATTTTGTTCGTGTCAATAACAGTAGGGACATAGCTCCTCAACATAGCTAACAGCCTAATATTAAGAAAGATATAAACTTCTTGTTAAATGATCCAAAAAATGAGAACAGAGTTGCATATCTGACAGCTCTTGTATTTGACTAATGCCTATGCCAAAATTGATGGTGATACAAGAATTATTCATTAAAAAAAAAACTTGGTATGCTTTTACCAAGACAAATCCTATGTATAACCGAAGAAAACTCAATCGCAAAGGCCCTCAGTCATTTACCATTTGAGACAGTAGGTATATGGAATGCATAGTCGACAGGTTTCCACTTTCCAGTATACCTTGTCAAATAAAGAACACAGGGGACAGAACAGGACCATGAAAGTTTTGTTAGAAACAGGAGAACGCCCCATCTCCCAGTTTCCATCCAAACATATCTCCATGAGTATCATACCCAAGGAAAATACCGTGCGTCAGTTTAAGCAGCAAGAGGATAAATGATTGTGGGCAGCTACTCATTTGGAAATCACCCAGCTACTTAACTCAGATAATATCATGCCAAACTCTTCCTTTTTCTTCTTTGGAATGGAATTGCCCCCAAACTCCCTCTATCATCTCCTGAGCAGTAAGAGGAATGTGCTTATTGCTCATTTGGAAAGCACCCAGCTTCTTAACTCCTGTTTCCCCCCATTTTTGAAAGATATTGTCCCCGAACTCCAACTACCGTCTCAGGACTGAGCACAAATCTAACGTGCTTTAAGAAAATGAGCTCAGTACCACTGACGAAGAGAAATACGCATCCAGGAGAAAGTTCTTACAGGGACATATCGGCAACGCAGGACAATAGTATAATCTTCACAGAGACCATTCTATTCACCCAAAACAACATTTTCCAAGTATTCAATTGCATGGTGCATGCGGCCTTCATCAAATCCCTTAAACAAGGCATTATGTGTGCAGCAATCTGGTTGGATACCATTCTGGTGCATTGCATAATACAATCTTATTGCATCCTCCCACTTGCCTTCTTTACAGTTCCCATGTATCAACAAAGTATATGTGTATTTGTTTGGCTCCAATCCCCTTTCCAGCATCTCATTAAAATGATGATATGCCAAGCGAGTTCTGCCCATCCTGCATAGCGCATGTATGAGCACATTATAGGTTACTTCAGTAGGCTCAACTCCTTTCTCCAGCATCTTCTGAAACCAACCATATGCTGAATAAAGATTTCCTCTTTTACAATATGTGTGAATAAAAACAGTGTAGGTCACAACTGAGGGTAGCAAATGGCACGAGACCATGTCATCATAAATTTCCCTTGCTTCTCTTAGGAGTCCTCTCTCACAGTGCGCATGAATCAAGCAGGTGTATGTGATACAGTCAGGCTGTAAACCATCTTTGACCATCTTCTTGCACAGCGCATAGGCATCATTCAGGTTACCAGTCTTGGACAGTCCAGAAATAAGTATATTGTATGTGACAGTATCAGAAGAAACTCCTTCCAACTCCATCACCTCCATCAACTGTAAAGCCTTAGAAGTATCTCCTAAGGTTAGCTCCACACAAATCCTTGTATTATATGCAAAGCAATCTGGCTGCAAACCTTTGCTCAGCATCTCATCAAAGTACCTTCTTGCCATATCAAGGTTCCTCACCTTACATGAACCATTCATCAGAATTGTATATGTACAAACATCAGGCAAAATGCCCTGCTCTACCATTTCCTCTTTGAATCTTTGAGCTTCCTCTAAATCACCTAATCTACAACAACCATCTATCAGACTGTTATACGTCAAAATTGTTGGTGCTAACCCTGCACGCTTCAAATCACCAAGCAACCAAAGTGCCTCCTTCAAATTACCTGTCTTGCAATAACAACTTATCAATGAATTGTACGTGATCACGTCTGGCAGCAAGCCCATTGCCCTCATCTCCATAAATTTCACCTCGGCAGCCTCTACTTGCCCACTTTTAAGAAGCCCATAAATCATTGCATTGTATGTCACCACTGTAGGCATAACGCCCTCACTCTCCATCATCAACTGCAAAGCTTCAACCTTTTTGACCAAACCCCTTTCAAAAAACCCAGTGATAAGGGGGTTGTAAGTGAAGGATGACGCTTTCTTGGACAGCCGCACTCTGTCAACCAGCTCTGCCGCCTCCTGCAGCTCACCATTCCTGGCCAGCCAACTGATCACAACGTTGTAAGTGACATCGTTCGGTAAGCAACCAGTCCCCTTGGCTTTCATCTCCTTCAGCAGCTTGGCAACCTCATCCCTCCTTCCCTCCTTGCAGTAAGAGTCCAGCAATGTGTTGTATGTAACAATGCTCGGCTCAATTCCCAGCTGGAGCATCTCCGCATACACAGCACGAACGTCGTCCCACCTTTCCGCGTCACGCAACACACGCAGCACACGGTTGCAGTCCTTGACGTCAGGGGCTACGCCATGACGAGCCATCTCGCGGAAGGCAGAAAGGCAAAGCGTCGAACAGGTGGTGGGCGCGAGGCTGCGAGCTTCGCATTCCGTTGAAAACTCGGTGGAAAGGCGTAAGAGGAGGCCGAGTAGGGATCGGCAGTAGGGCGAGAGTGGATGGGAGAGGAGGAGGGACAGGAGGGGGATGAGGAGGCCGAGGCGCAGGGCGCGGAGGGAGACGGGGTAGGCGGCGCGGATGTGGTTGGCCTGCGCGAGCGGGACGAGGACGGCGGCGAACGCGGAGGCGGAGCGGGGGAAGCCACGCGGGGTGGTCTCCGCCCACCGGAACAGCTGGCGCGCGAGGGCCGGGAGGCCGCGCAGCGCGGCGTGGACGTCGCCGGAGGCGAGCACCAGACGAAGAGGCTCCGGCGGTGGGGGATCAGAGGCGAGTAGCCCGGCAAATGGGTCCTCTTTGGAAACCGGCAATGGCGAAGATACCAGCACCGGCAGGGAGGAGAACGAGGAGGAGAAGCGGAGGCCGGAGATAGCTGCGACGGCGGCGGCGGCTACAGGAGCTTGTGATTTGCAGGACGGGATGTTGAATAGCATGGATTAAGGTTGTAGTCCTGCCGGGCGACGCCCCGCCATGAATGACGGCGCGGCGGCGGCGAGGAGGAGGAACTCGCCGCAATGATGGCGGCGGCGGCCCACCAGATTCCGGCGGCCGTACGGGGTCGAGGGCGCCCGCAGGCCCGCGGCCCTTGACCTGGTGCGGAGGGTGGATGGAGGGCCACTACTGAGATGACCGGTGGGGGGGAGGGGAAGCGATGACAGCCGACCGGCGAGAGGCGGCGGCGGCGGCGGCTGTCAGGGAGAGGAGGCGCCGGGTTCGAGTGGGAGAGAGGGATCGGAGGAAAGCGAGGCCACGTTAACCAGAACCGCTATGGCGCAGGCCCGTACAGGTGCGCGGCAATCTGATACCTTGGATGGTGCACCAAGATTCGTGCACGTCCATGTTTTGACTACGTCCACACTCTGCTAAGCTACACATGATTTAATCATATGTACATCTTAGTCCCAGTTTAAATCATACTGCCAATTAACATCATCATAAGCTGTAGAAAATCAAGCTCTGGGTACCTACCTCTGGTACAATAGAATGAGAGAATGGACGTTTAAACTCGTTCATCACATGTATATGAATCTTCATGTTAACGACACAAGCATTTTGCAGATCTCTAACATGTAAAGTGTTTTAACCTTAGAACATCGAAAAGAGCTATAAAAATCTCAGTGATAAAGTATCAAGAATTTAGATAGTGACGTCATTGAGACCTTAATGACTTGTTTATTTTTTGACGAGTTTGGTTTGTCCACCACGCCCAAAACTCTTTGAGGATTTTACAGATATATAATAATTTTGAATCAAACTTTATTGTAAAGGGACCATGTTCTCCCCCAAGTTGCAATGTTGCATAAGTTGATTGTTTAGCCTTGTGTGTGTGTGTGTGTGTGTGTCGTGTAGGCGTCTTTCTTCTCGCGCCGCACCGAGGGAATACAAATGGGCCGTGTTTATCAAAGTTAGGAGTAGCCCGTTGGGCTTAGGCTGGTGGCGTTACGAAGATTCATAGGCCGAATCAGCGGGCATTTGGGCTGTCCACTCAATCAGTCCGGTGAGATTCCCCTTCTCCGTCGCCGATGGTGTCGGGAGCAAATGGAGGGAGGACGAGGATCCCATTCCCACCCACCCATGGCTCCGAGCCTCCCACCCGCCCCAGAAGCCACGCGCGTTCCTCCCCTGCTCCAGGCACCACCCCGCGTAACTCCCAAGGTAATCCCCGAACGAACAACTTCGTCCTCCTTCGATTCCCTCGCGCGCGAAAATGCATGTACTTTCTTTCATGCGTGCGCTTAGCTCAGGTCAATGCTGTTCTTGATTAAAGATGTCAGCTTCTTTCGATCCGTTCCGTTTGCAATCCTTGGATCGGTTGGATCTTGGCCGAGCGATCTCGTCTAGTAGTTAGGATCTGTTTTCCTGGTTTCTAGCAATGTCGCTGTCTAAAACGGTGGAATTTCCATGAGCCACATACTCTGAAACCAAGACGGGTGGCTGCCGATGGCACATCAGACAACCAAAAACTCATATTTTAAAATTTTGTTAAACCGGTGTTTTTCTTCTTCCGTATTGTAATTGTTTTGCTGGATTGATAAGTGAGCACGAGTTTGCTCCATATGAGATGTTGGCTTAATCCTTATTAATGTGTATGGCCTTGAGTTAGGATGCTACTGATGTGAAAAATTTTCATTTTCTTGTGCCAAAGAGCTACTGATGTGCCGTATTCAAGGATTAATTGACCAAATCCTGCAGTATTTTTTTAATTATATGCAAGTCAACTTTCACTCTCCATTTCTCACTAATAGTTGACATGAATCTTAAGCATCTGCTGATGACGACATTCATGCAGATTCGGCCTTGATAATGAAACAGAAGTGATTCTGATTATAAATACAACAATGGGGATATCCAAAGTGACTGGCATGGCGGCAACAGCTCTTCTTGTCACTTCTGTTGGTCTGTGGAAGATCGGCCTAAGAACTGTTACATTTCCTGTCCTAGCCACCTGTTTTGTTGCCTGGATCGTCACTTTTGCATCCCATACAGCCATCAATGTACCATGGATCTTGGGGAAGAACTCAGCGGGTAGATTTCCTGTTTGGTCAATTATACTATTTGGTCCTTTCTTGATGCTTGCACGGTCATACGCAATGGTGAAGAGGTTCATGAGGAAGGAATCTGTGTATGACAAGATTGCCGAAGGCCTATATCTTGGAGGGTGGCCGTTTCTGTTGACACATTTGCCCCCTGGAGGCCCATCTGTTATTGATTGCACTTGTGAGCTACCAAGAAGTTCCTTTGTCCCGAAGGACGAGTACCTTTGTCTCGCAACTTGGGATACCAGAGCTCCAGCACCACACCAAATTGAACTCGCAGCACATTGGGCATGTGAAAAGAGATCTCAAGGGAAACCCGTTTATGTCCATTGTGCATTTGGTTAGTACTAATGTATCTCTTATTATACATTCACTTACAGTCTAATTTTTATCCTAATAGTTATACTATATTAAAGTTTTATGTTTTCTGCATATTTACATTAGGTCATGGGAGAAGTGCTTGTGTCATGTGTGCGATTTTAGTAGCCCTGGGCATAGCTGAGAACTGGAAAGATGCAGAGAATATCATCCGTGAGCGAAGAAAGATAAAAATGAATGCTCTTCACCGAAAAATTCTGGAAGATTGGTCCAAACTTCGACTTCCACAGAAAAAGGAAAATTAGGTGTAAGTTGTTTTATGCTTGTAGATACTTATTTGTGATGTTAAAGTCTGTTTGAAACACCATAAGGGTTTATTGTAAGTCTGAGCATTCTTCATTTTGAATAGTTTCATGCGCACAGTATTATTTTGAGAGATGAGATAATTCTCTTCCTTTTGTGAACTCTTCTGTGCAATTGCTAGTTTTGTGGTATAGTTCTCCTATGGGTAGTGAGTTACCACCTTCGATTCAGAACAGAATATCTGGTGCTTTGCAAGCACTTTCTAAGGTCTTGGTGTTTGGACCTTCTAATTTCATTCGATTTGTTTTCCCTCATGGACCATCATCGGCACACACGCCGGTGACACGCTGGTACCATCAAAGACACAAGGGTAGCAGCGGTTACAGGTCCGCCAAACACAGAGAATAACCAAGGAATCAAAACTTTATGTGTGATATCCTTGCTCTCCTTTCATTTGAATCTTTAGCTGGGTTGGGAAGGTAGTTCTTCCCATCCTCTCGTTTATTGAATTTTGAACGGATGATATCCTCAAAGTTATGCTTTTAAGAAACGAGATAGGCGGATAAATAAATATACAATATTGGTGGATAGTAACAAAACGTGCTAAGATAACGACGTAGTCTCACCCTTTACTAGAAGCTGTGTAAAGTTATAAAGTCATACAAAATACCAGAAAGAGTCATTCAAACCAGCATAAATTGGCATGTTGGTTCTGTAGCAATACTGGAACCAATACGTGTAGAATTTCAAAGTGGATTCTTTCATCATAATGTAGGAATTGTTGTTTCGAGAATTAAGACTAGACAGAATCAAAATATCACGGAACTGGATGGCAAATCCCAGGTGCCATCGCCTCCAGTTAATTAAACAATTTGACATCCCTGGTAAATTTTCATGCAAGCTCTGCACATCCTCAGAAACAGCCCTGTTCTAAAGCTTCCTTCAAGCTCTACTGTGGCTCTAGTCATTACATCAAAAAGAACTTCTGTTCTAGTCGCTTTCTGCCTTTCTCTTACTCCTACGGTGAAGGGGTGAAGGTTAGTTCCAGAATATTTGGTGAATCAGAAGGCTTGATATTGGTCTTGGGATGGTTGTGCCACAATGCTTAGCACTCCACAATTGCCTTCATCTGCAACCATTATCCTGCAGGCAATACAAGCACCATCATTAAGTAGATAAAGGAAGTACCTATAAAAATTGATGTACAGCTATTCAGCTTATTCTCTTAGAGCCTTTAGAATTCAGTTACTTGGCTGAAGTTATTGAAATATCCAGGGACCATAGAAAATGACAGAGACCATGTTAGTGCTCATTTTTAATGTCAGACGGCATGGCCCCTTTTCTGCAATGGAGCATGGACTATATTTATCAATATGGTTGCTTGCTGACTTTTGATAGCTGGTAGGAGGGTGGTCCATTCCATGCTGATTTAGCAGGGCACATCTAGGTATATTTTAGATGCATCATCCGTGTGCAGAATTATGACTCAATCATATATCATGTATAGTTGACTTTGTCCAATTATCATGAATACTACCTTCAACAACTAAAAGGCTGCGTACTTCGCTCTTAAACCAACTAAAGGTAGGGAACCGTGGTTGGAATTGAACGGTGCTTACTCTCGAGGGCGAGAAGCCCAAAGCGAGCTTAGAGCGCGAAGTCGGTTGTGGTACTCGCCAATGGCCAAGAAACATCGAGCTGCCTGCCTCACTGTCAGAATCCTGTGCATCTGATGAAGAGTCTGCTGCCTCAAGTTATCAGCCTGGAAGTGACACAACTAGTTTTAGCATAGTTTCAGGAACATTCTTTTTAGCATATTTACTAATTTAAGCAGTTGCTACTATTCAGCAAAATATTTTCAGAGGCACATGTTACGATACAGATGCATTTTGAAAAGGATACAGTAACATTCTTATATGCTAATCATTTTTTCTACATGGCAGAGACTTCAGACATCAACATGCATGTTGACATAATGTACTAGATATGAGTGAATTGCAAACTAATGAGTAACTAAAATTTGCTGTCGTCTACAAAGGACAGTCCATTATTTTTGACACAATTACTGGTAAAACTGATGAGGTTTAATGTGATACAGGTATGAACAAGAAAATAAAGCTGCAAGGAATGCAGTATTGCTTCTACGATTTTAAGTTATTCACTTTTTATCTAGTGGTTTCATTGCTCATCTACAAAATTGAGTGAAACGAGGAATATCTTCCTGTCCTAATGTAGTATCTTCAAAACATGATCGAGATTCAAGGTTTGATAAGAAAACATAACCTGTATTACAAAGCCTTCAAGGTTAGACAGCTTGCTGAGTGCGAGGGCCATTTGACCCATGAAGCTCATGTCGGTTTCCTCAGTCAGAGATCCACCGGCCATGGTAGTAGCTAGAGATTGATGCAGCTGCTCCAGGCCCTGGGAGAGAGCTTCCTCCGCCTGTTGCGATGACTGTTGAAGGTTGCATATGCCTACTACTTGTTGCTCAGTCAGGGGATCCAGCAGGGGCAGCAGTGTCTGCAGCAGCATGAAAAAGTTTGTAATGCTTGAAAACGAGAAATGTACTCAAGGGGATGAGATCAGAATGCTTCTCATTTTCCTCTACTGAATAGATGGCTGAACTGTATTTTTGTCATATGTAACTGTCAAATGAGATCCATACTTGATGTAAGAACCGTAATTCAGCTTATAATCTTGGACGATTGCATTGTGCATGTACAGTTCAGGAAGTTCAATTTCAGATATTTTCAGCAACGAATGCATACCTTGAGCAGATCGGAGGGCCTGAACCCACCCATCCAGAGGAAGCAACGCTCAGCGGGGCTCACCCACACCCCGGTGATGAGGTGGAACACGTCGGACTTGGCCGCCGCGGCCTTGAGATGGAACAGCTCGTCGTGGTGGGTCAGGCTGTCAACGACGATAGCCCTGAGCTCGCCATCCTGCAGGTGCGCTTGCAGTGCGCCGCGCAGCTCAGCCATGCGCCGGCCATGATCATCCAGCCACCGTGCGTACTCCAGGTCGAACATTGCTGCACCTGGCCATGGATACCACAGCACAATGAGACAGCTTGGTACTAGTAGACTATACCCTCCAGAACACATTGATGACGAGAAGATTGAGAAATTGAAGGTACGTACCTGAGCTGGTGTTTGCACCTGGAGCTCCTCCCAGCAAGAGGCCCTAAACAAAGCATAGGAGTTCATCAGATTCCATTGGATTCAGATGACACTTAGTAGCCAGCTGGCAAAAGCATACGGGTAAAGGGTGTACATGGGCACGGGCTCGCTGGATGTCCTGTTCCATCTGAGCAAGCTTCAGCTTGCTGCTCTCAAGCTGCTGAATGTAAGCCTATGGCATATTGACAAAACCAACAGTCAAGAATTTGCAAACTCAATGCTAAAAAACTTAGCTCTCAAGCAACTGATGCTTAAGATATTCACCTTCTTCCGCAGCCGGCTTTTGCGTGCAGCTTCTCGATTCTGAGCAAGCCTTCTGATTGTCTGCTGATACAAAAAGAAGATAAAACTCATTATCTAGGATTCACATATACTTGAAGCACATCGTCAGTGTCTTGCATTATATTGCATTGCCATGAACATGAACTACTGAGAGCAGCAAGTTGAACAGGTAATTGAAGAAGCAAAATGGAGACCTTTGGATCAAGGGTCTTGCCAGTCCTATGAGTGGAACTTGTTGCCATATTCTGCATGTGTGCCAAGTGGACACAAAGAAGTCACAAAAGTGAAAACTAGAATAACAGTGATATTATTGAAGAGAGATGAAATAACAATTGCAATTCACCTAGTATGTCCTGGGGTGTGGTGTAAACAATATATAAAAGGATCTTGACATGCACGTTACATCAAGCAGAATAGAAAACAGTCCTGTGCAATTGGTGGAAGCCACCCACTCTTACAACAGACAAATCTTGGTTTTGCTTTTTGTTTATGTTGCTGTCGCGCCCTAATTTGCAAAGCTCTCTTTCGGTTAAGTGTGAATCAATCAGTTCATATAATATTTCCATCCAATATATATCTTGGCAGTTCATCAATTGACCAGAAAGTACCTAAAGCACCACTGACCCAAGGTGCAATTATTTAGGCATCATTTGGTGCATATCCATTAGGGCACGGTATTGCAAGCTAAAGACAACAATATTGTAAGAATGCTAACTTGTCTCCTATTGCAGCGCCAATGGCAGTACATGATCCATCATGCACTAACCTAACATATCCCCTACTAGAGTTATCCACACCTGAAGTAAAGACCATGGAGCTAGAATGACTAGTTCTTTCAGGAGCTAGAATGGCTAGTTCTTGTAGGCGAAGATGTTTCCATCATCCTACAAGAAAGCTCAACCGAAATCGAATTTTCAAAGATAAGCGAACATATTCTCAATACGCCTGGTGCTAACGGTACACAAACTCTCCGACTAGTGGAAGAGGAGGCATCAGGGAAGGAAGCAGAAACTTTCCTTGTTTCTATAGGGGCCTAGAGGTCAAAAGATTCACCTAACGTTGGGATTGGTGACATTGGGAGCAGCAAGACCATAAATGCCCTGGAACGATGTGTTCTTCCACCTATTGGAGCATGTAGCTACGTGAGCATCTTGGAAGTTGTGGCCTTGTGGGCTAGGTAGCGACATGACACCAGGATAGGGAACAACACACACACACTGCATTTTCATGATAACCATAAGAGACTCGATGCGGAAGCAAAAAAAACATCCAAGAAGAACACCAGTGCATCAAGAAACGGCAAGATGCGACCATTGATATCACAGAAACGCTACATACCTTGTGCTGCGGCTGCGGCTGCTGCTGCTGCTGTAAAGCTTGATCGAACTGGCTTGCTATGTTTGCTGCTGGTCCGTGCTGATCAGAGGAGTAGTTGCTGTTGTTCTTGCTGCTGCTTTCCGAGTCTGTGCTATCTGCTGTCACATTTGAACCCTCCGGCTGGCGTGCAAAAGATAAAGCAAGAGCTGAGACTCTGATCATTGTGAATTATATAATTCTGTACTTGTAGCTTGCCCATACCTTGGGTGTGTGAAGCGACCTTGTCATAGGCCAAGATGGGAAGATGTCCAGTGTAGGAGGCGGCCTTGCTGTAGCCGGTGCAGCTTGAGCTGTAGCAGCAGTGTGGAAGGCTGCAAGAAGATATCATAGGGGAGGAGGAGATCACGACAAGTATCCAAAGTACCAGAAGTGAAACAGAAAGGCTGCATTAGGATCACAAGGGAGGGAAAGTGGGGGCCACTAGGCAGTGAAAGTGAGTATGGAGCTTATTCCCTTTGAGCTGTGCATGCACTTGCAGAGAGAGCCAGGGAGTTGGTAGTGTGGTACTTGTACTACCATGTGGAGACTTGTTGCACTCTAGAGGGAGAAAGGGAAGGAGGAGGAGGAGAGAAAGGGTCACAAGGTGGTCACACCACACCAGTACCACAGTTGCTCAGTCCTGCAGCTCTTGCATGGTTGCTTTTGACTACAATGCCCTAACGTCTTGTAAAAGTGCCTCACAAGCTTGTGTGTTTTTTGCCTTGGACAGCCAAAGAGAGAGAAGGTTGCTGTGTATGCTTTTGGTCTTTGGTCACAGATAGAGGAGGGGAGAGGGAGGGAGAGAGATAGAGAGAGAGAGAGCGATTTGCGTACGGGTCATCTCTCCATGATGAGCTGTGGAGGTGCCTGCTGCTTGTTGAGGCCTGAATGTGGCAACCTGATGCATGAGAGCCTCTTCCAGTTCTCCGAAATAGGCACCTCCTCCTTGGTCGCTGCCAGGCATGAGAAACAGCAATTAATAACCGATTGAGTCAGGGCAAAAACGTCTAGTAAAAAAAAATGCTAGGCGCAAAGATTCTTCTTTACGTCAAGCGCAGGAAGCATGAGGAACGTTGAGGGAAGAAGACGACCAGTGTATGACGAACGAGATGAAATGGAGAGATAAATTAGGACCAAGCAACTCATAGACAAATTCTTCCTAAACTTGAAAAAGATGTGGAAGGGCCGCTCATGTATCTTGTTCATTTTGCAGAAAACATAGTTGCCAAGAGAGAAAATAGAGTACACAAAATAATCAGAGAGAGAGAGAGAGAGAGAGAGAGAGAGAGAGAGAGAGAGAGGTGTTCTTACAAGAAGTTTGCAGGAGGCGCGGAGTTCCCCATGGCGCCATGGAAGCCATAGTTGCCAAGAACACAAGGATCCCGCCTTGAATGACTTGAGCTACTGCTGGTCTCTCCCATCCTGAACTGCAACGAGATCCCGCCGTCTTGCACTTTCAGAACCTCAAATCCTTCTACTTGTCCTTCATTCAGGAATCAAAAGAGCATCGATCAGCCACGGAGAAGAAGATGGAGAGAGAGAGAGAGAGAGTTAGCAGACACATGTGAAGAAGATGGAGATAAAGAACGAACCAGGAATGAGATTTCTACAGCAAGCAAGAGAACAGACCGAGGTATAGCCACAGAACTGGAGCGGCCAAGCAGACTTTGACTGTTTCTGTTCTGAGTTGCTCTTGCTCACACGCACCTTCTTGATATATCTGACAGTGTAGTAGTTTCAGCTTCCATGTAGGAGCGCTAATCCCACTGTTCAGACGAAGTTCTTGTCTTTATAGGCTGCCTTTGCAATTTTGTTCTGCCCTACCTTTGCAGAGAGAGAAAGAGAGCGGAAAGCCTAGGGCCTTGTCTTCACTTGAAAACTTTTGTCATGAAGCCACAGGAATCCCAGGCTGCACTCTTATCACATTGGAACTGACTGCTCCCTTGAATTTCTTTTTCTTTATTTCGTACTGGCCCTTCTTTTTTCATGAGCTATGATACTTAATTTTCAATTGTTAAGAGCCGTGGAAAGTTCCATTTCTCACAATAGTGAGAACACGGTCCTTTGGCCATTGAATATAGTTATTCCTAAAAACAATTCCTCGGAGCAACTCGTGTTCTACTCGATGGTTCCATGTCAACTTTGTTTTTCCTTTACGAAACTACGGTGGGGGTTCCAGATCATCTTACCCCCTTAGACTTTGACCATATATGTGATCTTTTATTTTTTTTGTTTCAATAGCACCTATTACCTTATTATTCTAGCTACAAAAACAAATAGCATTATCATAGCAAACGAATAGCATAACCATTTGTTAGAGATTCCTTGCACTGTATGCTATCTTTATGTATTCACATCTTGTCGCCCATTACATATATATATATAACTTATTCTGTGGCAAAAAATTACGACATTTGTGTATTGTGATTTACGATATTTTGCTACGTGATTTACTACATTTTTACCATGGTTGATCTTTCAAACCATGTCGTAAAACTGTTTTATCGTAATTTACGACATTTGACTATAGTGATTTACGATAAATTTGTGATGTGTTTTACTAGACTTTTGTCGTAATTTTGTATGCGACACGTGTCCTCAAACATGATGTCGTAAATTTCGTTCAAATTGTTGTAAATTTCCTTTAAAAGAGAAGTGGCTATAGAATAAGCTATTCTATAGCCGGCTATAGAATATACTCACCCTATATATATATATATATATATATATATATATATATATATATATATATATATATATATATATATATATATATATATATATATATATATATATATACAATTCTATATATATATCTCAACATGCATTTTAAAAAATAAACGGCATAATGTTTGTTGCTCAGATAAAACTGATCAATAATACAAAGATAAAATTATATTATATTGAACAGACAAACAGAATTATCTGAAGCAAAAAGCTATGAAAAAAGGTAACGTATATCAATTGGCTAGTAAGTATGATGTGTTCTCTAGTATTCATGTGAATGCCCAACTATGTGAAAGTAAATGATTAATGAACCGGAGAAGTCAGAAATAAAATATTCTTTGATTTCTGATTTTAATTTGCTTGGCATTCCCCTGTTAATGAGTCAACATCCATGCCTTGTCAAACCATACCTAAACCAAGAAATCTGCAATCCTATCCATTTCCTAATTGGAGAGCTAACTTATTAAACTCCGAGTCCATTGTTCAGTCCAATCAGGGCTTGTTTTGGTACCTAATAGGTTCACTTGTCGTTGATGTACTGGACAGAGGCTCCTTACTAATTTGTAAATGATTCAAAACATATCGGTGCAGTACAAGAGTAAACGAAAGCAACACTGCGTGTAAACGTGTATAGTTGTTGTCACTACAAGAAATGTTATGATAGGTGACGTTTTATTTATGTCATAAAAACTGAAAATTTTGTCATTTGCCACACTCTGTGACGATTCTGTGACGAAAATCAGATCGTCACCTATCATGCGTGTTTAACCATGTTCTGTGACAAAAAATTATGTTTTCGTCACAAAACTTTGTGACGATCCTTCATTCGTCATATCTCAAAACGTCACAAATTCTAATATCAGGCAGCCCAATTGTGAGATAAGCCCAATTAAAAGCCCATCAGAAATATCAGCTCGGATCGCTTTGAGGCCTACATATTTTTTTATCTGGCCCACTATTTTTGCCTCAGCCATACCAAATAGTCTTCTGATACAGCCCATTTTCTCTTTTTTTTTCTGTTACGATGGCCTGGGCCAATTCGAGAAGCAAGCCCAAAATATTTTCTGGTCCATCCCATTTTCGTTACATTTTTTAGAAGACAGTCTGGCCCATTTTTTTAGAAGGAAGCCCATCACTGATATTAAATATTCTAATTGCAATCAAAATTTATTTGATATTACACATTACAATCCAGAGCCAACAATACATATACTGTCATAATTTTACAGCAAATCATAATAACATGATATCATAAACCACAACAGCACCCAGTCTCGATATTACACAGAAGTAATGAATTTAAAAGAACTCAAACTATGCTTGGCTTGCTCTTGTAATCAAATATCAGACCATGTTTACTCCTGTCTCCTGAAAAAACAAGTGACAGATAAAGATGTCAGCTAAAATAACAAAGATTTTCTTTCAAAACAGCAACACAGATAAAATGAGACTGGTATGTGCATGGTGCAAAGATCTTCACTCCGAACCAAGTGAGACAGGTGTGGTTTTTAGGCTAAAAGATCCATAATTTTCAATGATACAGTATCAGGACACCGGCAATGAACTTTATTCTAACTGCTATTGGTGTTGGTTTAACTTTGCTTTTATATCGACCAGCAAACTGCAATACTACTGTCATAATATGATCTCATACTCCACAGCCAACAAGGAGATTATGTTTACAAGGCGCTGCTTGCATCAAAAAACAATGGCAACTGAAGGAAACAGGTTGTTCTACATGTTACTTCACCAAATTAACACATTCTATTAGTAGTGCAGTTTGCTTGCTGAACAATTGCACAAGAGAGTAGTAATTCACAAACATATCATCACATTTTTTGTCGATACACACTAATATTTCTTTTACTAGGACATCTACCTAGGCAAGGTTATCAGGATCAAACCCTCTGATCTAGCTGTATTGATTGATTGATGTACATGAGTACCTGATGTTTCTTTTCTATCTCCATGGTGAAAACAAAGGCTTCCTTGTCTACAAGAAGGAGGAGATGATGCAGCCAATGGCATCCTGCAAGAAAATGAGCATATTACAATAAGTACCTGAATGAAAGAGACATATTCAACACATAATTCAGATTATGAAGAACATCCAACATAGGACTCCAAATAGAGAAGAATTCAAAGATTGTTAATTCAGTGCATGCTACAGTCGAAAATCATCATCTGATTTATGAGTTTACATGTACTTGCGAAATTGGAGCTACACTTCGATGCTCAAAATACCAGCAAGATTATTTAACAAAGTCACGGTGCAGAATGTGTAGGCTGCCATCCATGCTAAACAAGTATTGAACCATAACAGATTTAGCTCTATAATCCCACCTATATGATACTGGACTTGGCAATCAGAACAGGAAAAAAAAATTGAAGTTCACTTTTACTGAGGGTAACAGCAAAAGTGTTGTGTATGTGATGACGCTAGTCTACTGCGGCATTACATCAAACACCGGCAAATGGGGAACTGGGTTACCTTGATGCATAGGAGAAAGCCGCCGTCGCCATGGAACAGGCAGTGCAGTTGAACGTCAGCGCCTCATTCCACCGCAATCAAACCGGCCCAGGCATACCTTGATTATCACGTGACCACCGGATCTGAGCTCGACGAAGAGGACGTCTTGACGGAGTGGCAGCAGAAGCTAAGCATGTCGCTCGTACACCGCGCCCTGCTGCGTGTCCGACAAGGAGGCCGAGACACGCCGCAGCAACGTGGGCAAGGACAGGCCCGTGCAGGCGGCAGTCGCCCAGGAGCTCCGAGATCGCCCGCCTTGCCCGTCGAGGCGCGCTGGATCTGCGGAGGCCAATCTCGAAGCCCGAGTGCGAGACGTGGGCATCGAGGATAGCCTGGTGCGCTTGCCGTCGAGGGTGCGCCGCGCGCCGCCCACCCGCTGTAAGGCCACGCCGCCGCCGCGCGAGCTACTGCTTCTACTTGCCCAGCGCTGCCACGCACAGCTCATCAGCCTGATTACAGTCCGGGAGCAAGAGGACGAGGACGGAGTTGCGGACGCAAGACTGTCGCAGGCAGATCTGAGAAGAGGGTTGCTTTCTCCACGAGATCGATGCGAACGCCTCGCCCGGGCAGTGAGTACTGAAATGAGGAGGAAGAGGAGGGGTACGACGAGGGAGGAGGGTGGTGGGAACTGCAAGGGCGCCATGACCAAGGAGGAGGGAGAAGGGTGGGGGCGGCCGCATCGCGAGAGAGAGGCGGCGGCGCAAGTATCGGAAGAAGAGGGGAGATGAATAGATCACGGCAAGACGGCTAGGGTTTGCCAGTTTATATTGTGTTAGTGGGCTTTGGTTGAGTAGACACGATTGCTGGCCCATGCCGTATTCCAAACCGACAGGTGGACCACACATGTCAATGACTCAACTGAAGGCGTGCCTAATGAAATACGTTTTGCCCGCTCGAAAGCGTCCAACCAGTTTATATATTGTCTTTTTTGTATCTCCGAAAATATGTTGAAATTTGGGCTCAAATTTGTTATGAGGCTGTAAAAAGTCTACTCCAACCACCATTAATGTTTTAAGAATTTTACACCAACTTTTGTACATGTAAGTGTATTGAAATTTAACTTATGTGACAAGAAATATTTCAAGTGGACATGGACAAATAATTTTAAAAAATCTTACACAATTTACTATAGGTAAATGTCGCTGTGTTATATGTCTCCACCAATTGTCGTCTCCAATATCAGCTTTTGTTAAGAGATACAAAAAAGACAAGAAATAGATACTTTTTCATTTTTTTCTGTGTTTTTTATCCCCGGAACTATATCAAGTTATTGGCTCAAATTTTACGTGAGTATGTTTCATATCCACTACAACCTCTATAATTAATTTTGATTTTTTTTAAAACTTTTGAGATTGCATGTCTTTTGAAACTCAAGTCTCTCGTAGATATCTAATGGACTTTGGAGACAAATATGTTGCAAAGTGAACCCCAACACATCCATGCATTTTTTAAAATTCACCAAAAATAATGTATGTAGAGATGCATAGGGTTTACATGTTTGCAACATCTCATTCCCGAAATCAGTATTTTTTTAGAGAGTTCCAAAAAAGTGAAGCATCTAATGAATAGTGACAATTAATGAATTGATACATAAATGCAACATTTATCTCAATGAACATGATGTAGATGACTCTACAAGATAGAAAATGATTTTAGAAAAATTTTAAAACAAAATTCATCTCATTTGAATAATATATTAAGGATTTATACATGTTTAAAATTTTAATTGTGAATCAAAAGAAAAAATCGGTGCTAGCCGACACATGTTCAAATGAGATGATTTTTGATGGCCTGGTAGTTTGATGGGCCGGCCTGGTAGCCCAGCTTGGCGAGTAGGGCAACAAAACGCAGCATGGGCTAGTCAGCCCAAATCATGAGCCCGAACGGGCTGAAATTAGCCCATTTTAGGTGCTCTCATTCTTATTGTATTTTCTGGACCGGAGCTATACCTTTGTTTTTCTTTTTCTTTTTGCCTGAGCTAGATGGGCTGGCCTGGAGGCCCAGCATGGCGGGTGGGGCAACAAAGTGCAGCAGCATGGGCTACCCACTCAAGGCTCATGAGGCCAAATCAGCTGAAATTAGCCGATTTAGGTGCTCTCATTCTTGTTGTACAAAAAAAAAAAAGAATTTTGAATAAACAAAAAAAAAATTCAAATGAACTCAAAATGATGTAAAATAGTTTTTTAATTTTTTTTAAAATATTCAAATAGCACATCTACTAGGCAATTTTCAGCATGAATGTATGACAAACATTTAAATCATGAAATGATTGTTGCAAAATTATTTTTTTAATTTTTTTTTTATCTAAATCAATATTTTACACAATAGAAATCCTAAAAATTTAACCTTCTTTCATCATTATTGCTTCATTAGTGCTCGCCGGTAAGGAGTGCTACTTTTGATCCATGCTTTGGTAACAAAGTTTTTATTTTCAAATTGAATATCAAAATATGTGTTGAATGTAAAATTCAAAGTTGTGACAATTTAGCAATGCCATAAAACTGTGACGTTCTTTGTTGGTCTCACATGACAAACAAGAATTCGTCACAATATGGTTTTATTTATGTTTATGACGATTTCTGGCTAGTTTTTATGACGTACATCTAATATTCGTCACTAAACACATTGGGCATATATGAATCGTCATAAAACAGAGTGTCCTAGTGACGTTTTGATGAATCGTCACTCCATAATTGTCATAGAAGGCTAAGTTTCTTGTAGTGTGTATTATAGGAGATTAGTCCCATGATTATCTCTCCCATGTAACCCGGGATCCTTTTCCCTTGTAATCACGTACATGGCAATATATATATCAAACGGAGGCCGCCACATTGGCGTGCGCTGTGCTTCCCCCAAACATACCGTTCTCATGGTATCAGACGGGTTTCGATCCTTACCCTAACGCTTCCGCTACCTAGCGCCGCCGCCGCCATGCAAATATGGGATGCTGCAAAAGGCGCAAAAACCAAAGCTTCACCAGGGCTCCCTAAAGCTGCACGGCATGTCCCGAACCAGTGGCCACATGAATTGACTGACGTACTTTCCTTGCACTGTGTACAGTGGTGAAAAAGTAAGCAAGGCTTAGTGTGCTCAATCAACAGAAAGAGAATTTCACTATAGTGTGATTCCACATCAGATGTTTACAAAAGAAGCATATAAATTATGTATGCAAGTGTTAACCTGCCATGGTTCCTTGTCATTAGTATTAACCTGCCATGGCTGCTTGTCATCAGTTACCACCATTTCACAAAAAAAGCATAGAACCTTTTTCAATGAGGAAGAGGGTTAGCTGGAATCAGAACAGATGTCCCTTTCATTTTTACACTTGAAAAATCAAAGTACAACACTAATGTATGATGTTGCTATCAAGCCTTTTTATGCCCTTTCCTCTGTCCTCACCCACTATTTTCCTTCCAATGATTGTCATGAAAATGCGCACAAGACATTAGGACAGAGAATTTATATGATTG
The DNA here is from genome assembly GCA_007726485.1 of Eragrostis curvula. Classification (NCBI taxonomy): domain Eukaryota; kingdom Viridiplantae; phylum Streptophyta; class Magnoliopsida; order Poales; family Poaceae; genus Eragrostis; species Eragrostis curvula. Next base: position 51,409,743 of record CM017440.1, on the reverse strand, counting down.
GATTAGGTGACGGGCAGAAGAAAATTGTATATATAAAAAGTTCCATTTTATAATCATTAAATAAAATGGCAAGTTTCAGTGCATACTTAGCATTTGGTACAGTAGTTGAAACCTCATATATGATTTGAAGTAGCTCGCTTAGCTTCTATCAAATGTAGAGCTAGGTGGCGTTGGTCAGGTGAGGTTAGATTAATTAGTAGTTTCTATGATTAGTACTGTTGTTGCGTGCAACTTGGAGAATCGTGGTAGGGGCGGAATATTTAACTAAGCTAGCTGTGATGCAGTATGCATGACATGAGAGATTTGGGAACTTCCAAATACGGATAATTCACTAGATTTGGGAACGCATCAGAGCACCGTAAGCATGTATCACTCATCCCCACTAGGAACACTGCGAGCATTTTATTGATATAGCAAAGTGTAATGGTATAATTTTTCTAGTGCCCATCTACGGAAAACTTTTGTGTACTTACAGCTCAGGAGTTTATCTTCCTATTTTTACTGAAACATGAACCTGGGTAGCCTGGGCATATGATATTTCGGAATTAGAAATTATGCATGCACGGGTGTACCTGAACGGCTTGGCTGAACCGACCGACAAACGATCAGACAGACTGTTCAACACTTGAAATTTCCTTAGCTGTTTGTAGATGACGAGGCAAGACTCGAATCAATGTGGATTTCAGAAAGTCCGTCTCTCACCTTGCTACTGCTTAGTACTGCAGTTTCAGTGCGCCAGAATTTTGATCTGATCCCATGACTCTGTTACGGTCCACATGAACGATTCTTCAGAGCCAGCGGTCTAATCATTTGGGTTTCTCTCTCTGTGAGGTACATATAAAGCCTGTAAATCAATCACAAAATCAGTACAAATGCAATTGCAAAGTGATACTTGAATCAGCAGCCCATGGAACTAACAAGGGGGACGTGGGGCGCCGATCTCCACCACTCATGGCGGTGGTGGAGGTGACTTTCTGCACGCATCCGTCCCCCGAAGCCGCCGCCGCCGGCGACCTTACATATCCGCCTCCACCGCCCTTCTCTGAGTCCCATATCACGATCCTTCAAGTCCGCCGCACCGGAGACCTCCGTCGACCGTCGACCGTCGCCGGACGCCGGTAGCTGCGCGGCCGCGCCTCCCGGGCTTCGTCGGCCGACGAGTTCGGACTACTTTGGAAGACGAGTAGGCTTAAGTGGGCCTACCTTAGACTACGAGCCTTTGTTTGATGTGAGCTTGTTGTGAGGAATTGGGCCTTTGTTTGATGGGGCCATTTCATAATTGGGCCTCCAATCTCGTGCCTTTTCAGAGTTTACGGCCCATATCAAAGGAACCTTTGTGTATTTCTCATTGTGTCTTTAATTCTCGAGTCCTTAGAAATTTAAGCTGTAATTTTAAATATAATGTGCATTTCTAGAAGTATAGGAATGAATTGGTTCAAATAGCGCCCATTTTAGACGCTCTCAAACACTGCGTCTATATTGAGACCATCTTTACAATAGCGTCTTCAGTACACCGCGAAATTTAACATTACCACTAGCAGGAGGCCCGTGCTTTACTACGGTTAAAAGAAACAATTTTTTCTTGATATACTTATGTTGCAATGATACTGGATTAGGGTGATTACCGAAGCCAATTGGTCAAAAGTTCAAACAAACAATCCGAAAGAAAATGATTGTATGCCAATTCACAATATTGGTCCGCCTCTATCTGCACGGCAGAGTTGCACTCTTGCAGAGCTTGCCGCATGCCCAATCCTATGAGTTGCCATTGCTCCCATGCTCTGTGGCTTCGGTCACCAGCATCCTGCTGCAAAATCTAAAAATCGGTTTGTTCGACAGGCTGTTTTGCAGCTATTTTATTGTAGCAAATGTTAAAGAAATAACTACGAACACTGTACCTGCTGCTGAAGAAATAACTGAAATACTGTAGCTGCTGCTTCGCAGCTGCTGCAAAGTAGCGAGGCGAACAAGCTGAATGTTGTTCGCCTGCTCCTAGCTACAGCCACAAGTGTAAGTCCTCCGTTGCCGTCGTCCAACGACTGATCCTCCTCCCTGCTCCCAATCTTGTACACGATGCAAGGGGTACTCAGACCTTGCCTCTGGCTTTTATCTACAACTCCCAACAGCTCGATCTCGAGCCAGCAGCTACCTCCAGCATGTCCGTTCTCTACTACAAGTTTCCAGTGAGAGAGGGAGACACGCCTACGACGACGACCATGCACACCAACTCGCGTTTTCAAGATATTGAACCGAAAATAGCTCATGTGCCAATTGATTTTCTTCTGGCACCTGTATTCCTAATCTCTCTCAGGCGCAGCTGTCACCCCAAATTGTGGGGCCACATCCCTACCGTCTTCTAGCAGCTCACCCCTCCGACGATAATCTTCCCGTCGCGCCCATACCCTTCAGCCACATTACCGGCAACCCCTCCAACTATATCCCTCACGCGTGAAAAGGCATGTAACTTAGCGATTACAAGAGCTTCAGTAGCACTTCAAGTGCTAGGTTCGACTCCTTATGGGAGCGAATTTTTTAGAATTTAACGGCATTATGCTTTCAGTGGTAAGTTATATTCCCGTCGACAGCGAGGCGTCAGTGGTGACTTCGTCAATATCTAAGATGTGCCGGCACAGTCTTCGAAGATGCTCATAGAGATAGGGTTTGCGTACGTGTGTTCATAGAGGTGAGTGTGCGTGCGTTGTGAGCGTCTCACGTGTACTTTGTACTCAAAAAAAAAAAAAAACTATATCCCTCACGCTGTCCCTAAATTTGATATCCATCCACATTACACATCCATCCATCTAACTGCACCTAAATAGAAAACGGCATATATTTTATTGTCTTTTGCTTAGCCTATTAACCTTTGTTAAGCCATTCTAATCGAGAATCTTGAAAAACATTTATTGAGAGAAAGCAATTATGAACCAAAAGTTGTTTTTCTACTAGTGTGGTTCACAAAATAAAATGGCTTAGCCATCGTTTCCTCTCTTTTCAAGCAAAACAGGTCCAGCAAAACTAAATAAGCCATTGTTTATGAGGGGGGAAAACTAAATAAGCCATTGTGAGGCTAGAATATCATTATATTATATTTTATTTTGCAGCAGAATATATTTTTATTTTATAAAAAATTATCCTCACAAATCGGGCTAAAATGTTTCAATTCTGGATGGTTTCGCAACTGAATCGCTCTCCTGTCCACCACATCAATTTTCTAGCTCACGTAGCCCAACTGATATCCTCTCCTATATAAAAAAATTGATATCCTCTCAAAATTATAACGAAGCGAGCTGAATCACTGACCCCGCCTGTCAGTTCTGGATGGTTTCGCAAGCAGTCGCTCTCCTGTCCACACGTTTAACTTCCATCGACCTTTCCCCATTATTTTATTGCGATTTCTTTTCCCATGTCCCAGCTTAATTTTGTTTCTTCTCTCGCGCTCTCTAATCACCAATTTAGATACGGGCAGCAAGAAATAACTTGCTTACGAACGAAGGAGCGGCGGTGCCTCGTACGGCGTCCATCTCCAGTTTCCCGCGCTAGGCGCTGCCTCGTACGGGCCAGGCCGCTTGACGGCTTCTCCGAGCGCCGGCGCCGGCCGGTAAGTTTCTGTATGCTACTGATCCGTTCGTCTCGCTCCTCGATCTGCATAAGTTTTGTGTTAATTAGCTTGATTGAATTAGGACAGGTCTATAGTTTGCCGAAGGCAAGTTCATCTGAACGAGTCAGAGAAAATCCGTCACGTACTTAAGATAACAGAGCAAATTTGCTGCTCAAAGCTTTTTTTTTTTCTCTTTTTGAATCAAAGGTTTCCCCCAAAGCTGCTCGAAACATGGGGGGGGGGGAAAGAATCCGCAGATAATCGTAAACCCGTTTCATTTTCAACCGTATTAATTTCGGTTCGATCCCAAGCCCGTCGAGTGAATAGGTTCCCCCCCAAAGTTTGAAATTTGCTTGTAATTTACTTGATTTTACCATGTATGCACCCACAAAATCTAAAGTTAAGCACCCATAGACAACTAATTGATGCATTCTTGCACCCACACACAATTTTCTCTAGCTTCGCCACTGACCATGATGTTAGTGTTACTATATCATATAAGTCGTCCTACCACAGTTTCCCGGTATATCCTGGTGTTCCTCAGAACTACCCCTAAATGGGTTAATTCCCAACTGCACTTGTCCAATTGCTGAGTGCTTCTGCATGGAGCGAAATTGCTATAACTTGGTTCTTACTACAAAAAATAGCGCATGGGAAATAGTAAATGACTTAATCCTTCCTGTTTTCTATTGTTGACGTTAGTGCATATTTATTGGCTTTTTCTAAACATCGATTATTACCTGAACGGTGTCTCTATCTCTCTCTCTTTTATATGTACTCAAGATGCACTTTTGAGTCTTTGACCAAGGTAAGAAGCCTAGCCATGGCGCTTACTGCAACCGGGAAGTTTCTGGTGGTGCTCATGGTGTGTTGTGCACATGTTAGCTGCTCCTTCAATGGGAACTACACAGATAGGTTATCACTACTGGAGTTCAAGAAGACAACCAGTGATCCACAACAAGCCTTGATGTCCTGGAATGATAGCAACCACTTCTGCAGTTGGGAAGGTGTCTTGTGCAGGAGGAAGATCCCGCGTCGTGTCACTTCCCTTGACCTTGGAAATCGAGGTTTAGCTGGGCACATCTCTCCTTCACTTGGAAACCTAACATTCCTGAAACACCTATTGCTAGCAACAAATGTATTCAGTGGACAAATCCCTCACTCTCTTGGCCAATTGCGCCGGCTCGAAACCCTATATTTGAGTAACAATACATTACAAGGAATCATCCCAAGTTTCACAAACTCTTCCAACCTCAAAGTGCTATGGCTGGATCGCAATAATCTAGCCGGAAAGTTCCCTGATGTGCCCCCTGGACTTGTACAGCTGCAACTTTCAGGTAACAATCTTGTTGGAACCATTCCTTCTTCTCTTGCTAATATCACAACCCTGAAAGGGTTCAGTTGTGCGTTCAACAATATCGAGGGCAGCATCCCAACAGAGTTCGCAAGGCTGCCGGAACTACAAAAACTGTATGTGGGTAGCAACAGGCTGGAGGGGAGGTTCCCACAAGCCATCCTGAACCTGTCGACTCTTGATGGCCTTAGTCTTAATACAAATCATTTTAGTTGCAAGGTTCCTTCCAATCTCGGTAGCTCTCTACCAAATCTCCAACTGTTCTCAATAGCCGGCAACTTCTTCCATGGTCATATCCCTTCTTCATTGATAAATGCTTCAGCTCTGTATAGTGTTCTTTTGTCAAATAATAGTTTCACAGGAGTGGTGCCTAGCTCCATCGGCGCACTTGCCAAACTCTCTCAGTTAAATATTGAGAGGAATCAACTCAAAGCACGGAACAAGCAAGACTGGGAGTTTCTGAATAGCTTAGCAAATTGTACTAACCTGAAAGGCTTGTCGTTAGCAGGGAATGAGTTTGAAGGCCCGGTACCAGCTTCCTTGGGTAACCTTTCCATTGAGCTTCAAAGTTTATATTTGGGGGGAAATAAGTTATCTGGAGACTTCCCTTCCGGCATAGAGAACCTTCGCAACCTGATCCTCTTGGGATTAGATTACAACCAATTTTCAGGTGTGGTTCCAAAATTTCTCGGACCTCTCAGTTTGCAAGCATTGAGCCTATCGAACAACATGTTTACAGGGTTTATTCCATCCTCCATTTCCAATCTTTCTCACTTGGTGGACCTCAGTCTAGACTCAAATCAATTCGTTGGGAGCATACCAACGAGCCTGGGAAACCTTCGAAACCTAGCAACAGTCAGCATTTCTAATAACAATCTCACGGGTAATATGCCCAGGGAGATCTTTGGAAGTCCAACAATAGCGCAAATTGACTTATCATTCAATAACCTTGATGGGAAACTTCCAACAGAGGTAGGCAATGCCAAGCAACTTATCAGCTTGCAACTTTCATCAAATAAGCTATCTACAGGTATTCCTAGCACTTTAGGTGATTGTGAAAGTTTGGAAGACATTGAACTGGACAATAATATTTTTAGTGGAAGCATCCCTGTTTCGCTAGGCAATATCAAAACCATAAAAGTTCTCAATTTGTCTCACAACAACTTAACTGGGTCGATACCAGCATCACTTGGAGACATTCAACTGCTCGACCGGCTAGATTTATCATTCAACAATCTTGAGGGTGAGGTCCCAGCTAAAGGGATCTTCAAGAATAAAACTGCTATGAGAATTGATAGAAATCTGGAGCTTTGTGGTGGGCTGCCTGAGTTACACTTACCTGATTGTTCTGTCAACATTCTGGATTCAACTAAGCATAAACTATCAGTTGTACTGAAAGTAGTGATCCCAGTAGCCATCATGGTATTGCTTGCTGTGCTACTTTACATTTTGTCGTTATTCCGGAGAAGAAAACAGAAAACAAACTCTGTGTCTGTGCCCTATTTTGGTAGACAATTCCCCAAGATTTCTTACAGTGATATTGTCAAAGCAACAGACGGCTTCTCAACCTCTAATATCATTGGTCAGGGAAGATATGGCTCTGTTTATCAAGGAGAAATATTTCAAGATGGACATGTGGTTGCCATCAAAGTCTTCAGTCTAGAAACAAGAGGTGCACAAAAGAGCTTCATTGCAGAATGTAATGCTTTAAGGGATGTACGGCATCGCAACATAGTTCCTATCTTAACTGCATGCTTAAGTATTGATTCTAACGGAAATGATTTCAAAGCACTAGTGTATAAGTTCATGCCACTAGGGGACCTGCATAACTTATTGTACTCAACTCAAGAGAGTGTGAACACCTCAGATTTGAACTATGTTTCACTGAGTCAAAGGTTAAACATCGTGGTGGATGTATCAGACGCATTGGCATACCTCCACCATAACCATCAAGAAACGATTGTTCACTGTGACATTAAACCTAGCAACATTCTTCTGGACGATTATTTGGTGGCCCACGTTGGAGACTTTGGACTTGCGAAATACAGAGACGATTCCACATCATCTTCTACTGACTCAAATTCGATTTCTTCAGCTGCATTAATGGGAACCATAGGATATGTTGCTCCAGGTACCTTGTTTTTTGTTCAAAGTTGCTAGGCCTTCGGGTAACAATTTGTAATTCTTCTTCTTCTTAATGAAATACGTGAAAAACGTGAACTAAATTCTTTCTGTATACAATGTACAGAGTGTTCCCAAGGAGGTCGAGTTTCAACTAATTTGTAATTCTTCTTCTTAATGAAATATGTGAAAAACGTGAACTAAATTCTTTCCGTATACAATATACAGAGTGTTCCCAAGGAGGTCGAGTTTCAACTGCCTCGGATGTCTACAGTTTTGGAGTCGTTCTCCTTGAAGTATTCATCCGAAGGAGGCCAACGGATGACATGTTCAAGGACGGAATGAGCATTGTAAAGTTCACAGAGATCAACTTCCCTGATAATTTGTTGCAGATTGTTGACCCACAGCTGCTGCAAGGGCTGGACCTCTTCAAGGACACTCCAACGGCCATCAAGGATAGTGGAGCACAGATTCTGCAGTCTGTCCTGACCGTTGGACTCTCCTGCACCAAGACGTCCCCCAGCGAGCGCATTGGCATGCAGGAGGTGGCTGCGAAGCTGCATGGGATCAGGGATGCATATAGTAGAGAAAACTGAAGCACTAATCCAGGCATTTCACTAGTTACAGTCTTCTATGAATGATTTTGCAGCAGCCGTACGTTTAATCAGCTTCTTTTAGATAATGAAAATATCGTTCCGGCCTTTAAAATATTTAATCAGATATTCGTATGCACTTCCTCTATGATAGGGATCACTCTTTGGACAAATAAAATTAGCTCAGAACCATAATTTATGACCACTGAAACGGAACTAATTATTTCATGCATCTGTAAAAATAAACTTTTTGAAAAAAAAACAGGGAAACAAATTTCAGTGGCTTAAGCTGTAAACCAGAATTCAACTTTCTGTTTTCAGCTTTTGATCTACAGGGCATCCGTAACAGATTGAGGTACTGTTCATCAGTTTTTTTAGATAAAGGAAGCATTTTATTTCGAGGTGAAATAATGTTCCGGCCTCTGCACAATGAAGGTACATCTAGCCTTTACATGACAATCACCAAGGTGAGCCGATACAGATCAGCCTTAAAAATACCTTAAAAAATAGAAACAAACAACATCTAACTCAACATCTCGACTCTAAGTATCCCACACTCGCTATTGTTGCAGCATTATATTCACCCTCCAAAGTAAGACGGAAGGACTTCCCAAATCTTCACAGTAGGAGAATTCGTCGCTGCTTAAACAAACCTCGAGCATTTACATCCAAACTCCATCAAGCAGGGTCGTGCGGAGATTAGCACCTCCCTGCGCACAGACGCGGCGCTTTCGCTGCACGAAAATTGTAGTCTTCAAAGACGTCTATCGGTAGATGCGGAGGTAGCACTCTCCCCGCGCACCGCGCGACGCTTTCGCTGCACCTTCTTCCGACATTGTTGACATCCATGTTGACCTGGTGAACCCCTTGCTGACATTCAAGTGCCATCAAGACACTGGAGCTGGAAAACATGACATGGCAATAGCATCTCATCGGGTCGGCAAACACCCATGCCCATGGCTTTCTGGCCTCTCCCGAAAACGCAAGATGTAGCCACCATAAGACATTGATGTCACAAACTCCGCAAAAAATGCTATCACCATGTCATCCCGTTGACAATCAAAATGATGAGAGAGATTTGAGTAGATGTGAGACCAGCAAGCATTGCAGATCAGAGAATTAAACAGATGATCTGTCTTCTCAAAAACTGAGGCAGTAAACGAATCCTCTCATGAAAACAGTCCAATCAACTTTCACAATGAGTCCCGGCTGCCATCTGCAATATCGATGAGAGCACCAAAGCAATTCCTCCAGGCACAACATAACCAAGATCCCGATCTGGCCGATTTGAAGGAGACGGCATGCTGATGTACGCGCTCTTCCTGCTTCACGAACAGGAACACGTGCTCTGCCTTTGTCTCCAACATCTCCTGCCCACCAAATCACCACACAGCAGCGGTGACAACATCACCGCGCCACTCGCGCCGATGTCGCACACGCCATGACTTTCCGTGCCTCTGCATGATGCCATAGCCCACAGCGCGACAACGCCTGCCGGCAGGACAATCGCACGACGCCGCAGGCCACTGCTCGATGCCGCATCGCCCGCTGTCCCACGACCCTGACAGGATCAGCCATGGGGATGCCGGTTTCTGCTGCTGCAACTCCGGATCTGGGCACCACCGGCTGCGTCACTCGTCGTCGCCGGAGAAACCGCCCCGCCGCCACCGTCATCGCTGACCACGCGGGTTGTTCCGGTGGCTCTCGCTCGGGCAGCGGCACGGCAGGGAAGGGGAGGAGAGGGATGGAGGTGGCTGGGACGGGAGCGCCGCCCGTGTCGCCCGGGAGGGGCGGCGCGGGGGCTAGTGACGGGTACTGTTCATCAGTTAACCAATACTGATGTTGTGCAAAATCTTCGCTCGTGTTTCGTGAAGTAACTGCTCCGCCGGCATAGTACATCGACTGGGTAACATAAGTATATGCCAAATCCAAGATCTGACAGGGTCATATAATTTTTTTTCTCAGTGAGATTCGTGAAAAATTTGTAAGGAAGCAGAAATGTGACGATGAACAAACATGCACCTGATGCATGACGAAAGTATTCAATACCCTTTTGAGCTGCCTGGTGATGGCTCAGTCTAGTATGCCATATATAAGGTCCAGTTTGGTTGATTTCCAGGATCATCTTTACCTCTTCTTTACAAGCATGTCGCCAGCAAGAAAAGGTGAAGAGAATCCTTATCTCAAAACTCCTAATTAATCATATCTATCTCAATATATTCACATGTATATGCTCATTCTGCAAGCTTACGCTTATTCTAAAATTATCTTGTAAAGCACCGTGACTATTAATAAGCTAGATTTCGAACGATCTCCGGTTGCTAGAGATCACTGCCCTCTGGTATGCTCTCCAGGGCAGGCCGCCACCCTCCAAAGCACTCCTGCTCGGCCTCACAGTAGCTTGCTTCTTTGCGCATGAGAGACATCATGTCGTCCAGCGACATGCCTTCCTTGTCTAGCATCTTCTTAAGCTCCTGCTTGCTAACGACAAGCTTCACCCGGACGGCGCCGGCCGGGTCGGCGACAGCCGCCGGCACCTTCACCGGAAGCAAGCTGGATTCCTGGACCTTCAAGCTGCTTTGTGATGGCATCTTGAGGACCTTGCTGCTGTCCACGCTCATGATCTTGATCTCCTTCCTGCTGTTTTGAATCACCAGGCAGTTTCCCATGGCGATAAGCTGAAGAAGCCAAGCGTATTTGCGATGAACTGTGAGGGACAGTTGAAGATTTTTCGTAAATTTTGGCTTAGCAATGCTGCGTCTGTGTAAGTGAGAAGGGGGCTGGAGACGTGAATGGTTTGCTGTATTTAAAGGGAGTACCTCAGACTGCGACCACATATTTTTGGAGCAATCTCTTGAGTGCCATTGGCTAGTGCAGTGGAAGCTGCTTTCAAGCATGCAAAAGCAAAAGCTATAATGACTAGCCCACTAAAAATGAGGGAGCCAACCTGCCCTTTTGTTCTTTGCTGTCCTTGACCTGGTTTAACATGCTTTTTTGTTACTGAGTCAGTATTAACAAAAAGATTGTGGCGCGTGCCTCATGTATAATTTTAACTAATCAAGAGTAGCATTGTACAATTCATTCACATAACTTCCTCTTTTTTTTTTGCGATCTTGGACTGCAAAAGCTATACTTCCTCCGTTCTAAATTGTTGTCGTTAAGACAACAACCATAGTTCATTTTCTTAACTAAAATTGTTGTATCAAGGATAACAATTTAAAAAAGGATTGCGTACAACCATATATTATTGTCCAGTTCATTCATGGCTATGGCCTTTGAGCATACAAGATGCTATAGGAGCATGCTACGGCAAGGATGACGTCATAAAACATTACGATATGCATTTGGGGTAGGTCTAATCCATGTTGTGGTGCTTGCTAGCTTTTGGCAAGTGGTGTGGTGCTAAGAATCATTTCCACGTTGCCAATTTTGCAGCTGAAAACGAAATGAATCCACGAGGCGCCTAATGCTGAAGAAGTGCTGGTTTATGTGGGGGACAAGCCGAAAACGATATTGTTCCATTACGGTCACTAACAACAGTCGCACCATGAAATATGCATGAATTGGGCCAGATGGTTTTGCTTTTAGTTCCTTGCAAGTCCCGGCATCCATGGCGTGTCATGCATGTCGTTTGACTTTGTCATAAGTGAAAATTAATCCATGAAATTCAGGGAGGAAACTCGTATTTTTTATATATATTATGTGTGATGATGGCTAGCTAGCTGAAAAAATTAACTTTGCAACTAAAATGTATCATAAATTCACTACAAACATCAGTAAAGGATGAGAGGTTGCGCCATATATATAGTTTATTTTTCTATAAAATAAACAAGAGGATATTATAAAGATTCATTGAAGTGTACTTTTGATTTATACCCTTTTTCCTCGTGCTTCCGTTGTCATTGCCCCTTCATACGTGTTTAGCTTTCTGATATCTTACTCCCTTTAACTGAATTGTAGATAGTATTAACTAGGATGATCTGTTCATAATCTGTTACTCGTGTTCCATTTAAAAATGCATCGCCAATATATTTTTCCGTTGGCATGACCTGAGGAAGAAGGCTTGATGAACAAGTAAACCAAAGTTTGTCATTCTCCCTCAAAGGACAAGCCGCTTTTCGCACATTCTAAGCCCCTGGTCACTACAATCTCCTTTTTGTCACAAGTGAACAAAAGCGCGTCGCTGTTTTGTCCTTCACTTTTCTTTATTTATACGTTTTCAGTTCTAGTGCGCACTATGGAAATCCCCATCACAGCAACACACATGAACGTCGTTATCATGATTCATGATGGACAGTAAAGCGAGATGCACTGAACTGGTCAGTCAAATTACCTGGAAGACTCATTCAGGCCTCTCAAATACGGGGAGTTTCACTAGTACTCCTGCGCTTACACATTTCAGAAAAAAAAAGTGAGTGACATTGTATTCTAGAATCTACGCAGTCAAACTGTATTTGTTTTAGCATAAGAACGCAAGTGCCAGCAGTAGGATCAATTCAATAGAATTTTGAAATAATTCAGTCTGATTTTGGGGCACGGCATGTAGAGCATCCCTTACACTGAAGACGTTCTTTTTTTTTTTTTTGCGAATTACACTGAAGACGTTCCTGCTTATTACCAAAGTGTTTGTCACCTTTTTCTAGAAACAACCGGACCATATATGTCGTATGTACTCCACCTTGTAATCTTCTGATTTGTGAACACTACTACATCCAACTCGTATAATTTTTTGTCTGTCTTCAAGTTAGTGCAGTTCATAATCGCAAGAAAAAAAAAGTTAGCGCAGTTCAGGTAGCTACCGATATAGTACATGATAAAATGGAAACACATGCATTCAGCAGGATTTTTTATTAAAAAAGATAACTGATCTCCTACTAGTCCAGAAAATTAACCCCAGTTAACGGTGGCTATCCGGTATCCGTATAACGGTATATGGGACTTGTTTTTCCAGATAGCGGAATGAGACTTGTTGAAGCTTTGCTAAAAAGCGGTTGCAGCCTTGGTCGTTAGTAAGTCGTAGTAGACTACTAAGACTAGTAGTAGCTCGCGAATTAAGCTGGGTGGCTGGTGCGGCACTGCGGTTCACTCCTTTTGCCTGCCCGTTGAACACTTTTTAACCGTGCAGACCTTCTAGTTCAGATTCTTGCCGGGGAAAAAAATAAAAATTCTTACCCCGACGCCGACCGAGCCGCCGTGCTGGTGGGGCGGCACCGCCGCAAAGACTAGCACACACAGCTCGTGGACGTCGCCGTCGAGAGCAGCCGCACGCCGGTGCTAACGGACGCGCCGGCCCGTACCCGTGGTGGACGCGAGGTCGGTCGCCGCCGCCATGTCGTGAGCGTGCGTTGAAACGATAGAGCGCTCGCCCAGACGCGTCCTGTTGTCTTGTTGCGGGTTGCAGTGGTGGATTGTTAATTACTTTGCCTATGCATGCATGCGCGTCCTTCTCGTTCGTCGTCGACGACGAGACGATCGAGTAGGGTTTATGAGTGTCGTGTTCTTGGGGCCGGGGATGGTGAGGATGGAACCGAAAGGGATCAGAGGACAATCAGAGTGTCATGTTCGTGGCACGCGTGAGAGGACGGAGCACGGGTCGTTTTCTCCTCCGGTGACTGTTTACCCGCAACTATGGCTTTGTACGACCTTGCATAGGATCGCTCATCTTGCTGCCGCCTCCAACTCGTGAAACTACCGATGATCAGAACATGCAAGCCCCACATCATCGTCACTCGCACTTGGGCCGTAAAACTTTCTCTGACGACTTAGCACCGAAATATGGAGCTGGTCAAACAATATAATGTTACACCATGACACGAGCTGTGTGAAATACCGTTCATAGTTTTTAGTGCAAGAGTAACCCATCTCGATCGACATGGACCCGAACAATCGTCTCATATGCACCTAGCTTTAAGCCACTGCAAGTTCTCCAGCTCCTTCGAGAAGATTTCATCAACATGGCGATGAGGTGAAAAGAAAAACTTTGGTGGCTCGTAAAATCTATTTTAGCCTTAAATTTTTTACTGAATTTCCAAAAAAAAAAAAACCATACTAAATTAAACGAGCAATGGCCCCAATCAAAGATCTTAGACAACCTCAAGGTGAAACAACATCCTTTTGAGTTTTTGATATAATTTCCTCAATATAGTTTTGTTAACCAAAAACTGATTTCACCATAGATGTATGATTGACACCTCTGCACTTGTTATCCTAAAAGGAAAACGCGCTAATATAGAAGATAATCAAAAATCATACAAACAAGATGTTTCTAGAGAAAAAGATATTTTTAGAACATTGACCTATCTATAGACCACACATAGGTATTTATCTTATCATATCTTGGTTTAGTAGAACAACTTACTTTGATTTAGTTATTGTGGATCTGGTTTTCTACTCATTACATGTATCCTATAATTGATACAATAATTAACAATATATGCAATAAACTTTTCTTTTGTAATACATTATTCCTTAGGATATTATTTTATCATGTATTTTTTTCTTAAAAATGAAATGTAATTAGAAACAAAATATGAATGTTAGAATGCACGTACAAATATTTATGTCAAGATGCATCCAAAAAAGGCATCAAAAGAAAATTTAGGAGTTAGTACTGCAAGTTACCCATACATAAGGGGTGATTAGAATGTGATCATATTAGTGGTGAGAGCAAAATCTCATTAACATGTGGATAAAAATCATAATTTTTTTATTTCTCTTCCTCTTTTGAATTGGAATATAATATCATTGATTTGAAAAAAAAGTAACACATATTGATTGACAAGGGTCTAACATTTGTTTCAGAGGACGTATGCATTTTAGTGAGTATAATGTCCCCAAAAATATTTTGTCAACGTGGCGATGAGATAAAAATAAAAGATTATATAATATGAAAATAAAGTAAAATTGCAAAAAAAAAAAGACAAAACACTCCATTTGTCACTTAGGCCATGTTCGGGTGTTGCAGTTTTGCAAAACCTAAGTATTAAGAAACCATGGCCAAGCGAAACTATGGTTTCGAAAAAAAAATAGATAAGTAATGGAGTTTTTAAAACTTCAAAATGGCTGCACTTTTAACAACATCATGGTTTTTAAAACTGCAAAACTTGTTATATCCAAACACCTTCATACAATTCAAAACCAAAGTATTTTGCTAAACCATAGTATTCTTACAAAACCCTAAAAAAATTGTATCCAAACAGGGCCTTCGAGTTTAAGATCCACACCCATAATATGTCTTGTAGTACATGCCCACCTCCCTAGAAAACTTTGTTGCATGGGCATATTGGAGTGGTATTTGCAACAAGATTCAGTAGAAGGGTCGGATGGAATCTTAAAGTCCAAGTGACAGTATGTGTTGGTTTATGCAATGTTTTCTAAAAAATAAAACATATCGCGAATAACTCTTTCCAAAAGAATACACTACAAATGTGAAATGAAGATATTAATTGAGCAACGTATCTAGTGCGTCATGACAAGGGAGTACCATCTCATCCGTCTTGATAACAATATAATCACAATATGCTGCATAGAATCGACAATATGCTCATCCGTATTTTATTACAGCATTAGAACCACTAGGTATAATCATGGGCTTGTGGCCGGCTCCTCTCCCCTTCGGTTGCCTCTACGGTGCCGAGGAGTGGGGGGAGCGGGCTTCTTGTGTATCTAGGGAAAGTCTTTACCTGGGGTAGGAGAGGCGGTGCCCCCTCCTCTCCCAGGCTAGGGTTAGGATTAGGTCTTCATGTGACACAATTGGTGAAGATGGTGGCGGCATCAACAACGTTGGCGGCGTAGTCTTCTTCTCTATAGTGGCGTCTTGGATGTGTCCAGAAGGCAATGGCATGGCAAAGACGACATCACTGATTCGGAACAAGGTACTCTGGCCCCTTAGTCGCAATGTTGAGGTCCGATCCATCCGCGGCGTAGGGCTTGTGAGATCTGGTTTTAGCGGATTCCAAGATTTGGATCGAAGATTGGGTCCGTCTTTGTTCAGTTTGTGTTTGGGTTTTCATTCCTCTATGGTCTTTCAATTGGGTTCCTGTGTTCTTCTCTTATGGTATGCTGGTGTGCGATTCGGATGCGATGAAAATTTTCTCGACCTCCCTGACATGAAGCAAAGCGACGGCCGAAGTACTTTTAGATCAAATTTCAGTTTGTGTACTTCAATCCATTTTGAACAAAGTCTCGAGATGGTGTATGTTATGACCTTTTTAAAGTTTCTGGTCCCCTTGGCTTGTGAGGGAGGTTTAGGAGATGGACAACGTGGGCGGATGGCCCTAGAGTTTTTTTGGAGAAGCAATAGAGGAATGTTTTGGCTAGCGATGAGGTGGAAGATGAGTAGTTTTAAGGTATGGTTTATGCCTAAAAAGGTCTTAGTTCAGTGTTTATCTTTTTGAAGACCTGATCATAATTGGGGTTGTAATTTGTTTCAAAATTTAATATAAACTCCCCTTCACAAAAAAAGGTATAATCATGGGCTCCGCCCTGCCTATTTGTATTTATTCTTTGATCTGGTAGGTAATGGTAATCTGTGAAAAAATCAGGGTCCTAATAAAAAGGAAAACATAGGATGCTTTTATGGCGGTGAACCCTGGTAATATTAATATGTTGAAATAGTAGAAATATTATAGCATAAATCATGAAAATACAATGCTTTAATTGCAAAATGGCTTGCTCCTATTCACAGTAGACCATAATAGGCAGGGAACTATGTCTAGCCCAACGGGCCTTTCGACCACCTCATCTGTTACTACCTGCCTTAGTTTATTAGCGTATTGGGCTATTAATAAGCAGACATGGGATGCATAAATGGGAAAAATTTTAGTGCAAATAACTATTTGGTGCAAAGGTGCAAACAATCGACGAGATACATCCAATCCTAATCAAACCCTCGTACAGGGTGGGAGCTCTCCCTATAGTTGGCCAAACGGGCGGGCCAAAATGAGCAGGCATGAAGCACGGCCATTTGGCCCAACCCAAGCACGACACGGCATGAAGCAGCGGGTCGTGCTTGGGCAGAGGATTCAGCCCATTAGGCGGCACGACACGGTCTGCTTAAGAAAATATTAAGTACATTTTTATTTTTACTTGTACAACTAAGGTGTTACAGCCTAATGGTAAGTCATTTGTCTCATATCTTGAAGTCTAAGGTTCAAATCCTCACTCTCTCACCATTTTAACACTAAAATAGAACTATATAAACTTGTTGGGCTATTATTATAGCTCGGCCCATCGTGCCTAACGGGCCGGCCCGGCACGATTAGCACAGGGCGGGTCGTGCCATGGACTGACCCTCCCGCCATGGGACGGCACGGGCCACCTAACAGATAGGTCATGCCGCCCCGATGGCAGATGAGCCGTGCCTAGATAGGCTCGGGCCGGGCCGTCCATTTAGCCAACTATAGCTCTCCCCCATCCACACGAGGCATTTTGTGAAACACCCCCTGTTGGAGGCCTATTATTATCATTATACGCCTAATCTCACGGTCGTCGCTCGTCTTCCTTCTTCATCGGGAGATTTCTATTTCGCAGAATATACTAAATTTACAAGGGGGGCTTTCGACAAAAGGTCGTAAATGAACGCGGAGAGCACCCGCTCTGAAACAACCAACGTTAGATTGGGGATCGGATGTCTCTCGTCGGTTGTTTGCACCTTTGCACTAAATAGTTATTTGCACTGAAAACTTCCCCTGCATAAATGGGACAAGAAATTAAGAAACATGACATTAACAAATGTGTGAACAGAAAGAAGCCCAACTGTTGCGGCAAAAGAAAGGAGCAAAAGCCCAAGTCAGAGGCGACATGCACCGCGTGTTGTGCTTTGACTACCAAGCAGTCTTACGAGAGTACATGACATGAAGTCCGAATTATGGAGAACCTTGGTAGTCTTCCACCGTTAAAGATTAGACTATGATGTTCTCATATCAACCTACACGCAATTTTCCCCACAATGAATTTCTAGATCTCATCAATTTTGAGTTGTGGCTCGTAGTCTACTTGGAAGGGGCTCAAGGATCCCTGCCTGCTTGCTTCTAGTTCAAAGATGAAATCAATCCTTAGAGCATGTACTCCCTCTATTATCAAATTATTAATGTTATTAGGACAAAGGATTAGCAGTTTGAGAATGGAGAGAGTACACATGTTCCACCCTAAAAGATAGGTTACCATGAGCCAAATAACACTCTCTCCATATCATGGCTTTTAGCTACGCTATGAACTCGTGTTAAAAAAATGTAACTAGTGATGCTATTTTTCAATTAAATTGATAGAAAAATATCATGACATTGATGAAAAAAAATAGTACGAGACGTGATGTTCTGCCTATTGTGACTACTGCTATGTAAACCTGTCAAATGTATGTATACTCATAGTAATTGGTTGTTTTAGGTCGCTGTCTGAGGCCTAATGCTTTTTGCATTTTGATGTTGCTTGCGTTGATGCGTGTAAAGATAGATGAAAACGAGCCCATAGCTTTGCAATCCATCATCAAGTTCATCCATAATAACAGGGACATGCATTTCAAAAAACAAAAAGGTTACCTTTTGCTTTTGTGAAACAATCTGACAAACCAAAAGGCTTGGATGGAATACTACTGACTATGCAAAGATTGTACAAGCCAAAACAAAGCAACAAAAAAATGACTCAAAATCTACCAATCCAACCAAAAAGTCCAAGCCTGAATTGCTAACTGCAGTATGTACACAGCTCACCTACACTAGTAAAGCACAGCAACAACCAACTGAAAGCCACAGCCAACCAAACCGTCCGAATTCCTAATCCTGCCTATACACCGCCGCTCGCTCCTTGCTGCACGGACTACAACGGCCCAGATCTCGCCACGCGTCCGTCGTCCTCCATCTCGGCCGCCCAGTCCGCCGCCCGCCTCCCCGACGCGAACCGCCGCATCCCTCCCAGCGCCGGCGCCGGCGCCGCGGCCTCCGCCTCCATCTCCTCCTCCTCCTTCATCTCCCACCGCCTCGCCGCGGCGGACGGAGGTAGCGGCGGCAGAGGCGGGGACTGATCAACGCATTCCACGGCGTTCCTCGACCCGCTGCGGCGCATCAAGAAACCGAGCCCGCCGCAGCACGCGGGCTTAGGCCTCGGCCTCGGCCTCGGTCCCGGCCCCGGCGACGGCGGCCTCCGCCGGAGCGCGGCGCGCTCGCGTTCGGAGCCCACCTTCCCGAAGCAGGACACTTTGGGCGAGCCGGGCTCGGGGACGGCCGGCTTTGCCTGGCGCCCGCCGCCGCCGGTCTTGGCCTTCTTGG
This sequence comes from Eragrostis curvula, assembly GCA_007726485.1. Lineage (NCBI taxonomy): Eukaryota > Viridiplantae > Streptophyta > Magnoliopsida > Poales > Poaceae > Eragrostis > Eragrostis curvula. The sequence continues at coordinate 51,390,813 of CM017440.1, read as the reverse complement.
GGAAGATGGCGGGCGGGTGGTGGCGCCGCGCGCACCCGCCGCCCTGGCCGCCGCCGAGCTTCCCGGGAAGCCCGATGATGGGCGCCGCCGTGGGCTTGAGGTTCCCGGAGAACCTCTGCGACGACGTCCCGCCGCCGCCGGCGTTGTGGTGGTGGTGCTGGTTCTTGAGGAGGCACTTGGGGTTGGTGTTCTCCTTGAGCGAGTCGTCGCGGTCGTACACGCCGTTGATGTCCGACCAGGTGACCTCGTCGCCGATGCGGAGCTGGGTCGATTCCGGCGGGTCGCCGGAGAGGTCGCGCGGAGCGGGCATGGCGGGAGGGGAGAGGAGAGGAGAGGAGAGACGCGTTTGCGGAGAAGGTTTGTGGAAGGGGGAAAGGAGTGGGGATCGTCTGGCTCGGCGGCGTGTGGCGTTGTTTTATTAAAGAAAGTTCCGCGTCGTTGACTCGTTGGGATTGCTGTGTGAGATTACCGGGAGCGTCGCGCCATTTTCTTTCCATTTTTTCCCTGTTTATTAGGTACTCCTAGTTGGAATATCTGGTCCGTGAACCTTGTCCATAAAGCGTTTACCGATAAAACTCCCAAAAAGCACATTGTAAAGTTCTTCTTGTTGTATCTCAACAAATAAAAGTGTATATTTGTGCTTTGAAAATTGTTGAATGAGTGGGTATACATGAGTTTTTTTGTTCATGCTATGAGTATTTAGGAAACTTTGAAAGTACCATAAAAATCATGATCAACATACTTAATGCTCCTAATAATTTCAATTGAAACGAACAGATTTTGATAGTAGGTATAACTAAGTACTTCGATTTTGAACCGGCACATATTGATTGAAAGAGTGACGACGAAACTGATTGTAGCTAAAGCAGTGCAGAGCTTTACTAAACAACTGAGCATTGTAAGAGAGCAAGCTAAAATTGTTCAATGAGTGGGTATACGTGAGTTTTTGTTCATGCTACGAATATTTAGGAAACTTTGAAAGTACCATAAAAATCATGATCAACATACTTAATTCTCCTAATAATTTCAATCTAAACTAACCGATTTTGATAGTAGGTAACTAGGTACTTCGCTTTCGAACTGACAAATATGATTGAAATAGTGACGACGAAATTGATTGTAGCCAAAGCAGTGCAGAGCTTTGCTAAACAACGCTGCACATTGTAAGAGAGCAAGCTAATATTGATCCATGGACCAGGCTCGCGGGTCTAGGTAAGAAAGGGGGCGGGGCAGTGCACCGTATTCAGACGAACATGCAGTAGTTTTGTTAGATAATGGAAAGATTGCTATGATGCAGAGGATTATGCGGTGGTGTTAGCGCTGAACAACCTTGAGATCATCGACAGGTCAGAAAAGAAAAATCGCCAAGCTACAGGCCTACTTGTGCTGTAGCGCAGCCGTTTTGGAGCGACCATTCAGCAGCTGTCCCTGAATTCCCGCGGTTTCGTTCGGACCTTTTTGACCTTGGACTCCGCAGCAGCCGTCGCTTGCCCAGCAAGGCCTGCAGTCCTGATGCACTGAAGATCAAGTGAACATTCATCAGGTGACACTGACAACACTGCCTCTTTTTCCCCATACTCAGGTTTCTCTTTCCTTCAAATTTCTGAGATGTCTGTATCTGAATTTCGCTCTGACTTGGCTGCGATGCACCACCCATTGTACTCTAAGTGTAAGCTAGACCTTTTACTTCGGCAAAAAAAAAAAAACTTTACCTATTTTTTTTCCAGCACAGAACTTTCAAAGATTTATCAGAGGGAATCATATCCTTTTTTTTCTAAAAGAATCCGAGTAATCTTCCACTTTGTGTCAAACATAATTCCTGGGCACACATCTTTAGACCTAGCACAGCACGAAAACATGCATGTTCTCCCTGATGACTCATGGTCATTTGAAGATGCATGACAAGAACTTCGAGCGCATGCGTTCAGACTGCAAAAAAGCAGTCACTTATTTACTGTTGTTATATTATAAACTGCGCGGGTCCCGTCAAAAAAAAAAAAACTGTGCGGGCAGGTAAGAAAACATTTCTTCTCTAATGAACATAGTAATTGTTTTACACGCATGTATGCCACCAAAACACGAGTAATGCTAGTAGGATCGAGGATACGTCGCGATGCAGTATAGCGGTTGTCTTTACGTGCAGAAGCAAAATGGATCCACGCCTTCGTAATAGCCGAACCTTTGCTGGGCTGGCTGCTTCAACTTTGTCTAGTTCAGTCAACTGTACAATATATTAGGAGTATTTTTTCTTTGGCCAATTGTCACTGTGTCCTCATTTTATGGGTTTTTTTTGTCATTTCTCTTGTTATTGAAGAATTATAGGTAAGAGTACCAACCATCCAATTCTGATTCCTACGTCCAAGTCGTTGCTGGCTTGCTCGTTGCTCGGTTACATCATGCCAGACTTTCACAGCGCATGTTATATGACTTGTTCAGCTGAACTGCTTTGACTTGAGTTGTCTCTCTCTTTTCTGCATCGTAGTCAGATCTCGTCAAACATACATCACTCGTTATCTCAACTTCAGATGTTCTAAAAATTTTAAAATACCGAATTCAGAATTCAGTACAATTCACTGAATGTCACATCTTAAAATTGGACAACTGACAACTAATATTTTTCCTTCTCATGTTTTTTTTAGTGACGAGCTACGACTGCAAACCTGATCGTTGTCGAAAAGCTTGGTCAATAATGTCAGGTCTGGCACTGGCGAGCAGGGGGGGGGGGGGGGGGGGAGCATGATATGAACAAAATGAATTCGAATTGGCGCTTTAAAGAGTGTCGCCTTTGACTTTTAGACATCATATTTGACCGTTCATCTTATTCATTTTTTTTTACAAATATTTTTTTTATAAATTGTTTTATCATTAAATATACTTTAATCATGACATATTTGTTTTGATATTTAAATAAAAAATTTGAATAAAACAAACGGTCAAACATAATATATAAAAGTCAACAGCGGCAGTCTTTTAGAAACAAGTAGTATGCAGCATGCTAGTTTGACTCGGCCATCATGCCAGGTGAAGTATAAGAACAAAAAGAATGAAAAGAGGACTCAGCTAGTAGTGTGCCAGATCAGACGAGACAAATCGGAAGGATGATTGGAGCCAAGCCATGCTTTTCACAGAAACATAACAAACGACGGAAACTTCATCGCGGGCCCAAAGATTAATCTAGTGCTGCACAGAATCATTTTGACTTGACTTTGTGTTATATTAGTGTATCCTTTTTCTTCTAAAAAAATAGTTTGCCCTGTTTCGTCTCTGAGCTTCTAGGATGAGAAAGCAAAGTTTCTGAAAAAATTCAGACGTACTAGCAGTATTACCTCCGTCCTAAAATAGTTGTCACTTTTGATTTTTAATCATCACATTTGACTGACCGTTCGTCTTATTCAATTTTTTTGCGCAAATTCTAAAACAAATATATCATAATTAAACTATTGTTAATGATAAACATGTTGTGAAAAACAACAAATGTTTGCACAAAAATTTTAAATAAGACAAGTGATAAAAAATGATGATCAAAAGTCAAAAACGATAACTATTTTAGAACAGATGGAGGATATTGGGAGACGGGAGTGATCAGAAGCCATTGCTGTGGCTGCAGATAAAACATCCCGCAACCAATTGCAAACGTCTCTGCAGCTCCAGCATCTAGCAGCCACAGCAACTACTCCAGCATCTACGCTTATCGGCAATGTACTGTGCGAGTTCATTCTATAGTCATCCGTTCACGTCAGAATTCCTTTTAAAGTTAATTAGCAAGTTATCAAAGTAAGGTGCAGTTGGACGGTGGTAGACTAGTCGTCATTTTCAATATTTAAAAGCCTTAACCACGGGATCAAATCTCAATTTTAAGCTGCGCCCGGAAGTTGTCTTGCGTACGAGCAAACGTACAATCATCAAAAGCATTGCAGTGTCTCCATCGCCAATCATGAGCCACTTCTTGAAGCCTTGTTTCTCCAGAACATTCTAGAAGCGATTCAGAGCCATCAAACTTGGCATCGGCAATCCCTAGTGGTTTTAGCAACTCGTGAACAAATCGACTACCTGAAGAGTCGAGAGGAGAAGTTTCGGTAGTGGATAAGGACAGATCAACCAAGGTTTGCACTGACGCCATCGTGTTTTGGTTTTGGCCAAGTAGGCACGTGGCATGGATGAGACCTTTTTCGTTTGCGGTGGAAATTGGCATGACATCTGTATTTCAACCACTGTACAACACCTTTTTTTTAGATAATAGAAAAAAAAGTACCCAGTCTTGACCTCACACGAGGCTACGGCCAACCACTGTACAACAACTAAAAGGCTGAAGTTCATCTACTCAGAAGATCCTCCTTTCAGTTTCGAAATTACTTCAGAAAACATGTGGCCTGCTGTGAGGAGAGCTCCTTTGATTCTCTCATTTTCTTTATCCTTCTGTCTTGTGAACTATTCACATCACAAGAAAGTCAGTTACAGAAGCGACAACACTAGATTTTTTGTCCCATGACAGAAAGTCAGTTACAGAAGCGACAACACTATTCACATCACAAGAAAGTCAGTACTCCCATGATGGCTTAGGTTTTCACCTACCAATGCCTAGATTTCATCACCAATCCGACGGCTGCAATTACTAGCTAGTCCCAGCCGGCAAAGTAAAATTTCTCCTTATCCTCGCCAGTGAAAATGTGATGAGCATGACGCCTACTTGTGAATGGGTAGGTGGTCATCTTGTTTTGCATGTCTAATAAAACACGTATTAGTAAGATACACTGTTTTGGGACTCTAACACCTGACAGAGTGACAGTGTTACTACAAACAATAGATCGATGGAGTTCTTCCTGGCCATCATGGTACTTGCTCTAGGCTGCGCAGTTCCATCGTGCATGAGCACAAGCTCTGCCTCAAACAACGGTAATCTTCAATGCCTCCTCGATCTTTTGTCCAGTTTGAAACACATGGATTTCATAGCTCTTGTTCGATGGAAGTAGTAGAAGAAGTTTTTTTCCTTTTAAACTGAAATGCATGTCCTCTATTCGGTATTTCTAACTGGCTGAAAGGTTGAAGATTTAAGAATTCATCTCTTATATTTTGTTAGGAAAAAATGAAATTGTTCCAACGAGATTAGTGAGTTTTTATCCTATGCAATATCAGTAGTAAGTACTTTCCGTCTGGCATCAGTTCTTGTGCTTGTTGCACGAACACATCTCTTTAGGCACCTATTTTATTTGTCCATGAGGGTCATTGGCTGATTGCGTTTCATTCCTACACAATATGATTTTAAGATAGTATATTTGGTTTTGAATTTTATGGTGCAGCTTCAAAAGATTTTTAAGCTCAAAGTAAAGTAGCATGTCGCGCCGTTTTTCCTGACATAAAATACTTTGATTTTTAGCCATGGGCTAGAGATTCGCCTGACCACGTCTGGGCCTTTATCAGCCCACTAAAACTCTCCATCAGGCTCTGGGCCGAGCCCTAGGCTTTCATTTCTCCATGAGATCTCTTTCTCCCATTTCTGCACTTACCCAACGATAGCCTGCCGGCGACCCCCACCTCGCCGGCCAGCGTGATGTCCGTCGTCTATGAGATTTCCAGCCGGCGCCTACAGTGGGCGGCGCCAAACATCGGCGGCGGTACCCAGCGCAGTTCGACTTGCCCCTAAGCTGGCCGGTTCTGTGGATGGTCGCTCCACCCTTCGGTCAATTACTGACCTGTGGTAACTGCTTCATCCAGGCGTCAATTACTTGTGTCAGCTTACGCTCGGCTCACTGTTGCGATTTGTCTCTGGACTCCTCTAGTTTGTCATGATTCGGCCGTTATAGGATCTGAATCGGTGGAGTCAGGAGGGTGTTAGTTTCTTCGGCAAAAATTTTAGCCCTGTCGCATCAAAATGAATTTTGTTATTTAGAAGTATTAAATAAAGTCTAATTACAAAATTAATTGCAGAACCTCTAGGCTAATCCGCGAATTACAAAATTATTGGGACTAGTGTCTAGTGAATTAGCCTGTTTGGGCAAGTGTTCAGCGGTAGGATTGTGCCCACTTGATAAGTGGAAGTGATTTAGTGCCCTGGAATTAGCTTAGCTCTGACCATTACATGAATTTAGCTTCAACACCAGCTCTACAGACTGTAGTTGGTTCGACTGGTAGGTATAATGCTGCTGCAGCCTTCCCAAAGAAAATGTACAATTAGTAAGTTGTGAACTGTGGCATTTCGGAAATTCCATTTTTAGGTAGCTATGGGGCCAACCTCCACCAGATCCAAACTATGCCTTTGTGTTCTATATATGATCTTAATTTTACATCGTCCTTGTATTTTTCATTTGGTCCTATTTTGTTCGATATTGTTTTCCGTGGCTAATCTAAAATCCAATTTATGTGCTACTTAATGAACCCTCCTCCGTTTTATTGATTTCAGGTATTGGCTTGAATAGTGATGGAGCCTTCCAATTCCCTGTTTTCCACAAAAACCATCCGAGCTTCTCTTCATGGATCCAGACATCAAATTTACCAGAGGCCACTGTTACAAGGGATGATAGCCTGAGGGAAAATGTGTTCTTTATGGCCATCAACCTCGGGACACCAGCTGTCTCTAATCTTGTCACCATTGACACTGGTTCCTCTCTCTCTTGGGTTCAGTGTGGACACTGTGGCATGCGTTGCCGGTGGCAACCTGGAAGCGCTAGGCCAATTTTCAACCCTTTTAACTCTTCATCTTACCAGAATGTCAGGTGCTCTACCGAGGCCTGCCATGCAATTCACAAGAGCACCGGTATTACCTCAGCCTGTGTGGATGAAAAAGATACTTGCCTCTACAGAATACGATATGCATTAGGAGAATACTCAGTCGGGTACTTGGGTAAAGACAAGCTCTCTCTCCCCAACAGCTACGCCATCGATGATTTCATCTTTGGTTGTGGTGGAGATAATTTATACAATGGACTCAATGCTGGTATTATCGGCTTTGGGGATGAAAATTACTCATTCTTCAATCAGGTAGCTCAGCAGTCCAACTATAGAGCCTTTTCGTACTGCTTTCCTAGTAATCATGAGAGTGAAGGATTTCTGTCAATTGGGCCATATGCCAGAGATGAACGGTTAATGTTTACTGGATTGATTAGTTACAGCCATCTACCATTCTACGCTATTCAGCAACTTGATATGATGGTCAATGGGATTAGTCTTGAAATCGATCCACGTATCTATAGTACTGCAGTGACAGTAATTGATTCTGGAACTACCGATTCATTTATTCTATCTCCAATATTCCATGCTCTTGACAGGGCAGTGACAACAGCAATGCTAGCTAAGGGATATGTCCGAGGAAGTGCTGCAAATAAGATTTGCTTCGTTACCTCTGGTGATTCAATAAACTGGAATGATTTACCAGCGGTGGAGATGAAATTCGCAACATCTACCCTGGTGCTACGAATGGAGAATGTGTTTTATGTGAACACAGATGATAGTATTTGCTTGACATTTCAGCCAGATGACGCTGTTGTGAAAGGGGTCCAAATTTTGGGGAACAGAGCATTGAGATCATTTAGGGTGGTCTATGATATCCAAGACAGGATCTTTGGCTTTCAAGCTGGTGCATGTTGACATGACAAACTGAGTAGTATCCTAGTGTCTTGTGCTTTTAGATAGGAACTTTCTATTATTTATACATTGCAGCAAAGTCCCTTGTAAGTTACAGTCTTCTCTAATTTTGGAGCTTGTCTCTGTTTGTTAAATTTTAGTCTTACTGTGTCCTAAATATAGAGTTGACATTGTATTGAGAATTGATATCATTTAGTTTGTGATGTTATTTTAGCTATCTATTTTAGAAACACAATATGACGTTATGGATCATCTTCCCCGATCATATGTAACATGTGTACCTGCTTCAGCATTATTAAATATTAAAGCCTTCTGAAGAAACGAAGAAGAAAACAAACATTTCTGATTTGCACCCTGTTCGCCTCGCTGCTTTGCAACAGCTGTTTTGCAGCAGCTACAGTGTTCGCAGTTATTTCTTCAGCAGCAGCTACAGTGTTTGCAGTTATTTTTCTGTAGCTGCAGCTGCAGCCTGCCGAACACGCTGTTGGTTTGCCTTATATTCATGTTTAGAGCTTTTGAGATTCTGATTATATATATTTTTTCAGGGACTGATTATATGTGATCAGGTTGATATCCACTCTATTTAACTTTGCATAATTCCAGTTACACTCTTATTACTTCTTGGATCGAAAGGATTTACTTGCGAAATGGAGACTTGTTAGCAGCCGTCAGATTGGTAGACCTGAATTATCACCTGTAGACTTGCGTGGATAAACTGCAACCGGAAGTAGGATAGGATGTATAAGTAACCAGGTGTCCATTGAGGGAAACACATGTGCGTAATATGTTCCACAACAAGAATATTGAGAATTGATATTTGTCAGGAAAACAAATATTTCTGATTGTCATAGCGGACCCATGTAATAATCTCAAAACAAAAAAGATCCAGAGAAATAGGAATCCACCAACACCCATAGTTAAACATATGTTTTTTGAAGAAATCAAAATGCTATCGTTTCACTGGAACCTTTGCACAAGAAAATACACTCGATGTTTCAGTTGTCATCATTTGCAGGTTGCATATATGTCATATAGATGACAACTTGCAAGGCAAATCGATGACCAAAAATTATCAGCAACAGATGCTACATGATGGTTCCTGCAACTATAGCTTCATAGAGCAGCAAAAAAAAAGTGCTAAATGTTCCATTTATGAATCCAAGCCAAGCCCCCGGGGTGGCAAGTGGCATGGTTCACGCGGGTAGGCAGGCTAGACAGCAGCCACTGTCATTCACAGCCACGAATGAAGGCCTCAAAACCGACGGAATCCACGCATCGCATCCAGTTGGCGCCTCCTCAGATTGCCGTACTTCCTTCTGCGCTGTCCAGTGCCAGAAGCAACCTGAATAACACAGTTGCAAAAGCTTTTTAGCTCTTAACAAACATAAGAACAACATATTTATGCTTGAAGCAATTTCTAGGGAACACAATAGGTGTCTTTTACCTGTTCCTCGTCCTTAATTGACTCCATGAGATCATTCATGTCAGGAGAGTCTTTTCCTTGGATGGCACCCATCATTTTCTGCATTCGTGAACGCATTTGGAAGAGCTGTGCAACCAATTGGGCCACCTAATTGTGAATGACCAGTTAGTTCTATCTGTGGACAGCAAGGCTCATATTAGAGCAAATAGGGGGAATGATGACATGAAAAAGAACCTGCTGTTCTGTTTTTCCAGCGTCTTTGGCCACTCTTTTCCTTCGCTCGCGTGATTCAGCCAGTAACTCTGGTCTCTCCCTTTCCTCTGCACAAGTCAAGAAATACATAACTGGGCATTAATTTATGGGACACCATCAATGCTTTGCATCATTAGGATTGACCATGAACTGACACTCTTTAGTGAGAAGTCCCGGGTTGGCCTCATAAACTTACATGTAATGATTCCACTTTGGGAGCCCAGTCTAACCAAGGAATTTGCAACAAAGAAAGTTGGGTTCTTATAATAACAACCAGATATTGGTTAAATGAAAAATAATATCATATTAAGACAACTCAAGCTCTGCCAGTGGATTTACGGACACATTAAATAGCTAATTGCCAGATGAGGCTAATCTAGATAGTCATATTATCACACACTTTTTTCGATGAAACAACAGGGGCCAAAGAGCCCACCTGGATGATGGAATTAAAAAGACAAATTCAAGTCTCGATGCATGGCAAACTCACATTATCACACACTTCAAATTCAGGTTAATCAAGCATGGATAACCTATTAAAAACATGCAAAACTACTTGATCAACAAATCAGAGCGTGTAGCCGTGTAATTTCAGATACTGGCCCAACATGGAAGGCTTGAAACAATACATAAGAAATATAAAAACCATACAACAAAATGTAAGGGTTCCAGAAGAATATGCAAAAAGATATATTGATGAAGTGTGTTATGATTAGTCTACATACCAGGTGTCATTACATTGATCATTGATTCCATAAACTTGAGATTCTTCTCAGCTTCACGAATTTGTGCTGGGGTAACCTATTCAAAACATGGAAAGAGCTATGTCTTAATAACCTCAAGCTAAACGCTATAATGGAAGCGCTTGACATTATTTAAGAAGATGCCGTTCCAACATACGGTAATAAATGAGGCCAATTTCATATAAGCACCTTGTTCATGCCTGGAATCATGCCAACTAGGCGACTGAATGAACCCATTTGTGTAACCATTTTTGTTTGCTTCAGAAAGTCATTGAAGTTAAATTTTGCACTCGCAATCTTCTTCTGTAGTTCCTCAGCATCTTCTTGACGCATCTACTTGTACAAACAGGTTATGCAATAGAATACCAAAGTTATAATCTAGAGTAAGACAGGACAATGGGGGATTTCATATGAAAGTTCTTACCACTTCTTGTGCTTTTTCAACAAATGAAAGTACATCCCCCATTCCCAGGATACGTTGTGCCATGCGATCTGGATAGAAAGGCTCAAGATCTTCTATACGCTCCCCTTGCCCTACGAACTTGATGGGCTTTCCAGAAACCTGTCGATATTTATCATAAAATAATAGCAAATCAATTTAGTGTAAAAAAATATGTACTAGTTAAAGAAGGAAGAAAGCAATAGAAAATGCAGATGAGTGTAAGCATAAAAAGTGATAGTTGAGCATTTATGATTTAGTAAATCAATTTATGATTTAGCCATCCTGTCTTTGCAATTGTGTCAAGTGTGTGGCCAAGTTAAAGAAAAAGGATCATAAAAGAGGAAGAGTTATGAAGATCCCCTTTTCTAGATATAAAAGGAGATTATGTGACATGAGCAATGGAACATATTAAGATGATGATACATTTACCGTAAGTGATCCTATCAACTATGTGGTGTTATCATGGATTAGTAGTTTCTTATGGAGAATCTTGAATTAATGGTTGGCTAATGGGAGGGGTTTTGTCAAGAGACCTCTTTAACGCTTAGTGCCGCTCCACCTCTAGAGTCACCATCCAGTTTTGTCAATATAGCACCAGTTATACCAATCTCATCATTGAAGGAGCTAACCAATCCTGACCATAGCCAAAAAAAGAAAAGAAAAAAGATAAGTAAATTTAAATCTCTAGGAAACGACAAAGACTTAAGATATGTTCCGTATAGTAACATGTCCTACTATTTCTAAACAAAAACTGTGCTTCCTCTTATTTGACAACAAGATGTGTGTGTATATATAGGCAAACGAATGACATATACACGGCTTGAAAAAAAGACATACACACGAAGCTATAAAATAGCCTCGAAATTCAAAATTCTGTGTCCTGAAATGCTCATGAAATAGAGCCTGTGAAATAAACAAGATGCAGATATGTACCTGCAGCTTCCTGGCCAGTCATGGCATCAACCACAAGCAGAACTTCCGTGGGATTCACGGCCTTTTTTACTTCTTTCAACTCATTCATCATTGCTTTATCTACCTAATAACAGGAAATATTAATCAGCCAGCATGCATGGTACAAGGAGCATCATGAACACCTAGCTTCCAAGAAAACCAACCATTCGATATTCAAAATCTAAAGTACATAAACATACATCCAGCTTAGGAGAAAGAACGTTTCAGTCTTGGTGTGAAAAGACTATTTTCATGGTTTAAAACACTCTCATTTTGACACATGTAACATATTATAATTTGATTTACTATCAAAAACTATACTACACTTACCACTTGAATTGAGGTATTATGTAAGGTTCGAAAGAAATATCAAACGCTATCAAAAACTAATCTTTTGTATTGTTAAAAACAATCCAATCATACATGTTAAATAAAACATAACATTTTCGAAGTTCAGCATGATTATGACCTGGTACCCAAGATCTATATCTGCCATTTATATTTCGGGATCACAATCGAAATAAATCCGATGAATAAACAAAAACCTGTAGTCTTCCAGCAGTGTCCACTATAACTACGTCAGTGTTCTTGCCTTTTGCCTCTTTCAAACCGTTCTTGGCTATTTGTGACGGTTTTGCTTCAGTACCTTCTGAGTAAACTGGTACACCAACCTGTCAACATTCAAATATTTTCTTTAATTAGAGTGTTAGAGAACAACTGCAGGTGGAACAACCAAGTGTAATTTCATTCCCAAAGAGGGTAATATGCACCGACAGCTTTTCTCTAGAAAAAAAAAAACTGTGAGATATAACCATTATCTATAAAAGGTTTCCAACTGAATTCTGCTGAAATATTAACTGCATCAGAATTCAGAAGTACCTTTTTACCCAGAATAGTGAGTTGATCGATGGCAGCAGGCCTGTAAACATCTGCAGCAACCAGCATACAGCTCTTCCCCTGTAACCTGAGTATGGTTTATAAGTACCAAAAGCCTATGGCACTTAATGAAAAGCTAAAAGTAAAGGCTTAAGAAAATCACCATCTTCTTTAGATAGAAGGCAAGCTTTGCACAAACAGTAGTCTTCCCAACACCTTGCAGACCTGCCAGCAAGATAACCGTTGGGCCAGATTTCGCAAATACCAAATCCGATACCTCCCCACCCATTAGTTGTACAAGTTCGTCATTCACAACCTGCATCACTGAGTAAAGTTAGAACTCTAATGTAAAGCACATAAACTGCTATCGAAAGACCAAGACCACCCTCATAATTTGTTAACACTGAATTTCTTAGTTAAGGATCCTTTTTCACAAGATAATGCTATTAATTTATCAGCTTCTCTAAGAAACAAAACAAGAACGTCTCAGTTGAAATAACAACCATGCAATAATGGCTAGTTATAAGCAAGAGAAAGTGAATCAAATAAAATTACTTCTAAGAAACATAGATAAATTCAATTATATGTTCCTAGAAAATGGGTGTACCTTCACCAGTTGCTGGTCAGGTTTGATGCCTCGGATTACGTCGGTGCCTACAGCCTTTTCACTTACAGACTCGATAAATCTCCTCACTACCGGCAAACTTACCTGCAAAGTAGGTTCAGCTCATTATATTGTGATGGAAAAGAAAAATACAGAACAAAATCATGTGGAAGTAGGCATCAAACATACATCTGCCTCCAAAAGTGCTCTTCTGATATCACGCATCGGTTCAGCAATGTTTTCCTTTGTCAATACGTCTTAAACGAAAATCCACACTTTCTCAGTAAATTTGGTCCGGATTATAAACGGTGTTCTATATATACGCATACAAATCAAGAAACAAGCTCACCGACTCCCCGCAGCTTGTTCCACGCAGACTCGAGGCCGGTGGTGAGCTGTCCGAACATCTCGGCGCGCACAACAAGCCCACACCCCCTCCTCTTCCTCCTCCATCCCTGATCGATCCAGACAGTTTTAAAAATTTAAAATTGTGACCTCTCTACGAGAACACAGAAGGAAACATTGAAGCTTGAGGCGAAAGTACCTGGAAGGACGAAGAAGGGGCGCGGAGAACGGGGGCTTGGGCCACTCGGAGCTGGAGGGAAGAGGTGGTGCAGAAGCGGCGGAGGTGGATGGACGCGACGACCGCCTTCTCCGGCGAGCGGCGCGCGGCCGCGGGGGAAGGGGAGAATGCGAGTGTGCCGGTAGTCTCCATGAACGGGAGCTTCGTGTTCTGCGGAGGAGAGGGAAGCGCAACTGCTGGATAAGAAACGTTCATGTCTTGGGCACTGATTACAGATGGGCCTTTTGGGCTTTGTCGACCAGGAACAGCACTCTCGCTTTCTTCCAGGTAGGCCCAATGTATCTGGGCTGCAATGCTAGGCCTCGGATATTAAACAGGCGATTTTTTTTATTAATAAGCGAATTATTTATTATATAATAAAAATAATCGACCGATTCTAAAATTTGTAAAACTAATCCATGTCACCCTTTGAATGAGAAATAACCTAAATCCAGTTATAAGATGGAAATGGATTTAGGTTATTTTTTGGGATTTTTGCGAAAGGTTAAGGTGCTCTAAAAATTCAATTAGTGCTTAACAACCATCCCAATTTGTAGAGTTTTAATTTGAAATTTCCATTACATTTTTGACTCCATCAAGATAAAATGGTTTCTACAATACACGATCTATCATTAAAAAAATGGCACAAGTTTTAGAAGCCTAAAAGTATTTTTTATCAAGAATTTGGTATACTAAACTGTTAAGCTGGAGAACATTGGGAAAAAGAAAGGAGGATGGATCCTTGTCGCCCCATGACTGGGCTACAGAGCCAGTCGCCCCTTCAATGGACGACAAGGGCTTCTCGCCCTTTAACTGGGCAACTGGGCTCACATATGCCTACATGGCATCCTTGTCGCCCATTCAAGGAGCGACATGGCAATTAGTTTTGTAAATTATACAATCAGTCGATTATTTTTATTAAATCAATAAAAAATTCATTTATTAATTAAAAAATCTTAAACAGGCTCCAAAAATGCAGCCCGGCACAGGTTGCAACATAATCTATGTGATGAGTTTACACAGGACACAACGATGAATTTATATTCTGCTTTTAGCTAAAAATAAAGCATTCCATTTTACAAAACGGTCTAGTATTTCATCCATCAACGTTTACACTATCAAGCTCCACACAACCTACACTACGCACAAGTATTTACGCATCCTGTTATTGGCACAACCCCACATGAAACCTCACGTGGCTGAGCTGACACATTTTCTCTAAGCTTGATATACAAAAGTTGTGCCAGGTGAATCACAAAAACAACCAATGGCAGTGTGCCTGACCATGAATTATCTAGGATACAACTCGGCGCGCACGTGAATTTTGTCCTCGACCTTGCACGCACTTCCAGTCAAAACATTCCAGTGCATATTAGCTCAAAACTGCATTCAGGTCCTTTTGCACCGGCTTGCCATGCCTCCTCTTCCGCCGTGCAGTGCCAGGGGGTGCCTGAGTAATGCACAAGAATTCAGACAACAAAGTTCTCTGAATAAAAAAAAATCAGAATTATTCACAATGCCAAATACATTGTTACCTTCTCGTCTGCTTTAAGCGAGTCCATAAGATCTCCCATTCCTGCTATCGCTTCTTGTCCTTGCACCATACCCATCAATTTTTGCATCTGAGCACGCATCTGGAAAAGCTGGGCAACCAATTGACCCACCTAATAGTGAAAAATGACAGTCTTGTTAGCCCCATAGTTTGGCATAAAAGTAAAACATTGCGAACTTCTCACTGGTGATACTATAAGAGCAGAATAAAACCTCTTGTTCTGTCTTTCCAGACTCTTCAGCCACCCTTATCCTTCTCTCACGTGATTCGGCCAGCAACTCTGGCTTCTCCCTTTCCTCTGAGCAGGCCAGAAGAAACACAATAAGGCATTTATTTTCCTCATACCAATAACCATAGATATTGGCTTCATATGTACAGCTAAAATTCAGGAGGAACATACCAGCAGTCATAGCATTGATCATTGACTCCACAAATGCAAGTCTTTTCTCAGCTTCCCGTATTTGTGCAGGAGTAAGCTGTTAAGAATGAGCGCCATCGACATGTGATGGTTCTTATCATATCTCATTTAACATAATTATAATTAAAAAAAATGCCAAGCAGTAGAACAACTAATCCATTATGTTATGTACCTTGTTCATTCCTGGAATCATTCCAACTACACGGCTCATGGAACCCATTTTCGCAACATTTTGAGATTGCTTTAAGAAGTCATTGAAGTCGAATTTTGCACTCATGATTTTCTTCTGCAATTCTACAGCTTCTTCTTGCCGCATCTATTTGTAGCAGAAGTAAAGTCGTGAACAACATAGTTGTGCCACAATATTACTTAGGACCACAAAAACACCAGTTTTACAAGAAAATACTTACAACTTCTTGTGCCTTTTCAACAAATGAAAGCACGTCTCCCATTCCCAGTACTCGCTGTGCCATGCGATCAGGATAGAAAAGCTCAAGGTCCTCCAGTCGTTCTCCACGCCCCACAAATTTGATGGGCTTCCCAGATACCTGCATGGTTAATTAAGCAGTGATATTCTCTTCTTATACCAGTTGAAAACAGCTAAAATGAGAAACGTTTAAACATACAACAGTGCATGGCCTACCTGGTACGGATTAAACGACCAGTGTAAAATATTGTACTTATTTTTTCCTCATATTAATACAAAAAATAGGCAGGAGGCTACCCTGCTGACACCGGTTGAAAAAAACGAACATACAATTGGGAGCATAGAAAAGCAGATCATTTGAAGCTAAACAACTGAGAAACAACATCAGCAACTGCTAAACCACATGTGTGCCTGCTATCAAATGGTGAAAGCGGAAACAATTTTAATCAACCAGTGTAGAACATTGATAACTCAACAATAACTTCTTGGCATCATCAATTTATCATGAAAGGGTGCTAATAGATATTCTTAACATGGAAAAGGTAGTTTCTGACAAGCAATGACCTCTTTAACACTCAGTGCGGCTCCGCCCCTGGAATCACCATCCAATTTAGTCAGTATTGCACCGGTGATACCAATCTCGATATTGAAGGTGGTGACCAATGCTGCATTCACGAAATTTGTGTGAAAGGAAAGAACTTACTAATCATCTTCAATATCGAAATTGTTTATTCACTACGGTTATAGTATCATTTTATACGACCAAAATTCATGCCTAGCGACAAGAAGGCTCAAATAGTAGCAAAGGATACCTGCAGCTTCTTGACCAGTCATAGCATCAACAACAAGCAGAACTTCTGTGGGGTTAACTGCCTTCTTTACTTCTTTCAATTCATCCATCATTGCTTTATCAATCTGAGTGGTAAAAAGGTGATCAACTAACAATGATGGTGCTAGTTAAATTATCAATGCATTGCTTTTTATAGTGCTATTTGAGTTATATCTATTTCCATTTGCATAGAGGTACAGTTGAATTAGGTTCAGATCAGAATTCCTTGTAAGTTTACGGCTTGTAAACGAAAGAAGAAAGACTAACCTGCAATCTTCCAGCAGTATCCACCACAATGGCATCAATATTCTTCCTTTTTGCCTCTTCCACGGCATTTCTAGTTATTTGTGGAGGTTTGGCTTCAGTTCCTTCTGAGTAAACCGGCACACCCACCTGACAAAGTCCAAAAGAAACTTTAACCGTAGTGAAGCTGTGTAAATAATGCATTCGTCTTAGATTCAACTTCAAGATCTCAAAAATAATTCGAGGAGCATCAGCTCATTTACATCCACATACAGCTAGTTGGAGTTAAAAAAAGGCAAGTCACCCTATTACTATGTTCATCTAGGAGGGTACCTGTTCACCCAGTATGGTGAGTTGATCGATGGCGGCAGGCCTGTAAACATCTGCAGCAACCAGCATACAGCTCTTCCCCTGTAACCTAACTCTGGTATAAGTATCTATAGGTTATCAAGCATTAAGCACATGCATGTTGATTATACAAAAAACGCTGATGAACGCACCAGTTTCTTCAAATAGAATGCAAGCTTTGCACAAACAGTAGTCTTCCCAACTCCCTGTAGACCTGCCAGTAAGATAACTGTTGGGCCACCTTTTGAAAATACCAGATCTGATACTTCTCCACCCATCAGTTGTACAAGTTCATCATGCACAATCTGCAGCACCGATATTTTTCATATTTTCATTTAGCATAACATTCCAATACTGTTTATGCAGGTTATACTATTTTTCATTAACAGTGTTCCAATACTCTTGAAGAGAGAGGGAATTTTTTTAGCTAAGAAATATCATTATATAAAGTCATAGAGAACACAACAAATGAAATTATTATACCAATAAATATGTGTGCTATTGTTGTTTTCAGTTCTTTAAATGGCAGTTTGGCACAACATACCTTCACTAATTGCTGATCTGGTCGGACTCCTTTGATAGTACCTGCACCTAGAGCCTTTTCAGTAACAGATGACACAAACCGTCTCACAACCGGCAAACTAACCTGACAAAAGCAGAAGACATCTTAGTTCTCTGACTCACCACGTACAAAATGAACTGATGAGGAAAATGCAAAACTGTAAGGTACTTACATCTGCCTCCAGAAGTGCTCGTCTAATATCCCGCATTGGTTCAGTAATATTGTCTTTTGTTAGCACATCTAAATAAAAAGAGCATTATGTTCAACCTTAATATTCAATTGTTATAGAAGGGCAGAGCAGAGCAAGAAATTAATAAATACACAACACCGATAGTCTTAGGAACTTATGCTTTTGTCCAAAAGCCAGTATTAAGATCAAACACACAACCATCATAGTCCTATAGTAAAGTAATCTTTTTAGATGAAATATATTTATAATAAGTAGTGCCAATAGATTTTTGATTAACATCTTTGCTATGCGTTCATGCATTCCCCCTCCGCCCTAATTCAAAAAGGATCATGTACACCAGTTCTGAATTCCGTGGCTCGACAAGCAAAGATATATACAGATGGTTGTCTAATGGACTTGGGTCAGCCTGTACTGAGCTAGTGATTTTAGACTTTTAGTATTAGTGTTGGCTAAGTTATTCATGTTCGACATCACCATCAACATTACATACAGTAACATCATGGATGGGGAACGACTCCAAATGAACATCTTCTGCCAAATTCAGGTAACCAGACGAGGCAAAGCACAACGATGCTTATTATAGTATCGCATGAAACAAGAACATAATATAGGCACCAATGGTAAGAATGAAGAAGCAGGCTCACTCACCGACGCCACGCAGCTTGTTCCAGGCGGACTCGAGGCCGCTGGTGAGCTGCCCGAACATCTCCGCCCGCACAACCAACCCGGTTCCCCGCCTCCGGCTCCTGCGCCCCTAAATTCCCGAAATAAACAGTCACTAACAGATTAGCCGGAACAATGCAACCTTTCCTCCGGAGCAGGAACCAAGAAAATGGGGCGCACCCGTGAGGGCGCGGACAGAGCGCGCAAGGCGGGGTTCCGGGCCGTGCGGAGGTGCAGAGAGCCGGTGCAAGAGCACTGGATGCGGGTAGAGGAGCTGATCGTGCTCGCCGGCGAGCGGCGTGTGGCGGCGGGGGACGCGTAGAGGGTTAGCGCGGTGGCCTCCATTTCCTCGGCGGTGGGGAGGGATGCCGGAGCCGGAGCCGGAGGATAAGAGCGGTTGGCGTTTCACTTGTGGGACATCAAGGAGGAGGGCCATCAGGCTCTGTGGGCTCCGCAGTGTCCCGAACAAAACGGGCCAACGAGGATATCATATCGGCCCATGACTTTGGATAGCCCGATTGGTTAGTTTGAGCCCAAATATAATCGAGGCGATTTTGGACGGGCCCAGGCAAATTTGAGTCCATCGAATTCAAACCGAACCAGATTTGGAGCCTAAACCATCTCATCAAAATAGAGAAAGGTTTGGAGCCTAGTTCTTCCAGCGGTGCTGCGCCTCTTCCAAGCAACTTAGAAGCTAAGTTCCGTAGAAGCTACTACATGCTAAACCAAGCCGTCTAAAAAGAACGGCCCATGGCTGCGGTGGAAGATTGGAGCATTGGCTGCTGACCCTTGGGTCCATGCCAGGGATCGGGACAGAAAAGTGTGCCGACTACAATCAAATCCACAACTATAGCTCATCCGAACAACTCGGGAACGCAAGCAAAATCTAAAACAAATTCAAGTCCACTTCCTTAGCTAGCAACATACAATCGTTTACTATTTGTATGATAATTTTTATGTTTTTGAAACAGATGGCAGGAACATTGCCATTCAATTTACAAAAGTGTAGTAGAATACATACGCTGACTTAAAGGGAATACCACAACTTAATTAAGTCTTAAGCATACATCCTTTTAAAAGCTACTACTACTACTTAGTCAGCTGCTTTTCCCTCCCAGGGGTTCTGTTCTTTGAAGCGAAGGAACCATCAAGTCAAATCTTGTGAATCTCACGTCCACTAGCCTAGTGTGATGTAGATTGGACCATTCTAAAAAATGGGCATAAAGGAATAACGAATACATGATCAGAAAGTTCGAGGCCTGGAGGTAGATATTTGGACACCCAATGATTCCCTGATGAAGTCAAGTGGCCCTTCTTGTTGCTTTTCAGAGGAAAAATAGCACCAACGCTACAGTCCAGCCTTTGAGAGATTCTGATGAATTCATTGGTCGTGGCAACTCCCATATGTGCTTCAAGATAGAGCAAAAATATGCGTGAATGTTAAGCCTCTGTGGGATTGAAGTGGTTGGCGGCAAACTGTCACTGAAAATTTTTAAACAGACGATGCACTGACGCTGATCTGAATTCCCAGTTCACTGAATTTCTGAACGAATAGGATAACAGCAATTAGCATACTGTCTTTTGATCACATTTGGCCATCATCAAATCAAGTTTAGTTATCTCTTTCTTCTCGATCGATGACCATATATGTTGCACACACTATTGCATAGACTTCTACTACCATACTATATTCCCCTTAATTATTATACGATCAAGGAGTCTAAATAGCATAGCACGCACATCTGCAACAATAGCAGGACCTTCTTGGACAGAATTATAACTGCTTGCCCATAAAAGAAAAACTTAGCAATGGTCCTCGTTCATTCATAATTCCTTGCCTTCGCCGTGGTCTTGTCCGTTCATCTCCTTATGGAGGACGACGCCGGTAGCGGCGGCGCCGTCGGCGAACTGCAGCCTGAGGCGGCCGCCCTCGCGGTACGCCTGCAGGAGCTCCTTCCCGGGGATCACCACCTCCATGAGGACGAACCGCCCGTCTGTCCGGAACGACCGGAAGCAAACCGACGGCTTCCCGACGCGCCCGATCGACCGAATCGGCGGCGGGAACGTCGGCGGCGGCCGCTTCTCCTCCGCCGCCGCCGCGGCCGCTTCCTCTTCCACCGCCTCCGCTTTGCCGTCCGCGTCCTTGCCGCCGCCGAGCGCGGCGGCCTCGGTCCTCGGCGTACTCGCCGTCCTTGAACATGTCGTCGGCGTCAACGGTGCTCTCGGAGCCGAGCCCCTCGGTGCACAGCAGCAGCGACTTCATGCAGAAGCTGGCGCTCCGCTTCACGGTGCTCGCCGGCTTGGGCGGCCGCAGCAGCGCGTCCAGCGACGAGTCGTCCTTGCTCTTGTCGGCCTGGTCGGCGGCGTCGGCCCACGACGACGCCGTCGTCGCGCGCGGCGGAGGAGGGAGCTGGCGAGCAGCGGCGCCGGCGGCGAAGGTGGGAGGACGGCGCGGTGGTGGTGGTGGTCGGGCTTCTCCTGGAAGTGGAGCTCGCCGAAGATCTCGGTGAAGGACGCCGGGTCGACGGGGTTCTTGGGGTGGATGCCGCGGTGGTTCCACGCCGACAGCGCCTCCAGCAGCGTCGGGTTCTCCGGCAACGGCTTCTCGAACAGACGCCGGAGACCGCCGTCCGCCGCCATCTGCGCAGCCATCAATCAATCAACTGCTACTCTCTTGAGCTGTGTACTGCAAGAGAACTTGCCCTGCAACTATGCAAATTATAAACGGAGCAGCGAAGGGAACAAAAGTTTCAGTTTCGGTGCACGTGAATGTTCAGAAACCGCTACTGTCATTTTCTCTGAAAAGAAACACTAGTAGTAACAAAGAACCAAGGATGGTGCGTTAACAGAATTGCGTATGTAGGGAGGGATGTGCCATTCTGTTCACCTGCAATAGATTCAACTCAGAACTTCAGACACGGTGTCCTGGCTGCAGGATTTGCAGATCAGCTTCATATGAGTGACTGTTAGCTTGGCTCTGTTTTGAGTGCTGTGAAGCAGAGAGAGATGTATATATACTGGGAGAAAGGAGAGGGAGCACAAAAGATGCAGTTCTTTCTGTGGTTGTCGAATTGGAATATTTCATTTCGCAAGTGGACGGTGGTCATGCAGCATGAAAAAAAATATATGACCGTCATGGCAGGAGCATCTCAGGAGAAAGCACCCCAAGCATTGGAAATTTTGCAAATCGCGTCAAATTGTTTATGACCGTCACTGCAATGAGAAAAACAAACATTTCCTCCAGCAAGCAGGCGTGGGAGTGTTCAGAGATCAGCATATCAGCACTGGCTTGCATTACCCATATGTTAAAGGAATGGGCGTCATACATATCAGTAGTAGCTTGCATGACATCAGAGATCAGCATCTCTCTTTGATGTCTTCTTGGGGCGTACTAATGTTTCTTTCTTTCTTCTTCAGGTTTGCTTCAGTGCGGATATGCTGATCTCTGATCTCTGAAACAAACATTTCCTTCACTGAGCTGTATAATCCAGAAAAATAATGCAGATCAAATTATCGAAGAGATACCTTTGTAGTGGGCATCCGTGACAGGTTTGCTTCAGTATGCTGATTCTGAAACAGGAACTGACCTGTCCTCTTGTATCATGATCATGATTATGCAGTGGGATGTGTCTGGCCAGCAAACCATATTCACCTGGATGGAACTCAGATAAGGTCAGTATATTATATTCTTGTCCTGCGTGTTACGTACTTTTAGAATGGAAATTTCCAGTGCAGCTATGCAGCTCATAAAGGTATCTTTGTACTGGGTACCGGTCACTAGCTTGTTCAGTAATCTGGGACAGGAAGATCTTGCAGTGGCATTTGTCTGCCCTGTCCAAATTATACAGCTCAGGATTGAAATCCTGATAAGGTCAGGATACCAATCTACCCGCCCAAATTGAATTCTCAACCGATCGATGACTGCACGATGATTTTCTCCAGCTTAGTTGTGTACTAGCCCTGAGAATATCGCTGGTGTCATATCGAGGAGGGAATAAGGAGCTTCAACGGTCGACAGGGAACAAAGGATGTACTGTATGTGACAGTCACAACCACAAAGAACAAACCATCCCATTCGTAGGCATGTAGCTGAACAGACATAAAGCCATGTAGAAGTTTCTTCATTTCACCAAATCATCCTTGGTATTAGAATTTATTACCTTAAGCATGCCCAAATGTCTGAAGGAAATCCTGATTTCATGGTTACTGGCCTTTTTTATCACACGAAAGCTTTAAGTTTCTGGAACCGATTCGGTGAACCTGTAAATGAAAAAGAATGAAGGAGAGAAGGCAGAATAAAGCTATATGATTCAATTGAAAAGGGCACGGATACGATGCTTGAGTGTTCCGTTCAGACAGCTCAGCACACGAAAATTAGACTGTCTATTTTCCTCCTAAGAAAAACATAGATGCATGAAAATTCTACTGGTCCAATTAAATTATGAGGTAGATTCAGCAAATCAGATGGAGGAACAACTCAGAGCATTGGGGAAAGCAAAAAAGTTCTAAATTTTTAAATAGAATAATAGTAGTTTGCAACAAAAAGTATAGTGAAAGCATATTTAGTCCTCATTTCAAAAGGAAAAAAAGAAGAAGTGTAGTTAGGAAACATGTGAACCTATTTTGACCTCATCTCCAGATCCATTTATTAGAAAAACTAGCTGATCAATCCATTTATTAGACAACAGGCAAAGGTACAACACAATGAGATCAAGAACAACATTGACAATTCCTGAATTAACAGGCATGTCATTCAGTTCTCAAAGAGAATTATGTACAAAAAGAAAGCATGAACATACTTTATTCACTTAAACAATAATAAGAAAGATACAAAGGTTAGTGACGACAAGAAGATTGAATCTCAAGACACTATGACCATAATCCAGCTTGAAAGGGCACATAGAAAATGCAAAATGTGCAAACAAAGCAGTTTTGGTCCTATTTTCACGAAACATTAGGTCAGTCATCTATTACACAATAAAAACGGGAATCGCATTTGGTTTCATCTCCATGCTTCAATCCTTTCAACCTTATAGTTAATCCGGCTCACGATGCTCGCGCCTCTTGATTTCTCAGCGGCAGGAGTTGCGCGTGTTCCAGATTGGCCCTTGCCGTTTCTGGTCCTCCTACTGTTCGGGCTTCGGCTTCCCTTGTGTTGAAGAGAGTTCACAGCTGTCGCACTGGAAGCATCAGCAATAGCAGCCGGAGCAACAAGAGCTGGCTGTGAGAAATTAGGGAAGTCTTCTGTGCTCGTCAAGACCTCACTTGTCTTGCCAGCGGGAGCAGCAGTGTCTGCTTCAGCAGCAATTGTTTCAGCAGACTTGTCTTCACTGCTGTGTGCCGGACTGTTCAGAAGCGGTTCCTCGTTGACGAAAGAGGGACGCCTGGATCCTTCCTCGGGATGGGAATCAAATGCCACGCTAGGTTTTTGATGCCCATTTTCATCAGATGGGTCCTTGTGGGGCAGCGCAGCATCCTCCAGATTGGATTCTTCTCTATCCTTGAGGGTCTTCTGAATAAGCATCTTCAGGAAATTCATCACTTGTACTGCATACATCAGTGCAGTCAAAGGATCTGCCATCTGCATTATAAGTGTGGTATGGTTATCATCTGCCTACTAATGCAAGTGTTGGCGTTATATATATTGCAAATTTGTTATGCTATTAGGTCAATTCGTTACCTGAGTCATATTTGGTGCAAAAACCATAGCAATATTGCGAGCATTCATCTTGTTTATCTGTTCTTCTTGTACAACATCAGCCATCAGATTAACAGCCCAGTCAAGTAAGGCTGATTCGGTTGATGGAAGACATTTGGCAACGCGAGCACAGTCCTCTTCAGATTGGCATTGCATCACCTGTTCAGGCGGTATAGAATCCAGCACCCCGCTGGGAAGTTCCCTGAACCAGGCCTGAAAGAGGTGAAAATGTTACATTGAATGAGAATGCACATTTGTCATCAAGTATGAGCATCTAGCAAAGTGACCCTAAAAAATTCAAAATCATGAGCAGTTAATGTCAGATAACTTGACCGTAGTTTACAATCACAACTTTGTATGCTTTGTGAAAAAGTTGCAATAATATCTTTGGGCAAGAAAGGGAGAAGATCGGATCCACCAAAAGTGAAGTCTGGATTCTTTTTTACTTTTCTTTTTTGATATGAGTGGTCTGGATTCTATGATAGGATGGAATTCCACCAGTTAAAATAAGTAAAATCATTCCTAAATCTCTAGGTAGTGAACCCATGATCAAAGAACAGCGTAGGCAGTGGAATTACTAGAAATTTAAAATCATATAAACTACATAGTAGAAAGAAACCTTACTTTGATTAGGCCTGCCAAACAGTGGACATCAATGCCATCGGGAACGATTCCACTATTTAACTGGTCTCTCACAAACTCCTCTTGGCTATTTTCCGCATTGATACGAAAGATACCTTCTGCCTGCAAAGAAATACAACATTTAATTGATCAGAACAAAGCTACCAAGATCTAATGAAAACAAATCAAGGGTCATTGGAGATCCTAAGAAGACACACCCGAAGACCACCCTGTTCATACAGGCGTCTTTGCATCATCAAGAGAATTGTCGGAACACTGTTTCCTCTTGAATCATAGGAGCACTGCATTGATTCTGTTGAAACTCCAAAGACACTTGCACTGCATTTCAAGTTTCAGTGAGCCGATGAACAAAAATGCAAAACGAATGATATGGACACGTGAAAATAAGATCACCACGAAATTGACGTCAATTCGTTAATAACAAATTTTAATACTTTATGGATGGTGCCCAAGAACATCCTATGTCATGGTGGAGAGTTGGCAGAGTCCAAGATAGACAAGGCTAGTTGGTTAGAAATTGTATTTCTTAAGATAGAAAGAAAGTCCAAGTCGAATTAGAGTTAGAGTCCTAGGTCAGTTACAATGTAATCTGCCGGCTCCATATATACTGGACGTCATGGCTATTGAAGGCAAGCAAGAAATATATCAAGAGTTCCTAGAAGCTCTCCGACCCCTGCCCTTGTAGTGCGAGCGACGCCGCCGGCGAGGTTGCGCCGCTTGGGTTCAGGCCAATCTAGTTATTTAGTAATACAAGGAGCCTAACAAAACTTTTACATATGTACACAACTTGGCATCAAAATAAACATGTAAAAAGAAATATCCGTCCGTTTATTTATTTTTGGTCTGGAACTGTGGTTATTTAAGAAGATCTGCAATTACTTATTGAATTTCATAGATCATTTATCAGCAAGCCGTAAGTTTGAAGATTGGGTTTCGGTGTTTGTGCTACTTTATCTTCTTTTAGAGGCACTAGGCTCCCGTCCTTCTAAAAAGTAGGAACTGATGTAGAACCATTTTCTTTATTGTTTATGGCCTAACACGGAAACATTCAACTTGGAACTCCCAATAAGTAACAAGATACAAGATACCTATGTACTTTCTTCATACTTTGTGCTCTGTTCCTAGCATAGGTCATAACGCATAACAAAGGATTCAATCCAAAGTCAATTATTCAAACAGATAGACAACGAATGATTAAAAAAGAAGTAATTTGGAACTAGAGAAAAAGTTGTCTAATCAAGACAACATGAGCCATTGGTAAACCATGGGTTTCTCAGAAGCTTTTTTATTATCCAGACAGTAGATGATGTAACAATCTACTTTATGTCCCTAGTGCAATCAACATATTCCTAGATGAGGTAAGCAGCTACAGAAAAATCATTGGAATAACAGTGTACTATCAAGAAACATGATTGGTCAATTATTTAATGGAACAAAAACGCAGCACACAAATCATTTCTAAGCAGTGTGGTGGTCCAAAGCTTATCCACCATCAAGACATTCGGCATCTCGTCATCCATAGTTCGAATCCATCTAAGGCCACCAACACAAACAATAATTGAAACCAAAAAAAAAATGCATAATTCACATGAAGTTTGGATACGGCCTTGCTAAAACATCTCAGAGTAAAGCAGCAAGGGTCAAGAAGATTGTGCAAACATAGGAGGCCAACTTTTCAACCAGATCAAAATTAAAAGAACCGTTTGACGGATCAATCAGCACCATTTCACATCTTCTAACAAACAACACAAAAGTTGAAATTCAAACAGGAACAGAAGTTGATTCTATGGAACCTCTGAAACTCATAATTTGACAAGACATGAGAGACAGACCTCGCACTGGGAGCGCGGCGTGGCACCTCCGGCTCGAACTCGACGGGGAGCCCCAGGAATCCATGAAACCTATCGAACGTGACGTGCGCCACGTGCTGCACGTCCGTCGGCAAGCCAATCTCCATCCCACAGCCGCCGCCTTCTCCGTCGGCGCCGCCGCCCACCGTCCTGCAGCCGAGCAACGATTTCCGCAGCAGCTCAAACAGCAGCGCCAAGAACGACCACCGCTCCTCTTCCTCCTCCTCCTGCTCCGACCCACCCGCCTCTCCCCCTCGCCGTTCCTGGAGCTCAAGGCTTCCTGTAGATCCCGTAGGTGCTCCGAGCTGCCGCTTCGTGGGAGCACGTCGCTGTCGGCATTGGCTAAATAGCGCAGGGAGGAGGAGCGGCTTGCGGGCGAAGCGAGGTTGGTCGGGCCCCGGAGGAGCGCCACCTCCGTCATTGCTTCCTCCTTTTCGAGCTCGCTCTGATTCTAATTCTTCTCCACTGGAATTATGAGCTGTGATCTGGTGCGGCGTAGGACCGATTTCTGGAATGAATTTCTTTGGATTTCTCGGGTGGTGGAGCGGAGGGGAGGGGGGCCAAATGCACCGAGAAATGATTGGGGATTCGCGTAGTGGACTTCTTGGTGCGTCCCAAATTAGGATTTCTTGATGCGCTTTCGAACGGCGATTGGGATTATTGGGGCAGGATTGGAGGAGGGGGGATTGGTTTGGTTGCGCCGCTGGTGCGCGCGGTCCAAATCCACGACGCGGATGAATGGAAAGGTAACAGAAGCGTCGACAAATGGAAAGCAAAAGGGGGGATTTTTAACTCAAAAACGTGATCCTTTCCTTTGCCAGAAAAGACTCGATTTTTCTAACGGGGAAAGAAGAAATCTCTCCCGCTGTTTGGTGGATAATGGATAGGATTTTTGTGGAGATGGAGTTGGATTGAAGGGAGGGCTTGAGCTGGGGGTGATGGAACCATCATTCGCCTCCTGCTCCTCCTACTCCTTTAGGCCATGCAACTCACACATGGACGCGCTGCGCATGCTCTGCTCCTCGCTTCTCGCTCACGCGTGCGCGTCGTCTCCCATTTAAGGTACTCCTACCATCAGTTTCAACATCAGAGAAAGTCTAACCTTTTCTAACCGTTCCGAATTGCCTACGTCACCGGAAGTTTATGGGATGGGTTAACTGCAAAACATATGTGTCAGCGAGTCAATTATTGTGTGCAGTACTGCAGTTACCTCACAAGTCGTAGCTTATCAAGAGTACTTGAATGATTTAACTGATTGTTAGGTGTTCTTGTCTCCTTTTGGACCCTACCTGTAGCCCCAAAATCCAAATAGATGTTTTTCAGCTATGCCTTTTTCCCAAGTATATAGATAGATGTATATTATATACATAAATCTTCTTACACTGAACGATCAAATACAAGATAGACTCACAGAAAAGTATAATTATGCTAATATCAAATTTATTTATTTTATTTCTTTTATATAATTATTGAGTAAAAGCTTTGCTACCCATTCTCTCTCTCTCTCTCTCTCTCTCTCTCTCTCTCTCTCTCCATCCATCCATACATGATTCCTCTACTATTCTTTGAGTTTCATAAAGTGACTTGTACATTCTTTTCTTCAAGAACGTGCAACAGAGAGTTTACAACCATGACCCAAAATTTGTACAATGCCAGCTTAGCTACCACTGAGCGCATATTGCCAGTTTCATCTGAAAGAGTCTTGATTAAAATTTGTGAAATACTTGGCGCATAGCTAATTTATAAATCCACTACAGAGGTATGTTTAGGCCAACTGATGCAGAAGTGAGGAAACACATGTTAATTGAGAGATTTTATCTCCTAGTTATAAAGAAGGTTGTAAAAATAGGCAGAGTACCCTTTTTTTCTCACAAATTTGGCTCTCATGCTCCATCATGCGACGCACCAGGATTATGTTCCTGAGGGGATTAATTGACAGGTACTCAAAGGTCAAAGTAGGTCATCATATGAAATGCAGTACTGAACTGGAAGAAACCCATTTTCTTACCAAATTTCGTGTTGTCCATTAACTCTCCCAACTTCGTATATACAATGCATCTGACCACCACTAGAAGTGTAGAACCATCTGGCTCTGCCTCTATTATTGGATAAAAGTTTCTTTTTCTAATTTTCATCTAAAAATTCCACACCATTTTGGATATGGGTCATCTGGTTACACAATAACTACTAGATTCTTCAGGTTGCAGGGACAAGATCTGCTAGCTCATTAACAAGAGAAATGAAGGCGACATATAGAATTCTTCAGCTGATCACGTGATGTTCATGTGCTCTCTTCAGGATTGGACCCACAACAAGATTATTTTTCTGTTGAATTCAATATTCAATTTTCGGAAATAAAAGCTTCAGTTTGGACTTCATGCTTCTGCCCAGTACTAGCATTCCCGATGAACAGGGCCCGACACCTAGCAAGGGCTCATGAATTACTTAGCCTGGGTTTCCCCAATTAATATGTCCAAATAATTAAGTGCCAGCTAATTTAAGTTTCAAAGCAATCCACATGCGAGACAACTGGATTGAAACAACATTCTGCTGTATCCGACCGTGTAGTACTACCTCCTCCTACCTAGCCCGGGTTGGTGTGCTGTCAAAACCATTATAATGATCCAAAACTTGATTAGGATATATAGCCCTGTTTGTTTGTAAGATATTTTGAGATGAACGCTACAATACCTGCCATTTCCAAGGTTTATTAGTATTCATTCCAGAAGTATGGCATACCAGATGTTGCATTTTAGTGCTACAAAATACTGAAGGGTGGCAAGTTAATTACACCAAGAGAGTATAGTAGACATTTGTATTCATCCTGACGTCACCTATCAAATATAGTATTGCAAAAAGTATGGATGGACAGGTAGAGATGTAGCAAGAAGCTAAGCTACTGTTTATTTGCAAAAAATAAAGAACAAGTTGCCCAACATAAATAGTTCTTTGCTGTTCCAGCAACTCAACTGGTACTCTATTCTTTTTTCCCTGGCCTGTTGGATCAGAACAACTCCAATTAATCGCTTTAAGAAATGTCAAGGTGCTATAAGTTTAATGCTCGAGGTTTCAATTCTAGAGCACGTACATGTTATCTGATAGAACGACAGTAATGATGGTAATAATTTGTTAGTTCTTGAAACTATGCTCTTCTTCAACGTCTCTAGGTAGAAATTCCAGTCATCATGCTTACAATGCGCCACCTAGTCTAGCTATAGGTCCAATACGAAAACCAGATAAGCCATATGTACTCGCAAGAGAGAGAGAGAGAGAGAGAGAGAGAGAGAGAGAGAGAGAGAGAGAGAGATACTAAGCCATATGTTGAATATCCATTTGCGCCATGCCGGTCCGCTTCCAAAAGTTGTTCAAATGGTGGCATCATGGTTTGTCCAGAAACTCATGCTTGGCATCATGTGAAAGTATTCAATGAGAACCACCTATTTTGTGAAATTTTATGAGTTCTGAAACAATCTAAAACAAATCGCAGATGTGGATGGGGTGGTAGGAAACATGCATATAAAATTTCAAATGCCACTTCATCATTCTTGGAGAGATAAGAAATAACAAATCATGAAGAAGAGCAACGTAACAAAACAGACAAAATAGTGACGGCTTAGGGTTTTTTTTTGTCACTTTGCCCTATAATTTCTCTTTTTTGTATCTTCCAAATAAAATGATGTTTGCGCTTTAAATTTTGTATATGTATGCAAGTTTCACATCACTTCAACTATATCTATGATTTTTTTAGTTGTTTCAAAATTAATAAGCATGTTTTTGGAGAGGATTTTTACCATTACACAAAATAGATAGCTTTCATTGAATATTTGGCCGCATTATATATGTGCAGAGATGGAGCATTAGCATACCACATATTTGATTTGTATTATGAAACTATTGATCTGAAGGGGCTTTTTTCAGAAGTATTTCTACTGCCCAAAATCAAGTGCGGAGCTAGGGGGCTTGTTGGGGTCAGCGGATACCGTCGAGTCTGGGTAAAATCAGCTATAAACTGCCGTTGCTAGTTTCATTGACCCTATCATCTAAAGAAGAAGATGCCAATGTTCTCTGTCAGCAGCTTGGCTTCGCCCATGTTCAATATATAAGACTATTTTAAATCTACATGGTATCATATTGTACTTTACCCAAATATCTAAAAAATGTTGTCCCAAAATCGAAATAATTATACATTATGAAAATACTGTGTAATATCAACCTTATGCTGCCAATCTATATATATGATCTTTTAGCTATTGACGGTCAAGGTTTCTTTCCTTTAGAAAGAGGCTGCAAGCCAATCTATATGACCCTTTATTAGTATCTGAGGAGTAGGAATTTTCTCACGTTAGATGGATATGATCCTTCAATTATCTTAATTTTTGTAAGCACTGCACATTTAGGTGGATATCCCAAAAGAGGGTTGCTTGGATATCCTGAATCACTTGGATACAACAGTTCTAAACTAATATTTTGAGATGTTGCAAAGATTCTTTACAGGTGCGGGTGAGAAGTCTGGCTAATGTTGAAACAATAACAATGAAAAAAATTCTTAAAATCCAGAAGGAAATGCAAATAAAAAGTTCTTCAAATCCAGAAGGAAATGCCCGGGTAGGACTCGTTAGTTCTGGACTTCAATTCCGTTGTGGATAAGATGGTGTTGTGGGCTTGTGGATATTGTAGGGCAACGTGCATCAGCCCACGGGTAAAACGAGTTGTCTTTCTGCCTTATCAGCCAGGCCCATGGGCAAAAGGACTGAGCAATGTTGAGCACATTCATGTTCCCAAACAGGAGATTCATTTTTTTTTTTTAAAAAAAACGCTGTAAACTTGTATCATGGTAAGCTCGCCGCATTGTAGCTAGGTGCACTTGCGCGCATGGTCCTGCTGTAGTAGCATGCTAGCAATTGGAAACTGAAATCTTAGTCAGTCAAGTTGGAAACGAAATTTTCTCAAAAAAAAAAAAAAGTTGGAAACGAAATTAACAAATTGACTAAACCACTCACAGTTTCGTCTCCCGGAACATGAAGTTTCAATGGAAAACATTACAAGTCATACACTGCTTTTTCCCTTCCTGACAGCCTGATAGTGTTTGCTAACATGAGAGAAGAAGAGTGCGTCTCAGCGGCTATGCAAAAAACGCGGCGCGGAAGGACGGTGGCAGGGGCTCCGCCGAGGCGGGGTTGCCCTGTCCAACTCAATGTCGTGCTTCCTCTGTAATACCGGTGATGATCAACTTTCCAGTCCTAAGCCGCTATGCAACGGGGGCGAACCAGGAACGATGGCATGGGGAGCATGTTCGGCTCCGGCGGGGCGAGGAAGCCAGGTCCGGCGTAGAAGCTCTTCTGCGGCTGCGGCTGCGGCTTGTCGTCAACCTCAATGTCGTTGCTTCCTGTACTACTGCTAGTGCTCTCGCCGTCGTCATCTTGACAAAGCTCGGAATTTTTCGACAATATTTGTATTTTATAGAATTTTAAAACAAATCGATCACACCCTAGAAATGATATTTCATCAACAAAAATTGTGAAATTTCATTTCATCTCCTGGACACGGTGTCAAGATCAACTCAGTAACACGAATATCATTTTTTCATTACCTCGATTCCATTATTCGAGTGACTTACAGTTCAATTTTGACTTATCTTCAAAAATTATAATTAAAGAAAATAAATTACTAAATTTAGTAAACGGATAGTAAAATTAATCAAATTTGAACATGAAGTACACTGAAGTGTATAAGTGACAGGAAAAAAAATTTGATTGCCCAAATGTGAATTTTTTTTTTCCCGAGTGCAATTAAATTACACTCGGGAAAGGTCTCTCCCGCCGTCAACACTAACGGATGCTCTGTTACGTGGGGCCTGGGCTCAACCTTTCCCGAGTGTCACCAAAAAATACACTCGGGAAAAGTCACTTTTCCCGAGTGTCCCGAATGTCTGCTCTTTGACACTCGGGAAAAGTGACTTTTCCCGAGTGTCCGATATATTACACTCGGAAAAGGTTTGGACATTTGGGAAAAAATGGATTTCTGGTAGTGCGGGGGCGAGAGTCCAGTCCTAAATCCATCATCTCATCTCCACATACACTACACGTTCCTCTTCCCTTTGAATTTAGTTGCCATCTCACGATCTAATTCTCTATCTATGCACACCTATGCATAGGGCTGGACTACCGAGCCAGCTCGGCTCGGCTCGGCTCGGCTCGTTATCTTAACGAGCTAGAATGCTGGCTCGGCTCGGCTCGTTATCTTAACGAGCTAGAATGCTGGCTCGGCTCGGCTCGGCTCATTACGAGCTCGAGCTGGCTCGCGAGCCAGCTCGTTAAGTTCGTCACTCGCCTCCAGCATCTCTGTCACTCGCCTCCAGCATCGCATAAAGCATCGCTGTCCAATTTCCGATCTCCCGCGGCCTGCTGCAGCGGCTTGTCGTCAACCTCAATGTCGTTGCTTCCTGTACTACTGCTCTCGCCGTCGTCATCAACATCGAGCCGGTCGCCCGGCAGCAGCGGCCGATGCTTCATGTATGTGTTCAAGTGCTCGGCAGACGATGAAACACGGCTCAGTGTCCGCTTGTTGCTGTCCCATCTCTCCGTCGACGACGCTCCACCGATTGGGCTATCGCCGCCGCCACTTGCCCTGAACGACGACGACGGCGACGCGGGGGGGGGGGGGGGGGGGGGCTCGCCGGCTTCTTGTGCGCGTCCCACCTCTCCATGGAGTCGGCACGGCTAACGCTGCTCCTGCTCGACGAGGCGGACATCACGCTCTTTTTCTTCCTGCTGTCCCACCTCTCTGATGACGACGACGCGCGGCCGGCACTGGTGCTGTCGCTCTCCGGGGAACGACGACGACGATGCCCGGCGGCGGAGGACGCCGGGCTCACCGCCTTCTTGCGCGCATCCCACCTCTCCTCGGCGTCGGCGCGGCCAGGCTTGGGCAGCGACGGCGACTGCTTGGGGACGATGACGAAAGCGCACGGCGGCGGCGTCGAGAACAGCGGCTCGGGCATCATCATCATCTTCCACACCGGCGGGGTCGGGAGCAGCGCCGGGAGAGCCGCGTGCGCCACGGTGAGGTGCACGCGCGCCACCGGTATCGCCATGGATGGATCGATGAGACACACGACGCAACAGGGGATCGATCGAGCAGAGGAAGCGTACGTTGGAGGAAGTCGCGCGCGGATCTGCTGCTGCTGATGGGTATTGGAGTGATCGCCGTGGAGATGGAGTTCGATATATATAAAGGCGCGCGAGAGGCAGTTGGAATCCGACTCGGATCGCCGATTCGGAGTCTACCTGGGATCAGAATTCAGAGGACGCGATTACGGACTTGCCTTCTTCAGAAACTGGGTTTCGGACACCGACTGGCTGTCACGCGCTTCTCAGGCGGCGGTCGGGCTCACGGCGAAGGCCGTGCGCAGGATGGGTTACTAGGGCGTGAAAACGGACCGACCGACTGCTAAATCTGAAAAAAATTAATATAGGCAAATACAGGACGCATCAATAATTACCTGACATTATCCGTGCCCGAATTTGAGCCCGAAAAATAATTGGGGGATAGGATACGGGACGAGTGATATCCGTCCTGAATCCGAGTATACACCCAATAATATGATGTAAAATTAAGAGATTAACATAAATAAGAGTCAATTTGCTCTTTATCATGTATATCAATGGTTAATATGTCCTTCTTTACTCTAATTGTTTTTCCAACCTTTGATTTTTTATCCTTGCAAACTTCATAATAATATTCGTGTCCGACTCCGAATCCGAACAAAAAATATGGGACATGGTATGGGATGCAGAAATAATTATCCGGGACTATCCGCTCTGACTCCGAATCTGAGTAAAAAATATAGGATAGGATACGGGATGAACACTACCCGTCCGTATTCAACCAGTTTTCACTCCTATGGGTTACGAATGCAAAAGACTCTGTTACCCCCAACTGAATAGTTCTCGCAGACGGTCAATTCGACGCATGGGGGCGCGTGCACCCACGTCAGAAGCTGACTTGGGACATTGGCACACCGAAGAAGCGGTGGAGAGTTGAAAGGCGCATGGGATGCACGGCGTGTAGAGGACAAGGCGACTGCTTCCCTGGAGTTGCCGCCTCCGTGCCCCTACAAAAGGGGTGTCCAAGAAGAGAGGAATTGGGTTATTGCATGACCTCGAACGAGGGGGAGGGGGGGGGGGTGGGATGCGGAAGGGGAGAGGTGGTGGCGGTGGATATCTATGATGGGAAGGAGATCGGGTCGTCGAGGCACGCGCTCGCATGTGGCGGAGGAGCTAGTCAAGCAGCTGTTGCTCACCGTCGTAGAGGTCCAAACTATCGCGCAGCTCTTGCTCCTTGCAATAGAGGCCCGAACGGGTGGTTGTCGTGGAGAGCTAGGCCGTCGCGCGGGACCTCACAGCCCATACGTGACACATGAGCTCGATTCCTCGTCACTATTGTTGAGGCGCACTCGATTCCGAGGATCTTGGGCAGGTAGCAGGACGATAGGGGAGGAGGAAATGTGAGTGTAGAGGACTAGTCAGAGGAGTAAAGAGAAAACATTGCCGCGCTTTTATCATGGGCAATAACAGAAGGTAGGCTGGAAAAATGCATCACGTACCGAGAACGATAACTATTTCGACAAAACTTTCAATGCCCAGAACGCCAGTTAAAGAGAATCGAAAGGAGTACTAAACAATATCTAATACGCTGGTCCACTTTTCTCTCTCTCAAGATTTTTCGGATCTTGTGCATGAGCCAGATATAATAGTACTACCTCAGTCCTAGAATATAAGTATTTCTGGGTTTGGTCAAAGTCAATCCTTATCAACTTTGGTTATCAATATGAATAAAAATAATTTGTTTCAAACATGAAGAGTTACATATTATGATAGTTAGTTTTACGATGAATCTAACAACATCCTTTATACATGATCAAACATTACAATTTTCTTTTGTCATTCATAGTCAAAGTTTAAAATTGTTGACTTGGACCAAACCCAAAAATGCTTACATTATAGGACGGAGAGAGTAGTGAGCAGCCCACTTTTCTGTTCTCCTTTTCTCTCATCTCCAACTTAGCATTAATCTGATGTGGCAACTTTTTTAACCTGCTTACATCACTTTATTATACCTACTCTAAGCAATCGTCGGGTGAGCCAGTGGATTAACTTGGAGGTCTGCATCTCCTTCTTTTGCATGAACGGTGATGCGATGCGAGCAACGTGTTCAGGTTTAACAGCTTGAAGTGGACACCTGCGATCTGTCAAGGTTTTGACAGCGCGCGTGAAGTTCGTCATACAGAATTTTGCTGCAGTACTGTTCTTGGGAATACGTTGTTGTGTAGTCCTGTTATTTATAGCTGCAATATCCAAACAGACGCCTAAGTTTTTGGTGAAATTGCATCTAAACAAAGGCAATAGAGGCTGCTGCGATGCGTCACGTACGTGGCATACTTTCTGCGATTTCAGATCACGTCCAGGGGGTTGTTATTTCTGCACTTTTGCTGGATAAATTGGTGTCCAATGAAGCAATTAGATAGACTTGGAGAAAATGTAATACTAGAAGCTTACATAGGCATCTCTGGACACATGTTCATCCGTTTATTTTCGTCACTCTTAATTATCACAGTACACAGATGAGAAGAGTACATCTGAATCAAGTCCAACATGAAAGTACTATGTAAACAACTATCCAATTGTAACATCTTCAGCTTCATCTCTACGTGATAGTGCTCACCAACACCCGAGACTAGCAGAGGGTACTTTGTCACCTCTTTTTATCACTTATGCAACTATGCAACGGGGGCGAACCAGGATCGATGGCATGGGAAGCATGCTTGGCTCCGGCGGGGAGAAGAAGCCCGGTCCGGCGTACAATCCCAGCTTCGGGTGCGGCTTGTCGTCAACCTCCATGTCGTTGCTTCCTGTACTGCTGTTCTCGCCGTCGTCGTCGACCGCGTCGGCGTGCGGCGGCTGGCGGGGCTTCTTGTGCGCGTCCCGGCGCTCTGCGGACGAGGACCCGCGGCTGACGGGCCGCTTGCTGCCGTCACGCTTCGCCGTTCTGCTGCTGCTGCGGCTGCTCGCCGAGGACGAGGAGGAAGACGCCATCGCGCTCTTCTTACCGCTCAAACATGACGACGCCGCGCTGGCCTGTGGCGCAATCTTGCGCGCGTCCCACCGCTCCGCGGCGTCGGCGCGGCCGGGCTTGGACGTAGACTTGAGGGCGTTCTTCTTGCACGCGTCCCAACGCTCGACGGCATCGGCGCGGCAGGCGGGCTTGGGCGCTGGCGACTGCTTGGGGAGGACGGCGGCGCTCGGAGGCGTCGGGAGCAGCGCCGGCGCCATCTTCCACTCCGGCGGGGTCGGAAGCAGGCCCGGAAGAGCGGCGTGTGCCATGGCGAGGTGCACGCGCGCCACCGGTATCGCCATGGACGGAGAGGGATCGGGGAGACGCGCGCCGCACACACACGTGCACAACAGAGGAAGCAGAGGTGAGAGCACGCACGACTTCGCAAGCAGATGGGATGGCAAGCACATGGGGTTCGCTTATAAAGGGCGCGCCAGTCCGATTGGTGTCCGAGTCGGAGCGCCAATTCCCGTCTCCGGTTGGCTGCCTGACACAGTGACACCGTCTCGGAATCGGCGATTCAGAGTCGGAGAACAGAGGGCGCAAATACGGAATTGCCTTCTTCGAAAACAGATTTTCGGACGACACGGACTGGCTGTCCTGTCACGCGCTTCTCAGGCGGCGGTCGGTCGCAGCCACAGCGATGGCCGCGCCGTGGAGATTACCAACTGAGCATGGCGACGTGACCATGCGCCGCTGTGCTTAATTAACATCATCGTCGCCAGACTCGCCATGTCCGTCGCTGCTGTACGTACAGGTACGTTCCAATGCTTCTTTGAGCCAGCCAACCGTTCGACGAAATGCCTCTCGCTCCAGAGACGAGTAGACGACGTGTCGTGCCTTTGGATTCGCCGCAACCTCGTCTCCTCTGGCTATCACATGACACATGATGACATCGTTTCAATCGCGGGGCTGCAAGTCCGTGGACGAGCTTAATTGAAGGCCTGCATCTCAAGGCTTTGCTTGCACCTGCCCGTGTTGTACGCATGTAGGCTTCAGAAAAAACCTTGACGTCAAGGTGGGCCACGGCATTGTTGCGGCCAAGCGAAGGAAGCGCATGGCTAATTAATTTTTTTTTTTATAGAGAATAGGTGTCCCCTGCTTTATTCAAAGCAAAAACGAGTGCGGTACATTGTTATCAGTTGGCTCCAAACCACACAAACTCCTCGACTGATTGTCACATGACACTGGCTCTAACCTAGCCTGATTGTTACTACTGTGGCCTTCTGGGACATTACTGTCCTGCAACTGTTCACCATCCGGGACGGTTACTGGTGCTACCTCCACCCATGGCAGCATGTATGGTGCCGACGCCATCTCTTCCAGTCCTCGCACCAAAACGTCCAGCTCTGGTTTTTCCTCTTCCTTGCACAGCGACCGCCACGACTTCATCATCTTCTCCATCCTCTTCACGATCTCCTTGTCGTTCGTCCATGCTCCTCCCTGAAAACATAGATTGTTTCTCAGTTTCCATATAGCCCAAAACACAGAAGCAGTTAACATATTCAGCAACTTCTGATTTGACTGGGCTCTGCCGCCGCCACCTCCCCACTCCGGGCCCAGACTTCTCCGCCACCGCGCGCAGCTCCACGACGAGCTCCTCCTCGCCGCTGCCGGGACCCCGCCGACTCCTACCAGATCCCGCAGAAGGACGACGAGCTGTACGCGGTGTTCTCCTGGCCCTCGAGGCGCCCTTCCTTCACGAGCTTGAGCAGCGGCGGCACGCCGTCCTCCTGCGGGCGAGGGAGACGAGGCTGGCGGCGGCGCGGGCGTCGAGGTTGCCGGTGTAGAGCATGGCGATCTGCTCCTAGATGAGGAAGAGGATGGGCTCGTTCTGCACGAGGGGGAGGAGTCCGATGTGGGCGTCGTCGTCGTCGTCGGTGTTGGAGGACAAGACGCGGAGGAGCCAGGAGAGGTCGCCGATGGAGTCGTCGAGCTGGTTGCGCGTGAGGAAGACGAACAGAAAAAACGATTCGAGGGATGGAGGGATGGGGGTGCGGGGCGTCTGTGATGGATATGTGCGTCGGCAGCCCTCCGGCTCCGAAAATGCGTCAATGCAATGGGGAGTCCGTTGGAGAGTGTTTTTTCACTTTTTGCTACCCATTGTCTATGTAAGTCCCAAAATTGGAGATCCGTTGGAGACAGTCTAAGCAACTAGAACCAAACCACAAATCTTCCCAAAATCGAACCTGTTTACCATGGCTAATTAATTTTTAGCAACGGACGACTGCTTGTCATGACGCTATCCGAAGTGAGTGCGTGACTTCGCCTGCGTGCGAATTAGCACACACGAGATGGTGCGTGCTTGGGTTTCATGGAGGTACGGTGCTGTTTGGTTCAGCGCTGTAACGGTATTGCTACAGTTGCAGGTGTAACCTCAATTACTGTATGTCATTACAGCCTTGGTTGGTTGGATCTTGTAACGGCTTTTGTTTTCAGATATTAGAAGAACCGATCGAGAAGAGGGCAGGAGGGAGGCAGCTTATCAAGAGGACAAGATCATTGGAGTGGAGAGGTGCTGCTCTCGCTTGTGTACCCCTCTCCTCCTCCTTGTCCTCTCCTCCTGCTAATAATCTTCCACCGTGGATTTAAATAAGAATAGATCAGGTAAATGAATGAGAGAGAGAGAGAGAGAGAGAGAGAGAGAGAGAGAGAGAGAGAGAGAGATGGGGAAGGGGTCGACAAGGGAGATCGAATTAGCAGCGCACGAGCTCGATGGAGCACTAGAAGCACCCTCGCGTGGAGAAGAGAGACGAGGCTGCAAGTCAAGCATAGGAGTCGAAGCGATTGCGGTGGAGTCAGAGTGCGAGGATAGCCGCGGATGAGAGGTTTCAAAGTTAGATAGACCGGTTTCCAATTACACAGTAAAGGATTGCGGATGAAGTGCAAACAAACGGCCACATCGCTTCTTGTTACCGCCCCGCAATGCCAGTACGTTACAAACCGCGAACTAAACAACACCTTAAGTGTTACCTTACCAGCCCACCCCGGATAGTTGCAATGTGGGCAAACACGTACATCGAATATGGCGAACAGTGAGCAACAACTTCACTAAACTTGCCTCATCGACTAGAGCCGACCACGTACCGATCGACCGAGCAAGATCACCTCACCTGATGGACACTCGAACACTCAGACATATTCTTCGATCTTGAAGATTCACCCCACTCAAGGCTCTCCTCCCAACGCTGCCCTCACAAAGTGGAGATGGACGAGTTCATTGCTAGAGGTTAGTGTTGCCTATAGGGGGCTTTGCCCCCCACCCATCCTCCCAAAAAAACTTTCCTCAAAATGCTTCAATGAAAAAAAATTAATTAGTCATTTGCACAACAAATGGAATGTTTACACTAATCGGTCTCTTTGTTCCATCATATGGTGAAGCTCATCCTTGGGCTTCTCTATGGTCGTTGCTGCGTAAGATCGTCTTGTCGAGACACGCCGAGTTTAGGCCTTGTAGACGACATGGATCGTACAGCTATTGGCTTTTGTTTTTATGTTTGCTTTAATTTTCTTTCATTTCTTGTTGTTAGGCCTTCGGGTCTTATCTTATAACTCTCTTTTCCTTAATGAAATACGTGCATATTCAAAAAAATTGGTTTCAATTTGCAGAGAAGGAACAAAATGGAATGTGGACGAGAATGAGTTACATCTGAACCGAGTACCTAAACAGAAGGCAACACACAACAGCTACGGTGCCTCACTGTTTGTTGGAAGTAGCTATTGCATCGCAATTTCAGATTGTATGTCCAGGTGACGGCTCTTCAATTTTGGGGAATGAATTTGATGTCAATGTAGCATTTGGACTTGGACAAAGTTTGCATCGGCACGCTCAGGACACAAGTTCATCCGTTTATTTTTGTTGCTCTTGTTACAGTATGATCACAGTACAGACACACAGATGAGAAGACGATATACATTTGAATCAAATCAAACATGAAACTATGAAAATACTAAGTAGACACTATCCCATCGGAACACCTCAGCTTCATCTCTTTACTTGATAACGCTTCGTACACCAAGCAGATCGAGTGTACATCCTCCTAGCTAATTAAGCAACTATGCAGCGGGGGAGAACCAGCAACGATGGCATGGGGAGCATGCTTGGCTCCGGCGGGGCGAGGAAGCTCGGTCCGGTGTAGAAGCCCTGCTGCGGGTGCGGCTTGTCGTCCAACAGCGGCGGCCGAGGCTTCTTGTGCGCGTCCCAGAGCACCGCGGACGACGAGACGACCCGCGGCTGACCGGCCGCTTGCTGCCGTCTCTCCTCGACGAGGACGACCTGCTGCTGCTCGACAAGGACGAGGAGGAGGACGTCTTCGCGCTCTTCTTGTTGCTATCCCACCTCTCGCACGACGACGCGCGCCCGGTGCTCCTGCTCTTGCCGTCCGGTGACGAGCGCTGGCTTGATCCTGATGACGACGATGAAGACGCCGTCCCACCGCTCCGCGGCCAGGCTTGGACGAAGACTTAAGGAGGGTGTCTTGCACGCGTCCCAACGCTCGACGGCGTCGGCGCGGCCAGCAGACTTGGGCGGCGGCGACTGCTTCGGGAGGACGGCGGCGCACGGCGGCGTTGGGAGCAGCGCGGGCGCCATCTTCCACTCCGGCGGGGTCGGGAGCAGGCCCGGAAGAGCGGCATGCGCCATGGCGAGGTGCACTCGCGCCACCGGTATCGCCATGGATCGAGGGATCAGGGAGACGCACCGTATACACACGAGCGGGGAGGGGCAGGTCACGACTTCGCAAGCGGATGGGAAGCAA
Source organism: Eragrostis curvula (assembly GCA_007726485.1). Classification (NCBI taxonomy): domain Eukaryota; kingdom Viridiplantae; phylum Streptophyta; class Magnoliopsida; order Poales; family Poaceae; genus Eragrostis; species Eragrostis curvula. The sequence continues at coordinate 51,349,090 of CM017440.1, read as the reverse complement.
TGTGGCATGGGGTTCGGCATATAAAGGGCGCGCCAGTCCGAAATGAGTCTGAGTCGGAGCGCGAATTCCCGTCCCGGCTGGCAGACACCGTTTCGGAATCGCCGATTCAGATGAGCCGGAGTTCAGAGGGCGCAAGTACGGACTTGCCTTCCTCCAATTCCAAAACAGTGTTTCGGATACGGACTGGCTGTCGCGCTTCTCAGGCGGCGGTCGCAGCCACAGCGAACACTACGGGAAACCGCGCCTTTGCCGTGTGTCCAGGGGTTTGCCGAGTGCAATCCATCGGGCACTCGGCAAACCCCCTGTTTGCCGAGTGCCAGGGGCTCGGCACTCGGCAAATTCCTGGCACACGGTACCAAAGGAGTTTGCCGAGTGCCGAGCCCCTGGCACTCGGCAAACAGGGGGTTTGCCGAGTGCCAGAACTGGAGGCACTCGGCAAACTCCTGGCACACGGTGCCAAGGGAGTTTGCCGAGTGTCTCCGTTAGTGGCACTCGGCAAACTCTTTGTGTGCCGAGTGCCTAACGTGGGCCCTCGGCAAAATAATTTTTTTTTCATTTTTTTCCACATTTTCCATTTATGTGGTGGATGTATGTATCAATGTTGCTTCATTCGAAAGTTTGGTGATTTGTTCAATCCGTTTGGTATATTTAAGGTGTTTATGACATATAAAGTATATATTGAAAATAATTCAAATTTGAACTTTAGGTGATTCAAATAAAAAAAATGTTCATACGAAAGTTGATATTCATGTTCTTGAGTCCAATGTAAGGTGTCAACCATGAAATGAACTGATAATTCGTTCATATTGTACATAAAATATAAGCGAAAAGATATGGTTGAATAGTATTTTAATTTTATAAAATTCAAACAAAGTCCAAAAATTACGAGACTCGCGCTGGTATCATGAAATCATACGTGGAGACCATGATAAATCGTAGAAAAAGTTTCGCTAAAGTTGTGACGTACGTTGTTTAGAAACAGGAGCATCCTCGAAGAAGATCCATAAACTTATGAAGTGATCGTTTGGATTTCGAACCAAAACGGCGGACATAATTTGGTTTCACCTTAAACATATTTTTTATAGGTAAAGAATCATATGAAATGTATCATGGCAAAATTTGGCATTTTTTTGAATTTATTTCGAATTTATAAATTTTTTTTCAATTCCTGGTGAAAATGTTTGCCGAGGGCCGGCCCTCGGCAAACTAATGTATGCCGAGTGTGAAGCGTTTGCCGAGTGCTTTTGGATCTAGCACTCGGCAAACGTTTTTATATCGACTTAGGCGCGCGGCACGGTTTTTCTCCCTCTTTCCTTATCCTCTTCTCTTCTCCTTCCTCTCGCCTCCCCGCCTCCCCGCGCCACCCCGCCGCCTCCCCGCCTCCCCGCGCCACCCCGGCCCGCCGCCTCCCCGCATCCCCGCGCCCCGGCCCGCGCCACCCCGCCTCCCCGCGCTCCGGCCCGCGCCACCCCGCCTCCCCGCCTCCCCGCGCCCCGGCCCGCGCCTCCTCCCCGCGCTCCGGCGGTCAGCGCAGGACGCGCCGCGGCGCCCCTGCCCGGCCCGCTCCTCCTCCCCGCCCAGCCCGCTCGGCGCCTCCCCGCTCCGCGCCGCCGAGGGGCGCGACTCCGGCGACCCCCGTGGACCCGGCCTCCCCTGCCCGCGCCTCCCCTGCCCGCGCCTCCTCCCCGTCGACCTGCACCGGCCCCCAACGCCCAAGCTCCCTCACCGAGCTGCAAGGTAAGGTTTTTCTCTTTTTTCTTTTCTTATTTTTTCTTTTTTCTTTCTGGATTTATTAATAATGCAAATTGGACATTGAATTGAATGCAAATTTCGATTGATTTATATGCAAATATATGCAAATTTGAATCACCTAGTATGCAAATGTTAGATCAAATTGAATGCGAAAATTGTGCTTTTATGCGAAAATTGATTTCATTGCTTTTGTTCATGACCAAGTGACCGTGCTATGGAATGAAATGGAAAATATGAAAATATGGAATGAAATGGAATCAATTGGATGTGGTATCCGGCCATCATGCCGTCGATTTGTTGGATGTGAGTGTCGGCCATCGTGCCGTTGTCCTTGCGTTGTATGCGCAAAAATTGAAATATGAACATGTTGTCATCAATTCGATGTGGTATCCGGCCATCGCGCCGTTGATTTGAATTGAATTGTGTTTGCCGGCCATCGCGCCGTTGTTTTCTTGCAGGGTTTGGGAACCTCACCATACAGGGGAGGTGCTGCCGAAATTTTGAATTGACGGCTTTATGTTTCGTTCTTTGCAGGATAGAAGAGGCTTTTCGACCGTCTTCCACTCGTCACTTTGCCGGACAGCAAGGTGAGACATAAAAGCCCCCCCCCCCCCCCCCCCTTTCCATTTCTGTTTGTAGGTAACGTGTAACCTAGTTAGGCGTCTCCCGTTCGAAATAGATACAGTTGGAGATATGCCCGAGGGTTGCATATCTATGACCGTATCTATTTTGAATTGTCCACGTTTCTTGGACAGCCCGAGGATGCGTAGATGGGGCTAGTTTCCATTGTCTATTCCGGTTTGAGACAGAGTTTCGGCCGCGCCTCCCTGTTGTTCTCCGGATACACAATCTCCCTCGCAGGACGTGTATTTGGAGAACAGCGGGGAGGTGCTGCCGAAATTCTGTCTCGGACCGGAGTAGACCTTGGAAACTAGCCCCATCTACGCATTGTCGGGTGGAATTAGGACCTATCTGCACCTATTAGACATTGTATGCATCGTGTAGATACCAATGAATTTTAAATTGCTCCGTCATATGATAGAAGATGGATGACCGTGCGTGGATGTACACGGGCCGTCCAAGGAAGGGTTCTGAAATAAGTGAATGGGTTGACAAGACCCTTGCTTTCTTGAAACAAGCATTTGCCAATGTCAGCAAAGGTGGAAAGACTTGGTGTCCCTGCAGCCGTTGCGGCAACACAAGGGAGCAGACGGAGGAGGAGATGGGGTTGCATCTTGGTAACTATGGATTTACGCCAGGCTATACCCGGTGGGTCTACCATGGTGAAGCCCATAGATTGAGGGAGGAGGTCGTGAGACAACGCGTCGATGATTGTGATGCTGATGGCGGGGTGGAGGACATGTTACAGGACTATCAGGAAGCCCAGTTCCGTGAACAACCTAGGGGGGAGGAGGAGCCAGAGGAGTCCGCAAAGCGCTTCTATGACATGTTTGAAGCGTCACAGAAACCACTTCACGGGCATACCAGGGTTTCAAAACTGGATGCCATTGCACGTCTAATGGCCGTGAAGTCCCAGTTTAGCTTGAGTCGGAACGCGTTCGATGTTATGTTGACAGTTGTTGCCAGCCTGCTTCCGGAAAGTCACATTCTACCAATGAGCATGTATGAGGCACAGAAAGTGCTTAGTGCACTTAAGATGCCATATGAGCAGATACATGCTTGTCCGAAAGGATGCGTCTTATTCAGGAAACAGCATGCAGAAGCAAAATACTGTCCAAAGTGTGGGTCCTCTAGGTTCATGGAGGTAGACGCGGGTGATGGGCAAAAAAGGCAGCTCACGGTACCCGTGAAGATCCTAAGGTACCTTCCGTTCTTACCGAGGATCCAACGGCTGTACATGACCGAGGAATCCGCGAAACAGATGACATGGCACAAACATGGAGTTCGATACAAGGCCGATAAGCTTGTACATCCATCCGATGGTGAAGCATGGCAACGATTCGATAACATTCATCACATCAAAGCTCGGGAGGCTCGTAATGTACGTGTGGCCCTGGCAACAGATGGGTTCAATCCATATGGCATGGGGGCTGCCCCGTACAGTTGTTGGCCCGTGTTCGTTATACCCCTCAATCTCCCTCCAGGCGTCATCTTTCAACGACAGAACATTTTCTTGTCGTTGATAATTCCTGAAAACCCGGGGAGTAATATGTCTGTTTATATGGAGCCTCTGATTGATGATTTGGAACGTGCTTGGGAGGAAGGGGTATGGACATACGATAAAGCTACAAAGACAAACTTCAGAATGTATGCTTGGTACTTCTACTCTCTGCATGACATGCCGGCGTATGGTTGTTTCTGTGGCTGGGGTGTTCACTCAAAGTTTCCTTGTCCGGTATGCAAGCATCTTGTGAGGTGGATTTGGTTGAAGAAGGGTGGCAAGTTTTCTTCGTTCGACCAACACCGACAATTCCTCCCTCTTGACCATCCATTCAGAAGAGACAAAAAGAACTTTACGAAAGGTGTCCAAGTTCTCAACCCTCCACCGCAGTTCTTGACAGGTGCGCAGGTGAGTGCTATGTTAGATGGTCTCAAGGTCGATGAAACAGACGGTGGTTTTGTGGGATATGGTGAGCTACATGCCTTCACTCAGATCTGTGGCTTGTATAGGCTTTCGTATATGAAAGACCTTCTTCTTCCACATAACATTGACCTAATGCACGTTGAACATGGCTTAGGCGTTCCACTTTTCGGAACAATCATGGACATTGCTGATAAGACAAGGGACAATGTTAAGGCAAGAGTCGATCAAGCTACTTTGTGCAATCGACCAAAGCTAGACATGGCGCCTCCTGCTTCCGGCAAGTCATGGAGAAAACCTAAGGCGGATTTCGTCCTGACGAGGCCCCAAAGGAAGGAAGTACTAGAATGCTTCAAAACGTTAATGTTCCCTGATGGGTACGCAGCGAATATGAGTAGGGGAGTGAACTTGGCTACTATGCGAATCAACGGGGTCAAGACTCATGACTACCACATGTGGATTCAGCGGCTTCTTCCCGTGATGGTTCGAGGCTATCTCCCTGATCATGTGTGGCAAGTGCTGGCAGAGTTGAGCTATTTCTTCCGCCAGCTTTGTGCTAAGAAGATATCACCTTCCGTGATTGCAGAAATGGAAAAAATGGCGCCTGTGTTGCTCTGTAAGTTGGAGAAGATATTTCCACCAGGCTTGTTCACTCCGATGGTGCATATGATTTTGCACCTTCCGTATGAGGCTCGAATGGGGGGGCCTGTGCAGAACCGTTGGTGCTACCCAATTGAGCGGTGTCAAAAGGTTCTTCGAACGAAATGTAAAAATAAATGCAAAATTGAAGCTTCCATTGCAGAGGCACACGTTCTGGAGGAGGTGTCAAACTTCACAACAAAATACTATTCTGACAACCTTCCGAGTGTGCATTTTCCACCCTCTCGTTACAACGTTGACGAAAATGAATCGACCCTCAGCCTTTTCCAAGGGCAATACGGGCGCGGAGGTGAAGCGACCAAGAAGAACTTGACATATCCAGAGTGGCGCACGATCATGCTGTATGTGCTGACCAACCTAAGAGAAGTGGACGTGTACATCAAGTAAGTTATGAACAAATTTCATAATTAGACATCTAACCCATTTGTTCCACATCCAACCCACTTGTTCCTCATTGTTACAGGGGATTTCTTGATGTATTCTGGCATGATGAACTGCCTCCTACCGCACATGATGTCGATACCCTTCTTTGCAACGGTGCAGGAAATGGATCGCCCGATTTCATTTCTTGGTTCAATAGGAAGGTATTTAGCATTTTCTTAGTATGACATTACAAGTTCCTCGTACGTGCGAATAATGTAGCTAACTATCCTGCTTGAACTTGCAGGCCCGAACCGAAGCGACAATGAATGCCGAGTTAAGACAGGTTGCCAAGGGCTGTCTTTATGCGGTCAAGTCATTTAAAAGCTATGATGTTAATGGGTATCGCTTTCACACAACTAGCTACGAGCAGAATCGGCCTAATCGTAAAACCGCTAACACCGGAGTTTTTACTCCTGGTGACGATGGGGTCGAATATTATGGAAGAGTTGAAGAAATATACGAAATTTGTTTTGATGGTTGCAAGCCTCTCCCTCTTGTCGTATTCAAATGCCATTGGTTTGATCCTCAAGCAGTTAGACGGACCCCTAATCTTGGGCTAGTCGAAATTCGACAGTCAACCGTCTATCCAGGAGACGATGTATATATTGTTGCTCAACATGCCACACAAGTTTATTATCTCCCATCCCCGTGCCAAACTGACGACCGTCTCAAGGGTTGGGATGTTGTGTACAAGGTATCGCCACACGGCAAACTACCGGTCCCAAACAATGAAGATTACAATGTAGACCCAAACACATACGTCGATGGAGAGTTCTTCCAAGAAGCTGGGCTAGAAGGGGGTTTTGTGATAGACTTAACCGAAGAGATCGAAATGGAAGTAGACAATGAAACGGTTGTTGATGACCATGCTGGAGATAAGGTTCATAATGCGAACGACTTGAAATTACTTGAGCGATTACATTTAGACGACGATGACATTCCGCCTTCAGAACACGTGCAACATGATATGGACCTTGATGATTATAGTGATGATGAGGCAAACAATGCACAAGATCCTGATCTTGATGATTATTTCTAATACATGTATGGCCCGTAGTAGTTAATTTAATTTTTGCAATACTATGTTACTTTCTATTACATGTTATATTTTTTTGGCATATATTTTGAAATACTGATGGATTTAATCTTGTTAATTGCAGGTGATTGATCAAAGATGGTGGGCAAGGGTGGTGGTGTGATGAGGACAGTGACGTCCCTCTACCAAAAGGCGACTGGGAAGCGGTCCGCTGCAGCTGAGGGGTCTGGAAGTGGGAGAAGTCGAATGAAGGCTCGAGGCAGCAGAGGTGGCGGTAGGCGTCGGGGGAGGGGGTCGACGGCACCGTCCCCTGCTCCTTCCGTGCACGAGTCGAAGGAGGAGCGGGAGCAGGAGGCCTCGGAGGCCTCAGAGGAGCAGCCGGAGCTGGAGGCCCCGGAGCAGGAGGCCCCGGAGCAGGAGGAGGAGGACGGGGAGGAGGAGGAGGACGGGGAGGAGGACGAGGAGAACGGGGAGGAGGAGGACGACGGGGAGGACGAGGCGGCGTCTGAGGACGTGCCGAAAGTGTGGGAGCGAGGTCCCGCACGACTTCCAAAGCGACCGATCCCTGTTGAGAGACGTCCGTTGGTTCGACCCAAAGGGAAGAAGTAAGTAACTTTAACTTTTAAGTCATTTGCTATGTTTAAAATCTAAATAGAAACTAATCATTGTCTTGATCACTTGGGCAGGGGCTGGGAGACGATCGTTCCGGGTGACCACGAACGTATTCCTGCCGGCATCCTCGGCCTTTTGTGCAGGAGACACTTTCCTGGCATGGTGCCACTGAGCGACGGGGGGCAGGAGCCGGCCTTGACGTGGGCCCACTACAAACGCGTCGCTGATGTCCCAGACGAGGATGGGAGAGACTTTCGCACCGTGGCGGACCGGGTAGTTGGAGAGCTGTGGGTAAGTCTTGTTTACATTGAATTGGTCAATACATCTCGTTCATTGGATATTCTTCAAATAATGAAAGTATACATCGCGTCAATGTGCAGGATTTTTTCAGGGTCGAGCCGGAATGGAGAGACCGTGCGGTGCGTCGGGCGTACGATGCATGTCCTAAACTCATTACGGACATGCATTACGAGGCGCGCGTCCAGGCCGTGACGACCTACTACGCCAAAAAACTTGGTAGGAAGATTGAGAAAAAGGCGGCTCGGACCATATGGCTGGCTGCAGAACAATACATGCAGGTAATTTGACATTCTCATGTTTTCTATACTTGATTAAGTACGATTAATTTGTTATTCTCATAGTTTCACAATAACTAACATCTAACTTTGTCAAATGACGTGTAGGTGATTCCGTGGTGGTGCGCCTCTCACAGAGACTGCTGGGAGTACTTTGTGAGTAGGTGGTGCGACCCCGAGTGGCAGAAGACGCACGAAGCTTGCCGGCAGCGGCGTTTGAAGATGCCTGGTCCAGCACACCATCAAGGCAACCGTACCCTTGATGAGTACGCGACTAGATGGGTACGCGAATTCATTTCGTTGTTTACAAACGCTCAATTTTGCATAATTTCTAATCATCTTTCTGTTTTCTTTCCAGTCGCGGGCGCATGAAGGCCGAGAGTGCCCCCCATTGATGGCTTGGGCAATGGCCCACAAGGGCAAGGCGACGTCGATCGAGGTCGACTACAACCCGGAGGACCCCCCCGAGGCGTACAGCAACCCCACCGTCCACACTCGCCTCAGTCAGTACACCGAGATGGGTAGGGAGAAGCACGGGCCAGAGTGGAACCCGAGCACCGAGGACCTTGATGGAGAGATCATCATGAGGGTGGGTGGAGGTAAGAAGCATGGCCGGTACTGGATTGGGGACAGCACACTGGACACGGCCTCTACTCCCACCCTCTCTGAGATCCGAGCGAGGAGCTCGTCCTCAGCCCCGCCCATACGCCCACGGCCAAGCGCTGCACAGATTCAGTTTGACCAAGCCCAGGTTATTTCTGTTCTATTCGTCGTTTCGTTGGATTTGAGACATATATTTGCTTTGCATTGTAACATTGGGATGACATGTTGTAGGCCCAACTACGGGAGGAGATGGAGGCGAAGCTCCAGGCACAGGAGGCGAAGTACCAGGCACAGCTGCAGGAACAGCAGGCGAGGTACGATGCGAGGCTCTCCGAACAGAATGCAAGGATGCAGGAGGAGATGCAACGGCAAATGCAGGCGATGTTTTACCAGTGGCACAGTGGTGGCATGCAACCGCCGCCGCCGCCACTACCTCTTCCTCCTGTCGACACTTCGAGTCCGAGTCAGGGCACTCCAGTGAGTCTATCTAAATCCTTGTAGTTTCATTCCACTTCCTGTCGGCACGTCTATCTAGAATCTTGTGTTAATAATGTAATATCTCCTCTTTGCAGAACATATCAGCGGGATCGAACAATCAGCCGGTTTCCCCTCCCAATGCTTATTCTCCGTTTCATCCTTATCATCATCGTCCTCCGATGTAGATTGTAGTTGTATTTCTAGTCTTATGTCATGAACCAACTAGTTGTGCTTGCTTACGTTTGATGAACTTGTGCTTGTGGTTGTCGACGACTTGGTTTATCACTATTTGGACCATTTCTATGTATTTGTGGAGATTTCTATGTGTTCTGATGATTTAAATGCCTGTGATGATGATGATGGTCATGTGTATGTGTCTATGATGATGATGAGCATATATGTATGATTTGGTGTGATTTTGGTCCAGGTTGCAGTGATTTTAAACATTTTATTGCAATCTGTCGATTTTTTTTGCCGAGTGCCTCAGATTTTTGCCGAGTGCCAAAACTGAGGCACTCGGCAAATGTGCCATTCTTTGCCGAGCGCCTGTGCCTCGCACTCGGCAAACTGACCATTGTTTGCCGAGTGCCAGAGGCCAGGCACTCGGCAAACAAGGAAAGTTTGCCGAGTGCCTGGCCTCTGGCACTCGGCAAACAATGAAAGTTTGCCGAGTGCCTGGCCTCTGGCACTCGGCAAACCCTTTTGACGGCCGTTTCCCTCCGTTTCGTTACTTTATTTTGCCGAGTGCCTTTTTGACGCTCGGCAAAATCTTTGCCGAGTGCCCGACAAAAAGCACTCGGCAAACCCGGCTTTGCCGAGAGCTGTTTGCCGTCTGGTGTTTGCCGAGTGCAACACTCGGCAAACTCTTTGCCGAGTGTAAAAGCTGCTTTGCCGAGTGCCTCTGGCACTCGGCAAACGCCAGGTTTCCTGTAGTGGAAGGGTGCGCCACTGAGATTACCAGCTGAGCACGGCGACGCACCGCACCTGCCAGTGTTGTACGCATGTAGGCTTCAGGAAAAATGTTGACGTCAAGGTGGGCCCCGGCTAGGAATGGCAATTTCACCCGCGGGTGCGGGTCACCCGCGGGTCCCGCACCCGACGGGTGCGGGTGCGGGTGAGGTTTTACGCCCGCGGGTGGCACCCGCGCCCGACCCGCAGTGAATCGGGCGCGGGGGCGGGTGAGCTCTCCCACCCGCGGGTGACCCATCGGGCCCCGAGAATACATGTAACCTTTGTAAAGTTGTATCGGCCCAGCCCACCAGCCATCAGGCAACCCACCACAGCCCATCGCGTGAACCCTAACTCCCCCCGATTCCCCATCTCGGCCTCTCTCTCGCTCACTCAGCACGTCGCCACCACCCCGCCCTCTCTCTCTGGCTGCTCAACGCCGCCGCCACCACGCCCTCTCTCTCTGCTCAACGCCGCCGCAACGCACAGCCTAGCACGAGCACGGATCTGGCGCGACGAGCAGACAGCGTGATGGGCGCGGCGACGTGATGGGTGTGGCGGCGCAGCGAGCGGGTGCGACGCGGCGAGCACGGTGACTGCGTGCGCGCGACGCGGCGAGCGCGGTGACTGCGTGCGACGCGGCCAGCAGAGGTGATTCCCTAATCCCTAGTTAGTTCTTGTGTCGATTCCTAGTTCAGGTTTCTTTGGTGGATTCATGGTTGGTTGCGTGGTGATGTGGATTAGTGATTGCATTCTCATGTGGTCAGGTTAGTCGCCACGGACCGCGGAACGGGCAGACGCAGGCGCAGGAGCCGATTGCCGTGGTTCTTGACGGCGTCTGGCGGCATGTCGAAGCAAGTAACCATCTTGGCTCTGGCGTAGAATCCCTGCTGCGGCTGCGGCTGCGGCTGCGTCTGGTGGTCCCGACTGCTTGGGGAGGACGACGGCGCACGGCGGCGTCGGGAGCAGCGGCGCCATCTTGCACACCGGCGGGGTCGGGAGCAGTCCTGGGAGAGCAGCGTGCGCCATGGCGAGGTGCACGCGGGCCACCGTTATCGCCATGGATCAAGCGAGTGACGCGCCACACACACCAGAAACGCAAGACACACACAGGAGCGGGACAGAGGAAGCAGAGATCAGATCACGAGGTTGCAAGCAGATGGGAAGGGACGGCATGGTGGGTTCGCTTATAAAGGGCGCGCCAGTCCGATTGGCGTCCGAGTCGGAGCGCGGATTTCCTCTTGGCGGTTGCATCGTGATACCGTTTCGGATTCTGTTTTGCCCGGAAACTATTTTTTGCGCGCGTGCGCCGCAAACCACAGGCGGAGCGTCACATTCCACGGATGCTCGACGGCCGCGTCGCTCGATCGGTTGCAGGCACAAAAAAGGCTAAGGCCTTTAGTATAATCATTTGCCCAATGCTTTTTTAGCAACAGTAAGCTAAATCAACCCCCCCCCCCCCCCCCCCCCTACATCCTAGCTCACACTCCGCCAATGCCACGAACCGTTGTGACTTTGTCAGCGAGAAGAAGAAGAGAAAGGGAGAGGAAAAAGAAGGGGGTTAGGGTTCGTGATTTCAGAGGGAGGGTTTCCATATGGCCGTCTGGCTTAGAGGAGCTCCGGGGATGTAGCAGTTTGTCCCCTTTTTTTTGAGATTTCAAACCCTGCCCACAAGATGGGTGTGCTTGGTTTCATGGACCTATAGATAATTCTGGTCATCAGGATTTCCATTTAATAAAGTAAGCAATATTCAATAATTTCCTATAAGTATATAATTTAAATATAATTGAAATTCAATCAATCAGTTATGAAACAATAGAGCTATTTTATTTTAATAGAAATAAAAAAGAATAGGAGTAGAAAGTAAAATACTCTTTGTGCACCTGATATGTCTTCTTTAATAAATATCTTTTTTTTAAATGTTACCTTACTAGCCTGCATAGATTGCCGCAGTGCGGGAAACACTTACATTCAATGGCGGACGGTGGGCAATAACAATGTTGAACTTGCCTCAGTGACTGGAGGCACCTACCTTCGTTGAGCCAGACCTTTATATCACCAGAAGGATATCAGAACATTCAGAAGTATTTTTTGATCTTGAAAGTTCACCCCACTCAAGGCTCTTCTCCCAATGCTGCCCTCACATAGTTGCCATGTTGTTGCCTATAGGGGGTTTTGCCCCCCCCCCCCCCCCCCCCCCCCCCCCCGCCGGCACCCCAAAACATTCCTCTAAATGCCTTGAAAAATATTAATTAGTCATTTGCACAAACAAATGGAATATTTATTTACACTAATAAAGCAGCCATCTGGAGTTATAAAAACACTAAAAAATAATTGTTCCCCCCTCCTGTCACCCCAAGGAGAGCTCTTCACCGCATTGGCTGCTCCCCGGTCGCCTAGCACCGTACCACTCCATCGGTGGTCTCACTCGTCACCCCTTTGTTGGTCGTCCTCCTATTGGGCTTTCTCCGTGGTCTGCCGTTGCAGTTTGCCCTCCCCTCTCCCTCTTTGATCGCATTGTGGGTAGAGGGCGTACTGACCCTCTTAACTTGTCGGCGGGCAGATTTAGCTCCCATCGCCATTGTTGGGGTGTGTTGTTCTGCATGTTGGCAATAGGCAATAGCTCTTTGTCATTGGCCGTGCATCTTCGGAGTAGTATATCGTTCTTTCGGGTCGCATCAAGGTAGCGTTCTTGTTCGTGTTGACGGGCTTCTTTAGCCTCGTGGAGAGCACATCTTTGCAAGGTCGTATAGGTTCGTGTCTCTTGCTGAACGTGTGACACGCCGAGAAAGTTTAGGCCCTTTAGCCGACGTGTGACACGGCTTGTTGTTTTTATGTTTCCTTTGTTCTTCTTTCATTTCTTGTTGTTAAGCCTTCCAATATCGTATCCTCTTATTCTTCTTCCCTTTAAAGAAATATGTGCTCCAACTCATTAAGGAACAAAATGGACTGTGGAAGAGAATTGCAACTCTGTAAATTGTAACTCTTTCATTTCTTGGTTTCAATTTACACCGAAGGAACAGAATGGACTGTGGAAGAGAATCAGTTACATCTGAATCGAGTACCTAAACAGAAGGCAACAGACAAAATAGCTACGGCACCTCACTTTTTGTTGGAAGTAGCTAGCATTGCAATTTCAGATTGAATGTCCAGGTGATGGCTCTTCAATTTTGGGGAATAAATTTGGTGTCAATGTGACATTTGGACTTGGAGAAAGCTTGCATCACCACGCTCAGGTCACATGTTCATCCGTTTGGAGAATGACTATACCCGTGCATCCGACCGACGTGTGACCAGTTGCTAATGCTGTGTATTTTCAGCACATGTGCATTTGCTGAACATAGCCATGAGATGGGTCGTACACCAGTCCCACGCATACAGTCGTACGCATAGCTCATCGCTCCTATTGTTGCTGATCTTGTTACAGTATGATCACATTACACACAGATGAGAAGAATGTATTTGAATCCAATGAAACATGAAAGTACTAAACGCTTTGCAATCGCAACACCTTCAGCTTCATCTCTACGTGATAAATGCTTCGTACACCAACAGACAAGCAGATCGAGGGTACGTACACTTTGCAGTCCTAATTAAGCAACTACGCAACGGGGGCGAACCAGGAACGAAGGCATGGGAAGCGTGCTTGGCTCGGGTGGGGAGAAGAAGCCCGGTGGTCCGGCGTAGAGATTCAGCTGCGGCTTGTTGTCCACCTCCATGTCGTTGCTTCCTGTGCTGCTGCTCTCGCCGACATCGTCGTTCTCGAACGTGTCGGCCTGCGGCGGCGCTCGAGGCTTCTTGTGCGCGTCCCAGCGCTCCGCGGACGATGACCCGTGGCTGACCGGCCGGCCGCTTGTTTCCGTTGCGAATCGGAATTGGTTCAGTTCTTCCGAAACGTTCACGGACTCATTCTTTTTTTTTTTTTTTTAGAAAAGGGTTGGACTTTATTGATTAAACAGAAAATTTTACATCCAGCCCCTTGCAGGGGAACACCCCAAGACAAAGAAAATTACATTGAAGAACACTAGTCTTTCAGGAGCACGCCGTTCTTGTTGATCGGAGACAACGCCGGTGGAGGCTCGAAGCCGATCCCCAACCAGACGAATCAATATCAATTTTGAAGACCGCCATCAGTAGCACAACATTGTGCCATAAATCGATGAACGCACCGGCAAGGAAATGGCAAACAGCCATCACATCGTCATGGCGACAAGGATCCGACTCCCTTCTCCTCCACGACGCGACCCAATCAACAAGAACAGAAGAGCTCGGGATAGGGACTGCAACAAACCTCACAAGAATCAGAGCAGCGCCGCCATTGACGCCCTTGTCATAGGACCCTTGAGAGGCCAAAAGGACCGGCCGCCGGCATGAAGCCACCGCCGGTAAAGCAAGCCGCCACGAAACCATCCAAGCGCAGCTACAGCCACCCTCAGCACGAGCTTCGCCGGCACAAAAGAACCCCGCGGTCGACGACAACCCGGGAGAGTCCAACCCTAACCCTAGCCTACCTAAAACTATGGAAGCTAGGAAGGATATGTACACCGCACGGCGAGTCCGTGACTCCCACCCTCCTCCTACACCGATTGGACCATCGGAGGCGAGAGGGAGCCGACGAACTCGCCGCCGGAAACGAAATCGCCTTCGAGTCGCCGCTCTCACCTGTAGCAGAGAGGAAGACTCGAGAGGATAAGGTCGCTCCGCAAATACACCTCGTTCACGGACTCATTCGCGAGGTGGACTGACTCCATAATCGTAGTGGGCCGATTCATTCACGAGCTTCCGTGGGCCGAATTTTCCATTTCTATGGCGGAGTATTCCACCAGCCCAGCCCAGCTCTGCTAGACCCTCCCAGACCCCCGAAACCCTATAATTAGCACGCGCTACCCGAAAGCTCCGGGTAGCGCGCTTTGAGATTCGGGCTGCTGTTCAATCGGACGGAGCGAAACACAGACGCGCGCGCACAGGCGGAAGAGGAGACACTCTGCGTGCTGACAACCGCCCCGTTGAAGTGGACACGTGTCGACGCAGTATTGGATAGGGCGGGGTTAAAGTGGATTATAAACTTCAAATTGATTTTTCTCTTCAATCGTAACTTCGTTTTCGAATCCGTTTGAACCGTGATGATGACAATAATTAATATAACAAAATAAGATCCCACATAAATATTCTTTTTAATTTTTATAAAAATTTAATATTTTTGAATGTATATTTTGAACATTCAGCCTGTTCGTTTGGATGTTTTGCAGCAGGCAGCAGCTACAGTGTTCGCAGTTATTTCTTCAGCAGCAGCTACAGTATTCACAGTTATTTTTCTGCAGCCGCAGCTTGCCAAACAGCCTGATTGTTCCAGCAGTATAATTTCATTGTTCGAGCAATATATTTTCATTGTTCTAGCAGTAGAGTTTCATTGTTTCAGTAGTATATTTTAATTGTTCTAACAGCAGAGTTTCATTGTTCCAGCAGTATATTTTTATTGTTCTAGCAGTAAAGTTCAACAGTATAGTTTCATTGTTCTAACAGTAGAGTTTTATTATTCCAGCAGTATATTTTTATTGTTTCAAAAATATGATTAAGAGATCTACAAAATCTCAGTCAAGGAGCAAATCATATCTTCAAATGCGTTCAGCAGTCACACAAACTGCACGGAAAAGAAAAAGTCAAACGAAGATGCGCTCACGCTCGCTGCTGCTGCGGAAAAATGCCGCGGGCCGCGCCCACCTCTCCAGGCCGTGGGCCGCGCTACATGATGCCGACAACTAGCGCGCGGTTGTCGGCGGTGCGTTGCGTGCGCACACCTCAGTCCAGCGGCTGATAAAAAAAAAAAAAAAAAAAAAAAAAAAAAAAAAAAAAAACCCTCAGTCCAGCGGCGGACGGCGAGCACCCGCGGCGCAGACCTCGCCTCGCCCGCAGCCGGGAGCCGACCATATCCGCCGGCCGGTCTCGTCCATCAGCTAATTTCTCAGGTACGAGTAAATTCACGAGTATTTTGGGTCTTGGAGATTCGCCCCCACTCAAAGCACTCCTCCCAACGGTGCCCTAACGCAGTGGAGATGGCGGTTGCGGCGCCGCCGGAGTGGGCTACAAAGGAGCCCTGCATGATGGGGATCGACGAGGCTGGCCGCGGCCCTGTTCTAGGTAAGCATCCATGCCTGTTGTCTGCGTTTCTCTTCTAGTTTTGTTATTTCTTTCAGCAAAATGTGCAAAAGGAAGAGGAACTCTGCTCAGACGATTTAGAATTTCTGTTGCTGTTTTTATGTCCGAATAGATCTGCAGTTAGATGAAGTGCGTTAGATTGATAAAAAACAGTTACACAAATATGCAATATTGCTTGAAATTGTAGTTGGTTTGAAGGCATTCCTCTCCAACATGTCCCATATGTAAGGGCAGGACTGGGATTTGCAGCATTTAATCTCTGCTTCCTATTGTTGCTCCTGCAGGTCCAATGGTGTATGGCTGCATGTACTGTGCGCGTTCCTACCATGGAACTCTTGCCACCCTCGAATTCGCAGGTCTCCTCTCATTTCCTCTTCTTCTTGTCTATTTTTGTAATCTGTTTCATTCCACCCTTGTGCTAGGTGCTAGTTCAAATGCACATTTTACAAAACTTGGGACATGCTTTTAGTTCCAAATTAAAGAATGGTAAGTAAAGTATGTAGCTTCAAAAGACTGAATTTATAGTAACTAAATTCGGTCTAAAAAACATGCATTAGAATTCATCGATGCTGTACTGGAATGAGAAAAAAGGTGGCTTGCAAATTGGCTCATAATTTTTGCAGGCTAACTTAAAACCTGTTTCATTTTTTGTATGTACCTTAATGTGGATTTGGGCACTAGTTATACACTTTTGTCGATGAACTCTTCAATTTACCGGGGTGAAGCAACACATAGGGATTCTTTTTTCAGTTTCCGTGGTTGACAAATTGCTCCCAAAATTTCCTTATCCATTTTCTTTAGTTGCAGTGGC
Organism: Eragrostis curvula; assembly: GCA_007726485.1. NCBI lineage: Eukaryota > Viridiplantae > Streptophyta > Magnoliopsida > Poales > Poaceae > Eragrostis > Eragrostis curvula. Next base: position 51,332,495 of record CM017440.1, on the reverse strand, counting down.
ATCCATGTGCTTTCTTGTTGTAATGCAAATAACAATGTGTTCCTATTAAAGAAAGTGCTTCAGTCTGATTCTTGAGATCGTAGATATGTCTCGGTGAACTCCCAGTTTGGGGCATCCTGCCCAACAGTTTTTTGAAGTGTCCGATTTGATACGCATATGTTTGGTGAAAGAATTTGTTTATCTGTGACATACTGATGTTAAAAAATCCAGCTTTTAGAGTAGCTAAATATTGAATTTGAGCATGATTATGCTTCTGCAATGTTGTACCGGCAGAGTAGGCTGAAATCTTGATAAACTGAAGAGCTGTTGAGATATTAAGCCTATTGATACCTAGCTTATATATTCTCTTCTTGATCAGATTCGAAGACCTTAAAGGAGGAACAAAGGGAGGAGTTATTTGAGAGTCTAAAGGCCAACAGCTCTATCGGGTGGGAAGTGGATGTCATATGCCCAAAGGAGCTATCTGCTAAAATGTTGAAAAGGTATATATGTCCTCTGCACCTAATGAACTGCAAACTTGACATTTGTTCTCTTAATTATATTCTCGTTGGTTTCAGGTCGAAAGTTAATCTGAATGAAATATCACATAACTCTGCTATGGGCCTTGTTAAAAAACTCCTTGATATGGGAGTTCTTCTGGCAGAGGTAAGAACATTTGGTCTTCAATTGAAAAAGAAAACTTCTTGTATTGTTAACATTATATCTATATGGTTATTCAGTGCATTGTTTGAATAAATTTTTTTCCCTTGCAAAGGTCTACATAGATACAGTGGGAGATCCTGAAAAGTATAGGGTCAAGCTGACAGAAAAATTTCCAGGAATCAAATTTGTGGTTGCCAAAAAAGCTGATAGCCTTTACCCAGTTGTTAGTGGAGCAAGTATAGTCGCAAAGGTACTTTTAATATAACATTTTCTTATGATTACTTTCGCATAAGCCTAAGTAGTTATAAAGTCTTGATGTGTGACTGCAGGTCACCAGGGATAGAGCCTTGCGGAACTGGGTATTTGATGAAACAGCTCTGAATATGCACATGAACACTGGATCAGGTTATCCAGGAGGTAACTGATTCGTCATCATAAGGGATTTTATTAATACATAATCAGATGTCTGACTTATTAAAGATCGTACTAACTTCTAACTAGTTGAACAGATCCTGGTACCAAACAATGGTTAGAAGATCACAAGCATCCATTATTTGGTTTCCCTACTTTGGTTCGTTTTAGTTGGGGAACTTGCACACCCTTCTTCAAGGATGCAGTTGAAGTAACTTGGTGTGTTTCTAATAAACCCTTTCTGTTGTTGTACTTCTGTTTTCGTTGAATATTGTGTTGGTGATTCGCTACTATAATTTCTGCTATATTGTATCATATGTAGGGAGTCCGATGAACTTGACGAAGATGCAACTGGCAATGGAAGTGCCAAGCGGCAAGTCAAACTGTCAAGCTTAGGCTTTACAGGTTTTAAAAGGAAGTCCGAGGAGATTGAATCGAGTGGAAAAGGCCGCTGCAAGTTCTTCCAGGCACGTAAGCTTGAGCTGGTCAGGAAGTTTTAGTGGGTTTACTGTGTTGTAGTTGGTCTTACTAGCATTTAGACTGACTCCAACAATGGGGGTGACCTAAACCCAAAGAAGGTGTTGATTTCTTTGGAAATAGCTGATCAAAAAACACTCATCTCCAATAGAAGACCCAGATACCTTCTTCCTTGGTAAAGAAAAAAATAAATAAAATACTTTCTTCCTCCTCGGAGCACACCGCGACGCGCCGCTGCCCCCGCGCTGCGCTCGCGCCGCCGCCTTTGCCCCGGCCGCCATCCCCTGCCGCGCCTCCGCCGTCCTCGCCGCTTGCCCCGGAAGTAGCCAGGCCAGGCCTGCTTCTACTCGAACGGCGTGCGGAACGACGTATCCCGCTCTCGAGCGCCGCGAGAACGTGGACGCGAGGAGCACGAGCGCCGCGCACGCGAAGGCGGAGATGAGGTGAGAGAAGAGCAGCGCGACTCCCTGAGGTCGCCGAGGAGGCGCTCGAGCAGCGCAATGTCGGGCGGGCCCGCGTGTTGAGCAGCAGCGGTGTCGGGGGCCGGAATCGAGGGCGAAGGGAGCGGAGGGGCGGCGGACCTGCCCCCGCGCCGCGCAGCGCTCGCGCCGCCACCCCGGCCCCGCGCGAAGCCTCCCGCGCCGGCGCCAGCGCCGCCGCGACCTCGCCACTCGCCGCCCCTGCCCCCCACGCTGCTGCCTCCGCAGCCTCGCCCCTCGCCCCTGGCGCGAGGAGGACGACGAGCGTAGCGTCGGAAGAGGGAAGGTCGCGGCGCGAGGCGCCCTAGCGCTCGGTCACGGGGGCAAGTGTAGCTCAAAATAGGTAGGTGTTTAGGTTCTCTGTTGGAGATAGTTTTTGCCTGGTTTTGAGCCCATTTTCGGTGTAAAGGACTCTAAAGGTCCTCTGTTGGAGTCAGTCTTAGTAGAAGGTGACTTTTTGGGGCCTGGTTCCCATTTCGGAATGTAACACTTGCAATTTCAGTGAAAATGAAGCTTCCTAATTAGTTAGGAAGTCGCCGGTTGACAGCTGCTGAAATGGCAGTGCGGTACAAGACAGAGTGTTTGTCCTGTATTTGTAATCAACTGAATTATACATTGCCCCTGATGTAGTTCTGAGCTGACAAAAACAGCTTTAGTTCATTGTTCGTTCAGCGATCGTCAGAGTGGCCAATGTGAACATGATTGTAGTGAAGAGATGTATTCATGTATATTATGACATGAGCTTTGTGCAGCATCGGAGTTCAAAGCTTCCGAGTCCGTTATTTTTTTTTGCAGCTACGTTAGGTTTGTGCATGTTTCAGATTCAGTTGCAAACAATTCCTCGCACTCTTGTTCGTTCTTCGCCCAAATCCCAACTCCGGAGGACCAATCAACTGAGACTTGTCACGTTTAACATAAAAAGAAATGAAAGAAATTGTTACTTGCAGGTGAAGCCAAATTACATTGTATAAATCCTCCAAAGCATTTACACTGATGAGATGAAACATATATACATACTGCTAAGCTAAGTTCCCAAGTCTAACCACATATGATGGTAACGACTGCTAGCATCAGGCCTATAACAGTCACTAGTCAGCAACTCAGCACGAACATGTGCCGGTGAAATTTCCGTGCAGCTACGCGACGCGCAGCATGAACGATGGCATTGGAAGCATGCCGGGCTCCGGCGAGACGATGAAGCCCGGCCCCGCGTATTCGAGTGCCTTCTGCTTCTCCACCTCCACGTCGTTGCTTCCAGTGCTGCTCTTGTCGTCGTCGTCAACCTCCTTGGCACGCACCGGGCGAGGCTGCTTTCGCGCGTCCCAGCGTTCGGCCGATGCCGCGCCGCTGACACTGATCGCCCGCTTGTTGCTGCTCCACTTCTCGCTCGACGACGCCGGCCGGCTGTTCGCGCTGCTGTTGCTGCTCGAGGACGACGACGACGACGATGTCTTGCTCAGGGCCGACTCGATCTTGTGCGCGTCCCACCTCTCCGCGGCGTCGGCGCTGCCTTGGCCGCGTTCTTGCGGGCGTCCCACCTCTCCTCGGCGTCGGCGCGGCCCGGCTTGGGCGGTGGCGACTGCTTGGGGAGGACGACGGCGTCGGGAGCAGCGTTGGTGCCATCTTCCACGCCGGTGGGGTCGGGAGTAGCCCGGGAAGAGCGGCCCGCGTGCGCCATGGCGAGGTGCACGCGCGCCACCGGAATCGCCATGGACGGAGAGGGATCGGGGAGACGCGCCGCACACACACGAGCAGAACAGAGGAAGCAGAGGTCGGACCACGAATTCGCAAGGAAAGAGGATGGGAAGCAATGTGGCATGGGGTTCGACACAGGGCCGGCTCTATTGTCCGCGAGGCCCTAGGGCAAACAGAGCGACGGGGCCCTTGGCTTACGCATTCAAATTTTTCCTAGTCATGGTTCAATGTCTCTTGTTTGCAAATCAACACTGAACGGTAATCAGATGACAATCTTGCGCTATTCCTATTCAACAAACTGTTCATATCTTTTCCTTTTGTAGCATCAGCAATATATAAGTTAGAAGGGGCCGGATAGAAAAAAGGTAAACAAATTGAAGGTCTAGCGAATTTACGTATATACAATACTAAATTTTCACCACTACGCGTGTGACTTACCTGAAGACTTTGACATGCTTGAGGGGTGATCACTAATCTGGTAACCAACGGCATAGCTTGGCATGATCTTTTTCAGAACGAAAAAACAACAAGATTGATGAGTAAACTAATTGTAATCAGTGGGAAACGGAGGGGGGAAAAACACCTGATTACTAATGGGCAGGAACTGGGAAGGAGGACCGTCACCGAACTTTGGACGAGCATGCTAGGGGCAACATATTGATCAAAAGAGTAGTTAAATTAGCAACCGTAAATCATTGGGCTGCTACTGCTGTCTTCTACATGGGCTGGGTCACGGCAAAGCTGATATTTGTTTGGAGTGAGGAAATTACATGCATGGGCTAAATGGCTGGAAGCTACACAAAAATTTGGGGCCCCTCCCTGGGCTGGGCCCTAGGCCGGCGCCCCTATTGCCCCGGCCCAGAGCCGGCCCTGGTTCGACATATAAAGGGCGCGCCAATCCGATCGGAGTCCGAGTCGGAGCGCGAATTCCCGTTTCCGTACCTAAACAAAGGCCAATCCGATTGTTCCGCCACTGAATCCGAATCGGAGAGAGTGCGGATTCCGGCCGGCTCCTTGGCGGCTGTCTGACTCTGACAGTCTCCCTCGGAATCGGTTCCTTTACACCCGAAGCGTTCGCGGATCCACGTCGTGGCTTCCAGTGCTCCAGCCTGCGAGACCAGGAAGCCCGGCCTTGCGTGCCGTAGATAGAATCCCTGGCGGCGTCGGTCGAGCCCAGCTCCACGGGACGTTACTTCCAGTGCTAGCTGCTCTTTACATCGATCGTCGTACGTCAAGCTCCTTGACCTGACCCCTGCACCGGCCGGCCGAGGCTGCTTCCTCGCATCCCAGCGTTCGGTCGGCGGACACCGCGCGCGCGGCTGACTGCTCGCTCTTGTTAATTAGTGCTCCACTTCGTTCTTGGCACTGTCGCTGCTCGAGGAGGATGACATCGATCGGCGGATACCGACTTCAAGCACTGCGCCAAGCTGAGCCGGCTACGACTTGGATTACAGAATTCTTTCCACCGTGCGTTCGCACTTCGTCGAGGCTCTGTCTCCTCTCTGCGGGCACGGCGGCGGCGGCGATGATGGCGAGGCTGTAGCCGCCGCCCTCCAACTGTTCGACGCCGCACGGCCATCCGCAACAGCAGCGGCGGACGCCATCCACCACCGCCTTGCCGGCCGGAGATCATCGTCGCCAGCCCCGTTATGCTCGCCGTTGCAGTTCCCATGCCACGCGCTGCCACCCACGTGTCTTCACCACGCGCGCGCCACCTGTTCGACGAAATGGTTCCGAGAGCTAAGAGGTGATTACGACCAGGAGCTGTGCCGACGCTCTTCTTTCGCTCCAACTGGGGCTCAATCTGCTCTGTTCCTCGCGCCATGACCATCCTACGGCCAGAATCAAGATCCCTTTCCGTGCCTCCAATGCTGAGGGCTGAGACTAGAGGACACAAGGTGCACGCTGTTGTGCTTGTGAAGCATGGGAGAAAGGTGCCATAACTTCACCAGTAGCGGCAGACACCTTTCAGGAACCTGGCTCATATTTTATTCTTCATCCTCCAAAGCATTTACACTACAAGACTTGTGTTCGTTCCTGATAGTTTTGCCTCATGTGGCCGATAGTTCTAACACTTTTTTTGTTCCTTGAGTGGCTGATAATTTTCTAGTAAATTGTATATATCTCTTTTGACAAATTTAGTAAATTTACCAATAATATTATTCCCGATAACATCATTTCCTACATTTTTAGTAGACACTTAACCAAATAACTATAAAACCGTTTGGCACTTATAACAACTGTTAAGAAATATAAGTAGTCTTGTAGTTTTAGGAACAAAATTGATATGCTAGAATTTTCAAAATTCCGAATCCAGTACCAGGCTCTCGTCTTCAATTAAATGGAAATATTGAATAACTTTACAAAGGTACCACCTTCAAAATCATTTCTATATGACGAGGCTTCCTAAAACTATATATATGTAAAGAGTACATCATCTTCTAGGTTATTGTGCATTGTAATTGAGCGAGGTCCGGATCCGACAGTAGGAGTTGGGTGCCTAAGTGACACAAAAAATGCCTCGTCGGCCATTATGCCACACGACAATAGTAGCCCCATTGGACAGTTAGGGGTCTTTTGGGATATGTCGACCTCTTGGTTGCTAGAGAGCATGGGTTAGAGTCGATACATATTTGATTTAGTTGTATCATCTCAATTTAACAATGTTTGTACACATCAAAAGTTGCCTTCATGAATACATACCCTTATTTACATTTTAGCATCTTATTTCTTTGGTCATCAAAATGTTATTATTTTACCGCTACCGTGCCACAAAGATCTTGATTACAACCCTCTATATTTTAACATTGACTCTTCTCACGTTATTGTTTTAGCTAGTATATACTAATGTGAGATGTCCTTTTCTACTCCCAATTAATGTGATGATCCAAATTAATTTGCTCCTATGGTTGCTTGCCCATATGCTAAGTTCAGTGGCGAGTCTAGGATTGGAGGTGAGGGTGGGCCGGAAAAAAAAAAAATCACGCCGCAAGACATATTTGAAAGGCTAATAAAATGTCTTCGAGACATAGTAAAATAGACAATACAACTTGAGCTTTGTGCAGCATCAGAGCTCAAAGTTTCTTAGTCCATTAGTTGTTTTACAGCTAAACTAGGTTTGTGCATATTTCAAGTTCATTCTTCGTTCAAATTCCATCATCAACAAAGTCAATCGATTAATGGAATCGTAACTTTTGACGTAAAGAAAAACAAAGAATTATGTCGTTCAGGTGAAGCCAATTGCCTTTGTATGTTATCCACGAAAACATTTACATCGATCAGATCAGACATACATATTACTAAGCTTGTTCCGGAGTCTAACGTCACTCATGTGCGTGCGTGCACCTACGCGACGCGCACCATTATGAACGATGGCATGAGAAGCATGCCGGGGTCCGGCGAGACGATGAAGCCCGGCCCCGCGTAGAGTGCCTTCTGCTTCGTCGGCTTGTCCAGGTCCACTTCATTGCTTCCAGTGCTGCTCCTGTCGTCGTCGTCAAGTTCCTTGGTGGCGTGCACCGGCCGAGGCTGCTTTCTCGCGTCCCAACGTTCGGCGGACGCCGCGCGGCTGGTGACAGCCCGCTTGTTGCTGCTCCACTTCTCGCTCGGCGACGCCGGCCGTCTGGGTGGTCGCGCTGCTGCTGTTGCTCGAGGACGACGACGTGCTCATCACGGCCGGCTTGGCCTTTGTGAAGCGGCCGCTTTTTAGAGGATCGAGTCGGTACACGTTGATGAACAGACGCAACAGTATATCATATAAAAAGCACAAATTTACATCTTTAAATTATTACAAGTCTTAAATGATTTAAAACACGAGAGTAGCACAACGGAAGTCTTAACTATACTAATTCTACAACACTCGACGATACATAGCCGCACATCGAAGCCCGCGATGTGGACCTGGAGGAACTTCACCAAGCAGCAGTGTGAATAAGACTACCTGCATAAAAACATAAAGAGCCAAACCCTGAGTACTCAGCAAGACTTACCCGTCAACGTGGCTAACTACAGCCGACTCCTAGCATGCAAAGGCTATAAAGGGTAGGCTGACTTAATTGCATAAACCGCATTAATTACTTAGTCCTTACTTTCAAATTTTATTTCAAATTAAGTACTTAACCAATAATACAGTGCACTTATGTCTAAACAGGTATTAAGTAACAATACATCAAATAAGCCGTGTAGCAGTAATGATAGATAAATATAGCAGTAAATAACTAGCATCATCAGCATCATCAATCATATCACACTACGAGGTGGCGCACTGAGCAAGGTTGCTCATGACCGAGAGTGGCGGCATCGATGTACATCCTGCAGGAGAAACCCTGACCACACGACGCACACGCGTAAAGTCGCATGCGGCAACCGTTTGCAAGGGTCCCCCTGAAGCTAGGCCGGATCCAACCCCTCCCGAGAAAGGCCTTCCCGCACAGTCCCCGTCCCAGACGTACGTCCCGATTGGGAAGCATCCTTTCTCTCCCGAATACCATGATAGAAAGGGCAGGCTTCCACCGTACACCAGGGCAACTCGAACTACTAAGTTTACTAGGCCCATAAAAACACTAGCATGTGGTCAGTACGTTCGAACTTGCTCAATAGGGCAAACAACGAACGGTCCTTAATCGACACAGACGGGGCTACACCACCGTGAAGGCCCAGCCTTCTCCAACCATCCTACACAAACAATTTCCCGTCCGATCTCAACAAATCCTAAATCCATCTAGTACAATCCAGGGTAATTCCTAACTCGCGAGTGGGATCTACCACTCGACTTCTACCGTTCGCTAGTCCCTAAGCATAGCAAGTTCTAACGCAACCTAGACCACATCTACAAAAATAGGACACAAGGTAGGATATGGAAGGGTAATCCTAATGCAGTTCTAAGGCTTCACATCAATTCCTAATAAACCTAATGCACAATCAATAACTAGCCCAAATCAAGTGAGAAAGTAAAAAACATAAATAGGGAGGCATGCACCGGGGCTTGCCTGGCTCAAGAACGACGCTATCACTAGCACAGTCAGCAAGGGATCAGTCAGTGGCTCCTCCTGAGCGGCTCAGCATCCTGGTCATTCACCTGCTCCTGAATCACCTCGAGAGCTATATGCCATGACAATGAAATGCAAGTTAGATGCAATAACATGATGCAATTAAAATTTATTTATTTATAGAACAGTCATTTGCACTGTAAGTGCAAATGATTAATTTGTTCAATTACTTTCGTCTGGAGTATTTCCTTCATTGACTTCTAATTAAGTTAACCGTTTAATCAACTTGAGTAGATTAAATAATAAATCAATTTCGAAAATTAATTTATGTGCAGTGGCATTTTTCTGGAGAAAGCCACCACTGGAAGTGATTTATGGTGAAGTTTGACGATTTATTGTAGCATGAATTATTTACAATAATTTAAACAATACAAAGAACGATTTAAATCATAAGTAATTAATTAAACATGATATGATAGTAGAAAAATGTTCTGTAAGTGTGTTAATAGTAGCTTAAAAAGTTTGCAAGAGATCAATATTTATTGATCAACAGAGAAGTTATTATGAGTTAAACAATATCTGTACATTTGTATTTATACGGAAAACATACAAGGTGTACTAGGTGAGTTGATACTGGAACTGGATAGACCTGCGCACAAGGAGTCTAACAAAATTGGTTTCACATTTTTCTGAGTTGTATTCGATTTACTAGGCAATTTACAAGTTTCAAGCAATTTCTGAGGATTTCCATATATTCGAGAATTGAATTAAAAAGGGCGACCAATCAGATCCGAGCCACAAAGAGGGCCACGGTGTCTGGGCCGCACTGGATCTGGGCTGGCCACACCAGATCCAGCCACACGCGTGCGAGAACACACGCTGGGCTGCCGAGTTGACCACACGGAATCCTGTGTAGCCACACTGGATCCGAACCGTGTGGTCTCCGGTGAGTTGGCCGGAGACGACGCCGGAGAACGGTGGCGCTGCTCGCCGGAGTAAGCTCCGGTGAGCGCATCGGCCAACGGAGGGCACGAGCGGGGGCGGCATGAGCTGGGGATCTCACCTCGACGACCCGGAGTTGAAGACGGTGACCCGAGGTTGGTCGTCGACGAGGAAGCGGCGGTGGAGGGAGTTCGGTGACGTCGCGGTGACGAAGGGGTGGTCGAGGCGGGGAGGAATCGGGTCCGGAAGCTTCACGGCAACGAGGGAGAACCCGGCGCGGTACACGTAGACGACGAGGGGCAAAGGATGGCGGAGTTCACCGGTGAGGCGTCCACGGCAGCTCGACGGGCGGCGAGTGGGGAAAAATCCAATGCGACGACGGGAAGCCGCGGAATCGGAAAACCAAGGGGTCAGGAGGGTCCGCAACGGTGACGTTCACCACGAGGCGCGAGGAATTGAGGCGAGACTCACCGAAGCGAGGGAATCGAGCGGCGACGCGACGAAGGCTTGGGACGCCGGACTCGGAGAAGAAAGCTTGATTTGTGAGGTTACGGAGGCAGAGTGGGGTTGGGCGCCATGGTGGAGCTTGAGGGAGTCCCAGCGTAGCTCGCGACGGAGTAGCTCAGCCCTGGGCTGCGCGACGGCGACGAGGTGGAGCTCTAACGCGGCGACGGGAATGGTGGGCTAGGGTTTGGGGCTCGAGGGCGACGGGAGAAAGGGGAAAAAGAGGGGAGGGCGACCAGGGAGGTAGAGGGCGCCGATTTGGAGACGTTCCGCGGCCGGAAGCGGGGCCAGGGCAGCGCGGCGGAGCCGTACGTCGGCGTCCACGCCGCATTGTCCTTCCGCGCACGCGCAGTGAGAGAGAGGAAGCTGACGAGTGGGCCCGCGGCATCTTTTCTATTTCCTTAGAATTATTCAAACTGTGACTTTCCCTGAAGTTGTGTGCACTATTAAAAATAGCAAACCAACTCCTAAAATCACGAAAATAGTCTCTGCTGAAACCTCTTGATCTGTACTTCAATCTGAATAACATGCACAGCTGGTCTCCCAGTAGATTTAAAATTGCAGCTGGTCAAAGTAGGTTACTTTCTAAGCTTTTGGGATTTATTTCAGCATCCAGATGAATTTCAAAAACCGTGATAAATTCATCAAAAATCTTTCTCTCGGACCTGCATCCCCTGGTATTTTTATTTGTTCAAGTTGTTATGGAAAAGTTTGAGTTCCTTCAGAAGGTTGGATTTGATAATTGTTTGAATATCTGATTTCGAATTTGGATTTGCTTCAAATTTGTGTTCTGTTCAGCTGAGTTGTTTGAACTGGCTGGGATCCAGTGACACGGGGTGTCACAGCCCTCCCTGTCGTTTTGAGTTTGTTCTAATCAAACTTTTCAAACTTTGAATGCATATATATTTTTATGTGCTAAATTTAGAAATGTGAAAATAACATAAGTAGATTCGTATTGAAATATATATTTTTTATAAAAATACACTTCAACTTATATTTTATAAATATTTTATGGCAAAAAGTATTAGTCAGTGTTATATTTTATAAACCGTATATGTTAAACGCCGAAATTTTTGTATTTGAACACATGCAGTTGCGTATTTCCAGATCTGAGCATGCAGACTTCCTTTTTCCAGTTCTAAGCAACATGATGTCATTAGGACTAATGGGCCGCTTGCACAACGTAGTAGCTAGGTCTGAAATTCACGATCAATACGGCGGCAACATTGTAGCTTGCCGTTGTGCTCCGTCCTGGACAGCATGCCGCTGGATCAATTCACCTTCCTTAAATCCTGGTATAGCTTCTTCTTCAAAAATGGATTCCTGATGAAGTCCTTCACAATTTTTCATAGTTCAAACTCAGGCATCTTAAAAGCGTGAGGAGGCCTGTTGGGGAGAATGGAGACCGGAATAGGCTGGGGAGCGCTCTCCTCTGCCTCGCCACCCGCCACCACCGCCCCACCGCCGTCGTCGGCCACCCTGGCCCCGGCAAACACCACCACGCCCTCACGGCAACCCACGCTGACGGCCACTCCGACCCCGGCGGCCACCAACGTGCCCTGTTCGTCTCTGCAGCCGCTTGCAGCGGACCAAGCCCCATCAAGCCGCCTGGCGTGCGAGGACGAGTCCGGCTCTGAGCTGCTGGACTGGGGCAGCATTGAAGACGAGGATGGTGCATATGGGATTAAGTGCGCTGCCCCAACCACCCCTACCAAGGTCGCAACCTCGACAGATCTCGTCCTGTCGCCGTCGGCCTTCAATGCGGTGGCGGGCGAGGGAAAGGCTTTACAGCACGCGCGGCCGGCCACCATTAACTCCGGCTGCTCGGCTGCGCCCGGCGCATCCTGCTCTTCCCATCCCACTGTCTCTGCTCCAGCCTCCCCCGCCCCGTCTTGTACCCTGTTTTCTGCTGCCCATCAGCTCGAGGCGCCGCGCAAGCTAAAATCCATCATCCATGTCCCCTCCCCGCGCCATAGCCCCCCACCTCCGCAGATTCCGCATCCCAGGATTCCGGCTGCCCGGAGTAATGATTCATCGCAATGGAAGGTGGTGCGGCCGAGCTTCTGGTGGCGCAAGAAAGGCACCCCCATTTCGGCCACGGAGTTATGGCCGGCTGCCCGCCGGGAAACGGGCGGCGAGCACGCAGCGACACGTTCGCTGGACTATAAGAAGAGGGTCCAGGGACGCTGCTTTCGGTGCCTTGCCTCCGACCACCGTGTAGCACACTGCCGGGATCCGCCTAAGTGCTGGCTGTGCTGGACGAGTGGCCACTTCTCCTCCACCTGTCCGGAGCGGCAACGCTCCTTCATCCGCAAACCTCTTGCTGAACGGCTTCGCTTCCCAGTACACCAGCGCCTCACCTCTCCCAAGCCCAACATCCACGACCACCTTGTTTTTCCACCTCTCCCATCCGCATCCCCGTCGGTTGTTGCTGGGACGCCGGAGGCTGCCATGGCGTTTCAGCCAGAGGGTGTGGTTCCTGGCCGTGCTCACCAGCGGCCTCTCCATGCCACTGCCGTCATCGTTGCTACCCGAGCCATGACTATCGAGACCGCCAAGCTCCGTGACCATGCGGTGGTCATCACTGCTGCTCCGGGAGGCTACAGGCCGAGTGCCATTGAGGTGGCTTTCGCGCTCAACCAGCAGCTGAGGATCCCGCGCTTCAACCTCCGCGTCACCCGTCACCGCCCGGAAGATTTCTTCGCCTACTTCGACCTCGGCCCACAGCGTGATCGAGCCGTTCTCGCCCGCCAGGTCGAGGTGGGCGGCACGGTGCTCTCCATTCGTCCGTGGCTGCCGGGTGCGCACTCCAACCCACGTGCCTGGTGGTTCCATGTCAAGATCTCCGTCGAGAACCTCCCCATGCATGCTTGGACAGCCGACGCTGTGGAGCAGCTCTTCCGGAAGTGGTGCGTCTTCGACCGCATTGCGAGCCGCACCTACACCCAGGAGGTGACTGATGTCTTCTCGTGCTGGGTTTGGATGTGCAACCCCGACGAGCTCCCTCGCTCCCTCTCGACCTCCATCTTCCCGGAGGGAGCCGGCAGGATCCTTGAGATGAATGGCCTACCCTCTCCTGTCCGGGATGTCGCAGCTGCCCCCGTCGGGGAGCAGGTGGAGCTCCTCGTCCACATTGACGAGCACCATGACTGGCGCCCTCGACACGACGACTTTTCGCCGGTGATCACCCCCTTCACCTGGACACCTGGAGTCCGGGACGGCCACGTGCAGCCGGCGCTGATTGCGGAGGCTGCCGCACCGCTGTCTTCCGCGGAAGTGCCCCAGGACCCCACACCGGCGCCTGCCCCTGCTGCGCGACGTGCCGACCGTTGCCGGGGTCCGATCATGCCTCGCCGCGACAACAACGACCCGGATGACTACGACCGCAGGGACGGCTCACACCGCCGCGCTTGGTTTCCCTCATCTAGCCGTGCTCGTGTGGAGTCGTCCCGGGACGCCGGCGCAGGACATCGCCACCGCACGCGCTCCCCCCATGGGCGTCAGCACCGACACGCCGGAACACAGGACGGTGTCGTTCGGGGCCGTGCTGCATCGCGCTCCCCGGGGCGTACCGCTCGCTGCCGGGAGGAGCTCTGCCGTGATGCTGAGGAGTGGGAGCGCCGTCGCTCTCGGTCTCCGGTGGCGCGCTCCCCAAGGTGTGCAGCCAACGAGGTGGTGTGTGGGCCCAGCCTGATGCCCACTGTCCACGAGGCGCTGGCTCCCTTCTCGACTGCTGCATGCCTGGGCGCTGGCAGCCCATCGGGCCAGGCAGCTGAAGAGCCTTCCCCACCAAGGTACTTCCCCGACCCGCTGCTGGAGCTGTTCAAAACGCTCTGCCATGACGACCTGCCGGCTGAAGCTTCCTACTCTCGGCGCTGCGACGACCCCATGGTTCACGAGCATGCCTGGAACGGCAGCCAGGCCTCTGCTGCGCTGACCTCGGCAGCGTGGGGGCCAAGGATGGGCTCTCCTGACTACGTCCCCGTCTCCGAGGCTTGGGCTGGGCCGCAGGCATCCGTTCAGCCTACGTTGGAGGATTTGGAGGAGGACGGCCCAGCATCTCCGAGGTACACACCCTGCTCTCCGATCTGGGCTGCAACACAAGGGCAGGCTCAGGACAAGATGATTTCCTTCGGGCCGGGAACCCAGCTCCCGACTCAGCCTGGCACGGAGGAACAGCACAACCTGCCAGCCCATTTGGACGCTGAGGAGGACAGTTTCCTTGTGAGTGGGCCTGCGGGTGGGGGCTTCATCGACAACGCATTTGCCCCGCCACCCGCACCACTCCAGCCTGCGCCGGTGACGGACACAACTCCGCTGCCAGCCGCGGCATCGACGACCAACAGATCAAGTTCAAGGCTTGCGGCGAAGTCTGCGCTGCCGGTGTCCCAGCGCGCGACGTGTAGGCTCGTGCGCGAGCTAGACTTCATCAACCCATCTGAGCCGGTGACTGATCGTGTCATCACGGAGTACGTGGGCATGTACAAGAGCCCGCTGCCTGGGAAGGCAGTCAAGGCAATCCGCCGCGCGGCCAAGCTTGGTAACTCCAAGATGTCAAAGGCCATGGCGGCAGTGGTGGCCGCGGAGGGGCCATCGGTTGAGACTGCCGTCGCGTGATGGGTCTTGCACCCCCGACCCCCATTGTGTTGTTGTTAGTGTGTTTCCTAATGAGTAACAACCAGATTAGAGGTGTTGCGAGAGCCTTCTGCTCTGCAAGTTGTATGTCAGGGTCAAGTGGAGTTTGTGTCTCTCGGGAGGGTGCTAGTTTTGGGCCTATTGGTGGTGCACCTCCCTGCCAGGTTGTGTGTTTGGAGGTGTGTAGCGATGGTGTTTGTTTGTGTTTATGTAACCAGCTCAGCGATCAAGAGGGGGATCGGTTGTTATTAGTGTTTCATCCATGAGTACACATGACATCAAAATGCTCAATTGGAATGTGAGAGGCCTCAACCAAACGGCGAGGCAAGAAGCGGTCCTCCAAATGATCAATCAATCAAGGCCGACCCTAGTTTGTCTTCAAGAAACCAAGCTGCAAAATATTGATCAGACATTAGCTATGCAATTCCTTGGCTCACGGCTCAGTTCTTACCACTATATGCCGGCTGATGGTACCAAAGGAGGGATACTGCTAGCATGGGACATGGACTTGATCTCGGTTGGCCTGCCAACAATTCGAGACTACTCCATCACAGCTGAAGTCACCTTGCGGATGTCCAACACTTCCTTCCTTCTCACAACAGTTTATGGGCCCTCGGAAGACGGGGACAAGCATCTTTTCCTTGCTGAACTGCTAAGTCTGAAGCCAACAGCTGAGACCCCATGGTTAGCGACGGGGGATTTCAACCTTATTTATCAAGCTAGGGACAAAAGCAATCTCAACTTAAATAGAAGGCTCATGGCACAATTCCGCTATACTCTCGATCAGATGGAGATGTTTGAGATGGCACTTCACAACCGTAAATATACTTGGAGCAATGAGAGGGACAATCCCACACTTGTCCATCTAGATCGGGTTTTTTGCAATAAGGAATGGGATCTCCTATACCCATCAATGTGCTTGCAAGCTCTCTCATCATCGGCCTCTGACCACTGCCCCCTATTCCTCTGCCAGCAGTACGGTCCACCGAGAAAAGCTAAATTCAAATTTGAGAATTTTTGGGTACACATCCCCGGTTTTCAGGATGTTGTGAAAGAGGCTTGGGAGAAACCGGTTCTGGGCAGGTCGCCTTTGATGATATTACACAACAAACTTTTCAACGTCGGAAAGGCGCTGCAAGTGTGGAGCAAATCATTGTTTGGAGAGCTTAAATTGCAGTTACACATGGTTCAAGAGGTCATCTTGCGTCTTGACATTGCGCAAGAAGACCGATTGTTAACGACTGAAGAGTTGCAACTAAGAAGGGACCTAAAGCTGAGGGTGTTGGGCCTTGCGGCGGTTGAGCGAGCACGCCGGCGGCAGTGTTCACGCATCCAGTGGCTGCGCGCTGGGGATGCCACCACGAAGTTCTTCCATTTGAAGGCAAATGCTCGTCGGAGAAAAAACTATATCCCAAGCTTAAAGAAACCGGATGGAACCTTGGTATGGTCTCATGACGAGAAGGAGCAAGTTCTGTTTCAGCATTTCACAGAGGTCATGGGGTCCAAGGAGGAGAGGGAAAGAACATTCAGTTGGACTAACCTTCAAATGGAAACCTTGGCTCATGAGGACTCACTCGATGGACCCTTTACTGAAGCAGAAATCTTTGCTGCAATTCAACAACTACCAGCAGAAAAAGCTCCGGGTCCCGACGGCTTTACGGGTTCCTTCTACAAAGCTTGTTGGCCAATAATAAGGGTGGAAGTTCTGGCTGCGTTTCAGTGCATATACCAGCTGAATATTGGCCCGCTGGAGAAGATGAATGGAGCGAACATCACCCTAATACCGAAAACAGAAGTGGCGGTTTCCACAAGGGACTTCCGGCCAATAAGTTTGGTCCACTCTTTTGCGAAGCTTGTCTCCAAAGTGCTTGCAATAAGGCTCTCATCCAAAATTGATGGCCTGGTTTCCAACTGCCAGAGCGCTTTCATCAAGCGAAGGTGCATACAAGACAACTTTCTTTATGTCAGAAATTTGGCAAGAGCCTACCACCGGACAAAATCCCCGGCCTTGATGTTCAAGCTCGACATTTCCAAGGCTTTTGACACGGTATCCTGGGAGTACGTGATTGAGCTTTTGGAGCACAGAGGTTTTGGTTCAAAATGGCGAGATTGGTTGTCACTAATTTTCAAGTCAGCATCTTCTTCCATATTGTTAAACGGCGCGCCGGGTCCCAAGATTTGTCACCAGAGAGGCCTCCGACAAGGTGATCCACTGTCGCCCTACCTCTTCATTCTAGCCATTGATACTCTCCAGTGTGTTTTGGACTATGCAACCGAGGAGGGACAGTTGTCACCGCTGCGCGGTCGCCATGCCAAGCTACGTCTGTCGCTCTATGCGGATGATGCGGTGATTTTTCTGAACCCGTGTAAGGAGGAAGTGGCCTTGCTTATGGACATTTTAGACAATTTCGGCAAGGCCACAGGACTGAAGATCAATGTTTCCAAGTGCTCGGTGGTGCCTATTCGCTGCCAGGATCTCGACCTGGATGACATTTTGCAACCATTTCAGGGGCGTCGGGAATCCTTTCCTATAACCTATCTGGGCATGCCACTCACAACTGGGCGGCTGCGCCTGGTGCACCTCCAGCCGATTCTTGACAAAGCCAAAGGTCGTGCTGCAACTTGGCAAGGCAAGCTTATGTCGCCAGGGGGGCGACGAGAGTTGGTGCGCACGGTGCTTAGTGCAATTCCAGTTTATATACTGACAGCCATTAGACCTCCGAAACAATTCATCAAGGAGTTTGATAAGGTCAGGAGGAAGCTTCTCTGGGCAGCCGAGGGCACATGCACGGGTGCAAAGTGCAAGGTCAGCTGGAAGAAATCCACACGCCCGCTGGCACACGGAGGTCTGGGCATAACTGACCTTGATCGTTTTGCACGTGCCCTGCGATTGAGATGGTGCTGGTTTGCTTGGACAGCGCCGGACAAGCCTTGGGTGGGCATGGAACTACCGGTTGACGATGCGGACAGGGCACTCTTTGCGGCAGCAACAAGGGTTACAGTCAACAATGGAAAGAAAGCGAGCTTCTGGTTCTCTAGTTGGTTACATGGGGTCTCGCCAGCAAGTTTGTTTCCGAGATTGGTCAAGCACAGCACGAGGAAGAATCGGACGGTGGCCGAGGCAATCAATGATGACAGATGGATACGAGACATAGCTCACCATCTCACCTTCCAGATACTCGAAGATTATTTCAGCCTATGGGCCCTGATCGACAATATGGGTCTGGACTGCACTTCAGAACAAGAGGATGAGATCGTCTGGACTCGGACGGCGTCGGGAATATACACAGCCAAATCGGCTTACCTGATGCAATTCGACGGGGGGGTCAACTCAGCAACATACAAGCAGGTTTGGCAAATTTGGGCACCGTCGAAGTGTAAGTTTTTCATTTGGTTGCTCCTGCAAAATCGGGTCTGGACAGCCGATCGACTACAACAACGTGGCTGGCCAAACTTCTACTTCTGCCAAATGTGTGAGCGCAACTTGGAGACCTCCCATCATCTGTTCTTTGAATGCCCGACATCGCGAGCAATATGGACGCAGGTGGCGTCGTGGATCGGGTGCCCCTCTTTCTCTCCGGCGCAATGGACGGATTCTGGGCAGTTGCAGGATTGGTACCTACAGCTAGCGGCAAGCCATGGACCGAGCACGAAAGGAATGCAAACTCTGGCCATGCTGACCATTTGGGCAATTTGGAAGGAGCGGAACGCTCGGACTTTCAGGAGAGAGTTTGCTACAGTCAGCAGGGTGGTAAATCTGATTCAGGAGGATGCTAGCAGCTGGATTTTAGCTGGAGCAAAACAACTGGGCTCTTTGGTCGTTGCTTTAAATAGCGAGTAGTCACTTTTCAAATTCCACTTCGGCTCTTAGTCTTTTGAGCACGAAGCTATGCTGTAATTGCGCCTCTGGCGCACAATTCTGCCTTGCTTATTAATATATGCCGGACGAAGGTTCCGGGTCTTTCAAAAAACTCAGGCATCTTGTACGACTATCATTTTTCCCAATCTGTGTTCATACATCTTTCGAATTGAAAGGGATGCGATGATGTTTGTTGAAAAGAGAGAAAGCATAGAATTAGTCTGTTATAGCAGTTCTTACGTCGGGCCCTGCGCTGCTATTTTCAAATCACCGGACTCCCAACGAGCTTCACTGTTGCGGCCGTTTTACTGCAGCCAAGCCTAGAAAAAAAAATACTGCCTAGATATGAATACGGGCTTGGCGTGCTCACATCCGAAAATATCAATCTGCATGTGCTCAAAAGCAGAAAAAACGGTGTTAAACGACAACAAATTTGATACGACTAGACTGGAAAACTCTTATACCTGTCTAAAAAAAATAGTACGACTTCCAAACACGCCATTAAAAGGAAACGGAAACGAAAACCAGTCAAAAAGGGAAAAAAAAAGGGACAAAGAAAAGAATCGTAATCCCTCCCAAGTCCCAACCATCTCACACATCTGCCGCGCTTCGCTTGCCAATAGGGTTTGCACCCCCGCCGCCGCCGCCACCATCTATGCTGGCCTAATCTTCTCCCCCCTTCTTCCCCACCAGGCGTCGGCGAGCAGGCGCGAGCAAGCGATGTCATCGCCACTACCAGCGACGGAATCGGAGCTGTCCACGGATAAGGTGTTGGGTTTGGGGGATACGCCGTCGTCGGACGCGACGCCGTCCTTGGTGACGGACCCGTCAGCGGCGGAGGTGAAGTTCCCGGGGAAGATGCCGTCCCTGGACCTGGAGGACAACCCGTCCCAGGAGGAGGCGGACCCCTTCGCAGCGCTGGCGAATGGCCCGGCGGCGAAGACTGCCTCGGGGAAGATCCCGTCGGGTTTGGGGGATACGCCGTCGGCGGACGCGACGCCGTCATTGCTGAAGGACCCGTCGGCGGCGGAGGTGACATTCCCGGGGAAGATGCCGTCCCTGGACCTGGAGGACAACCCGTCCCAGGAGGAGGCGAACCCCTTCGCAGCGCTGGTGAATGGCCCGGCGGCGGCGGCGGCGAAGACTGCCTCGGGGAAGATGCCGTCCCTGGACCTGGAGGAGAACCCTTCCGCAGCTGCGGTGAAGGGCCCGGCGGCGGCGAAGACATCACAGGAGAAGATGCCATCCCTGGACCTGGAGAAGCCGTCCCAGAAGCAGCCTCCGTCCACAGCAGCGGCGGTGAACGGCCTGGCGACGGCGGAGGAAACATCCTCGGGGAACGTGCCGTCCCTGGACTTGATGGAGAAGCCGTACCAGAAGGAGCTGTCGGAAGGTACAATTCCAAGGGAGGAGCAAGCCATGGGGAAGGCGTCATTAGCGAAGAAGCTCCTGTCTGCTGACCCCCCTGCACGGATCAAGAGGCCATCTCGCATCCTCGGCGTGCCGGACCCAAATGGTATCATTCTGTTCATGGCAATTGCCTCTCTGCTCTACTCAATGGTTGCCATGTGGCTGTTGCATCTCGTGTCCGACCAACCCGCAGCATTTGTCTGGATTGCCTCACAGCTAGCCATTATCTTCTTTACCATTGGAAGACTCTGCATGTCAACCACACGATTCTTCATCATATTCTTACAGATATCATATGTAGAGTTGCTATCCGTGGCTGCAACACATTTTATCGGCACTATCAGTGGAGCTGCAGTAGCTACCATCCTTAGCTTTTATTGCGCTGGTATGTTCGGCAATGCTCTTGCTGAGTATTTGCAACGCAACAAGATCAAGGAGTCTGCAAGTGAAGCACTTCCTTCGTCTGGGGCTGAGCAGAAGGAGGAATCTATCTGGTCTTTCATACTCATGCATGGCATGATGTCCTTTGTTGTTATCCTTCGCATGGCATTCTTGGTCCTATACCCAACATCTGTGCTCTTTTTTATTGCTATCAAAGACCATGTGAAGATACCTCTATTTATTGTTGAGGAGATCTCTCTTGAGATGTTGTTTCTTTCTCTGCCGTGTTGTTGCTTCGTGTCCTTGATCCTAGAGAAAGAAACGATTTCTTCATCCATGATGCTGTGCAAGATTCCTTCTTGGGTGGTTGTGTTTTACATTCTGAGTACTATTTTTTCGGTTGTTCTGGGAGAAGTCGCCTCGGTGCTCATATTGTGGCCTGTCGCGATGGCCGTGGTTGGCTTATTTGGTTACATTCTCGCGATGTGTGGACATGCCAAAAAGATCTCAAAGAGGTAATGCTAGTTTTTTTTATTATTATTATTGCTCATCAATCTCAAGCAACATTCATCATCTAACTATGTTCACCTTATGCAGATTGCAGAGAGCATCACTCCCCACCAGCATCAACACGTCGCAGGGATGAGATGTCCCAAGGCAGCGCAAGCTCCAGTTCGTAGAAGAAACTGTTGGAGGAACTAAGATTACTGTTTTAAAACTATTCTACTTATCTGTTGAGCGGTTGAACAAAGTGAGTTAATTAGGTCTGGTCCTTGTTATTGTATTCTGATACATTCTTGATGTGTATTTGTGGCTTCATGGTGGCCAAGGATCAGTCTTTGATGGATGATACATTCTTGATGTGTATCTGTGGCTTCATGGTGGCCAAGGATCAGTCTTTGATGGATGATTTTTTTTTTCGGTTTCAATAATGGCTTGTTCTGGATAAAATTGTGACGGAGTTTATATATTGTCTGAAATGTGTTCCTTAGTAAGTTTAGATGTTTACTTGTGAAGAATGACGTGAAAATAGCTCGGTTTATTGGCCCAGGCAATTGCTTTTGTCAATATGTAATGGTTTGTTTTAAGTTAATAGCTCTTGATGGAGTGAAACGTGGCATTGCAATGTCAACTCTTATTTAAAAGAATAGTTGCATCCCTGTCAGAGTAATTTCAGTGAATGACCAAGAAGACAGAAATTTGAGGAGCATGATAATGAGTACGTATCAAATACTATAGAAGTATAAAGGAACAAGAGTTGGTAACATCTGCACCTGTACTTTGGCTTGAAATACAGTTTGAAATGCTACTTAAGGTAAGTGTCATGTCCAAAGCCGACAAGTGTTATGTTACCAACTGACGGTTAGCATGTACGTACGGCTATTGACGGTTGCATGGATGATGTACAGAGGTCCATAAGAAGGTAACATGCATGGTGAATAACAAATTCTAAAAGCACTCCCCTGAAATATTTTATAAAGTACAATCCTTGATGAAGACGTTTCTTTGAAAAAAAAAGGAAGTCGACAAGACAAGCATCAATAGAGAATAAATGAGACAGTAGTAAGAACAGGGAAAAAGAAGTGAACTGAAAAAATGTACATATCATCAAACAATAATACTTAGATATAACCATTTCAGATGCACCATCGATAACAATTCATTCAAAAGCTTTAGTTCCACCTAAAATATGAATACGGTAATTTTCTGACTCTTCAATATACTTATGCATACCAAAAGCCACATATAATCGGTTCAGGGTGCATGGAAATGGGGAAAAAAAAAAGAGAAAAGCATGAGGATTTTGAAGATTTAACAAAAAAATAATTTGGATAAAATGAGTGGGAACAAAAGTGAGAAAAAAATGGGTGATGCATAGAAAGGACGGAACCATACTTGGCTATATGCCCACCTAAAAGGATCTCTTGTCATCTGAAGACATCAGCATTATGGACAGAATTGAGCAGACAGCGTATATACCAGCTTGTAAAATACCAGGGCTTATTACCGACAGCGCAACAATTGGATCAAATTAACAAGGAGACATCCAGGAGTCCAGGACACAACTACGAAAACTGCTCAAAACTGTATCATCATCTCATGCTAGGTTCAGACCCCACGATACTTGTTGATGTCCAGTTGCCTTGTTAACGGCAACAATCATGTGGGGACAATAATTTCCCATGTACCATAAAAATAATAATTTCCCAAAAATCATGTATGTCATGTATAATTTCCCATATACCATCCTTGTACTAAAAATTAAAAATATTATGATGAGCTTAAGGTAATTGATTTCATGATCCGTATGCAATAGCGACAAGCCGGCATGTAACTCAACAGTAGAACGAAAATCTCAGTACGTAGCTGGATTTTAGAGAATCACCCATGTAGTTTTCATGTTGGAGCTCTATACAAGTCTTATATATAAGAGAAAATTCCCTATATGACCTCAAAACATGGTGTTGCCTTTTATGGCTTCTTTTGAATCGAACTTTCTTGTGAGGCCCAAAACCATTTTTCTGTTACATCCACAGTGAAAAATCCCTTCCAACCAACGCGAAAGGTCGATTATACCCTCATCCCTCTCTCTTTCTCATCTCAACTCAATCGGACAAAATAGGGATTGAAAAAAAAAAAAAGGAAAACCAGGCACGCCCGTAACACGAATGGAGGACGGCGCCGGCATCGGGCCGCCAGGGTCGCCCGCGCCACCTCGACAGCGCTCGCCGCAGCCGTGGCCTTCGCCAACCACGCGCGGCCGTCGCCCACCTCGTCCCGGACCCCGGGCCTCTGCCGTGATCCTCAGTCGGGTCGCCAGCGTCACCCTCTTGTTTCGGCGTCCCGTGATGAAGCAGGTCGCTCAGGGTCCCGTTCCGCACGAACTCGTACACGAGCATCGGCGCCTTGAAGTACAGGCAGCAGCCAAGGAGCTTGACGACGTTCGGGTGGCTCACGCGGCAGAGTATGACCAGCTCCTGCACGAACTCCTCCGTCCGGCTCTTGTCGATCTGCTTGCATCGTTTCACCGCGACGGTGGTGGTGGCGCCGCCGACGTTGAGGGTCGCCTTGTACACGGACCCGTGCGCTCCTTCCCCGATGATGTTGGCCTTGTAGAAGTTACGTGTGGCCTTCAAAATTTCTCCTCTGCCGACCGAAGAAGGTGAAGTCGATGTTGCCCTCTGTTTTCAGGATGCGTGACAGCATGTGGCCCCCATGCTCCTCAAAGTATCCTTCGGTTGCAAGAAAAGCAATGAGGATTGCTTGGTCGATTGGTGGTTGCGCTCACGCAAGATTGTGGAAAAGGGAGCAAGAAGAGGCTTCGACTCCTTGGTAGTACTAACGGTTTGGAAGATATGGTGTGAGCGAAATAACAGAGTGTTCAATAGTAAATTTACGCAGGCTTCGACACTGGTGGGACAAATCCAAAATGATGGTCGCGATTGGATTCAGGCAGGATACAAACAGCTGTCGCGAT
This sequence comes from Eragrostis curvula, assembly GCA_007726485.1. Classification (NCBI taxonomy): domain Eukaryota; kingdom Viridiplantae; phylum Streptophyta; class Magnoliopsida; order Poales; family Poaceae; genus Eragrostis; species Eragrostis curvula. The sequence goes on along the minus strand of CM017440.1, from coordinate 51,308,594 downwards.
TCATCATAGATAGCGAAGCAATACCCTTGGTAGCGGGTCGAAGGTCGTTAAGTAGTGTTGTTGTAAATACAATCTAAGGAACCGGTGTGTGTTATGCAAGGAATGGCGCTCACCTTGGGCGCTAATCCGAGCTTTGTAACTTATTTCTTCCCCTTCCGCTTAATGAAATGCGTGCTAAGGCATGTTCTAAAAAGAAAAGGGCTGGGGGTATAAACGACCTTTCATGTTGGTTGAATGGGATTTTTCACTGTAGATGATACCGAAGGTCAAAGAGGGAACACAAAATTAGATTTGGGGCTTAAAAGAAGTTCGATTCACAATGAGCCATGGAAGGCAACACGATTTCTTTTGAGGCTATACAGAAAATTTTCTCTATATATAATTCAGTAAATAGGTACATGCTTCGAGATAACCAAGAGACCAATAGGAATTCAGATGTGAATGTGATGCACTTGCTACCTCATTCCTCAAAATTATACTAAAGTTCAACACAACTAGCTTTAAAAATTTCAGAAAAATCACATACATACAGGCACCTTCGGTTGTAGAGGCCCTGCTTGGTCGCGACTACCGCGGAGGCCTCGCAGGGGCAGGGACGCTCTAGCCAGGCGTGGAGGATCTCGTCGCTACAGACGTTCCCTCTACGAGATGTCGTGGCAGCGCAACACCAACGGCACACGGCACACCTACGTGTAGGGGACGGCCGGAGAGGCGAGCGAAATCGGGGACGGCGACAGGGATTCCGGCCAGCGAAGGCGGAGGGGAATTTTGTCTGGTTTGGTCTCTGTTGCAGGTGTCCTGCGCACCCCATCCATCTAATGCCAAAGGGACAATTCCGAAGCGGGGAACACAAAATCTTGCTCAAGATGGAATTGCAAATATTTTGTACTGTACCTTTTATTAAAAAAAAAACAAACGTTGTACGTGTCGGCAAGGCCTCCGGTCCTTGGTTATATTTTCAAAAAAGCCAATTGTACTGGGATGACGTCGAATTGGTCTTTCAAATGTTCTAGTTACCACACTAGCCCTGCATGATGAATTAAGACTAATTGTTAGTATTGACTAACAATAGCTCGACTAGAAATTTAGCTAACATTCTTTTTCTTTTGCGAAACACAACACAACACTAATTGTTATTAATGGAGACGTCGCTTCCACTGAAAGAATAAATAGTCATAAATATCAAGTTTGGGATTTGAACCCGGATGGGTTGTTCCATCACACAAAACCTAACCAGCTGAGTTGTGCTCACTTTTCAATTTAGCTAACAGTTAGATAGGGCCTATTTAAAGTCTGGACTAATAGTTAGCCAAACTGAAGTTAAAAGTTTTTTGTACCATTGACAAAAATTAGTTAAGCCCGTTCGGATCCTGAAGCAAGAATATGTATCTTTGGGGGTAATTTCACTGCTTCTCACATAACGGCCTTCTTTTTTAGTCCAGATTAGTTAGGTTTGTTGGATTAAGGCTAGTCTCAATGCATCATTTCATTGCACTCTTTCCAAGACCAGTTTTAAGAAAGGGAGCCAGCTTCCTTTCATTTAGATGAAAGACCTCTCGTAAAATATGAAAGTTTTCCATCTCTCTTATCATAATTAACTTGCCAAATCAGCAAAAGATGCACACATGACATAAAATTTAATGCAAATGAAAGGCCATTGAGACTGGCCTAATATACTAATTATTAGTTAAAGGGGTTTGGCATTAGTCCACCATAACTCATCATGTTCAGAGCAACTAATTAAGGATTAATATTAGTCACCTAGGAATTTGATCCAGTAGATGCTCCAATGATCGAGGCTTTAGCTCTCAGGAAAGGAAAGGCATGATTCTAATGCACTACATTGGTGCCGAATTATCATTCAATCTGATTGCATGGAAGTTGTTGAAACTAAAAGATGATGGTTTCTTTTCGTTGTCGGGAGCGGCTATCTCCGACGAATGCAACCTGATGTGGCATAGTTTTAATTGTATTTCTATAGAGCAATGTAATAGGGAGGCGAATCAAGTTGTACATGCCTAGGTTTCTTTTCAGGACAAAAATTCTTGTACTTGGGACGATAAACCCTCTAGTTACATTCTGCAACACCTGGTAAACGATGTAACTATTTTTTCTAATCAATAAAGTGCATCGGTGGCTTCTCTAAAAAAATAATTATATGTGAGATGTTTACTCCTATTGCAATAAAATTAAATTCGCTTACTCAGCATTCATTATAAACTATCGCAGGTCGCTCCAAACTAAATTCGGGATCCGCGAAAGCACTAAATAAATGTACGCCACATGTGACCGCACTTGCTAAACTACACCTGGTCGTTCCTGGAGCACGAAAACACACAGTCCACATGCTCCACCCAAAAGGAGTCTCGCTCATGTACCGAGGCCTGCGCTCGGGCTCCTCGGCACGATAGCCATAGCGCAGGAAAGCAGACTGCGCCGCATGCATCGAGGATCAAGCTGCTCCTTGGAGCAAACCGGGTAAATTGGGCTTGCCGCGGCGTTGATTCCGAGAGGAATTTCCTTTTCCTTCCTGTAAGTTAATAGGAGTATGTCGTACGTATATATGGTTTCTTTCTGGGAGACGGTAAAACAGTACCAGTACTACTTTGGCATGATCTATGAAGTGGGAAATTTACCAAGTTACTATTCCCAGAGCTGCCGTATTTTGCTAAGAGAAAATACATCACCGACAAAAAAGTTCTTAAGCACAATGACGGAACAACTTCATTCCATTATTTACACTCTGAGTCTAAGCCTACGATCAACTAGAAGAGCTGGAGGGGACGTAAAAGTGGGGAGGGGAAGCATAATATGTAAGTCCTGCTTTCGTAAAAAAGAATTATTAATGATGGTATTTATACATGTACTAATAAGTATTATCCACGAAATCATAATTGATGTACCTTGTTTTGGTTCATCCCAATGCAGCTGTACTAGCATCGTCGTCGTTCACCAGGGTGCACTTGCCAGGTGCGGTCCGCTTGGGCCCAGGTCACAGGAATTCAGGCCGAGTGAGTACCTAGCCTTGTGATGTGGCCAGAACGCAGGAGGAGGCCGGCGAACTGGTAGCAGACAAGCAGGAAGCCCAGCACAGGAACCAAACCAACCTGCATGCAAACTGCCATTTTCAGAATCTCCAACCGGGACTGGGACGGCCCCAGCAAAACGAAAGTGCACTTCTGTCATTTCTACAATGGGAACTACTACAGTAGTACCCTTATCCTCATGTGGTCCGCCCGTCAACTATATATAGTATTTCCAAACTGCTGATGACAGTCAAACCATTGTCTCTCACTACAGGAAACCCATGCTTTGCCGAGTGCCAGAGGCACTCGGCAAAGCCCTGTTTACACTCGGCAAAGAGTTTGCCGAGTGTAACACTCGGCAAACTCCACTCGGCAGCCAGCTCTCGGCAAAGCCGAGTTTGCCGAGTGTTTTTTGTCGGGCACTCGGCAAAGATTTTGCCGAGTGCCAGAAAAACACTCGGCAAAAAAAAGTAACGTGACGGCGGGAAAACGGCGTCAAAAAAGTTTGCCGAGTGCCACGGCGTCAGGCACTCGGCATAAAAAAAATTTGCCGAGTGCCAGACTGCCCGGCACTCGGCAAATTTTTTTTGTTTGCCGAGTGCCAGGCTGCCTGGCACTCGGCAAATTTTTTCATATGCCGAGTGCCGGGAACCCTGGCACTCGGCAAACAATTGCAAGTTTGCCGAGTGCCAGGCCAGGCGCTCGGCACAAAATGGCATGTTTGCCGAGTGCCTCAGGTTTGGCACTCGGCAAACTTCTGAGGCACTCGGCAAAAAAATGTCGCAGAACACTATAAATTGTCTAAAATCGATGCAACCTGGACCAAAATTACACCAAATCATATATACATGCTCACCATCATCACATACACATATATATCATCTCAAACACATTGAAATCACCACAAACACATTGAAATCCATCACAAACACATATTTGTCTCCAAATACACATAGAAATAGCTCAACTTGACGTCCACAAACACAAGTTCATGAAATGGTTCACAAACACGTCGACAACTAGTTGGTTCATGCAAATAAAGTACATATACAACTACAAACTACATCGGAGGAGGAGGGGGATAAGGAGGGAACGGTGAACAAGCAGCTGGAGGGGAAACCGGCTGATTGTTGGATGCAGCGGATATATTCTGCAAGAAAAAAGATATTACATGATGAACGCAAATTTTCAGTTAGAAGTGTCGACAGAACGAGGATTGAAACTACAAGAATTTAGAAATACTCACGGGAGTGCCAATAGTCGGACTCGGAGTGCCGATTGGAGGCAGAGGTAGTAGTGGCGGCGGTACCATCCCATTGTTGTGCCACTGCTGAAACATCATCTGCATTTGCCGCTGCATCTCCGCATGCATCCTTGCATCACGTTCCTGCATCTCCCGCTGCATCTCCGCCTGCTGTCGCTGCATCTCTGCCCGGTGCCTTTCCTCCTGTTCCTGAAGCTTCGCCTCCATCTCCTCCCGGAGCTGGGTCTACAATATGTCATCCCAATGTTACAATGCAAAGCAAACATATGTCAAACTCAACGAAACGACGAGTAGAACAGAAATAACCTGGGATTGCTCAAACTGAAGCTGTGCAGCACTCGGCCGTGGACGTATGGGCGGGGTTGAGGACGAGCTCCTCGCTCGGATCTCAGAGAGGGTGGGAGTAGAGGCCGTGTCCAGTGTGCTGTCTCCAATCCAGTACCGGCCATGCTTCTTACCTCCACCAATCCTCATGATGATCTCTCCATCAAGGTCCTCGGTGCTCGGGTTCCACTCTGGCCCGTGCTTCTCCCTAGCCATCTCCGTGTACTGTTGGAGGCGAGAGTGCACGGTGGGGTTGCTGTACGCCTCGGGCCCGTCCTCCGGGTTGTAGTCGACCGTGCTCGACGACGCCTTGCCCTTGTGAGCCAATGCCCAAGCCATCAACGGGGGACACTCTCGGCCGTGATGCGCCTGCGACTGCAAAGAAAACAGAATGATGATTAGAAATCATGGAAAATTAAGCGTTACAAACAACGAAATGAATTCACTTACCCAGCTAGCCGCGTAGTCGTCAAGGGTACGGTTGCCTTGATGGTGTGCTGGACCAGGCATCTTCAAACGCCGCTCCCGGCAAGCTTCGTGCTGCTTCTGCCACTCGGGGTCGCACCACCTCGCAACAAAGTAGTCCCAGCAAGGCTTATGAGTGGCGCACCACCACGGAATCACCTACACGTCATTTGACCAAAGTTAAATGTTAGTTATTGTGAAACTATGAGTAGATCAAATTAAACGTACTTAATGAAGTATAGAAAACATGAGAATGTCAAATTACCTTCCCGTATTCTTCTTCACTCGGCCATATGGTTCGAGCTTGCTTTTTGTCAATCTTCGTACCAAGGTACTTAGCGTAGTAGCTCCTCACGGCCTGGACGCGCGCCTCGTGATGCATGTCCGTAACGAGTTTAGGACATGCATCGTACGCCCAGCGCACCGCCCGATCACGGTATTCCGGCTCGACCCTGAAGAAATCCTGCACATACACGCGATGTATACTTTCATTATTTGAAGAATATCAAATGAACGAGATGAATTGACCAATGCAATACAAACAAGACTTACCCACAGCTCTCCAACCACCCGGTCCGCCACGGTGCGAAAGTCTCTCCCATCCTCGTCTGGGACGTCAGGGACGCGTTTGTAGTGGGCCCACGTCAAGGCCGGCTCCTCCCCCCCGTCTCGAAGTGGCACCATCCCAGGAAAGTGCGCCTTGCACAAAAGGCCGAGGATGCCGGCAGGAAGACGCTTGTGGTCGCCCGGAACGATCGTCTCCCAGCCCCTGCCCAAGTGATGAAGACAATGATTAGTTTTTATTGAGATTTTAAACATAGCAAATGACTTTACAGTTAAAGTTATTTACCTCTTTCCTTTGGGTCGAACCAACGGGCGTCTCTCAAAAGGGATCGGTCGCGGTGGGAGTCGTGCGGGACCGCGCTCCCACACCTTCGGCACGTCCCCAGACGCACCGTCCTCCTCCCCGTCCTCCTCGTCGTCCTCCCCCCCGCCTCCGTCCTCCCCCCCGTCTCCGTCCTCGGAGGCCTCGTGCTCCTCCTCTGAGGCCTCCTGCTGCTGCGGCTCCTCCGAGGCGTCCTGCCCTCGCACCTCCTCCTCCGAGGCGTCCTGCCCTCGCACCTCCTCCTCCTCCTCCTCCTCCTCCTCCGACTCGTGCACGGAAGGAGAGGGGGACGGTGCCCTCGACCCCCTCCCTCGACGCCTGCCGCCACCTCTGCTGCCTCTAGACTTCATCCGACTCCTCCCGCTCCCAGACCCCTCAGCGCTCCGCTTCCCAGTCGCTTTTTGGTAGAGCGACTGGACCGTCCTCATCACACCACCCTTGCCCACCATCTTTGATCAATCACCTGCAATTAACAAGATTAAATCCATCAGCATTTCGAAATATATGCAAAATAGTAATAGAAAGTAACATGTAATAGAAAGTAAGATAGTATTGCAAAAATTAAATTAATTACTAGGGACATACATGTATCAGAAATAATCATCGAAATCAATCTCTTCTGCATCGTTTGCCTCATCATCACTATAATCGATTTCATCTTGCACGTGTTCTGTAGGCGGGATGTCATCATCGTCTAAATGTAATTGCTCAAGTAGTTTCAAGTCGTTCGCATTATAAACCTCATCTCCAGCATCGTCCTCAACAATCGTGTCATTTTCTACTTCCATTTCGATCTCTTCGGTTAAGTCTATCACAAATCCCCCTTCTAGGCCATCTTCTTGGAAGAACTCTCCGTCAAGATTTGTGTTTGGGTCTACATTGTAATCTTCATTGTTTGGGACCGGCAGTTTGCCGTGTGGCGATACCTTGTACACAACATCCCAACCCTTGAGACGGTCGTCGGTTTGGCACGGGTATGAGAGATAATAAACTTGTGTGGCATGTTGAGCAACAATATATACATCATCTCCTGGATAGGCGGATGATTGTCGAATTTCGACTAGCCCAAGATTAGGGGTCCGTCTAACTGCTTGAGGATCAAACCAATGGCATTTGAATACGACAAGAGGGAGAGACTTGCAACCACCAAAAGAAAGTTCGTATATTTCTTCAACTCTTCCATAATATTCGACCCCATCGTCACCAGGAGTAAAAACTCCATTGTTAGTGGTTTTACGATTAGGCCGACTCTGCTCGTAGCTTGTTGTGTGAAAGCGGTACCCATTAACATCATAGCTTTTAAATGACTTGACCGTATAAAGACAGCCCTTGGCAACCTGTCTTAACTCGGCATTCATTGTCGCTTCGGTTCGGGCCTGCAAGTTCAAGCAGGATAGTTAGCTACATTAGTAGCACGTACGAGGAACTTGTAATGTCACACTAAGAAAATGCTAAATACCTTCCTACTGAACCAAGAAATGAAATCGGGCGATCCATTTCCTGCACCGTTGCAAAGAAGGGTATCGACTTCATGTGCGGTAGGAGGCACTTCATCATGCCAGAATACATCAAGAAATTCCCTGTAGCAATGAGGAATAAGTGGGTTGGATGTGGAACAAATGGGTTAGATGTTTAATTACGAAATGAATTCATAACTTACTTGATGTACATGTCCACTTCTGTTAGGTTGGTCAGCACATACATCATGATCGTGCGCCACTCTGTATATGTCAAGTTCTTTTTTCTCGGGTACCGTGAGCTGCCTTTTTTGCCCATCACCCGCGTCTACCTCCATGAACCTAGAGGACCCACACTTTGGACAGTATTTTGCTTCTGCATGCTCTTTCCTGAATAAGACGCATCCTTTCGGGCACGCATGTATCTGCTCATATGGCATCTTAAGTGCACTAAGCAGTTTCTGTGCCTCATACATGCTCATTGGCAGAATGTGACCTTCCGGAAGCAGGCTTGCAACAACTGTCAACATAACATCAAAGGCGCTCCGACTCAAGCTAAACTGGGACTTCACGGCCATTAGACGTGCAATGGCATCCAGTTTTGAAACCCTGGTATGCCCGTGAAGAGGTTTCTGCGACGCTTCAAACATGTCGTAGAAGCGTTTTGCGGACTCCTCTGGCTCCTCCTCCTCTCTAGGTTGCTCACAGAACTGGGCTTCTTGATAGTCCTGTAACATGTCCTCCACCCCGCCATCAGCATCACAATCACCGACGCGTTGTCTTAAGACCTCTTCCCTCGATCTATGAGCTTCACCATGGAACACCCACCGGGTATAACCTTGCTTGAATCCATAGTTAGCAAGATGCAAACCCATCTCATCCTCTGTCTGCTCTCTTGTGTTGCCGCAACGGCTGCAGGGACACCAAGTCTTTCCACCTTTGTCGACATTGGCAAATGCTTGTTTCAAGAAACCAAGAGTCTTCTCAACCCATTCCCTTGTTTCAGAACCCTTCTTGGGGCGGCCCGTATACATCCACGCACGGTCATCCATCTTCTATCATATATATGAGGGAGCAATTTAAAATTTAATGGCACCTACACGATGCCTACAATGTCTAATAGGTGAAGATAGGTCCTAATCCCACCCGACGATGCGTAGATAGGGCTAGTTTCCAAAGTCTACTCCGGTCCGAGACGGAATTTTGGCAGCACCTCCCCGCTGTTCTCCAAATACACGTCCTGGGAGGGAGATTGTGTATCCGGAGAACAACAGGGAGGCGCCACCGAAACTCTGTCTCAAAACCGGAATAGACAATGGAAACTAGCCTCATCTACGCATCCTCGGGCTGTCCAAGAAACGTGGACAATTCGAAATAGATACGGTCCATAGATATGCAACCCACGGGCATATCTCCAACTGTATCTATTTCGAACGGGAGACACTTGACTAGGTTACGCGTTACCTACAAACTGAAATGGAAAAACGAGAGGGGGGATCATTGATATCTCACCTTGCTGTCCCGCAAAGTGATGAGTGGAAGACGGTGGAAACTAAAGCCTCTCCAATCCTGCAAAAAATCAAACATAACACCGTCAATTCAAAATTTCGGCAGCACCTCCCCTGTACGGGGAGGTTCCCAAAACCTGCAAGAAAACAACGGCGCGATGGCCGGCAAGCACAATCCAACAAATCGACGGCACGATGGCCGGATACCACATCCAACAAATCGACGGCACGATGGCCGGATACCACATCCAATTGATGAAAAAACATTCACCATGAACACTTGGTGAAATCCATCATGATAAAGCAATTCACTTTGCGGGACATCGTGAACATATTGGTTATCATGCATACACCATAATTTTTTCCATATAGCCATATAGAGCAATTCAAATTAACAAAAATTTCAATTTGCAACAACCTCATAACATATTGGAATTAGATTTCTAATTCAATCAAATAACTACGCATTTGTATTTGTATTTCAATTTGCATTTGCATTTAAATTTAAATTCATCTAACATCACTTTCAAACCAAGCATTTCAATTTAAATTCATCTAACATCAATTTCAGAACTAGCATTTCACAAATACTTTTTCATTATTGTTGTTTCAATCATTTATAAAGTTTTCCAGAGACACATTTCAATTCATTTAACAATAACAGAAAAAGAAAAAAAAAAAGGGAAGAAGAAGCTCACCTTCTACCTCACGGCCGGGGAGCAGCCTGTGGAGGAGGGAGGGCCGGGGCAGCTGCTGCTGTGGATGAGGGAGGGCCGGGGCAGCTGCTGTGGAGGAGGGAGGGCCGGGGCAGCTGTGGAGGACGGAGGTCGGGGCGGGGTCGCCGGCGGCCGGGTGGTGGAGCGCCGTCGCCGGGGTTCAGACCGGGGGAGGCGGGGCCGGAGTCGTGTGCCGGAGCGGGGGAGGACGGAGGGAGGGACGCGTCGCCGGCGCCCGGGTGGAGGAGGCCGCCGGCGTCGGGGGTCGGGGCGGGGTCGCCGGCGTCGGGGGCGACCCGGCCGGGTGGTGGACGGCTGCCGGGATCCGGTGGCGGAGGAGGGGGCCGGGGGCGGTCGACGCGCGCGGCGAGCGGGGGAGGAGGCGGAGGAGGTGCCGGGTCGACGCCGGGTTGTGGAGGGCGGCGCGGTGGTGGAGGGCGGCGCGGCGCGGCCGAGTGGTGGTGGACGGCGGCGCGGCGCGGGCGGGTGGTGGAGGGCGGCGCGGCGCGCGGTGGCGGGCGGTGGAGACGGCGCGGCGCGGCCGGGTGGTGGAGGGCGGCGCGGCGAGCGGGGGCTGGTGGTGGAGGGCGGCGAGCGGCGAGCGGGCGGCGCGGAGTGGTGGAAGGCGGCGGCGCACTGAGGAAGAAGATAAGGGAGCGAGGGAGAAAAGAAAATTTCGGCCCGCGCCTAAGTCCTACCCAAATTCTTTGCCGAGTGCTAGATCCAGAAGCACTCGGCAAAGAAAAAACCATCGGCAAAACCTGTTTGCCGAGTGCCGTGGGCCCGGCACTCGGCAAAAAATTTCAGCAGAAACTTTAAAAAAAATTAGAAATTCGAAATAAACTCAAAAAAATACCAAATTTGGCCATGATACATTTCATATGATCCTTTACCTCTAAAAAATATGTTTAAGTTGAAATCAAATTATGACTGTCGTTTTGGTTCGAAATCCAAACGATCACTTCATATGTTTATGGATGATCTTCGAGGAAGCTCCTGTTTCTAAACAACGTACGTCACAACTTTAGCGAAACTTTTTCTATGATTTACCATGGCCTCCACATATGATTTAATGATACCACAACGAGTCTCGTATTTTTTAGACTTTGTTTGAATTAAATAAAAATAAAAAACTATTTCACCAAATGTTCGCCCTTATATTTCATGTACAAGATTTGTGATTTTTCCGTCCATTTCACGTTTATGGCCGCAAATTGAACTCTGAAACATGAATATAAGTTTTTGAGTCACTATATTTCATTATTTGAGTCACGTGTAGTTCAATTTTGAATTTTCTCCAAAAAAATACTTTAAACGCAATAATTCACTTAAATATAACAAATGAATAGAGAAAATTACCAAATTTGGACATGGAGTAACATGCATACGTATATTGATGTCAAAAAAAAAAAAGAGACAAAAACAAACAAAAAAAAAATATTTTGCCGAGTGCCACATCATAGCACTCGGCAAAATAGATAGTTTGCCGAGTGCCTCCGTGTGGCACTCGGCAACCTCCTAAGTTTGCCGAGTGCCTGACGCGTGGCACTCGGCAAACTTTGACGGTGACGGCCCCGTCCCCCACTTCCCGCTCGTGCGTGTCACGTGGGAGTGTTTGCCGAGGGCTAAAAAGTTTGCCGAGCGTTTTTTTTTGTTTGCCGAGTTCCGGGCTGTCTGGCACTCGGCAAACTGCTGATGTGCCGTGTGCCAGCTCTTTGCCGAGTGCCCTAGCCCTGGCACTCGGCAAACAGGTAGTTTGCCGAGTTCCCGATGGAATGCACTCGGCAAACCATCTGGCACTCGGCATAGGCCGGGTTTCCCGTAGTGTCTGTAGCAGAATTATTTGTTGCTAACTAAATCGATGATTGATTAGACCTAGTCATTCATTAATGAAATACAGTACTCTACCCACTCACTCGATTGATATAACTAAATTAAATTTAGTTTTGTCCAGCTTGCGTGCATGTGTTTTTTGATTCACAAAAGCGGCACGGCCAGCTAAAATTTCACCAAATCAAAACAGCTAAAAGTATAATAACAATAATAATCATTTAACAGCTACTCGGAATAGTAACACGCTAGTCTATATCACAGTGCTGACCTAAACCACACGGGATATATGCTGCCACATGAAATAACAACGGTTGGGTCTTTCGAAAAAGAAATAACAACGGTTGAAAAAGAAATACTTGATGTACAAATGTCAAGGGCTATTACGTACGTGGATTCAATCTCGGCTCGTGATACGTACTCGTATGTATTGTAGTGCTAGCTAGTTTTGTACTGATACAAAGCACTAGTATATACTATGTCACGGGCTCCTGCCGGAGGGGAGCTACTGGCCAGCTGAGCAGATACAGGTACTAGTAAAAAGGAGTCAAAGCTGCCAACGGATAAAAAAAAAGAAGGAAAAGGCTGCAGTTTCAAAACCGAAAGTTAAGAGCGCAAAGCCGCTCGTCTTTCTCCGGTCCAGTTCCAGTGAATTGAAATGTTGCGTCCGCCGGCCGGTCCAGCGTAGAACACGCACGGAAATGACCCGATACCGTTTTATCTCTCTGCCCTGTCACATCTTCTACAGTCAAAATCTCACCGCTTATTCAGGCCAATTTACTGCTGCTCGCCGTGGTAGGTATAGCTCCGCCGGCCACCTCTCGGACTGTGAGATATATACGGCTGTTGCCTGAGCCGTGACGGGTACGGGGGATGGATGCTTGCTCGCCGCTCTAGATGGATGGAGCGGCAAGATCGAGGTACGTTGCTCTGGCACGCAGGAGCAACAAATGTCGGCACATTTTGCGAGACGCTATGCAAATGCAGTTGAATCATTTCGCGTTCGATCAACTGATGGAACGATAATGGAATCGAAACAAAGCGAGTCCTGGAAACATAATCCTCGAGCTAATTTATTGGACTTTTTGTCGCTACTTCCATGTTAGAGTCGATGCGATCATATGCAAGTAGTATACACGGACGAAAAGAGCAAATGCCTCCTTCTTTTGAATCTCGTTTCGATAAACCAGAGTAAGTGGCAAAATATCGGATCAAACAGTGGTCCAAAAAGGCATTTTGGCTGGACGACGCGACGCCCCCCTAGCTCACACCGCGTGTAAAGCAAAGCACCAGAGGCAGGGCCACTCCAACCTGCTCCTCCCCCTCCATTCCTCCTCCTGCTTCGCCACTGTGCTGCGGCGGCGGGGGTTTCGGGATTCGGCCGGCGCGGGGTCCATGGAGGGGGAGACAAGGGGCGGGAGCGGCGGGCGCTCGTGAGTGCCGGGGAGCGGGCTCTGTCCGAGCAAGGGAGGCCGGCAAGCAGAGCGGGGCAGTCAGGCGAATCCGTGGAGCGGCCACCGACGCAGGCAACCCCGGCGAGCAAACAGGGAGGAGTCCGTGGAGCAGCAGCCACCGACGACGGCAACCCCGGCGAGCAGCGGCTTCATCGGATCGGGAAGGAAGCGAGCTCGCAGCAGCAAGGCCTTATCGAGCTCTCACGCCGGCCGGCTCCACCTCAAGGGCCGCGCTTGACCTCTACGACCTCCTTCCCTTCGAGGCCTCGAGAGGTTCGGAACCCTCCTCCTGCTCCGCCACCTTTTACCCTACACGCCATCTGTTTGCCTCGTCTCGTGTTCGTTCGTCAGATCCACTACCTCCCTGCGCCCGGACGCTTGTGGTGGTGGTGTATCTTGCTACTGCTAATTTGATTGATATAGTCCACGCACACACCCCCAACCATCTCGATCGCGATCCTAATGGATCGCTAGGCAGGGGATGCCCTGGGGTTCGGCTCATGGTGACTTTGTTAGGACAGTTATAAATGTGTCTGTGCATTCACCATGATTTTAGAAATTATTAAGCTTGTGTCGTCATGTGTATGTTCCCGGTGTAGAAACGTCGTTGATAAAATCAATTGGTAAATTCTGGGATATGTTGAACACACTTGTCATGTGACTGCACGTACGCTTCAAATTCATCCACATATGGCCTTTTGCTGAATTGGATCTCTGATATATAGTCGCTTCAACTGGCCGTCTCCCTCCGGGTAAGGTGTGCCAGAACGTGTAGTGCACCTTGTGATTCGTCGCATGTGTGCAAGTGATGAGAACATCATCAGATTTCTAACGTGTGTTTCAATTTGTTCGAGTGGTGATGCTGTCAGCTGGTTTCATGAATTGGACAACACTAGGGGGGTGTTCGTTGCTTTAGCATTTAGCATTTAGACCTGTCACATCAAAAAGAATCTTATTATTTAAGAGTACTAAATAAAATTTAATGACAAAATCTTTTTACAGATAGGTACATCTTTACGAGACGAATCTAACGAGCCTAATTAATTATATTTTGGTACAGTGATGCTACAGTAATGCTACAGTAATCAGCGTCTAATCACGGCTTACCTACCCTCGTTAGATTCGTCTCGCGATTTAGACTAGGGGTTCTGCAGTTAGTTTTGTAATTAAACTTTATTTAATACTCTTAAATGACAAGATTCTTCCCTCTAAATTTTAGACCCCATGCAACGAACACCCCCTAGATGTGGTAGGGCAATCAATTAAGAGCCGTCCATATTTGATTAAAGAATGAATGAATGAATGAATGAATAGAGCTCATGCCGGTTCGCGGTACCACCCTGAGAGAGATCCTAATTGCAAGTCAAGGGATGCCCTCACATCCTGTTGCACATGTAATTAAAATTATGGTGTTATTCCTTCCTTATACAGAAATATTGATAAGACTCTTGTTGGTAAATTTCCTGGATGTTCCCCATGTGACTGCACGTTTGAATTCATCTCCCTCTTTTGCTGATAAATTGGGCAGTTGATTTCTGATAACTGATTATGTTTTGGTCCACCGTGTGTGCAAGCAGAAGGGCAACACCTTGTAATACCATATGATTGGTCACAGTATGAGAACATCGCGCTTGATTTTTAACGTGCTTTTGTTTGAGTGCTGCAATGATCTCGTTTCATGGGTTTGGCATCACATATGTGGTGGAAAATCAAGAGCCATGTGCCCATATTATACTACACACATGAGTTTTGCCTGGGCCATATCAACCAATTTCTGTTCTTATCACTGATCGCACCGCTGTCTTTCAGGATTTCGGAGCGCGATGGGGTTTTTGGCTCGACTACCTGCCATGTTCTTCGTAGCAGTTTTGATGACAATTGCTGCCTTTGCAATCGCGGTCGAATACAATGATGGAGCTAAACGCTTGTACGAGAACCATGTAAAGGAGTTCCTGGAAGGGTGTGAATTTTTCTTCACATGGATCAGCCTCTTCTATTTCGTGCTCCCAATGTAAGTTATTAAGACCTTTGCTGAGCCACGTTTTGATTTGTAGGCATTCTTTTCCCCCGTACCCCGCAAACTAGAATAAATATGTTTAGTATGCTGTTGGATCGATGAACCAAAGTTGTAGAAATCCAAGCTGGGTCATAACTAGTTATTGTGTGCCCTTGAGAGAAATTTGAATAATGAGGTCCTTGTTCAGGAAATATTTTAATTATTATTATGCTCATCATGCATTTAGTATGGATGCGCCTTATTCGATTAAGACGACCTACTGATAATAAGGCAACTCTGTGGTGAATATACAGCATATTTAGCTAGTACAAGAGCTCATCAAAGATGCCAACAATGAGGGGGAAAATATCTGTGCTTTAGATTAGAAGAAAAAGGAGTACAATAGATGATTGTGCACAGAATTATTTCACTGCCACTGGAGATAATTTAGGAATCAATACATAGAAGAATCTTTTTGATTGTTGGAACAGCTGGTTCATGTAGTAGTAGTTGTTTATGACTTTATATGAGTTTCTATAGTAGCTGATAACTTGGACTAAAAATAGTATGGCAGAAAGTACCCCCTCAAGCGAATATTCAACATTTGGAATATTAATGTTTTTTTACTTTCGTCAATTTTAAAGTAATTACTTCGGAAACTTGAAAATCATGTGCATTGTTATAAGGTCTGGAAGAACGCTTTCTGATTCCTTAATAGTTTTAAGATATTACAAATGTATTCTAGATAGTACGATAGAGTGGCAATAGATGAACATCGTCAAAGATTGTGCTATGTCCGAAATGCCAAGGAGCTGCATGCTTGCCACTGAATTTTACATAGTTTTTGAGCTTTCAAGGAATTCCTAACTTCCAAAATTATACCCGTTAAAGTAGCCAAACATTACATAATGAAAACGCCGCTTAACACTAGTCAAAATTTTCTTAACCGATGATTAATTCTCTTAACAGAACTAGCAATTCTCTTAGATTTGAGATGTAAAGGAAACATCACTGAGACATTCCCACATTAGTTAAATTTCTTCTCAACATAACTATTCTACCATTTACAATACGCATATTAAAACATGAAATTCTTTTAAATCTTAGCTTAACAAATGCAAAAATTGAGCTGTAAGATTTGGTTGACAATCACATAATAAAATATATGTGTTTCTCAGGATATCATACACTGTGGTACATGATTGGACGAAAACATTCTATGATTGCTTTACCCCGCAAACCATGTGGTTGGACGCAGTATACTCTGGTGTTGTGATACTTCAGCACATTCTGTTCATCGGTGAGATTCCTAAAAGCAATGGGAGAATTATGGCCGAGTATGGAGGTATGGCCCTATTGCTATCTTGTGTGTATGGGTATGTCATGCTGAAAAGCTCAAACTACCCTGACTTTGATCGTGATAAAGGTCAAAAACAGGTACTTGGTCGTTTTATGCGGTAAAAGTTTAATCCTATACTTAACCCAGTTGAAAGTTGATCTGATGCATTTCTTTATCTTTGAATTGTAGAATATATGGGCTCTCATATTTCTGGCAGGATTTGGTTTTGCTGCCCTTATGCAGATGCAGTTCCAATATCGAGTACCAGCAGGATACTCAGTAATATCAAAGTGGTTAGCAGCAACTGGAATTGTTTGTCAAGGCTTGCAGCCTGTCTTATCCATTATCCACCGTGCGGTGAGCGAACTCTGTCTAACCAACATTTTTTATGGCTTGTGTATATCGGAGTTTCAGGTGTAAGAACAACATTCATGTTCTTTCCCCTTCGCAGCTCCCTGGAGGGAGCTTTGACGATGATGCTCCAAGCACAGCCAACATCAAGATCACTGCTGCCGTTCTGAGAATGATCACACTATCCTATGACTACTGGATGTGCAGCTCCAAAGGCTATCACGATACACCAAACAGGGCTCCATTTGCAGTAAGTTTTCTTTTTCCATTCAACTATTACTCTTTCAGTATGCCCTCTGGTCAACGCAATGGGTTTGACACCTACCTGCTATTATTGATATGCAGTAGAATGGTATACTCATTTTGATTCATGTATCTTAAGTCTAAATGTTTGGACTGGGGACAATATAATTTTGTACATATTTGTCTGCACGTTGAATGCTTTATATTGCTTGCGTTTCAATTTAATGCATTTTCTTCATTTTTCTTTAGTTATAACGGTCACATATTGTCATTTTCAGGCAATGGTATGCTTTAGTCTAATTGTCAACTGCGTCATGGTAGTAACCAGATACATTGGACCAAGAAAGCTAAAAGACTCGATCGATGCCATCATGAAGGCAGAGGATGAAGAAATTCGCCGAAGGGCCGAATCTCGGGAGATGGAAGATCACCTAGAAACCTTAAATCTCAGAGGCGTTAAAAACATGACGGCACCTTAGGTCTTAAGATGATCGGTACTTGACGACATCACAGGTCCTCGGGAGATTGAAGACTTGACGACATCACAGGTCTAAGATGATCGGCATTAGAACTGTGATGAATGATGGTCGCTTGATTGATACTAGATCAGATGTGAGAAATGAAGTCGTCTATGCCACAGGAATGCAACCATGAATAATATGCAGTTTTTATGTTTACTTTGGCCGATGTTTTCAGATCAGTTTCTCTAAATTCATGTGAGTGAATATTGTAATAGCATGTGCTTGATGGATCTGCACTAGCAAAATAAGAATGATTGGCCAGGTTTGAAGTTTGTGTCGTCCCATCGTCCATTTATATGGCTTGATCACCGCTATTTGTTTTGAGAATTTATTAGTGCAAGGTCGGCTCATGTTAAACGGGATATAATATAGCACCCTGCATGGCGTTTGTCACAATCAAAATATACTGACTGTTGCATCGTGGTTACTCCACTCGGTTCCGTCACAATGGGCCCACCCAGACTATCGCATCGTGGTTACCACAAGTCGCCAGCAACTCCTTTGTCTTCAAGATCGAATATAAATTGCAACTGCTAAAAAAAAAGAATATAAATTGCAACAGTCCCCGACCTCCGCTTCCTTCCCTGAACCCATTCAGCAGAATGCCGTGCTAAAACTTGCAAAGTAGACGCCGTCGACATATGCACCATACGAGCGAACTACGTCCGGTACTCCGGTGAACTCAAGGCTGACACCGGACTCGACGTAGATGGAGGATCATCGAGCTCAATTTGATAGTTGTGGACCCTGATTCGGACCGCTTTGTGGACTGATTGAAAGAGTGATTAGAGGGGGGGGGGGGGGGGGGGGGGGGGGGCACGGAGGACTAACGCAAATGGTCCTTGCGGATCTTTTTTAACAGATTTTACGGTGTTTGGGTACTACAACATGGACCGTTGATCAAGAGAAAGGCAAGATATACGGAATAAAAAAAATCATAACATGGCAACTAATTGAGAATTTTTTCCTTTTTTACATCACAATTATTAGCTTTATTTCATTTCCATCTTAGAAAGGATGACCTTCTTTATTCGTCTTTCTCTTCTCTCACTTGAGTTCTCTTCTTGAAGAGAAGGCATGAGCAGCAATTGGTGCATGAGGACTTTTTATGGAGATAGTTTCTGTAGCGTCCTGCTTTCCTGAGGCCGGGCCAGCATGGCAGCTCTCTAGGAATCAAGACTTTCATCACAGACCAACACATGTCTTTTCTGTACACTTTGTCCTCACTTGTGCGCACCTAGGATGGACTTCCCGGTCGGTCACCCATCCCGAAATTTCTCAAATCCAAGCACGCTTAACCTCGGAGTTCTTTCGATATGAGCCTCTGAAAAGAAGTTGCAACTTGTTGATATGAGTGTTCTATAAATTCTATTAAGCCTTGGGTCGGGATATCACAGTTCCATTAAAGCACGGCGAACGTAAAGAAAAATGATTATTTACTATGTTTTTTGGTTGCTTACTAAATTAACAGTTGATTTACTCAATCTACGAGATGGATCTAGAAGAGAAAAGACTGTAAATCTGTTGCACAATATGCATAAAAAATTATGTGATCTGCCGGAACACCCTCGCCATGGTCCGAAGCGGCAACGCCGCCTGCATGGCGTCACCATGCGTCGTAGCTAGCAGGAGATGTGTTCTTGCCTTATTGGAAGAAAAATCAAAACCAAGTAAATGACAATGAAACAAGTAAACATAGGAAGGATCGGTGATTTATTTCCTTTTTTCTCTGTCGTTCCATATTTACTCACTACCCGAAATTACTGTTGTATCATTCATATTAAGTATCTCAATCAATACTTTTGTACCTTTTGGTAGATACCTTTGATTGTGAAGCGTTAGATTTAAGGCAATAGATGATCCATGTTATTCGCAAACACCGTAAAAGATCTTGTTTCGTGAATGGTGTACGTCTAGACTTTTCGTATTGCAAATCCACCAACAAAATCATTGCACCTCTAAAAGTTTGAAACAAATTCTGGGCGAGGTGCCAGTTTCTTCCTCCCTTGTGGTAGCAACCGGGTGCTTTTCACAAACAAAGCCACACATGAACTTCACATCTTTACCTGTTCTTGGCCTTCAGAAAACAGCAACAATCAGCTTAAGATTCATTACAGCAGCAAAAACAATAGAACATGCCGAAGGGACAGAGAAGACTGAAATTTCAATCTAGTTCTAGATCCGCATCAACATTGATTGATTCAATGCAGTTCCATGCTAGTACCAGATACTAAAAACTTCAAAGAGGCCAGCGATATTTGTCGTCTAGTGGAAAGGTGGTCTAAAGAATAGAGCAGCCCTGAAATACTGTGGTTTGGAGTGGATTCTTCAACACATCACCAAATTTAAAAACTTGCCCAATGGGAGAGACATCCCAAAGGCATTGCACTAACGTTGAAGAAAGGACCCTGAAGGCTGGCTGCCTAGAAACACACTGCAACTAGAAACAGAGGGAGGGGCCTTCTTTAATAAAGAAATATAACAGAGTTCAAGTCTTGGTTAGCAGCCTCTCTACTAGCTAGAGGTCTTATCACCGCACTACATACGTTCTGCACGGCACATATCTATGTGTTCTACTAGCTAGACTTAGTTATTTACACGAATATTTATAGATAAGATGAATGGTCAAAGTTACGAAAAAAAATCAATGGTGTCATATATTAAAAACTGGAGGGAGTATATGGTAAGACTAATTTGGTCACTACGGATATATACAC
The DNA here is from genome assembly GCA_007726485.1 of Eragrostis curvula. Lineage (NCBI taxonomy): Eukaryota > Viridiplantae > Streptophyta > Magnoliopsida > Poales > Poaceae > Eragrostis > Eragrostis curvula. The sequence continues at coordinate 51,288,497 of CM017440.1, read as the reverse complement.
ATTATGCTTATGAATTATGCAAACTTAATGCTGTAGAGACGTACATAATCAGCGGATACATGGTCCACCGGCTAACTTGATGTACTAGATACTATAGCATTTTGGGTGTCATGTTTGCTTCTTAATGAAAAACCGCCTAGCACTTTCTAGATTGGTTCTCTTTTTTTTTGCATGTCATTTTCGAACTTGAAATATGGATAATTAAATAATCAGCACAAAACCAAGCTTAATTGGTTTTCACGGTGTCTACAAATTTAAGGATATTTTAGTTTGTCATAACTCAGCTTTTTAATTTTTTTAGAATAGGGAATTTTATTCCGACTTCTGTAATATGTGTTACATGTAGTCATTACAAAGCAACTAGTAAAATAAGAAAAGAAAAAAGACACTCTGTGACAACCGATCAATCACCAACAACCATAATCCCCTCGTCGCCGAGAGCGAGAATGAGTCACCCCGACACCAATTTGCTGTCATTCTCTTAGGGTGCATCATAGGAGGGATAAAAGCAGTCTAGCTGAATCCCAAAACACTGCTTTACCCAAGATATTAGCTAACATTGCACCATAGATCGACTCAATCATCTCATCATCCGGCTCAAGTCAACGCGATCGCACAATCCGTCGATGGATCAAAACAAGGATGAGCACCATCTCCAGCATACATGACCTCCTGGCCATGTCTAATCTATATTTCCTATTATGCCTTATGCATCAGTAAGCCCAAACGTCAACATTGCCTGCTTATCCGCCACCATTGAGACTCCTCTAGCTACCTCACGCAAATCATCAAACACCACCACATGAGACCCAACTGAGAATCCTCCTCGAAGGTAGTGGTCGTCACTTGCACAAATTTGGATCATACATGGATAGATCATGCCTGGCAGCATCTAGATCGGGCATCGACATGTCTTGCTTGAAGCTCCAACTACTTTTCAACCTGATGTAGCGTTGGTGAATGAAACTCAGTGCACCTGCCCGACTAGGCCGCTACTTGTCGTACCCCATTTCTGAGGCACTAGTGCTTACCGTATCAGTCCCTGGATCAGTAGCTGATATGACACTTTTACAGAATGGCATCTCAGAGTCATACCATTAATAATATTACCAAGTCTCATTACAAGCCTTTATATTACAAAAGGTCTTTGAACAATGGCTAAAAGCCTTATTACAACACGGCACAACCACCACACTTGTGCGTCACTGAGGACAGTGACACATCACTAGAGCTACTGCAACGGAAGACTGAAGCGGGGTCCACTCTACAGACAGACTTGCGCGCGGACGGGAACCCTACTCATAATCGCCATCACCCCGGAAGTCGTATTCTGGTTCTTCTTCTGAATGATTGAAGCAAGAGTGAGTACATAAGGTACTCAACAAGTCCTAACACAAGGGTTTAATAACATGCGAGGGAGAGATCAAGGATAAAGGCTGGGGTATGATATATCGGCCGAAAAGCCAATTTTTGTGCAAGGGTTGGTTTGAAAAGCAAAACTGCTTTGCAAACTAAATCAAGCAAGTTTTTGAATTTAATGGGGTTGGTTGGCCCTGGGGGAGATGCATCCATCCCGCCAGTTCCCAAGTTTTAACGCTGGCAGACAACCAGCACACGGCTCCAAACCGGCGTTTTTCCAAAACACACACGCCAAGGATCACTCACACAGGAAATTCTAATCATTTGTGTGGCCATTGCTTTCGCAATTGTCCAATGCCGTGGAACACGGCTATCCGGATAGATTCGACACTCTGCAGAGGTTGTGCACTTTACCCACAAGGTATACCAGCCTTTACCATCGTCATGGTTTTGACTGGCATACTAATGGTTCCGTACCTACTTGGTGTCACCACGGCACCACCATGGAAAATCCACAACCAGGGGCATCCATTCACCATAGGAATAAGGGCCACAGGCCATCACCATCCGCCGGACGCTAACGCCAATCTCGTTAGGTCTTCTCCTGGCTTCCGCTGCGACTCCCGCCTCCTGGTGGGTACCGGGTGACACTATAGTAGGGTGTGGTTCCAAACCTTTCCCATACAAGGCATGTGGTTGCACGATGGGTGCTAAGCAAGGCGGCACATGAACCGGTCCTTATACGACCGAACCAGGCATCTTCAATAGCCATTCCTCACGAGGAAGGCGTCCCAGAGATAGCCTCCCCACTGAGGACTACCTCGCCTGGTCCCGCCAAAACATACCCCCACTATGGGTTGCATAACATCACTAATCCCAACCCAAGTTCACATTTACGCACACCACCAAGCACTCTCACATTTTAACACCAAAAACATGTGTAGCGAGATTAATTATATACACCGTGTAATAAAGTCCTAAGCAGCATATTCATCCAACAAATCATTAAATATTAATGATGTTGGGACCTAGGGTTAACAAGGAGTTTAGGGTATAAGCAATATCAAGGTGAGGCAACAACAATTACTTAGGACATTCTAAGCATTTAAATCATTTATAAACTATTATGCATGTTTATTTGAAACCAGGCTCTAAATAGGATTATTTGCGAACATAGGCGCAATATGATCAAGGGGGTTAGGACTTGCCTTCGAAGTCTTCTTCCTCTAGTCCTTCCTCGTAGTCGGGATCCTCGTGCTCTTCTTCGAACGCTTGATTATCTAACGATCAAAAGTAAATAAAAGGCGAATAAATCTACCGCTCAAACAATTAACAATCATTAAATAAAATAAAATCCCAAATAAACAGAAAATGTAGATGGCTTTGGCGTAGATAAGTAGAGAAGGATTTTAGAGGAATTTAGGCGAAGGAATTTCTGGATTTGGAGTTAAGATGAAATAGTTATGAATTTTGAATGTAAAAGAAAGGAAATTGATTAGGATTTGATTAACTTAATTAAGTATAATCAACATCCTAATTTTCCAGAGGTGTGCAAAGGTTGCAAAATGGTTAGAAAGGAATATAGGATTTTTGGGAATTTATTGGGATTTTTCTGTAATTGGAAATGTGGTCAAAATTGATTTCTGTGTACACTATCTGGGTGCGCTTAGCAATTTCCAGCGAGATTGTCTCACTGACCGGTGGGCCAAAGGGCCCAGCGGGGTCCGTGCGCTACTGTTTGGTGAGCCGGGTCCATGGAGTGGTGGACCACGGGTGCACGAGAGAGGGGTGCACGGTGCACCGCGTGCGCCACGGGGGCAGGCGACCTGGGGTCAACGGGCCCACGCTGCCGACGTGGCGGCCACGTCGGGCGACCGCGTGGCGCCGACAAGGCGCGGCGGCACGGGCGCGCGCGCGCGGCGGCGCGGCGCCGGAGTGCTCACCGGTGGGGGCTGTGGTGGCCGGAGCGGGGCGCGGAGGGTGGCTGCGGACGCGCCGTGCGACGGCGGTCCCGGAGACGCGTGATGGTGACGAGGGCAGGGGCTAGGACGGCGGCGCAAGCTCGCCGGAGTGCGGCGGCGCTCGGGCGCGCGCGGGGAAGACAGTGCGCGCGTGCGCAGGGGTCGAATCGAGCGCGCGCGGACGTGCGCGTGAGCGCGTGCGGGCTGTGTGCGGCCTCAGCGAGGCCGGGGAGGGCTCTGCGGCGGCCGGAGAGGAAAAAGGGAGCGGCGGAGCGGATGCGCTCGGTGCGGAGAGGGCTCGGGTCCGCGGGGACGAAGAAGAGAGGGTGCAGAGGGAAGAGCGAGGAATGGTGGAGCTCACCTTGAGCTGGATTGGAGCGGAGAGCGGCGGAGAGTGACGGGGGAGCTCGTCGGAGCTTGACCGGAGTTGGGGGTACGAGGGTGAGTAAGCTCGGGCGTGCGCACGGGAAGTGAGCGGTGGCGGAGTGACGGAGAAAGAGAGAGAAGGGGCTCGCTGCCTTAAATAGCTGCGCGGAGGCGGTGCGCGCGCGGAGAAAAATCTCCGGCTCCGGCGAGATATTTTCTCGCCGGATTGACGCCGATGCGACGAGGCGAAGTGGTGCAGGGCGATGACGCGAGCGCGGTGTGGGCACGGCGTGGCTGCAGAGCTCGCGACGAGGCAGGGCGAAGCTGTGCGCGACGTCACGGAGCAGGTAAGGATGGGGCTCGCCGGAGTTTAGGGTTAGGTTGGCCGGGCGGCGCTGTGCGACGAGACGGGTCGGGGAGGAAGCGGTGTGGCTCACGTGAGCGGCGGGTACGACTCCTGTGGCGCGGAGATGACGGAGCGGCGAAGTCCGGCAGCGCGGTATGGGCAGCGGCGCGTTTCTCGCCGGCGTCGCCAGGAGGAAGACGACGCGGCGGGGCCCATGCGTCAGCGACACAGGGAAGAGGAGATGGGCCGGGGTGAGACTGGGCCGCGACGGGCTGAGCGCGGGGAAGGAAAAATGAAAAGGAAAAGGGGAAAGGAAAATGGGCCGGCCGAAATTGGCCCAACACGGTTTGGAGATGGTTTTGATTCAAACATTTCTAGAATTTGAATTTGAAGGCAATTCAAATTCGGACAAAAGCAAAAACCAAACAAACACTTAAAATAAAAGCAATAACTCCAAAAATGCATATGGTGAGCTTTGTGCATGGTTTAAAATTCAAAAATTTTATTTTTGGCTCTAAACTTAATCTAACAAATTGCTTTTAGTTGAAAAATTTTAAAAGGGGCTAATTTTAAGGGTTTTTAAATGGGCACAAATTGAGGGTGCTACACTACTTGAATGAACACGACAAGCCACGCCAATGCCAACCCTTTTCATCACGGCGACGATTTGCCATGTGGATTAACTTGGAAGGTGTTCGCGATGAAGAGATTGTCTCCACGCCGTCCCAAGAACGCACTGCCGAGTCTCCAATGCATGTGCATCGTCAGCCACCTCCAACTCGTCACATTGCTGGGTTGTTTCTCAGTGCCTGCCAAAGGACCGTAAATATCATCGACAGATGCAGTCGTAATGGATGCCTTAGCGCCACCGATGCCTCCAGATAATGGCAGCGCGAGCGCTACCCCCACCCTAGGAAAAATATTTCGGGAAGAAAACATTTCGGAGGTCACTGATAAACATGAAATATCGAGAATTTCGGAAATTTCGGCGAACAAAATTTGAATTTTAAAAAAAGTTTTGACATAATTTCACAAGATATTGTCTCAACTCAAGATAACATCACGGTTGCATACGCAAACAAGACAATTTAGACGCATTAAGGTGGTCAAATGCGGATTTTCGGTGGTACTGTTCATTTCAATTTCATTGCTTAGATACAAATGTGAAGAGCACAACAATGTTGGCTCCATAACTGCCAGAGCTCTTATGATTTTTCTTATGATTTTCTAACTGATTATCTATACTACTACCTGCTTGCTCCATAACTGTCAGTACACATTATATGCTCCTAAGCATTTGCACAACCATATAAAAAATATCATAGAATGAACAAAAATTCACAAGCTTAAAAGTACCTTTTGGAGTAAGTACCGGGTCCCAAGAGGGCGGAGGCTCGTCTTCACCAATCCTACGAACTGGTGGGATAATCTGAAAAGAGAAGTGGCAAATGTATTCAGCTGCAGATGTCCATGCCGAATTGACATAGCTTTTCAGTATTAATGAACTACCAGAATGACAAGATTATGAAAAGATGAGAAAATTATTATGCAGCAGAAAAATCATTGAATCGTACTGAAGCTACACATGTCAATAGCAACGAGCTCAGAAAGCTGGGTCACGAAAGAAATTGCAAATTTACCAATAAAATGCAAATAAAGCTGGTTTATGCTAACTGCTTGATGCATTCGAGTTATCCCATTCCAACATCATGAATTCCATAAGCCTATGTGCTTTAGGTATTGTCAGGTACTCAGGTTTGATGTGCCTAGCCTAGGTTCACCCAAAAGTCAAATGTTCATAATTAGTAGTGTACTAGTGTATCAGCAAAATAAATATTGAAAGTTCCTTGAGTAACATGGCTAAAATCGAATCAAGTTCCTTAACTAACATGGCGAAAATTGAAACTTCAGATCAATGAGTGAAAATTGACCACAAGCACTTAAAAAACTCTAGTTCCTAAACAATGTTGTATCCATGTACTAGCTGTGCACTGAATAACCAAAACATGCTTTTTCAGAGAAGCTTCTGATTTATGTAAAAGAAGTTAACAATTCAAACCAATCTAAGTTATTCAGTACAAGGTTTCATTCCAAATTTGATCACCACAGCCTAGATCCACCATAAAAACTATGGTGCAGTTGTACTATTCCTCCAATCAGGACTGGTAGTTTGTAGTACATGACACACAAAACAGTATGAATTAACAAGGCTACCTAGTGGCTACCTAATGGAGCAATAATCACTAATTCAACAGAATCGTGCTTTGCCGGGCAAGACGTTGCCGTCGCACACGTACAGCCTCAGAGCCTCGCAGCTCTGGCCGCGTGCGTCCACAGCGCCGTCGCCCATCTAGCAGCTGCCCATCTGGTCCACGGTGCAGCACGGGCTCCACGCCTGTGCCTTGGACTGCGGCCCGCGCACGACGTAGACGTCATCCGGGAGCAGCAGCAGCGCGCCGAGCAAGCGACGACCTCAAGATCCGAAATACATAGTGCGAGGGAGAGGAGGGGGAGGAGGAAGAGAGGCGATTACCGGCGAGAAAAGAGGACGTCGGGTGGAGGAAGGTTGCGTCGCCGTCGTCACCCGTCTCCCCCGCAGGGCTGCCGGCTCGAGTCGCGCCGCAACACAATAGATGGAGGAACGGAACCACGAGGTGAGAGTCGGGTCTTCCTTCCGGGCCTTGGACGGGCGACGCCAGCCGGAACGGGTCTGGTTTCAAAACAGGCCGCATCTAACCGAACAAAGATTCCGGCCTGCTTCCGGCTTCAAGACGGGCCAGAAAATTCCGGCCGGAACAAACTCATTCCGGGCCTATTCCGGGCTAACCGAACGAGGCCCGAAGCGTTCACCGATATTCCACGTCGTTACTTCCAGTGCTCCGGCGAGACCAGGGAGCCCGGCCTTGCGTGTATGTGCGCTGCTCTAGAACATCGTCGTCAAGCTCCTTGCGTCTGAACGCTCGAGACTCACCTGACGGACACTCGAACACTCGGACATATTCTTCGATCTTGAAGATTCACCCCACTCAAGGCTCTCCTCCCAACGCTGCCCTCACAAAGTGGAGATGGACGAGTTCATTGCTAGAGGTTAGTGTTGCCTATAGGGGGCTTTGCCCCCCCCCCCCCCCCCCCCCCTCCTCCCAAAAAAACTTTCCTCAAAATGCTTCAATGAAAAAAATTAATTAGTCATTTGCACAACAAATGGAATGTTTACACTAATCGGTCTCTTTGTTCCATCATATGGTGAAGCTCATCCTTGGGCTTCTCTATGTCGTTGCTGCGTAAGATCGTCTTGTTGAGACATGCCGAGTTTAGGCCTTGTAGACGACGTGGATTGTAGAGCTATTGGCTTTTGTTTTTATGTTTGCTTTAATTTTCTTTCATTTCTTGTTGTTAGGCCTTCGGGTCTTATCTTATAACTCTCTTCTCCTTAATGAAATACGTGTAGATTCAAAAAAATTGGTTTCAATTTGCAGAGAAGGAACAAAATGGAATGTGGACGAGAATCAGTTACATCTGAATCGAGTACCTAAACAGAAGGCAACACACAACAGCTACGGTGCCTCACTTTATGTTGGAAGCAGCTATTGCATCGCAATTTCAGAACGTATGTCCAGGTGATGGCTCTTCAATGTTTGGGGAATAAATTTGGTGTCAATGTAACATTTGGACTTGGAGAAAGCTTTGCATCGGCACGCTCAGGACACAGGTTCATCCGTTGATACAGTATGATCACAGTACACACAGATGAGAAGGCTATACATTTGAGTCAAATCAAACATGAAACTATGAAAGTACTAGACACTTTCCCATCGGAACACCTCAGCTTCATCATCTCTTTACTTGATAATTAACGCTTCGTACACCAAGCAGATCGAGAATACATCCTCCTAATTAAGCAACTATGCAGCGGGGGAGAACCAGGAACGATGGCATGGGGAGCATGCTTGGTTCCGGCGGGGCGAGGAAGCCCGGCCCGGCGTAGAAGCCCAGCTTTGGCTGCGGCTTGTTGTCAACCTCCATGACGTCGTTGCTTCCTGTACTGCTGCACTCACCCTCGTCGTGGACCGCGTTGGCCTGCGGCGGTGGCTGAGGCTTCTTGTGCGCGTCCCAGCGCTCAGCGGACGACGACCCGCGGTGGCCGAGGCTTCTGGTGCGGCTTCTCGTCGAGGCCAAGGAGGACGACGACGGGCTCTTCATCTTCCTTGTTGCTATCCCACCTCTCGCCCGACGATTTGCCGCTGCTCTTGCTGTTCGGTGATGAGCGCTGGCTTGATCCTGACGACGACGACGATGACGCCGCCATGCTGACCTGTGCGACATTCTTGCGCGCGTCCCACCGCACCGCGGCGTCGGCGCGGCCCGCAGGTTTGGGCGGCGGCGACTGCTCGGGGAGGACGACGGCGCACGGCGGCGTCGGGAGCAGCGGCGCCATCTTGCACACCGGCGGGGTCGGGAGCAGTCCTGGGAGAGCAGCGTGCGCCATGGCGAGGTGCACGCGGGCCACCGTTATCGCCATGGATCAAGCGAGTGACGCGCCACACACACCAGAAACGCAAGACACACACAGGAGCGGGACAGAGGAAGCAGAGATCAGATCACGAGGTTGCAAGCAGATGGGAAGGGACGGCATGGTGGGTTCGCTTATAAAGGGCGCGCCAGTCCGATTGGCGTTCGAGTCGGAGCGCGGATTTCCTCTTGGCGGTTGCATCGTGATACCGTTTCGGATTCTGTTTTGCCCGGAAACCGCAAACCACAGGCGGAGCGTCACGTTCCACGGATGCTCGACGGCCGCGTCGCTCGATCGGTTGCAGGCACAAAAAAGGCTGAGGCCTTTAGTATAATCATTTGCCCAATGCTTTATTAGCAACAGTAAGCTAAATCAGTTATGAAACAATAGAGCTATTTTATTTTAATAGAAATAAAAAAGAATAGGAGTAGAAAATAAAATACTCTTTGTGCACCTGATATGTTTTCTTTAATAAATATCTTTTTTTTAAGTGTTACCTTACTAGCCTGCATAGATTGCCGCAGTGCGGGAAACACGTACATTCAATGGCGGACGGTGGGCAATAACAATGTTGAACTTGCCTCAGTGACTGGAGGCACCTACCTTCGTTGAGCCAGACCTTTATATCACTAGAAGGATATCAGAACATTCAGAAGTATTTTTTGATCTTGAAAGTTCACCCCACTCAAGGCTCTTCTCCCAATGCTGCCCTCACATAGTTTCCATGTTGTTGCCTATAGGGGGTTTTGCCGCCCCCCCCCCCCCCCCCCCCCCCCCCCCCCCCCCCCCCCCCGGCACCCCAAAACATTCCTCTAAATGCCTTGAAAAATATTAATTAGTCATTTGCACAAACAAATGGAATATTTATTTACACTAATAAAGCAGCCATCTGGAGTTATAAAAACACTAAAAATAATTGTTCCCCCCTCCTGTCACCCCAAGGAGAGCTCTTCACCGCATTGGCTGCTCCCCGGTCGCCTAGCACCGTACCACTCCATCGGTGGTCTCACTCGTCACCCCTTTGTTGGTCGTCCTCCTATTGGGCTTTCTCCGTGGTCTGCCGTTGCAGTTTGCCCTCCCCTCTCCCTCTTTGATCGCATTGTGGGTAGAGGGCGTACTGACCCTCTTAACTTGTCGGCGGGCAGATTTAGCTCCCATCGCCATTGTTGGGGTGTGTTGTTCTGCATGTTGGCAATAGGCAATAGCTCTTTGTCATTGGCCGTGCATCTTCGGAGTAGTATATCGTTCTTTCGGGTCGCATCAAGGTAGCGTTCTTGTTCGTGTTGACGGGCTTCTTTAGCCTCGTGGAGAGCACATCTTTGCAAGGTCGTATAGGTTCGTGTCTCTTGCTGAACGTGTGACACGCCGAGAAAGTTTAGGCCCTTTAGCCGACGTGTGACACGGCTTGTTGTTTTTATGTTTCCTTTGTTTTTCTTTCATTTCTTGTTGTTAAGCCTTCGAATATCGTATCCTCTTATTCTTCTTCCCTTTAAAGAAATATGTGCTCCAACTCATTAAGGAACAAAATGGACTGTGGACGAGAATTGCAACTCTGTAAATTGTAACTCTTTCATTTCTTGGTTTCAATTTACACCGAAGGAACATAATGGACTGTGGAAGAGAATCAGTTACATCTGAATGGAGTACCTAAACAGAAGGCAACAGACAAAATAGCTACGGTGCCTCACTTTTTGTTGGAAGTAGCTAGCATCGCAATTTCAGATTGTATGTCCAGGTGATGGCTCTTCAATTTTGGGGAATAAATTTGGTGTCAATGTAACATTTGGACTTGGAGAAAGTTTGCATCGGCACGCTCAGGACACAGGTTCATCCGTTTAGAGAATGACTATACACACGACCCGTGCATCCGACTGACGTGCGACCAGTTAAGTTGCTAGTCCTGTGTATTTTCAGCACATGTGCATTTGCTGAACATAGCCATGCGATGGGTCGTACTACGCATAGCTCATCGCTCGTATTGTCGCTATTGTTACAGTATGATCACATTACACACAGATGAGAAGAATGTATTTGAATCCAATGAAACATGAAAGTACTAAACGCTTTGCAATCGCAACACCTTCAGCTTCATCTCTACGTGATAAATGCTTCGTCGTACACCAACAGACAAGCAGATCGAGAGCACGTACACTTTCCAGTCCTCATTAAGCAACTACGCAACGGGGGCGAACCAGGAACGAAGGCATGGGAAGCGTGCTTGGCTCGGGTGGGGAGAAGAAGCCCGGTCCGGCGTAGAGATTCAGCTGCGGCTTGTCGTCCACCTCCATGTCGTTGCTTCCTGAACTGCTGCTCTCGCCGTCGTCGTCGTCGAGCGTGTCGGCCTGCGGCGGCGGCGGCCGAGGCTTCTTGTGCGCGTCCCAGCGCTCAGCGGTGGATGACCCGCGGCTGACCGGCCGCTTGTTGCTGTCTCGCCTCACATATGACGAAGACGCGCTTTTCATCTTCTTGTTGCTATCCCACCTCTCGCCCGACGACGCGCGCCCAGTGCTGCTGCTGCTCTTGCCGTCCGGTGATGAGCGCTGGCTTGATCCTGACGCCGCCGCCGCGCTGGCCTGTGTGACAGTCTTGCGCGCGTCCCACCTCTCCGCAGCGTCGGCGCGACCGGCCGTCTTGGACGACGACTTGAGGTTGAGGGCGCTCTTGCACGCGTCCCAACGCTCGACGGCGTCGGCGCGGCGGCCAGGCTTTGGCGGTGGTGACTGCTTGGGGAGGACGACGGCGCACGGCGGCGTCGGGAGCAGCGCGGGCGCCATCTTGCACACCAGCGGGGTCGGGAGCAAACCCGGAAGAGCGGCGTGCGCCATGGCGAGGTGCACTCGCGCCACCGGCACGGCCATGGAACGTCGAGGGAGAGACGCGCCGCACGCTTTCTTCTAGGGAAGAAACACCACACACACACATACAGACGTACCGGCGAGCAGAGGAAGCGGGAGAGATCAGATCGCGATTTCTCGAGCGGATGAAGCAATGGGGGCATGGAGTTCGACTTATTATAAAGGGCGCGCCAATCCGATTGGCGTCCGAGTCGGAGCGCTTCCCGTTCCCGGTTGGCTGGCAGCCTGCCTGGCGGCAGGCACCGTTTCGAATCGGAATCGGTTCGGTCCTTCCGAAGCGTTCACGGATTCACTCATTCACGAGGTGGACTCCCCAATCGTAATGGTCCCCTTTTTTTTTTTGTGCAACATCGTAATGGGCCGTTGGAGCATGGGAGTGGGCCGATTTTTTCATTCTCTGCCCGGGGTATTTCACAAGCCCAGCCCAGCTCGGCTAAACCCAGACCCCAGCAAGCACCCCTCAGTCCAGACTCCAGCGGTGGACGGCGAGCACCCGCGGCGCAGACCTCGTCTCGCCTCGCCGCCGGGAGCCGGCCATCTCAGCCGGTCTCGTCCGTCAGCTGATCTGTCAGGTACGAGAGCATTCAGAAGCATTTTGGGTCTCGAAGATTCGCCCCGCCCACTCAAAGCTCTCCTCCCAACGGTGCCCTAACGCAGTGGAAGATGGCGGCGGCGGCGCCGGAGTGGGCTACAAAGGAGCCCTGCATGATGGGGATCGACGAGGCTGGCCGCGGCCCTGTTCTAGGTGAGCATCCCTGCCTGTTGTCTGCTTTTCTCTTCTAGTTTTGCTTTTCCTTTCAGCAAAATGTGCAGAACGAGCTCTGCTCAGAAGAATTAGAATTTCTCTGTTGCTGTTTTTATGTCTGAATAAACCTGCAGTTAGATGAGGTGCGCTAGATTGATCAAAAACAGCCACACAAAAATGCAATGTTGCTTCAAAATGTCGTTGGTCTCAAGGCATTCCTAATCCTCTCCAATATGTCAAGGGCAGGACTCGGATTTGCAGCATTTAATCTCTGCTTCTTCCTGTTGTTGCTCCTGCAGGTCCAATGGTGTATGGCTGCATGTACTGTGCGCGTTCCTACCATGGAACTCTGGCCACCCTCGAATTCGCAGGTCTCCGCTCATTTCTTCTTCTTGTCCTTTTTCTGTAATCTGTTTCATTCCACCTTCATGCTAGTTGCTAGTTCAAATGGACATTTTCACAACACTTAGCACATAATTTTAGTTCCAAATTAAACAATCATAAGTATAAGTATATAACTTCAAAAGACTGAATTTATAGTAACTAAATTCAGTCTAAAAAACATGTGTTAGAATTCATTGATGCTGTACTGCTACTGGAATGAACTCTTGAATTTGCCGAGGTCAAGCAACACATAGGGATCCTTTTTTCAGTTTCCGTGGCCGACACATTGCTCCTGAAATTTCCTTACCCATTTTCTTTAGTTGCAGTGGCATCCATGTGCCTTCTTGTTGTAATGCAATTAACAAACTGTGTTCCTATTAAAGAAAGTGCTTCAGTCTGATTCTTGAGACCATATATATGTCTCGGTGAATCCCCAGTTTGGGGCACCCTGCCCAACAGATTTTTTTAAGTGTCTGATTTGATCGGCATATGTTTGGTAAAAGAATCCGTTTTTCTGTGACATACTGATGTTAAAAAATCCAGCCTTTAGAGTAGCCAAATATTGAATCTGAGCATGATTATGCTTCTGCAATGTTGTACCGGCAGAGTAGGCTGAAATCTTGATAAACTGAAGAGCTGTTGAGATATTAAGCCTATTGATTCCTATAGCTTATATATAATATATTCTCTGCTTGATCAGATTCGAAGACCTTAAAGGAGGAACAAAGGGAGGAGTTATTTGAGAATCTAAAGGCCAACAGCTCTATCGGGTGGGAAGTGGATGTCATATGCCCAAAGGAGCTATCTGCTAAAATGTTGAAAAGGTATATATGTCCTCTGCACCTAATGAACTGCAAACTTGACATTTGTTCTCGTAATTATATTCTCGTTGGTTTCAGGTCGAAAGTTAATCTGAATGAAATATCACATAACTCTGCTATGGGCCTTGTTAAAAAACTCCTTGACATGGGAGTTCTTCTGGCAGAGGTAAGAACATTTGTTCTTCAATTGAGAAAAAAACTTCTTGTATTGTTAACATTATATCTATATGGTTATTCAGTGCATTGTTTGAATATTTTTTTTTTTCCTCGCAAAGGTCTACATAGATACAGTGGGAGATCCTGAAAAGTATAGGGTCAAGCTGACAGAAAAATTTCCAGGAATCAAATTTGTGGTTGCCAAAAAAGCTGATAGCCTTTACCCAGTTGTTAGTGGAGCAAGTATAGTTGCAAAGGTAATTTTAATATAACATTTTCTTGTGATTACTTTCTCATAAGCCTAAGTAGTTATAAAGTCTTGATGTGTGACTGCAGGTCACCAGGGATAGAGCCTTGCTGAACTGGGTATTTGATGAAACAGCTCTGAATATGCACATGAACACTGGATCAGGTTATCCAGGAGGTAACTGATTCCTCAGCATAAGGGATTTTATTAGTACGCAATCAGATGTCTGATTTATTGAATATCGTCCTAACTTGTAACTAGTCGAGCAGATCCTGGTACTAAACAATGGTTAGAAGATCACAAGCATCCGGTATTTGGTTTCCCAACTTTGGTTCGTTTTAGTTGGGGAACTTGCACACCCTTCTTCAAGGACGCAGTTGAAGTAACTTGGTGTGTTTCTAATAAACCCTTTATGCTGTTGCAGTTCTATTTTCCTATAATATTGTGTTTCTTTGTGTTGGTGATTCGCTACTATAATCTGTGCTATATTGTATCACATGAAGGGAGTCCGATGAAGTTGACGAAGATGCAACTGGCACTGGAAGTGCCAAGCGGCAAGTCAAACTTTCAAGCCTAGGCTTTACAGGTTTTAAAAGGAAGTCCGAGGAAATTGAATCGAGTGGAAAAGGCCGTTGCAAGTTTTTCCAGGCACGCAAGCTTGAGCTGGTCAGGAAGTTTTAGTATGTTTACTACGTTGTAGTTGGTCTTACTAGCATTTAGTAGAAGGCATCCTTTTGGGGGCCTGGTTCCCCATTTCGGAATGTAGCACTCGCAAGTTCAGTGAAACTGAATCTTCCTAATCAGGTAGGAAGTCGTCGGTTGACCGCTGCTGAAGTGGCAATGCGGTGCAAGACAGAGTGTTTGTCCTGTATTTGTAAGCAGCTGAATTATGCATTGCCCGTGATGGTACTGGCACAGAGTAGTTCTGAGCTGACAAAAACAGCATTAGTTCAAGAAATGTATTCGTGCATTATGACTTGAGCTTTGTGCAGCATCGGAGTTCAAAGCTTCCGAGTCCATTATTTGTTTTGCTGCTACGTTAGGTTTGTATATGATTCAGATTCAGTTGCAAACAATTCCGTCCCATTCTTGTTCATTCGCCGTCCAAATCCCAACTCCGGAGGACCAATCAACTGAGGACTTTGTCACGTTTAACATAAAAAGAAATGAAAGAAATTGTTACTTGCAGGTGAAGCAAAATTACATTGTATAAATCCTCCAAAGCATTTACACTGATGAGATCGAACATACATACTGCTAAAGCAAGTTCCCAAGTCTAACACCATATGATGGTAACGACTGCTAGCATCAGGCCTATAACAGTCACTAGTCAGCAACTCAGCACAAACAAGTGCCGTGCAAAATTTCCGTGAAGTTATGCGACGCGCACCATGAAGGATGGCATGGGAAGCATGCCGGGCTCCGGCGAGACGATGAAGCCCGGCCCCGCGTAGAGTGCCTTCTGCTGCGGCGGCGCGTCCAGCTCCACTTCATTGCTTCCAGTGCTGCTCTTGTCATCGTCGTCGTCAACCTCCTTGGCATGCACCGGCGGAGGCTGCTTCCGCGCGTCCCAGCGCTCGGCGGACGCCGCGCGGCTGACTGCCCGCTGCTTGTTGGTTTTCCACTTCTGGTTCGACGACGACGCCGGACGGGCCGAATGGCTGGTCGCGCTGCTGCTGCTCGAGGACGACGACGACGTGCTCAGGGCCGACTTGGCCTTATGCGCGTCCCACCTCTCCACGGCGTCGGCGCGGCCGGGCGTGGGCGGCGCCGGCTTGGCCGCGTTCTTGCGCGCGTCCCACCTCTCATCGGCGTCGGCGCGGCCGGGCTTGAGTTGCGGCGACTGCTTGGGGAGGACGACGACGTCGCTCGAGAGCAGCGGCGCCATCTTCTTCAACTCCGGCGGGGTCGGGAGAAGTCCTGGGAGAGCAGCGTGCGCCATGGCGAGGTGCACGCGCGCAACAGGAATCGCCATGGACGGAGAGTAGGGGATCGGGGAGACGCGCCGCACACACACACGAGCAGAACAGAGGAAGCAGAGGTCAGAGCACGCACGACGTCGCAAGCAAATGGGAATCAATGGGGGCGGCGGGCATGTGGCTCGACATATATAAAGGGCGCGTCCGTCAGTCCGATCGGAGTCCGAGTCGGAGCGCGACCGAATTCCCGTTTCCGTATCTAAAAGAGCCAGGCTCTCCAATCCGTCCGTTTGTTCCGCCACTGAATCCGAGTCGGAGTGCGGATACCGGCTCCTTGGACGGCTGTGTTGTCATCGTCGTCAAGCTCTTTGACCTGACCTGCACCGGCCGAGGCTGCTTCCTCGCATCCCAGCGTTCGGTCGGCGGACACCGCGCGCGCGGCTGACTGCTCGCTCTTGTTACTTAGTGCTCCACTTCGTTCTGGTTCGGCGTCGCCGGTCTTGGCACTGTTGCTGCTCGACGTCTCGAAGATGACATGCATCGATGCCGAAGGCGCACACCGGCTTCAAGCACCGCGCCAGGCTGAGCCGGACCGCAGACAGATGCGCGCGACCGTACGTCGCCGTTGCAGTTCCAGCGCGCTGCACCACCTCGTGTCGTTATCACGCGGCAGGTGTTCGACGGAATGCTTCCGGAAGCAAAGAGAGGTAGTATAACTACTTATTAACTACGACACTCGCTTGGGCGCACCAGTAATCTCCGAGCAATGCTACATCTACTTAAAAGTTTTACACAAATTCTAAACGCTCGCTGATGTGGGAATTAATGATAGGTCAGTTTTTCCTTAAATCAAGGAGCACAGATTTTATCAATCAATCACACGCTCTTTGTAGGAATTTTGTAAACAATTTATGTAGACACAGCATTTCCCTAATCTCATATGGTCAACCAAATTTCATTTTCAGGTCACCCTGAAATAAAATCGCACGTGTGATCAAGAGTTCAAGGCCCACCGGCACAGGTGAAGATCCGGCCGTACTGCCAAAGGCTTAACGCACGCACGCACCGGCGCCGGAAGGAGTCATTTACTACCATAGTAGTACATTAATTGCTGATACGATACCGGAATTCTATGCTTATATATACATGGAAACACTAGATATGCTTGACATGCGAATTACACGCACTCGGTTTTGGCAATGGACAGAATCACGGAAATCAATCTCCTGTGGCAGGGTGGAGAGGATAGTGTGGACCGCGTATCGTCTGCATCGCGCTGACGCTCGTACGTGCCCGAGACATACAGATCGTCTAGGGAATAATATTTTCTTTGCCCACCTTATAGAAGCAACCACTACCTGTAATCGGGCAACGCATGATTTTTTGCCCCGAGGCCAAAATTAATTACTCAAGGGAACGTACTTTTAGCTCTATATATACTGACGCGCCTGAAGACCATTGCCCACATCTCGTCCAATCTACCCCTCAAAGTTCTGTCGTTTCAGGATCAACACAGAGATCCAATATGAGGAGCAGTGGGGAGCGCATGGTGGCCTACTATGGGGTGCTCATCTTGTTCGCTGTTCATTCTGGGTGCCTAGTACCAACGAAATGTAAGTAATGTCGTCAACCTCATCATGTTCTAGTGAATCTGCCATACAATTGGTTGTGAACTAATGAACAAATTATTTCAATATGTAGGTCGTGCCGAGCTACTCGACAGCATCAGTTCAGCTGCCGTTGACGTCAGCAACGCATCCGTGTCAGAGAGCAAGGTCGTCGCAATATTTTGTGTCAAACGCTTTTGTGATGGCGAAGACTGCTACTGTTGTACGAACCAAATGCCGAAGGCTCTTTGTTATGTTACATTGGATGACTGCAGAAAAATCTGCCCCGAGTGCAACCCCACCTGTCCGCCGCAGACATCGCCTGGAATTATGACACTAGATCGTTCTTCACATGTCAGAGCAAATATAACCTTGTAATATTTTGTCGAGGGCATAATAAATAATAATGTACTGATGATGCCCGATGTGTATATTAAATATTTTTTTCCTTATTATTATACTATCATTCATATATGTGTCGTCTTACTTCGTTCCTCAGACGGTCAGCGTTCGCCCCGCACCCGCGACACTGATGGCGCGTTTGGTAGGCCTTCTCCCCCGGGCCTGCATCAGTAGAACCAACTAGCGAGCTGTTTGGTTGGGCCTTTTGTAACGCATTCTGATTACGGCTGGCAATCGAAACCGTTACATGTGTTTGATTGGAGTTCGCCCGTATTCGGTTACCACGTAATCAGATTCCAGCGTATAGAAATATGAATCCCTCCCTCCCCAACCGGTATCAGATCGATACGGCGCCTCTTTCTCCCCTTCGCACGGACGGCGGCGGCAGCGGCAGCGACGGCTCTCCCTCTTCCTCCCTCCGCTCCTGCTGATTCGGCACCCAAATCGAAGCGACGTCCATCTTGCCGATTTGCGGAAGCAACAGCTCCTGCGCATGATTCAATCCGGCGAATTTCGATGCGCATCAATTATGGCGCAATTCATGGCGTGAGCGGCAACGGGGAGCCAAGGTCTGAGGTCTGGGCCGATGGGAAGGGTTGATCGCGTTCGAAGATGGTCGGGGCCGCGATCTCGGAGGACTCCATGGCCATGGCGGCCGAGCGATGATGAGAAAGGAACACGACCTGGACCAATTGCGATGACGACCACAGCCGTATTCTCTTAGACGCTCTGCTGTCTCGATTCCATTCCATTACAGAGTGCCCAAGCAATGTAAGGTTTCTGTTACATTGATTACGATACAATCGTGTTCTGATTACAAATGCGTTTGCGTTACCGTCCTTGAACCAAACACCTCCTAGTTCCGCTGGGCCAGCATCAGGTCATGCAACATCAGGTAGTTTGGTAGGCTGCACTACGTGGACTTAGGCTGACAGAGAGTTTGTTTGTTAGCCTGGAGATGAGGTGGGCCATAGCAATTGCCAGGCCAAATTGGCTCTGCGGGTGCAGCAAGAGTATCGCTGGAGCCTGGCCCAGAAAAAACGATTCAGATTTTCGTTTCCGTGGGTGCAGCGAATGGGGCGAAATGCACCCGTGCCGCTGATATTTAACTCCACAACCGCGGTACAAAAATGAACTAGTACAACTACATTCTCGTGACTGCCCTAGGATGGATGAGTTGCGAGCATGGGGTCTCGGTGACGCAAAAATTTGTTTGTTGGCCGGGATGGTGCTCAACTGTAGGCAACCGTTTTTTCTTTGTTTTTGTTTGCTCTTTTCTTTTTCAATAGCCTGCGTGCTTTCTGGAATGGAGCATTTTGTTAATTGTTATAGCTATATGTATTATCTTAATGCAGAGGCTGGAATATCAATATATCCCCTCTTTTAAAAAAATATTCTCGTGACTGTCACAAAATTCGGCCGCGAACGCGGTGCCGATTTTTTTCAGTCTCTGCCTCATAATGGTGGTGTCACATGCTTTGGGTGGCAACCAAAGTTACCAAACACACCCCACATCTTGCGCGACGGAGCATGTGCACAAGTTCCGCCTATGGATGGTTGAGCACTATGCTCATACGCCACCTCTGAGCAGGGTTGGCAAGTACAGTGACGCCTGTCAAGGATCATGGAACCTGTGGTACGTACGCGTTGATGTTTTGGTATGTAATGAGCATAGCTCTACATACATACTATAGGGGCCCCTGTCCCCCCCCCCCCCCCCCTCCCACCCCCAACGATACTTATGAATGACCCAAACCCCGGCTTCAGATTCTGCCGCAACGTAACGAGATGATCATAACTTTTAGTCGGACTGCTAAATTCTGCCCGGGTGCTATGTTGCCCAGGCACCCGAGTTTGCGTCTGTTGGATGTGCTTTGCGGTCCGTGATGTTGGCTGCTTCTGCATGTTGAGCCCGCTGTGACTCGGTGCCGATAGGTGGGTCTCGTATAGCCGTGGGGTGGAGGCGAAGAATTTGCGAGAGAATTCATTTTGTTCGCCTCTATTTGAGTGCAACAAACTGAAGAATTTGGTCACAAGAACATTGGTACTATGAGGCTGTTTGGTTTTCACATGTATTCGCCCAGCCAACACATTGGGCTCATGTAGTATTATTATTAATATGACTTGAGCTTTGTGCAGCATCAGAGATCAAAGCTTCCGAGTCCATATATTTTGTTTTGATGCTACGTTCGGTTTGTGCATGTTTCAAATTTGGGGGTCAGACGGCAAACACTCCTCACACCTAGTTTGCTCATTTCGCTATCCCAATTCGATCGATTGAACATCAATCAACAGAGGGAAGTGTTATCTTCCGCTTACTTAAAAAAAAAAAAAGAGAGGGGAAATGGTACGTGCAGGTGGATCCAAATTTCCGTTGTGTATATCCTCGAAAACATTTACAATAACGACAAGATTAAACATACATATTGGTAAGCAAATTCCACGTCCCACGTTGAGTCACTCGTCATCTACGCGACGCGCACCATGAAGGATGGCATGGGAAGCATGCCGGGCTCCGGCGCTGCGTAGAGCGGTTTCTGCTGCGGCGGCGTGTCCAGTTCCACGTCATTGCTTCCAGTGCCGCTCCTGTCGTCGTCGTCGTCAAGCTCCTCCTTGGCGTGCACCGGGCCACCGGCCGAGGCTGCTTCCGCGCGTCCCAGCATTCGGCGGAATCCGCGCGGCTGATGCTGACCACCCTCTTGTTGCTGCTCCACTTCTGGCTCGACGACGCCGCCGATCGGCTGGTCGTGGCGCTGCTGCTGCTCGAGGACAAGGAAGACGACGACGTGCTCAAGGCTGGCTTGGCCTTTTGCGCGTCCCACCTCCCGTCGGCGTCGGCGCGGCCGGGCTTGGTCGGCGATTTGTTCGGGGACGTGGTGGGGAGGATGACGAGGCAGGGCGTCGGGAGCAGCGGCAGCACCTTGGTCCTCGGCGGCAGGGAGGACACACGCCACGAGGGCTGAGTTGAGCTGCGGCTGAGGAGACGAGGAAAGCGGAGAGGATCGGTGATGGAGTGGGGTGATCGGCCGTGGCAGCTTCAAATTTATAGATGCGTTGACGTTGAGTACGCAGGAAGGGAATCGGGGTCGGAATCCGATTCCGAGCTGAGTACGAGTCGGCGACCACGATGTGCCGCGCGCGTTGGCGCGTTCCGGCTACAATTCCGATTAATTCCGCACAACCTAGTTGTCACCTGTGTTCACTCCAGTAGTGATTCAGTCCACTCCGTGGAGGCTCCGGCTCCTTCCTACTGGCACAGCAGCGGCGATGAGAGTCCCGGAATGGCTTGGCTCGCCGGCCGCCCTCCATCTGACGGAGGCCTCAACGGCCGCGGTCTAGCTGGCCACAAGACGAATTAGGTGATTTTATTATGTTGTTGTCTGGTACATGAGGTACGTACAATTAGCTGAGAAGCTCACGATTTGGCAAAGGTGGCTTGGATGCTTAACTAGGTTATTGTATTGCTCCGGTAACTCATTATGCCTTGAATACAGTATTATAATTAATAAAAAAAGATCATGCTCTTCTAATAAAAATTTATGAAATAAGGCTCTCTAAACATGTACTATTTCACATCTTGAGTGTTCAGTATCACCATTCACCGACACCAATATAGTAACACTCACAATCAACTATATACAAACTTTCAATTACGGTGTACCACATAAATAGTACAAGAATTCCTAGGTGCTATGAGACATAAATATATTCATAAATTTATGATCTGGGTTTTTCTATTCATATTGGATATATAATAGTAAACTTATCAATTATTTTGATAAAACAATTTTATTAAAAGTACCAGACATAGCTACTCATAATGACTTCTAATGTATTATGTACACATGATTCCAATCGTTACCTCTAAAGTCCCTTTTTTTTATTAAAAGAACTTCTAGAAGGTACATGAAAGCAATGTATTGTTTATAAAATTGTATATTTTGAAATATTATAAAACAAGCCAGGAAGCTTGATGAAGCTTGATTTTTTAAGGATATTTCTAAAAGGTATTCATCTGAAAAAGATGGTGTTACCATCATGACTCCATCTGTCTCAGTTTATTTGTCACTTTAGGTTCCTCCAGTTTTCTAAAAATAATTGGCATTCTCATTTCTCAATGCACTTTTCTCTCTCAAATACATCTCTATCTCTCTTGTTCCACATGCACTTCTACTTAATCTCCATGCCAAAAGCAAAAAAAATGTCAATTATATTGGGGTCGAGGGAGCATATAGTAGTGATACAATGACTAACTTAACCAAAACTTTGCTATTCTTTGCCATAAATTATGTAACATCTTTTAAAATTATCTACCAGCTATTTCACTATAATAAAATTATTTGTTGGTGATTATTTAAATTATGATGTCATGTATATGGGAAGACATGTATTTAGGAATAAAATTCATATGCTATGAAATCGAGGGGGTGCCATGCCAAAAAGTTTTCTAGTTGCTCCTGTTTCTTCAGTTGTTGCCCATCTCACCCTCTTATTCTACTTCCTTTTTGGAATTTAGTGCTATGGGTAGATAAATAAGAACCCCGCACTAGATTATCGGGCTGCCTGCATGTGGCTTGGAAACACAATGAAGAAGGTGAAGAGCTCATGTGGTACGGCTAAAACAATTAGAATTTGTTTGGTAATTAACAGCTTCAATTTGGGCTTTTCCTGAGATGGCCACTATATCACACTGTAGCTATAGTGAATAAGCCTTAAAATACTAGCTTCCTCGGCCTCTCCAATTTTTGGTTTCATGAGCAATAGATATACTATAGCTATAGCAACATAAGCAAGTGGAAAAGTTGCGTCAAACACTCACCATAACATTACCATGATCAGAAAAGCATAGGCATGCACGAGTTTACAAAAACGGACACATTGGGCGAGGCAAACAAGCAGAGCTCATGATTTGTATTTGTAGAGAAAAATATCTTAAATAACCGCTAACCTTACGTTCTTCTCTGCTACCAAGATAAACCATGCAAACTATTTTGGGCTAGAGTCAATATATGTTATTTATCTATTTGTATGATCTCAACAATGTGTTGCCTTTTTGAATGGCGTATCATTTCTAGAATCTGATTTTTTTTCATCCATAGAAAAATTGTTATTTTACTACCACCATGGCTCAAAGCTCTCAATTAGAATGCTCCATATTTCAGCCTTAGCTCTTCCACATTATTTTTTCAATCGGTAATAACATGAGATGACCTTTTCTAACCCCCCCCCCCCCCCCCCCCAAAAAAAAAAAAAAAGGTGATGATCCCAACTAATGTTGCTCCTATGGTGCTGACCATATGTTAATATAATGTTATGCTTTACAGATGACCCCTATGAAAAAATTATGCTATCTTCACCAAACTATATGTAATCAAATTGATTGACCACAACTCGTCTTGTTGGATATTCCTTGTGATGATCCTATGTACATATGTAACATATCTAACTTGGCACTACCTTTGCTCATTCAGCAACTTATTGTCATGAGAAATATTTTGATGAATGCAGAGGCAGCGACCATTGCCCACCCGCCTTAGTGCAGGGCGCGTGCGCTTTTACATTTGTGCCAGATTTGTTAAGAGTCAAGCTAGCTGGCCTGTTAAAGAGAGAAGATATTGGAACAAGATATCATTTAGCAGGAAGGTGAAGATCATTTAGCAGATTTGTTAAGGAGAGAAGATACAGTAACAAGAGTCCACAAAAAGTTTGATGTACCAACAAGAGGGTGATGAGTACCCATAGTCTTTCGCAGCTGCGCGCCCTGGCGCGTTCCGGCTACGATTCGGACCACAGCCTTCTTTCTTTCCACCGTTCGTTCACACTCGGTCGAGGCTCCGGCTCCTCGCCGGGGGCACGACGAGCGTGCCGGAGTGGCTAGGTTCCTAGTAACCACGAAATACATAATGGCGCGGCTGTGGCCGCCGCCCTCCAACTACTGTTCGACGCCTCACGGCCACGTTCCGGCCAACCGCAACATCAGCGGCGGACGCCATCCACCACCGGCTTGCCGGAAATCATCGTCGCTCGCCAGCCCCGTTATGCTCGCCGTTGCAGTTCCCATGCCACGCGCTGCCACCCACGTGTCTTCACCACGCGCGCGCCACCTGTTCGGCGAAATGGTTCCGAGAGCTAAGAGGTGATTACGACACGGGCAACACGGCCAGGAGCTGCGCCGATGCTCCTCTTCGCTCCAACTGGGGTCACTCTGCTCTGTACTTCGAGCCATCACCATCCTACGGTGCTTGGCAATTGGCACTCGCCATTCCAGAATCAAGATGCCCTTGCCGTGGTGCCTGCTGGCACCTGCAATCTGTTAGGAAAATAAACCACGCCGTGTTGGCCATTGCGTGCGTGTGTGTCCGTGTCGCGTGTGTGGCATGCTCTGAGTCTGTAACGCATGAGTTCGTGCTCGCGTGTTGTGTCTGGAGTAAAGTCATGGTGGTGCGCGTGTGCGTGCTCGCGTAGGAGTCCACCGATTAGGTTCAGGTTGAGTCAGATGCAGTATGGTCACATCCATGGTTTAGGTAGAGTCCAGCGTGTGTGCGTCGCGTGTTGGATCAAGTTTGTTAGGAGCTGCAAGGATGGCTGCTGGGTCGGAGGCCGTTGGCGATGGAAGCGGAGGAGCGCGATGTGGATCGAGAATCGAGATCAGTTCTCGAGGCCGAGTCTCACGGAGGAGTTCGTGGCTCAGGAGTGTGGAGACGGCCGAGTTGCCAGGAGAGTGTGTATGTGCGCGTGAAGCTCGACGGTGTGTGTTGCGTGGGCGCTACGTCGCCGAGAGGCTATAAGAGGCCATGTAATCCTTGTGTATCGTTTGTTCCGAGTCCTTTTAGTTGAATAGATAGCCAACATATAGGCCGTTCGGCGGGCGGGGCGTTGCCGCCATTATCAAGTGTTCTCTGTTCATCTTCTTCCACCTCCGTCCGTGCGTGAGCGTGAGTGATCCTAGGGCCAAAGGTTCCAACACAATCCTCAGGCCAGAGGACACAAGGTGCACGCTGTTTTCAGGAACCCGACTACTCGAATATTAAACAACCAAAGACGAAGATTCTTAGTATTGGCCAAAAATGAAAAAGAGAACCAAGATTCTTAGCGCTCGCAACTTGGTTCCTGTCAACAAGGACCACAAGACTAGTACTTTATCTGCACTTCTATATCAACAAATCCATTGTCGTCTAGTCCGGTTAGGATATCTGGCTTTCACCCAGACGACCCGGGTTCAAATCCCGGCAATGGAATAATTTTTCAATTTTTTTTTCGTTCCCTCTACGGTATGTGTTCCATGCTAGAAACAACACTGATTCACTTCTGTTAGTATTTCATCAAATTCTTGGAAGAACAATTCCAATCCAAACCGGTACCATCCTTCATTGTGGAAAATTGTGCCATTCATCGAGTTCTGGAAGCCAGGGAACGAAAGAAAAGGATTTGTGTAAACTTTTTACTTTTTATAAACTAATCTGTTCTGGAAGCTCTAAAAACACATTAGTTTGTGTGTCCTCTAATATATCTATTATCAGTAAGCATAAATCAAGGCTGAATTGAGTATTTCGGCTATATATTTTTCATTGGAAAATGTTTCCATTGAGTGGATTTCCTTTCTTATAGTACGGAGTATCAGATTCTGTAAAGAATTTGTTTCGGGACAATCCAACTGGGTTTGCCGGAGGCTCAGACATTAGACAACACAAGCAATAACATCATATACAAGCGATGACATCGAAAATTTGGCCTTTCTAAAGAAATGACATCAAAATTCCACATTCGAAAAGTTCTCAAACGTGTACAATAAAATTTATATCCTTCATATGGACGTTTTGTACTCTTTAGTCAAGATGGAGGACTTCTACTGCGAACAAGTTCCACTTTTCAGTTACCACTCACATTTATATGATGGAAAAAACCATCCTGGAGAGCATATATTCTTGATGTTGATCCTCTTCTCGTTGAGGAAAACCTGACTGATCCTGTCGTTCCTCATATCATAGGAGCCATAGTGATAAGATTTGAAACAAGAACCGAAGAAGTCGAAATCAGCACCTAGAAAGTACACATGATCTCCGTGGAACCCGTGGTCGTTGCTAGACAGTCGGATGGCCCTGGAGCACTCGCTGCTGACAAAGAGTGTTTGGCCATCCAAGCCGCCCTTGACCTCCGACCACCGACCCATCTCAAGATCTGCCTCAAACACCTGAAACTTGATTCCCTCGCATTTTCTTTGGATAGATCGTGCCCAGAAGGAACCCAAGAGCGCACTCCACTTGACCATGAGCAGCTTATTGTTGTCACCCGAGGCAACGAGGTAGCTGCGCCCCCCATCATCGCGGAAGCATGTTCCTTAATCACATGTTCCACGGCAGCATGGGATGATGCCACTGGTACCTTGTCAGCGCCGTGGACGATTAGCTCGTGAGAATAAAGCTCGTCGGTGTCAGTAAGTGCGTAGAGCTTTCCGCGGTGGAAGGCTATGTCGCTGTAACGCTTCGTCCTGCCACGCTCATCACATGGAGCTGGAGGGGAAACTGACCATGACGGGAAGCGACGAGCACCTGGCCGGTAAAAGAACCCGACGGCGGTGCTGTCGCTGTGGATCGCGGCGAAGAGGCCCGGAGAGCACACGATCATCTTACCTATCAGATTATCTATTTCTAGTGGTTGTGGGACATGTATGGTGGCACCGGTGAAAGGATTGACTAGCAAGCATGAGATCGAGGTCAACGAGGTTGAGACGGTGCGGACCGTCTGGTACATGAGCCACCCATCGGAGCAGGAGCCTACGTGAATTTCCGCGCCTCTTGAGTGGTGGTCGTCGACAGCCTTGAAGTCGAAACGGCGCAGCTCGCCGCCGGGGAGGCTTTGGAAGGTGCGGTCGTTCAGACGGATCCACGGCAGCGCCGGCGGCAAGGAAGAGCGCTCCTGCTGCGCGGCGAGGCGCCATTGGCGGCAGACAGCGCCGAAGCTGAGGCGGTCGGCGTGGGACCGCAGCCGGCGTAGGATGAGGCCGCTGAGCTCCGGGGGGAGATCGGACCAGAGAGGCGACGGCGGGCAGCGTTGTTTGCCCAAGCAGAGACCCATGACGCAATTAACAGTAGGAAATAGACGGGGCGATGGACGATGTAAATCTCTGCCAAATTGATTTGCCATCTGCATGACGCCCTATATTTATGCATAGCCTTGATTCTTCAAAGTTACTGCGTTGGTATTGGATTAGGACTGCGGAATCCCGAAGGTACATAATAGTAACAGACTAAGGGCAACCTTTTATTTGAATACGACTCTGTTTGAGCATAAACATTTCCAAACAAATAAATTAGATTCCCTCTCACGCCTTCTTCAGTTGTCCTAAGTCAAACTTTATAAACTTTAATAGTAACTAGCATTTTGCCCGTGCGTTGCTACACGGGTGTTGAAATTTCATTCGCGAAAGCTATTAATAGAAGAACAATGTATTTGGCTTGCACAAATTCATCTGACAACGTCTATTTTAGAAAACAATTGCAGCACAAATTATCTTCTTTGATGTGATGTTTTTAGAAATTAATACATAAACAATAAAAATAATAAATAACCTAAATAAGTTTAAATGCTAAAAACTGATTTATGTTTCAAAGTATTTAGAGGAAGAATTTCATTTCCATATGTTTCTTAACATGGTTGTTGTGGAAGGAATAAAAGTACAAAGAATACACAAAATTTAGCCCCAAGCCATACATAAATAAAACTCTACAATTAAAATAGTGCATCGCAAGAAAATGTCATTGAAGCCAAAATATGTGAAAATTAAAAACGAAACCTGTTGAGGAGTTCATTATGTATGCAGGTCCAATTTCAAGGTTTTTCCATGCACAGAAATGCATATGTGCATTTATCTTTGTTTTCATTATTAGAAATTTTTCAAACTATCTACTAAAAAATATAAAGGTTTGAATTTACTTTTGGGTAGATCTAGTTACATTGATTCTAACAAAATTGGTATTACATTTTTCGGAGATTTTTTTATGTCTCTATTGATTTTACAAATTTCATCTATTTATCAGCGAAGTAAAAAAGGTTTATTTTCCGCACCGCCACGTGGACGAAGATGAATGGTACCACACGAACATCCACACAGCGCACATGGCCGCCCCGGATCCAGCCATCCATGACAAGCCAAAAAAAAGAAGAAAAAAAACAAACGGAGTGAGTTGGCTGGGAATCTAACCTGACCCTCCTGGGTGACCGCTGAACATACTTACCACTACACCACTCAATAGTTTGCAAACAAAAGCGATTCAATGTGTATAATATGAAACCAAGTTGAAATCGGATGATTGAATTTGAATTGAATTTGAATTCGTTTTAAACTCGGATGCAAAGGTCTGAAAACTGAAAAATCCGGCTGAAAATTGGGCTGACGACCTCTTTGAGACTTATTAAGTAGTAGAGATAACAAAATCTATAACGAGTAACAATATAAAATGATGTTGCTAGCTAGACCCATCGTGAAATTAACTATCATAACAATATGTAACATTTTGATTTAAAATAATATATTTTATATATTGCTGTTTAAAGTTTAAAAGTTTGACTTAATACAAATCCAAACATCACTATGTATATATTTGTGGACAGAAGGAGTACTAAATAAACTCGTCCTGTGAAAATGTTATCTATTTTTTAATCACCATGACAAACTTTGTAATATATGATTCACTTGATGTTAAGCTATAAGAATTTCTAAAAAAATGTTGACCAAAGACAGAAATGGTTGACTTAGATAAAAGTAGAATGACAATTAGTCTGAAACAAAAGGAGCACTAATTTAGCCTAAGCTAAAAATTATTGTTGTTGTTCATGAATACATATGGAAAAATGGGATGGAATTTCAATGAAATATCTAGAAAGCCGCTACTCACACATCTCTACTAGAGGGTGTCACACCCGGTTTTAAAGCCAAAACCGAATGCTCAGCTATATGTGTGCCTAGGATCAAGATTCACACATATAGGACAAAATAAAGTAACAGTACAACCAATGTCACAAGTAAATCGTATAATTGTTACAATGTCTCAAAGGACTAAACAACTACAAACGCTAGCAGAAGACTCCATAACGCCACAGACAGTCGACCGGGGCTTCACAAGCTTAGGCTTTACCATCTTCTTCAAAGTAGTCCATCTTCACTCTCTGAACAGCATATCATGATAGTAGAGGAAATAGCAAGCGTGAGTACATGTCGTACTCCGCAAGTGTGGGAAAGTATATGCAATGGAGGCTTATAATAAGAAAGGCTGACATAAGGTTAAATTGCAGAAAAGCACCCTAAACCAATGGTAAAGCATTCCTGAATTACTAGGTGAATGTTAACCCAAACCAACAATTAATTAGACACTACAAGGTACTCCCTTGCAGTGAAGCAGGCTACCCGCCCAAAAACTATACTACAAGTTGCAGCATCCAAATGGCTACCCGCCAGAACCATATCCATCCATCCAACTCTAATCATGTGAGGATCCAGGTCGCTCCTGACCGTGAGCACGACTGTAATGACAGTTTTACTTCTCTGCAGAGGTACACAACTTTACCCACAGGGTGGTGATTTCATCACTATTCAGTGACTAGAATCTCTATGTTGCCTTCACACTACCAAAGGTGTGAGACCAAGAGATCACCACATGGTCTTTTAAAGCGCTTCCAGCCTGCCAACATCCCCGCTAAGGTTTCCCTACTGCCAGTACCCCTGAAACAGTAGACCCCTCTTGCGCCTTGGCTAGAGTACCCCTCGATCACCTGAGTTTGGAAGTAACCCTTCCTCCCCCATTCCATGAACGCCGGCAAAACTGGGAAGACAGCATAATACTTGACCAAGTCTACCATAATCAATCCTATACTTTGCGCTGTTGTCCTAGGTTGCCGCTCCACGAACCGGTCCTTAGCAAACTTGAGCAAGGCTACCACAAACCAAAGTCTCGTGCTAACCGCACCACCATCAACATACTACTTGCTCAAGTTACAGCATACCTAAGTTCCAGGTTGCTAAAAAGATTAACCGGTCCATGTGATTAAGTTGAAGTGAAACCATTAGTCAAGATTATTAGTCAAATTTGTTATCCAACCCATGACAGCAAGCTAAGCATTTTCTACCCATCCACATTATTATCAACCACACCCGAGCGACAAGGATAAAGTAAGGAACAGGATATGACACATGGGATTCAATTTAAACGTAATGCATAGAAAACTAGAGGAGAAAGAAATAGGTTCAGAATGCGTCAAGGGCACTTGCCTCAAAAAAAATGCTGCTGCTCAGAGTCTTCACGTCTTGATCTCCTTACCGATAGCCCTTGAAGAATTGCGCGTCCTCTCTATTATTGATAACATGCAAAGCAAACGAGCACAAACAATAAGAAACAGTACATCAGACAGTACCAAAATACTATAAAAATAGTACCAACAGATAGTACTTGTTGGAAACTACACCGAAGCCCCTCTGACCCACGCGAAGATCAACAGCCACCAGCGAAGGAAGAATGAAAGAGCAGACGGCACAGGAGCCCGAACTACCAAGCTAAGAGCCATGCTGAAGTAGCCGATGGCATGCATGTAAATATGATCATCCCGCTCCCTATAAATATGGAGGGAGATGATCCTGTAAGGACATCTGGTTTTGGGGCCTCGAGCCAAAGACAATCATTTGCACCGCACTCGATCCTCTCAACACTCCAAACCCCTTCGCCCGGCATCGCGGGCAAAGGAGGGCTTCGCGCGTCTAACTGCAGGGAACCTGAGCGACAATATCTTCGTCCAGCATCGCGGACAAGGAAGGAGGGTTTCGCATCATCCAACAGACGACGATATCCACCAAGGAGGGCTTCGCAGGGTAATTCGAAGGCTCTGGTACCCATCGAAGGCTTCGGGCGAGCAAGACTTCATCAACACTCCGTTGGAGGGCTTCGACACGTCACACACGGACCTTCGATCCCCCAACAGTACTCGTTGCTATGATCGCGTGAGCGCAAGAATCGCTAAAAACGGAGCTATGAATCAAAAGTTATGATGTTTCAAAGATCAAGGATTGGATCAGGAAAAACAGAAATGCTTAGGGAAAAAAACGTGAGCGTTCCCATCGATTGGATGTATATTTTTAGACATGGTTTGCACAATCCTATGCCCAATGATGTGGAACATATTGGGCATATGGTGATTGGGGCACGAGTTCACCTGAAAAAGAGATCGAAGGGTTGGATCTGGACGAGGTTGTTCTGCGACAGTTGATGGTGGCATTGCGTTCCTGGACGATTCCTAAATCATCTCGAAGAATCCTTTGGGGGACACGTAGTAGACATTCTGGAACACAATATGGTGTTGAATTTGGGTCATAAAGGTATAGGTATTGGGTGGAACACGGAAAACAATTACCATCAGGGGCGCTGGACAGATCCAGAACGGGAGCAGTAGTCATTGCGAATTAGATCCCCATCGATCCACATCAGATCTTGACCTGAATTTTGGATATGTTGTAGAGGACGCTATTGCGCATCGGCTGGCAAAATTTGGTTGCATTTGGATGGACGGATCGCCGGGAACGTTGATGCCAATATGTGACTGTGCTGCTGGACGCGAGGGTGGCGACGCGTGGCGGCAGCCTGACGGCGTGGGAGGGGTTTGGAGGGCAAGGAGGACGTGGGGAAGGCTCCCATATATGTATAGGGGGTGGCCTAGGGTTTGGTAGAGGGTTTGGGCTTGGCCCATAGGTGGGGAGGGGTGAGGAAAGGTGGGCCTTGGCCCAAACGGCAAGGAAATCGATGGGGAGTTGAGATATGGTGGCGGACTGCCTTGGTGTTTGGCCAAAGAGGGCTTAGGGCCATGGGGAGGACGTGGGGAGAAGTCCAAGTATTCATAGGCGATGTCGAGAGGATGTGATGATGAAACGAACGGAGAAGACGGGCTGCAGAAAAAGAAAAAAAAAGGCAGGACGCCAGAAAAGAAAAGAGATGGGCTGCGGGAAAAGAAATGGTGCAGGCCAACCCAGAAGAGGAAGAGGGAAACAAGGGAGAAAAAGAAAAGTGGAAAAAGGCCGGGGAGAATAGGATTTCAGCCCACAACAACTGGAAAAGAATTTTCCTTTTCTGTTCAAAATTCCTTTTTCCAACTCGGATATCTACACGATTTTAAATTCATTTTTGCACCCAATAAAATCCTAAATGCATTTCTAGCAGCATGAATGCAACAAACACCTTAATAAATACTATATTGATTTACTTACTTTACAAAATAATTTTCTTTTACCTAAATAAATGTGATAACACTTTAGTATAATAGGCAAAATTTTAAACTATTCCAAAATTTTTAAAATTTAGTGAAATTTAGGTCACATTCCAAAATTTGAAATTTTGGGGTGTGACAGAGGGGACCCTATTACAGTAGATTGCTCCATAAAACCCCTTTGTGTTGAAGAGAGGGGCGCTCTATGTCACCATCAGCAGCATGTCATAGGACTGACTGAAACCCACAACTAGAGGGGAGCCTATTATAAAGTTGGTTATTGCCGATCTTGACGTAAATGCAATCCGCAACACCTTTGACTCCCAAACTCAGACCACAGCTTTCAGCTACACAACTCCCTCAAACCACCAAAGCCAACTACACACAAGACAAAAAAAATTGGACGTTGACATCCATGCCAAGCTTCGCCGCGCCCAAATGACGTGGAGCTCAGACTTTACTCACCACAACCGTAGCCAGCGTGAAGTTAACCAAACAGTGATTCGAGGCCGCACAGAGGAGAAAGAAGCCCGACATCAAAATTTCTCATTCTAAAAGTTCTCAAATAGTATTTTTCATTGGAAAATGTTTACATTGATGAGTCGATTTTCTTTCTTATAGTATCAGATTCTGTATTTCCCTCACAAAAAAAAAGAAGATTCTGTAAAGAATTTGCTTCGGGACAATCCAACTTGGCTTGCCGGAGGCTCAGACATTGGACAACCCAAGCTTCTTGCTCAAAAGACTGGATCATCACATATATTTACAGTTTTTTTAAAGAAATAACATCATCACAAACAAGCCATGATATCAAAAGTTTGGTCTTTCATGAGAAATGACATAAAAAATCCTCATTCGAAAAGTTCTCAAACATGTAAAATAATATTTGTATCCTACATGTGGAAGAGATGTACACTTTAGTCAAGATGGAGGGCCTCTACTGAGGAAAAATCGTATTTTCCACTTTTCAGCTACATTTATTTGATGGAAAGAACCATCCTGGAGAATGCATATTGTTCCGCTTTTTGTCTAGGAACATCTTACTGATCCTGTCGTTCTTCAGATCGTAGGAACCATAGAGATAAGATCTAAACGTGAAACAAGAACTGATGAAGTCAAAATCAGCGCCTATAAAGTAGACATGATCTCCTTCAAACTCGTGGTCGTTGCTGGGCAGTCGGATGGCTCTGGAGCACTTGCTGCTGACAAAGAGTGTTTGGCCATCCAAGCCGTCCTTGACTTCCGACCACCGACCCATCTCCACATCCGCCTCAAACACCTCCAACTTCATCGAGTCACATTTTTCTTGGATGGTAGTTGGCGCGTTGATGGCAGCACAACGACGACGCCATTTCACCATGAGCAGCTTGTTGTCACACGAGACAACAAGGTAGCGTGGATAACAAATGAAGTCTATCGAGGGATCATACTCCTTAATCACATGCTCTACCTTGGCACCACCGTCGCAATTGTCATGGACAAGCTCATGAGAGAAGAGCTCGTCGTTTTTAGTAACACCGTAGAGCTTTCCGCGGTGGAAAGCTATGTCGCTGTACCACCTAAGCCAGCTCCAATGACGGTCATCCCTTGGAGCTTGAGAGATTAACCATGAAGCACCACCTGGCTGGTAAAACAATACAGCGGCGTTGCCGCTGAGCATGGCGGCGGAGAGGCCAGGTGAGCACGCAATCGTCTTACATACCAGATTCAGATCCAAGAAGCGGTGTAAGCAAATTGCCGTTCCTGTAGTCCGGCGTACGCGGTGGGCCTTGAAGCGGCGCAGCTCGCCGCCGGGGAGGCTTCGGAAGGTGCGATCGCTCAGACGGATCCATGGCAGCGCCGGCGGCAAAGTGGTGGGATCCTGCTGCGCGGCGAGGCGCCACTGGCGACAGACAGCCCTGAAGCTGAGGCGGTCGGCATGGGACGGCAGCAGGCGTAGGATGAGGCCGCCGACCTCCGGCAGGAGTTTCGACCAGATCGACGCCGGGCGGCGGCGTGTGCTCAAGCAGAGGCCCATGATGCAATCAGCAAACAGGGCAGAAAGAGACGAGTCAATGGACCATGATAATATCTGGCAAATCGATATGGTTCGCGCCAACAAATACAGCCATGAAAATAGCCCTAAGTGTATTCCTACTGTATTGCATATATTTGTTATTGGACTAGGACTACGGTCCTGAAGGTATATGTAAGTAGTAACATATCACATTTTTTTTTTTTGGGTGAACAATACGACTCAGCTTGGAAATGTGGGAGATGCTATACGAATCAGTTTGGGAATGTCCGGAGGCCCATGACGCAGTTAGCAATAGGGAAGAGATGAGTCGTAAATAAAAAAGAGAAAAGTTCTTTTCGCCTCCCTTAACTATAGGGGGTAGCGCAATCTACACCTTAAATTACAAAACCGGGTAACCGCAGTCCTCCAACTATAGGGGTGGGTGCAATTCACCTCCCTGGGCGGTATTGAGGGCGGTTTTGTCCTACGTGGCTATATGGGACCCACATGTCAGGTGCCACGTCATTTTTTTTCTTTTTCTTATTTTTTCTTCTCTCTCTCGCTCTCTTCTCTTTCTCCCGGACGCCGTCTCCTCTCCCTGCCCGCCACACTCTCTCCCACTCCAGCGCCGCGCCGCGTCGTCCCGCCCTCTCCGTCTCCAGCGACGCCGTCTCTCCTCCCTCATCCACCAGACGAGCTCCTTCTCCTCTCCTTCACCACGAAGCAAGCTCTCGCCCAAGCTTTTCCCCATCTTCTCTCTCTTCTCCGATGAGCAACTCCGGCGAGCTCTCCCTCCATCTCCAGCAAGACCCGCGGCCTCTTCCTTCGTCCCCGAGCTTCACCGTGACCCACTGAAACTCGGCAACCTCTTCGCGTCCGCAGCCCTGCCCCGTACGCGGAGATCGACGACGACCAAATTGGCGGGACAGTGGAGCACTTGTTCCTGGTCAGCCTCATCCCCTCGCCATGGTCAGCCTCATCCCCGCACCGCCGCACTGCGACGAACTCTACGCCTTGCCCCGTGCTCTCCACGCTGCACCGCGTCGTTCCAGCCGCAACCATGGGCTGCTGCTGCAGCGCGACACTGCGCCGAGCTCTCCCCGTGGCCATGGCGGGAGCGCGCCTCCCACTCCCTTCGCCGCCTCTTCCCGCGTCGCCCACCCCTCCCTCTCATTGCGTCGCAACACGCCAGCCTCGGCCACGCGTTGCTGCTGCAGCGCGATGATCCGCTGAACTCTCCTAGCGGCCATGGCGGGAGCTTGAGCAAGGTGCGACGCCCACAAGCTGTTCGACTAAATGCCTTAGAAGGCTGGTGTTTAGCAGAAAGAGAAAAAAAAAGAAAAGAAGAATGAAGAGTGTACATGGCACATGACATGTGGGTCCCACATAGCCACGTAGGACAAAACCGCTCTCAATACCGCCCAGGGAGGTGAA
The DNA here is from genome assembly GCA_007726485.1 of Eragrostis curvula. Taxonomy (NCBI): domain Eukaryota; kingdom Viridiplantae; phylum Streptophyta; class Magnoliopsida; order Poales; family Poaceae; genus Eragrostis; species Eragrostis curvula. The sequence continues at coordinate 51,253,145 of CM017440.1, read as the reverse complement.
TTGCACCGAGGTGATGAGTTGAAAGTACTGGTTACCCGGTTTTGTAATTCAAGGTGTAGATTGCGCTACCCCCTATAGTTGAGGGAGGCAAAAAGGACTTTTCTCAATAAAAAATGAGTGAAGTGCATGGCCGGTCCCTAAACTTCTTTGGTTGTGTCACTTAGTTCCCTCTACTTAAAAAATGCTGAATTTGCATCCCTATATTTGTCTGGGTGTGTCATTTAGGTCCTTCTACTTTTATTGGCATCCTTAAACTTGTCATCATTTGTCACTTAAGTCCAACCGGGTTTAAACTCGTATTGAGAGTTGATGTGGCACATTTGGCATAGAAAGGCACTACATATAATTGTATTGGTGCTAGACAAAGGGAGATTTTGCTACCAGACTTCTGAAACAAAAGTATTTTGCTCGGCTCGAAAATTGTGCCCCAAAATAGTATTTAATTCTTTGCAGTTGAAATGCAAAGTCAACTTGGTCAACTCTCAATTCTAGTACATATTAATCCTTTTAAAACAAATAGAATTTCATACTTTTATGAAAAGAAACAATAATCATGCTACCCCTTTGCAGCATACGTATGTGACTACTCACGCTGAGCAATGAGAGCCAGTACATATGAAATAAAAAAAATCATGATAGAGATTTACATCGTTCAAAAGTATATGCAAAATTCTATTTTGTGATGAACATGCAAAACACTAAAAAGTTTAAGAGGATATCAACTAAAGAATTGCCCTTAATATGGTACTGATACAATTGTATATTTGCATGCAGTGCATTTTTATGTTAAAGTGTCATGCTCACTCGATTTTGAGTCTAGTTGGACCCAAGGTTTGCAATCTCGTTTCTACCGGAAAAACCAGGCCGGACCGAGATGTCTGGTGACCCTAAAAACCGGTCAAAAACCGGATTAAAATCCAAACGATGAAATTTGAACAAAAAAACGTCAAAATTTTCGGTAAACCGGACGAAATTGCCTGTAAACTACAAAAATTTCGCTAAACCGGTTTAAAGAGGAAAAATGAAAAAAATGCAAAAAATGAAAATTTGAAAAATTGAAACAAAAAATATGTTAAAAAACTAGATCAAATTTGCAGCCGAATGGTGAAAACGGTACACGTATATTCGATTGTTTGATTTGTCAAAAAAATCGAGGAAGGTTGCTAGTTTGAATTTTTCTTCCTTTTTCTACACAGAAAACTTGCGCGATTTTTTTGACCCATCAAACGATCGAATCTTTGTGTTTTGTTTCCACCATTGCGCTGCAAATTTCATCTAGTTTCTTTACATATTTTTGTTTTATTTTTTTTCAAAATCTGATTCTTTTTTTAAATTTTGATTTTGGAAACCGGCCAGAGAACCGGGTAAACCGGTTTTCACGGTAACCGGTCCGGTTTACCGTGGTCTTGTAAACCCTGGTTGGATCTAAGTGACACACTCGAACAAATTTTTGAATGCTAATATAAGTAGAAGGACCTAAGTGACACACCCGAACAAGTTTAAGGATGTCAATATAAGTAAAGGGACCTAAATGACACACCCAGATAAGTTTAGGGATGCCAATTTAGCATTTTGTGAGTAGAAGAACCTAAGTGGCACACCAGGACAAGTTTAGGGACCGGCTGTGTACTTTACTAAAAAAAAATCATAAACAAATGATTTATACTGGCTTCCGTCCTCCCCGATCTCCTCCCCATCAGGAAATACCGCTCCCCATCCCAAAGAAATCGGATCCCCACAAGGATAATGCAGAATCGTTATCTGAATAAACTGAAACAAATTCCTCTGACGTTGCTCGCCGCCCTGCCAACCGTACGTCTCTTGGTCTTTCAGCATGCCAGGCCAATTCCAGCCATGATCGCGGCACTACGTACGTAACAATGTTGAATGGTTCCTAAACAATTTGTAATCTACGCATTGATGCACGCGCGCTACGAAAGTTTCAACAAATTTGAATCAATGTTGCACTACGCGGCTGACCAGAGAGGAAAAGAGAGAACAGAAAGCTGCACATTTTTCTCCATCCATCACGGCGTATGTTATCGGAGAAGAAATGGAATTGGATCCCAGAAAACTTGGGAAAAGATTTTTTTTTTCATGAACTTCGCTGGCAACGCATGATATCAGCAAGCCCCACACGCTGGTTTCCTAACAATATTACTTTTCGAAACAGAAAAAATAGGAAATAAGAAAATTTATTATGGGTGAATTCTTGCACCATAGAAGGTAATAGGTCATCTAGTGCATCGAGATTTATTTAAATGGATTACCTATAACTATTTGGGACTACCCTAATTTTTTTTAGGTGTAGTCTTGATGTTCTTCAAAGAGGTACGTAGTACTCCCTCCATCCCTTTTTATTAGCATTTTAAGCATTTTAATTTTATACCAAACTATAAGCGCAAGTATAATGCTACACGTAAGAAGTCTTATAGGCCGTCTCATGCAACACCACATATGATTTTTGATAAGGTGGAAGAGAGAGAGGATGGTGAGAAAAAAAGACGGTTGTTTCGCGAAGCAACCACCTTATGTGCTAAAGTTTAAGAGTACGGCTTACACACCATTGTACAAGTTTTAGTTATCATGCAACTCATAAATATTCCTTTATTCATTCACAAATTAAGAAAAAAATTACAATTACTACAAAACAACTAAAACAATCACTTATTGTACATGTGGTCTGATAAACTGTTTGAAGATTACGTAGTATGTATGAGACAGCCTATACAAGAGCACCATTGTACATGCCCAAATGTCGTCTCATAGATTGTCTCATGCAATGATACGTAATTTTGAGATAGTTTATCAGACAACATCTATAATTGGTTGTCTTATAGAATTTTATATGTTTAGTTCTCCATAAGCATAAACGCTCAAGGGAACATTTGAGTTACATATATATTTTTCAGCCCAAACATTTCTGTTGTTTTGTGTGTGTTAATTTGCAAAAACTTTGCTTTCTGGGATCTATTGATTTTTATTTGTAACACATCAGAGCAGAGACATTGGGCAACAAGGGCATGTTGCTCCAAGCGAATATTACAATAACGTACACACGGGCCATGACAGGTGGTTCATGTGGTTGTGGTTCAAAAATTTCACCGCACACTCGTGGACGTGTGATTTACATGCTATACAGAGACAGGACAACTGGAGGCACTCTATTGTGGACAAGTTTCACAATTAGAGCCAAGAGGGCACCCTATTACAAAGTTGGTTGTTGTTGCTGAGCTCGGCGTAGAGGCAATCCACAACCGGAAACTCTAAACCGCGTCGGGTCGCGCGGAAGCGCTACTGCACGTCCACAACTCGGCCCAGCTAGCGTACAAACCAGCCCATTAGCGCATGGATAAGGCGAAGCAGCGCGAGCGGAGGCGAGCGGCTGGGCGCGGGTGGCGCGGCGCGGCGGCGCCCTCGCCGCCGCGTCGCCGGCGGTGGAGGAGGGCGGCGGGGTTAGGGTTCCGGGGCTGTCGTGCTTGGGGGAGGAGCTCCATTAACCGTCGCCCATAGAAGGAGGGGGTTCGGGGGGCGGCGGCCGCAACCCGGCGGTGGGCGGCGGTGCGGCGAGGCGGCGGTGGCGCCGCCGGAGCAGCGGGCGGCAGGCGGGCGGGGTAGGCGGCCGGGGCGTCTCATCGGAGAATTTGGCGTGGCGGCGGCGGGTGCGGGCGGCGCGGCGAGGCGGCGCCGGCGCCGGAGTTGCGCGGGCGGGGGTGCGGCCGGGCGGCGGTCGGAGGTCGGCGACTGTCGTGAGGAGGAAGACGACCGGAGGGACACGTGGCGCTCGTTGGCTGGGGACGCGCGGTTGGCGCGTTAACCGCCCCCATGCACAACACAATGGACGTTATCCTTGCCAAACTTCGCCGTGCCCTAGCGACATGGCGCTCAGACTTTACTCACAACAACCGTAGCTACTTGCCTATGTGAAGCCAACCAAACAGCAATTTGAGGTTGCGCAGAGGAGAAAGAAGCTACGGTTGTACTCAGTCGAAAAGTTCTCAAACGTGTGTACAATAGTATTTGTATCCTGCATGTGGACGAGTTGTACTCTGTAGTCAAGATGGAGGACCCCTACAGCGAACAAGTTGTGTTCCACTTTTCAGTTACCACTCACATTTATATGATGGAAAGAACCATCCTGGATAACTTATACCCTTGGCCCTGATGTTGTTCCTCTCTTTGTTGACGAACATCTGACTGATCCTGTCGTTCCTCGGATCATATGAACCGTAGAGATAAGATGTGAAACTAGAATGGACCTCGTTCAAATCAGCGAATAAAAAGTACACATGATCTCCTCGAAACTCGTAGTCGTTGCTGGGCAGCCGGATGGCCCTGGAGCACTTGCTGCTGACGAAGAGTGTTTGGCCATCCAAGCCGTCCTTGACTTCCGACCACCGACCCATCTCCAGATCCGCCTCAAACACCTCCAACTTCATCGCGTCACATTTTTCTTGGATAGTAGTTGACGCCCTGATGGAAGCAGAACAAGGACGCCATTTCACCATGAGCAGCTTGTTGTCACACGAGGCAACAAGGTAGCGTGGGTAATATATGATGTTTATCGAGCAATCTTCATGCCCCTTAATCACACGCTGTACCTCCGCCGCAATCGTCGTGGACAAGCTCATGAGAAAAGAGCCCCTCGTTTCTAGTTACAGCGTAGAGCTTTCCACGGTGGATGGCTATGTCGCTGTAACACATCATCCAGCTCCCGATACCCTCGCCAGTTGGAGCATGAGAAGACCGTGAAGGAGAAGCACCACCTGGCCGGTAAAACAATACAGCGGAGTTGCCGACGAGCATGGCGGCGGAGAGTCCAGGTGAGCACGCAATCGTCTTACATATCAGGTTCAGATCCATGTAGCCGCGTAAGGAAATTGCCGTTCCTGCAGTTCTGCGTACGCGGTGTGCCTTGAACCGGCGCCGCTCGCCGCCGGGGAGGCTTCGGAAGGTGCAATCGTTCAGACGGATCCACGGCAGCGCCGGCGTCAAAGTGGGGTCCTGTTGTGCGGCGAGGCGCCATTGCCGGCAGACAGCCCTGAAGCTGAGGCGGTCGGCGTGGGACGGCAGCCGGCGTAGGATGAGGCCGCCGACCTCCGGCAGGAGGTCCGACCAGATCGACGGCGGGCGGTGGCCAGTGCTCAAGCACAGGCCCATTGATGGAATTAGCAACAGGAAAGAAATTAAGAGACGAGTCAATGGACCCTGAGAATCTCTGGCAAATTGATTTGCTTCGCACCAACAAATACATCAATAGGAGGAGCCCAAAGTCTATTCCTGCTGTATTGCATATTTGTATTGGACTAGGACTACGGTCCGAAAGGTACATGTAAGTAGTAGCATATCACTTTTTTTTCTTTTTTGCGGAGAACAGAATACGATTCGGTTTGGAAATGTGGGAGATGCTATACGACTCAGTTTGGTTGGTGCAAAACAAATACAGCCATGGAAGGAGACCGGTTTGTTGAAATGTGTTCTAAAATAATTGATATTTTTGTTAGAAAACTGCTGGACACCACTAAATTTTTCAATCTGATATTTTTTCCTCTGAAACCTTTCTGCTGACAGCCATAGACGGTCTCGTATATGACACGTAATCATAAGATGATCTATGAGACCATATATACAATAGATAGTTGTTTTAGTTGTCTCATAGAAATACTATACTTCCTTTATTTGTGGGTGAAAACAGGAATATTTATGAGTTGCATGGCAACTACAACTCGTAGAATGGTGTGAAAGCCATCTCAGAGCATCTCCAAGAGACTCCTATAAAATTGACCCCATAAATTTGTTTTTAGGAGCAACTAAAAAATTATGAGGAGCGATTTTTCTCTCCTCCTCCAACAGTGTCCCCCTAAAAGTGGATCAAAACACTTTTGATTGGGCCACGCCAGCATTTGGGGCCACCAAAACATTAATTCCATAGGAAAAAGAAGAGATGGGAGCCCCAATTCTTTTCCTGTTTGTAGCTACAAATGAGGGAAGTTTAGGGGCTATGAAAAAACAGGGGGTGGTTCTGGGGTGCTGTTGGAGATGGTTTTCTTGATTGAATCCTAATATTTTAATTTAAGAGAGGTTTTTGGGCCTCTCTTGGAGATGCTCTCATACTCCTAAATTTTAACGTATAAGGTGGTTGCCTCGCGAAACAACCGTCTCTTTCTCTCACCTCCCTCTCTCTCTTCTATGTCATCAAAAATCCTATTTGCCAATGCATGAGACAGGTTATGAGACCGCCTACGTGTAGCGTTGTACCTGTCCTAAGAGGGTAGACATATTACTCCAAAAAACCCTTGACCGGTAACCACCAAAATCCCAGTTTTTGGGTATCAACAGCGCCCATTGGTTGGTATAGTTACAAACCGGTCGGACTTAAATTTGGTTCAAGTTAAACCTTTTGTTGATATGTGTTCTAAATTAATTGCAATTTTGTTTAGAAAAACGGTGCCACCGGCTATTCTTTCAATCTTATTTTTTTTCCTGGAACCTTTGTGCTGACAGCCACAGGAAGGTGACACAGAAATCGACTATTGAATTTAAAAGAGTGAAATGCACCCGGGGTACATAAACTATTTAGGGATGGTCGTCTAGGTACATAAACTCTTAAAGTGACCATCTAGGTCTACAAACTATTTAGAAATGGTCATCCAGGTACATAAACTCATAAGTGGCTATTTAGGTCCACAAACTAATTATTTTGTAGTTGTCTAGGTCCAAATTCCTTCGTACGTAAAATAAAAATTATACGTGGACATGCCACCGTGGATGAAGAGTCACGTCTATGTGTGTGAGGAAAATTCCGGCAGTGAAAAATTGCATAAAAGAGACCCTGCCTGGCAATCGGAAGGTGAGACGGTTATTAGGAGACGACAAACTGAAAAAGAGGCGAAGGGCCGACAGTCATACGGTTGGTTGCCATAATTTTCCTGACATATCACCGCCTCGCCTCTCAAAGGAATTTGAACTAGACAGCTATAACATAACTAGTTTGTGGAGCTAAATGGCCACATTAGAAGTTTATGTACCGAGATGACTATTCATAAATAGTTTGTGGACCTAGATAGTCACTTTAGAAGTTTATGTACCTATATAATCATCTCTAAATAGTTGATGTACCCTGAGTGCATTTCACTCAATTTAAAATGAATGAATTAAAGATATGATGGAAGTAGTACAAACTTCAGGTGATTTTTGACATAGAGGTTCACTGATCAAAAAGTTCAACGCGCAATCAATAGGAATATAACGCTAGATTCATACACCTGTGAATTATGCATCTGGCAGACACAAGAAACACTCATGCATCTTTTCCTCACCTGTAATTTTGCAAGAGCGTGCTGGGCATCAATTAATAGGCTTACAAGTACCACAATCTGACTCACCAATGGAAGTGATCTCAGGTTTCAAACAGCAAATTTCAGAACTTTTCTCCATGGAAATAATAATCCTGATGACATTGAGCATCTGGAGATCAAGAAATGACTGGATATTTAAAAACATAGATCCGACAGTTATCCGATGCAAGTAAAAAATTTAAAAAGGAGATGAAGCTTCTGTTGCACAGAACAAAGAAAAAGTACTTCCCCAGGATAGTAGAATGGATAGATACAATTTGATCATTGATGTTTTCTTTTTTGTTTTCTTTTATTCATGAAGGATTCCTGTAGTAATCATTTTGTTCTCAATTAATATAATATAATCAGTAGGGGATTTCCCCTCCTGTTCTTTCAAACAAAAGTTCAATGCGCAATCGTATTCACATCCTACCATAGAGAGAGAGGACTCTACTACTGCGTGCTACAAGTTGTCCTCCACACCTTTCAGTTCTATAATATCACTCACATGGATGCAAATTGGAAAGAACCAATGTGAAACAGCATGTATATACTCCTTGGTGTCCCTGCTCCTTTTGTTCTTGACGATTTGAATGATTCTGTCGTTCCTCAGGTCATAGGAACCATGGTCATAGGAACCATAGAGACAAGATCCGACGAAGTCCAAATCAGCTCCTATAAAGTAGACATGGTCTCCTTGAAACTCGTGGTCGTTGCTGGGCAGCCGGATGGCCCTGGAGCACTTGCTGCTGACAAAGAGGGTTTGGCCATCCAAGTCGTCCTTGACTTCCGACCACCGACCCATCTCCCGATCCGCCTCAAACACCTCCAACTTCATTGCGTCACATTTTTCGTGGATGGTAGTTGGCGCGTTGAAGGAAGCACAACGACGACGCCATTTCACCATGAGCAGCTTGTCGTCACACGAGGCAACGAGGTAGCGTGGGTAACACTATAACAAAACTAGACTGTAGGGACGGAAGCCAAAATGAACTAGCGACGGGCTCAAACAAAATCCGCCCCTACAGGCCTGTCAAAGTCAAACAGTAAAAGAACTGTCGCTACAGAGCTGCAGTAAAGGCGGGCAAAATTAAGGACCGTCGCTACAGAGAAGCAGTAGAGGCGGTTTACATTTCGGACCGCCTCTACAGAGTGCTTCCTCTGTAGGGGCGGTCTTCAATGTGAACCGTCCCTACAGATCTTCTGTAGGGACGGTCCGAAATTTGGCCCGCCTTTACTGCCCCTTTGTAGAGACGGCTTACAAGATGATCCGCCCCTAGAGAGGGCCGCCCGTTTATAACTCGACCTCGGGCAGCTCACTCTTTCTAGTGCAAGTGGCGGCCCGAAAATTTCGCCAAAAATCCAAAAACGAAGGGGGAAGGTTTTGAGGTCATTTTTTTCGGAGGAAATTGTTCCCTGGTGTAAGGCAAAGTCACCCCAAAGGTTTTTTCTTGCTCCCAAGTTGAATTCGAGCTCAATTTTGAATTTGAAGTTTCTATGTTTTTCATCCAATTTGTCCAAATTCTCTTGATTTGGGGTGTTTGATTTGTATTGTTTGATTCTCTGTAGCGACAGTTGCATAGCGACGGATCGACCAGGCCGCCCCTACAGACGGTTTTCGGCCGCCCCTACAGCCCTTTTTTGTTATAGTGTAACGCATGATGTCTATCGAGGAATCTTCATGCTTCTTAATCACATGCTCTACCTTGTCACCACCAACGTAATGGTCGTGGACAAACTCATGAGAAAAGAGCTCCTCGTTTTGAGTAAGAGCGTAGAGCTTTCCCCGGTGGAAGGCTATGTCGCTGTAACACCTGAGCCAGCTCCGGCCAGGGTCGCCAGCCGGAGCTCGAGAAATTGAGCATGAACGAGAAGCACCACCTGGCCGGTAAAACAATACAACGAAGTTGAAGGTGAGCATGGCAGCGGAGAGGCCAGGTGAGCACGCAATCGTCTTACGTATCAGATTCACATCCGTGAAGGGGCGTAAGGAAATTGCCGTTCCTGCAGTCCGGCGTACGCGGTGGGCCATGAACCGGCGCCGCTCGCCGCCGGGGAGGCATCGGAAGCTGCGATCGCTCAGACGGATCCACGGCAGCGCCGGCGGCAACGAAGAGCTCTCCTGCTGCGCGGTGAGGCGCCACTGGCGGCAGACAGCCCTGAAGCTGAGACGGTCGGCGTGGGACGGCAGCCGGCGTAGGATGAGGCCGCCGACCTCCGGCAGGAGGTCCGACCAGATCGACGGCGAGCGGTGGCCAGTGGTGGGTCCGTCGTGGGGCTTCAAGCGGCGCAACTCACCGTCGGGGAAGCTTTGGAAGGTGAGATCGTTCAGACGGATCCACGGCAGCGCCGGCAGCAACGAGGAGCGCTGCTGCTGCGCGGCGAGGCGCCAATGGCGGCAGACGGCGCTGAAGCTGAGGCGGTCGTCGCGGGACGGCAGCCGGCGTAGGATGAGGCCGCCGAGCTCCGACGGGAGGTCTGACCAGAGCGACGGCCGGCGGCGACATTTGCCCAAGCAGAGGCCCATGCTAGGAAAAATATTTCGGGAACAAAAAAATTTCGGAAGTCACCGATAAACATGGAATTTCGGGAATTTCGAAAATTTCAGCAAACAAAATTTGAATTTTTTAAAAAAATTTGACATGATTTCACAAGATATTGCCTCAAATCAAAAAAACATCACGGTTGTATATGCAAACAAGATAATTTAGACGCGTTAAGGTGGTTAAAGGTGAAATTTCGGTGATACGATTTTGTTTCGGACCCTACCGAAAAAGATGAAATGTCGGATATTTCGGTGAAATTTCGCTGAAATTTTTTTCCTAGGGCCCATGACGCCGTTAGCAATAGGAAAAGAGACTAGTCGATGGAGAGACGATGCGTGAATCGCTAAATTTATTCTTGAAAGAGATACTGTATTGGTATTCGACTAGGACTACGGACGGAGTTTGAAAGGTATAGAGTTGTAACTGACCAACATACAAGTAAACTCGGCGGCTCGGCCATGGAAAAGACCATCCCTTAAAAAAAAGATAATACTTCTTCGGTCAAACGTTTTTTTATGGCTCGAGCAGAAACACATATAATTTTTTTGGATTAAGTCCAACTTTAGTCCCTTATTTTTTGCCTTGGTCTAATTTCAGTCCCTTAACTCTTCTATTGGTTATATCTAGTCCCTCATCTCTTAAAACCATACACATAAAGTCCCTTGGTGGTTTTCTATGCTGGTTTCGCACATGTGACGTGCTAACTAAGATATGATGTGGCTGACCTTACATATATAGCCTTCTCTTTTACTCGTTCTTCCCCGATCGATCAACTGAACTCAATATTTAATCATCTTGCAAAACCTAATTCATTATACCTGCCGTCATTGAACTTTCTTGACGCGATACATTCGATCCTGCCACCGTTTATACCGGGCGTGGATGGATACGTGAGAGCTGAGAAGGTGATTAGCAATCCGTGCTTGTGCTTTGGTTTTGCATGCGTAAAAGCAATTCTTACTCATATGCCATGGAGACGTACAGGACCAAGGGATTAGTTTAGCATTTTTTTAGCAATCTATGCCGTCGACCAGCAGCTTGACCTCGGTCCTCGCCTCGCTATCGACCATGCGCGCGCCCAGCTGCTCCCCGCGCCGTTGACCATGTGCCCAGCTTCTCGTCGTGCAGCCGCTCGAGCTCACCATGATGTCGACCGTGCGCCCGGCTGCTCGAGCTCGCCATGGCAAACAAACTTCGGCGCTTGATTTGGGCAATTTGGAGCGTCATAGCTGGGATTTGGTAACTAGAGGTCGGAGGCGGTGGTGTTATGCAAGAATTAGTCAAGGATTTGAGATAATGATTACAAGGACAGAGGAGATAAAAGGGAAAAGTTCGGCTGAGTCATCAGATAATATCCATATCAGTATTGTCACATTATGCAAAACCACTATAGAAACTACTTAGGGACTTTATTTGCATGGTTTTAAGAGTTGAGGGACTAAATATACTCAGTTGAGGAGATGAGGGACGGAAATTGAACCTGGACAAAAGATGAGGGACTAAAGTTGGACTTAATCTTTTTTTTATTTACCATCGACATCTAGAATTTTGCCTTTTTTGACAACATAAATTTCTATTTTTCATCCACCATGACAAGATATTGTATTGTATATAATTTGTGTGATGTTAAACAATACTCCTACATGTTTCTTAAAATTGATGATCAACGATACAAATGTCTGACTTAGACAAAGGTAGAATGAGAGATATTTTGGAATGAAGGGAGGTACTAGTTCAAAGTTGCATTCTTTTAATAAATGTAGTACATAGGGAAAAATGAAAAATCCATAACGTCGCTTCCATCCTCCATCTTAAGCCACTAACATCTCTAACTGCCTCGACCAAATACCTCAACCTCAACTTAAACTAGCTATCTTGGTAGATCACTCCATGGATCTCTAAGCGCCGGCGGCAAGGCAAGGAAGAACGCTCCTGCTGCGCGGCGAGGCGCCACTGGCGGCAGACAGCGATGAAGCTGAGGCGGTCGTCGTAGAACGGCAGCCGGCGTAGGATGAGGCCGCCGAGCTCCGGCGGGAGGTCAGACCAGTGCGACGGCCGGCGGCGGCGCGTGCTCAAGCAGAGGCCCATGGTTCCTCCCGTAGAAACGGAGGCTGAAAAATCTTTGGCAATTAGATTTGCTTCGTGCCGGATCCATCGCGGAGAATCAGGTTTTGTTGACCTTTTGCGCCCTATGGCTGGAATATCATCTCGGCCGCTTATTCTTGATCCAACAGATGCTACAAGCTGCGCCCATTAGACCGCAGTCAGCGCCGTTTTGCATACGAGCCCCTCATTTAGATTGCCATTATTAATCACCATCCAAATATTATGCCAAAAAAGCAATGATAGAACTGAACCATAATGCCAATAAATGAAATACAAGCTTGTAAAGGCAAAAAAAAAAAACCATTATTCAACTTAAAAATCAGTTTGCAAGTTGACCTCAATCACGTCAAAAACCGGTCAAAACTATGACATAAGAAAATCGCAATACCTCTACTTTGCTCTTTCCAAATAGATTTCTACCGTACTAAACAACAAGAATCATCATCATATACTAATGCTGATAAATAACACGAATGGGGTTTGGTGTGCGTGTGCGCGTTTATAGGGGGTATATGAGCATCTGCCTCTTTATTGTGTTTTGTAAAAAAATATATAAATAAAACCGATGCATAATTGTGGACTTGCAACACTAGAAATTACAATTTGACATGAATGGACGTTCTTGAACTGGGCATTACTGAACCATATGGTTCTTGAACTGGGCATGGCCTATCTCACGGAAAAAACCATTCCATTTTCTGCTGAGGCCAGACATTCGAGTGTCCATCCAAAAAGATCTGGCTGATCTTGCGGCTCCGCAGGTCATAAAAACCATAACTTGGAGAGCCACGGCAGGTGGGCAATGAACAAGCTGCTCGGAGACTGTACCCCAGAAAGTAAACACGGTTCCCCAGAAACCGCTGATCGTCACCGATAAACCGAACGGCCTTAGAGCAGCCCCGGCCGACGAAGAGAGCGTGGTCACCCAAGTCTTCCACCTCCACCCATCGACCCTTCTCCAGATCCGCCTCGAACACCATCAACTCGACCCCCTCGGCGGCATCCTCGGCCACAGACGCGGGGATCCCTCGTTGGAGGGACGCTCCACCTCACCAACAACAGGTTGCCACGGCACACGACGAGGTAACACATCCATCTCGGAGCCTTATTGTTCGGGTCGTTTATCATCGCCGGATGTTGTGCCATGACCACACGCGTGGCGGCGCGGCGAGTTGTCTTTGGCACCCCGGCGTTATCGTCGTCGCCGCCACCGAGAAGGTCGTGAACGAAGATGTCGTCGTTGCTGTCAACGGCGTAGACCTTGCCACGGTACAAGGCGATGTCTCTAATCCAGTATTGCGAGCCGTCGGCTTCAACAGACGGATTAACCGACCACGACGGCGCACCTGGCCGGCAGAACGCGACCGCGCCCCTGCACATCAGGGCGACGACGAGGTCCGGCGAGCACACGATCACCTTGGGCATGGGGAAGTTCATGAGGCCTCTAGTGTCGTCGCTGTAAAGTGGCATCCCTTCAATGATGGCTCCGGAGAGAGGGTCGTACAGCGAGCACGTGAGAGACGGGCCGCCGGCGGCGAACCAGTCGTGGTGCGAGTGGAGAAGCCACTCGTCGTAGCAGCCGCAGAGCTTGGTCAGACCGCGTTGGTGCTTGTCCGGCAGCGCGAACCGGCGGTGGGGCACCTCGCCGTCGTTGTCGAGGCTTTGGAACTTGTCTTCGTTGAAGCAGAGCATGGGTAGCGGCGTCGGCATGTAGCGCCACGCGCGGCAGACGGCCCGGAAGGTGGGGCGAGCGTGGTGCAACGGCAGCCGGCGCCAGATGAGGGTGTAGATCTCCGGCGGGAGGTCTTCGCTCCAGCAGGTGCCTGTCATGATAATGCGATCAAGAGCCGTCGTTGGGTGCGTCTTGAACTCTTGACGCGTTTGTATGAATACACAGATAGAGTCCATATCAAGATTTGAACCGGAAAAGGAATAGCAGTCACAACCAGACTGGCAGCCCACGAGGCAACGAGTTCTAATTTGGTTTCTATACAAAACCACTGGATGCAATGTAAATTACGACGTTTGCGAGTCGATGCATGTCGGAACCCCCCCCCCCCCCCCAAAAAAAAAAAACGTTGTGCACAGTAATGATGATGTTCAAACTTGTCGCCAGAAAAGAAGAATATTTCGTCAGAAGCAGATTAATCATTTCGCATGATTCATTTTACGGACATGCTGTGCGTACGACGTGGTCTTTCGACTCGCTAGCACGACCAGTGTTAACTGCTGATTTACGCTGGCTGTTTGCTTGCTAACTAGTATTGGTGGTACAGGCTGGTCGGATGATCCGGCCATGCGTATAGCAATGTTCTTCATTTTAATTCCTTCCGCTTCAGTTTCTGCCGTGGTTCCAATCATTAGCTGTGCGGCCTTTTGAAAGCCAATCATGTATGCTGAGCTTTAGCCTACAAGCCTACAAAGATGCACTACTCTGGCTTGGCTAGCTATAGCTTCTTGTAACAGAAATTCGGTGATGCCTGACACCACGAGGATCTGGTCTGATGGCGAAGAGAACAAAGACCAGAGTGTGAGGGGCAGCAAAATATTTGAACCCCCAACGCACACTGCCACCACCACATTCCATTTTCGCATCCTCCTCACGCCTCTTTCCCTCTCCCAGCCTCCCTGCTCGGATCCAAAGCGTGACAGTGGCTTTGGCAAAGCAAGCTGACCCTTCCTACTCTTCACTGTCATTGAGTCATTTTCTCCACTGTTGGATTTCTTCTTTGACTTTGATTCGTTTCCAGCTTGGATTTTGGTTTTCTTCTCGTTTGCAATACTGAGCCTTTTGTTGTTGTTTACTTGGATTGAAGCTGAGCATTCGTGGTGATGAACGGAACAATCCTTACCCTCCACTTAACACCTTTAAGTGTCAAAATAGACGGAGGGGCTATGAAAGGAAAACAAAAAATAGTTTTGATCCTAATATGGAAGTTCGATTTAGAAAAGGCCAAGAAAGAAAGGAAGCGCCTTCATTTTTTAGGCCAATGAAGAAATTTTCTCTAGGATTAAAACCCGCTTTCAGCTAGCCGGCCTGTTTGAAATGCATGAAACAAGTTGGATGACATGAAAATAGTTTGGAATGGGATGGACATTGTTTATTATGCGATGAAGAAGTTTGGATGGCATGAAATGGTCGGCCTATGCATACCGCGCGCTACGCGGAGCATGCATATAGCGCAGCCCACGCCTTGGCCCTGTAAAATGGACGGGCGCGGCGTAGACAATTTTTTCTCCGCGTGCGGTACAGGCAGGAGCACGGGAAGGGCCGGGCGTGAGGAACAGACAATTAACTTTGTTACTTTGAAGTGCTTCCATTCATTGTGCTGACTTTTCTCTGATACGAATAGCTATACACGTTAGGCATCAGGATTATTACAAAATTTGATTAAAAAAAATACAAGTTTAACATTTTGAATAAATTATTTTAATATTCTAAATAAGCTATTTTAACATTTTTACTATACTTCCAATTTTTTTGATAAAATAATGTTAAGATAGAACAAGATAAATGTTACAGTTGTATTTTTTTGAAATGATACGTTTAAAATATTGGATTTTAAAAAAGTTCAAAACAAGAAAATGTGTCATATATGATCAAACATTGTGAATGACTAAATTCATCATTTCCTTGTATATAAATAATTCAAAATTTTGTGTACACTAATGTTCTTTCCAAATGTTGAATTTTTTAAATTTAAAAAATGTGAAAAATATATTCATTTGAGACTTGTTTCAAAAATTTCAAATAAACGATAGTTCCAACGGATCTGAAAACAGAGCAACAAATTGAGAGATAAATGAGCTTCAAGTTTAGATTCTAACTCAAAATCCAAACTTGAAGCAACAAAAATGAGCTACAGCCCCCCTCATCCGCAGCCAGCACATACACTTTGACTTTTTTTTTTTCCGGCACCAATACTAAAGCGTCCTACAAGGATTCCGCGTAGCGCGCGCTACAAATAAGATTTTTGTGAAAAAAACTGCTTCTTGTCACAGTTCCGATTAAAATAGTGGCATGTGAACCTTCCTCAAAATTTTGGATAGGACGGGGATCACATTTTTAAGGATAAATTTGAAATCCATGCACACATTTAATTTGTTCCTAAATACATGTTATTCTATTACTATACATTTCAATGACATATTCAGTTTAGTAAATATTTGAATTATGTGCAACTCATGTCAACAAATAAATATTGCTATCCTTTGAGAACATTTGCAAATTGCATAAAAAAATCAAATGAAAGGGGCTAGATAGTATAGAGTTTTACTAAACTAAGTTATTTGTATCATTTTTATATGACATACAAAAAATCTTTTGCTAAATATATTTTTTCTAGAAACATCATGTAGCAAGTTATGAAAAACTTTTAAGAATTATGCACTGCTCTGAGCTAATAAAATTCAAGAATATTTCGTTAACGGTTAAGACTTAGGGAGGTGACAATTGGCTTTCATTACGAGAATAGATTGATTGTACTTTAGTCACGTACGGAGTACCTTGTACACATAGGCCTTTATGAGAACTGCACCAACCAGGGACAAATTAACAACTGAAGCATGTGTTTAAGCGAAAAATATCGAGCTAACAATCTGTGCGATGGAGAGAATTAGCGCTGCACTAGCTGTGCCATTAGAAAATATGAACTTCAAAAGGAAAAAAAATCAGTAGACTTAATTGTAACTCGTTTTGCAAGCTGACTTCAATCACGTAAAAAACGGGTCAAAAACTATGACATGAAAATCGCAATACCTCTAGTTTGTTGTTCCAAATAGAATTATATTGTACTAAACAACAAGAAACATGATCACCTATCAAACTTGGTAAATGAAATTGATGTAATGTGGATTTGCTACAGTAAAATAGCAACTCGAAACAACTTATTCCAAGGATCCGCATTACTGACCATGGGGTTCTTGAACTGGGCTTGGCCTGTCTCATGGAAAAAACCATTCCATGCTATGTTGAGGCCAGACATTCCACTTTCCAGTCAGGAAAATCTGAGTGATCTTGCAGCTCGTCAGGTCATAAAAACCATAGGTCGGAGAGTCACCGTATGTAAGCGGACGGCAAGATCCTAGTAAATCATACCCTAGAAAGTAAACACGGTTCCCTTGGAACCTCTGATCGTCTCCCGTCAACCGAAGGGCCTTGGAGCAGCCCGGGCCGATGAAGAGAGCGTGGTCACCCAAGTCTTCCACCTCCAGCCATCGACCCATGTCCAGGTCTGCCTGAAACACCCTCAACTTGACACCCTTGGTAGCCTTGGCCGCAGATGACGACGATCGGTTCCCAGAAGGGACGCTCCATCTCACCATCAACAGGTTGTCACGGCACACAACGAGATACCGCATCCATCTCTTAGCCTCTTTTGATGTATTTGATGGCTGTGTCATGACCACATGTCTGGCGGCGCAACGAGGTTTCTTTGGCGCCCCGGCACTGTTTCCATGGTTGCCACCGAGCTCGTGAACGAAAATATTGTCGTTGTTGTCAATGGCGTAGACCTTCCCACGGTACAAGGTGATGTCTCTAATCAAGCGTCTCCAGCTGCCGGCTTCAACAGACGGACTAACAGACCGCAACAGAGCACCCGGCCTGTAGAACGCGACCGAGCCGCAGCACAGCAGGGCAACGACGAGGTCCGGAGAGCACACAATCACCTTCGGCATGGGAAAGCCCATGATGCCTTTAGTGTCGTCGCTGTAAAGCGGGATCCCTTCAATGGTGGCTCCGGAGAGAGGGTTGGACAGGGAGAACGTGGGAGATCGACCAGCGTTGCCAGGCCAGTTGCAAAGGAGGAACCAGTTGTCGTAGCACCCGTAGCATCTCTCCCCCGTACGGTTCTGGTCCGCCGGTGCGAACCGGTAGGGCAGCTCGCCGTTGGCGAAGCTTTGGAACTTGTTGGTGTTGAAGCAGAGCGACGGCAGCGGCGTCGGCGTCGGCATGTGGCGCCACGCGCGGCAGACGGCCCTGAAGGTGAAGCGAGCTGTGTGCCACGGCAGCCGGCGCCAGATGAGGGTGACGATCTCCGGCGGGAGGTCTTCGATCCAGCAGATGCCGGCCATCGTGCTATCGGCAGCCGGCTATGGACGCTAATGCTCCAATATGGCAGACGAGATGGATCTGTTTCCTTCGAAGTAACGATTGACCTCGTTGCGTACGTCTTGAACTCATCTTGATGTGCATATAGTATACACAGAGTCCATATTTCAACCGGAAAAGGAATAGCAGTCACAACAAGATCCAAGTGTATGAATATAATGCGTGCCCAATTCCTTCAGGCCCGATTCCAACCCCCCTTCTTTAAAGGCCGCATGGGCCGGGGTTCCATTCAACGACCAGATTTATTTTTTTTTGGAAGAAGTCTATTTTGCCTCCCTCAACTCTCATATGGGGTGCAACTTTTACCTCCAACTACAAAACCGGGTAGGATGACTCCCTAAACTCCTTCTCTCACTTCAGGTTTCCTCCCTGGGCGGTTTTCATAGCGGTTTTGGCTGAGTGTGGGGCCCACATGTCAGGTGCCACGTCATTTTTCTTTTTTTTTTTCTTTTTTTCCTCTCTCTTCCTCTCTTCTCTCCCCGCACGTCGGCCCGCGGTCTCACTCTCCCGCGCCGCCCGCCCCGCCCCTCTCCTCCGTCGTCGTCATCTACTCGCAGCCCCATGTCACCTGTTGCCGCCCAGTACATGCCGCAGGCGCGCCGCGCCCCGTACCTCTGACCCCGATCTAGGCTGCCGCGTGCTGCCTCCCCATCGCCGCCCCGCTCCTCTCCCCTTCCGTCGATGCACCCCGACGGCCCGACCAAATCTCGCGACCAAATCAACGCCATGGCCAGCCGAGCCACCGCGCCGTCATGCCTGCTCGTCGATTCGTCCCGCGCCAGCCAAATCCGGCGATTGGCTCCCTGAGCAGAGCCCCACGCTGAGCAAAGGCCCACACCGAGCTGCCTCCTTCCATGGCCGTCACAGCGGCAGAGCGTGCCGTCCTCGCCCTTTCCGCTCGCGCGCGACCATGTCCTCTCGCGCACGCGACCCGGCCCCGCCACATCGAGGAGTGCTGCGCGGGCGCCGAGAAGCGCCGTCCAGGGCGCCGTGTCGCGCTGAGGAGCCACCCGCATCTCGCTGACAAGCACGGCCAAGACGCCCAGATGATGCCACCTTCGTCTCCCATCCACCTGCCACGGCGCGATTTGTCCCCGCAAGTTGCCTGGCCACCGCGATTCGTCTCCGCCACGGCGCTGCGGGGGGCTAGGCAGGGCGGCATGGGGAGGGGCAGCGGCGCGCGCTGGGCGGTGGAGGCGACGCTGCGAGAAGAAGCAAGGCGGCGTGGCGTTGCGGGTGGCGTGGCGAGCTGGGCGGGGCGGCGTGGGGAGGGGCGACGCTGCAGGCGGGCTAGGCGGGGCGGTGTCGCTGCGCTGCGTGCTGGGTGGGGCGGCAGCATGGCGCTGCGGGCGGGCGGGACGGGGCGGCGTGGGAAAGGTGCTCGACGGCGTGGGAAAGAGGAGAAGAAAGAAAAAAAAAGAAAAATGACGTGGCACATGACATGTGGGCCCCACAAGTGCCTAGTCAGCCAAAACCGCTATGAAAACCGCCCAGGGAGGAAACCTGAAGTGAGAGAAGGAGTTAAGGGAGTCATCCTACCCGGTTTTGTAGTTAGAGATAAAAGTTGCACTTCATATAAGAGTTGAGGGAGGCAAAATAGACTTCTTCCTTTTTTTTTTTTCATCCCACGAGGCAATGGAAACAGGGAATACGACGATGTTTGCGAGTTGATACATGTAGGAACAAAAAACTAAATGTTCTGCAGAGTAGGTGTTGTTCTAACTATGGCCAAAAAGAAGATATTTCGTCAGAAGATCATTTCGCACGATTCATATTTAAATTCCTTCCGCAGCAGTTTCAATCATCAGCTCAGCTGTCTGGCCTTCTGAAAGCCAATCATGTACTAGTAGGATGAGCTACAGCCTACAAGCATACAAAATTGCGAAACTGTGGCTTGGCCAGCTATAGCTTCTCGTATGTGGTTGTTGTCTGACAGAAAGATACATAGATTTGAGAGTGCCTGACCCTACGAGGAAGATACCTCAACTAGAGAAGTTATTCATCATGGAAGAAGGGAGCAGACTAGCGATGTGCTAGCGAATCTGGCAATAGAGCTGACACATAATGCCAGTTAAAAATACTAACTTGTAAAGAGAAAAAAAAATCAGGTGGCTTACAAATCACTTTGCAGGATGACTTAAGTCACGTAACATAATATCCAGAAAATTGCAAGCTCCTGGTGGGAGCGAATTTTCTAGGATTTAACGGCTTTGTGCTTTCAGTGTTAGGCGACGTGGTCGCCGACAGCGAGGCGCCAGTGGTCACTTCGTCAATCTCGAGGATTTGCCGGCTCAGTCTTCGAAGATGCTCATAGGGGTAGGGTTTGCGTATGTGCCTTCATAGAGGTGAGTGTGCGTACGTTGTGAGTGTCTGAATTGTACTGTGTAATGGAAAACAAAACAAATTGCAAGTTGTAGCCGCAGTTTGGCATTTCTGAAAAATATGCTTATAAAAAATAAACATAATAAAACGTATCAAAAGGCGAGTATACAAGAAGAAAAGTTGGTACGTAAATAATCAGCGTAGAAATGTGGGATTGCCGCTATTATCGTATATAAGCACATGCAGACTTGTATTTACAATTCTGAGCACGCCAAACATGCATTTCTAAATCTAGGCAGGACAACCACGTGCCAGCTTCCTTATCTAGCAGCCTCATCTTTTTTCCTTCATCATTTGTACAATTTCTATGCTCTGATTCAAAAAAACTCAAAAGATTGATTCATTTAAACTATTCTCCATGATGCTTTGAGTTCAAATCATGTGTGGATGTGTCAAGCCTGGGCCATAATGTGAATACTACCATTGATCCAATTGAGGAACCCATGATTGCTCTTGCATGTCGTCAAATTTGCTTGGCATGATATTAGCAGTAGTAGTTGTTAATTTTCTTCTTGCATCGATGAATCGAGAGGCCGTATTCCAATACCCCGTGGTAGTTTCTCGAGCCCCACAAGTCCAGCTAAATGGAACGGTTCATGCACAGATATGATACGTACTGCTCAGATTTAGAAATACATGCTATGCGTGCTCAATTCTAGAAATAGAGGGCTGCATGTGCTCAAATTCAAAAAATTCGGGTGGGATTGTAATAGTAGCCATTGCAATTCGACATGAAACAATTTATATTCTAAGAGAAACTCCAAGAAACTTTGTATCTCATATCAGATAGCCAAAAAAATGAAAAAACTGGCAAATTACGCATCCAACAGACTAGGCATCGGGGTCCCCTGGCCATCTCCCTTTGCTATCTCACGCCCCACCCTGGCCAAAGATGACGAGCCGCTCTCGCTTGCCATCCCATCATCGCGCGCTCCCAGCCCCACCCTCCTGTGTTCCACGGTCCTCCACCCTCCCCCGTTCCCCGGCAGGGACGTCGCCGGCGGGGCTGAACAAGGCAGCGAGCCAGGTGGTCAACCTCGCATTGCCGCCGCCGGGACCTCGCGCCCTCCGCCGCCCTTGCCGGTCCCCATCCCGTCGCTCAAGTCTAGCAGCTTCTCGACGACCACAGCCTGCGAGGAGAAGCTCGGATGCCTGAGCTCGCACATGTGGAAGGCTTTCACGACTGAGAACTTGGAGGCAGCGAAGCGGAGCCGGGAACGACGGGCGGGTGGGCGGACCGGAGGAGCGTGAAGGAGGGGTGCACCTTCATGTCAGCTGCGCCTCGGCGAGACTCGAGGCAAGCCGCGAGGTCCTTATGTTACGGCGTGCGACAAGGTCAAGCGCCACCGCGACGAGGGCGCCGCAGGAGCCCGACCCCGGCGGGAACGCGAGCTGGCAGCGCGTGCTGTTTCATAGCGTCGACTCGTGTGTGCCAATGGGCGGTGCTGCTGAACAAGTGCTGAAGTCCATCTTGTCCAGTTCCAGCACCGCCGATGAGCTTCAAATTTGGGCTTGTTCGTTTTTCCCAAACTTCCAGACCCTATACATAAAACTCATGAAATTCGCAGCATAATGTATGTTTGTGGCCAAATTGATAACACAATCAGATTCAGTGCTTCTGAACGGTTCCATTTTACTGGTCATGGTGGCCTCTCTATGTTATCTTTGCTGCCGGCGAGCTCAAAATTTGGCCGCGGCGCTCGGCGGCGACAGAGGCAGCGCCACGGGTCGGTCTACGAGGCAGCCGCCGTCGTTCGGCGGCGGCGGGCACTGCAGCGGCGAGCCCGACCTGTGCGTGCTCGTGTTGTCGGACGCCGACGCCGACGGCGGCGCAGGCAACGAGGCCGCGCCATGGCGGACGCCATGTTCGCGGCTGGCTAGGACACGCGAGTGCAGGTAGAAGTTCGCGATGGACTAGGACACGGAAAGTGACGTTTTTGAATATAGAGATTCTGATTTTGGATAGGCTGTTGGAGTATACCAAAATTTCGAGAGGGATTTCTGGCTAAATGAATAGCTAAATAGAAATATGAAGAGGAAGATTTGGCTAGGCTTTTGGAGTTGCTCTAAGGACCTGCATTATTGAACCAAGGTTGAGGGACTACCTAGGTTTATGCCCAACCTGGAGCGCACACGCTGGTTTCAAGATTGGACATTGCACTCTTGCCTGGGTCTCAAGGAAAAAACCATTCCATACTATGTTGAGGCCAAACATTCCACTTTCCAGTCAGGAAAATCTGAGTGACCTTGCAGCTCATCAGGTCATAAAACCCATAGGTCGGAGACTCTCTGTAGAGCCTATAGCAATTTTCTCGGAAAAGTTGTTTTAGGTGGGAAGGTGGCAGGTTTTCTGCCTTTTTTGTCATTATAGAAGGAGAATTTGCTCGGAAATCATAGCCTAGAAAGTAAACACGGTTCCCTTGAAACCTCTGATCGTCACCGGTAAACCGAATGGCCTTAGAGCAGCCCCGGCCGACAAAGAGAGCATGGTCACCCAAGTCTTCCACCTCCAGCCATCGACCCATCTCCAGGTCAGCCTGAAACACCCTCAACTTGACCCCCTCGGTAGCCTTGGATGCAGATGACGACGATCGCTTGCCAGAAGGGACGCTCCATCTCACCATCAAAAGGTAGTCACAGCACACAACGAGATACCGCATCCTTCTCTTAGCCTCTTTTGATGCATTTGGTGGTTGTGCCATGACCACATGTCTGGCGGCGCGATGAGGTTTCATTGGCGCCCCGGCATTGTCTCCATGGTCGCCACCGAGCTCGTGAACAAAAATATTGTCGTCGCTATCAATGGCGTAGACCTTCCCACGGTACAAGGCGATGTCTCTAATCAAGCGTCTCCGGCTGCCGGCTTCAACGGACGGACTACTAACAGACCACAACAGAGCACCCGGCCGGTAGAACGCGACCGAGCCGCTGCACAGCAGGGCAATGACGAGGTCCGGCGACCACACAATCACCTGCGACATAGGGAAGCCCATGATGCCTTTAGTGTCGTCTCTATAGAGCGGGATCCCTGCTATGGTGGCTCCGGAGAGAGCGTTGGATAGGGAGCACGTGGGAGGTCGACCGGCGTTGCCATGCTAGTTGCAAAGGAGTAGCCAGTCGTCGTAGCAGCCGTAACATCTCTCCCCCGTGCGGTGCTGGTTCGCCGGTGCGAATCGGTAGGGCAGCTCGCCGTTGCCGATGTGAAGAATGGTGGAAGCGATGCCTTTACCTCGGCACGCCTGCATGTTTATATAGGTGGGAATAGCCCCCACCGTGGCTTGTACATGAAGAAAGATACAATCTTGTACAACAAGGATATGTCTTGTACGACACACAAAGATACAACATTCTATCTATAGGATACAAAGATCCTATGCTATCTCTAATATTCCAACACCCCCCCCCCCCCCCCCTCAATCACAACTTACCAAGTTGAGATTGTATCTAAAATCTTCCAGCTGCCGTACAGGAAGAGATTTTGTAAATCCATCAGCGAGTTGATCTCGTGTAGGTATGAACCTAATATCCAATAGTCTTTGTGCAACTCGTTCTCGAACAAAGTGATAATCTATTTCAATATGCTTGGTTCTAGCATGAAACACTGGATTAGCCGATAAATATGTAGCACCAAGATTGTCACACGAAAGACTTGCATTTGGAGGGTGTAGTACTCTGAGCTCACGCAACAATGACTGTACCCACATAATTTCTGCAGTACAATTTGCCAAGGCCTTATATTCAGCTTCAGTGCTAGATCTTGAAACAGTTGCTTGCTTTCTGGCACTCCAAGAGATTAAGTTAGAACCCAGAAACACTGCAAAACCTCCTGTTGATCTTCTATCGTCAGGGCACCCGGCCCAATCTGCATCTGCGAAGCCACTGACCAAG
Organism: Eragrostis curvula; assembly: GCA_007726485.1. Lineage (NCBI taxonomy): Eukaryota > Viridiplantae > Streptophyta > Magnoliopsida > Poales > Poaceae > Eragrostis > Eragrostis curvula. Next base: position 51,228,774 of record CM017440.1, on the reverse strand, counting down.
GCAGACTTGGATTTACCAATTTTTAATCCAAGTGTGAGAGTACCTTTCAGATATCTAAGAATTCTTTTAACTGCACTCCAATGTAACAATGTGGGAGCATGAAGGAATTGACAGACCTTATTGACTGAAAAAGAAATATCAGGCCTAGTCAATGTAAGATATTGCAAAGCACCAACAATGCTCCTGTAACGTGTAGCATCTTCAGGGCCTAGAGGTTCGCCTTCATGTACTGACAGCTTTTCTGAACTTGACAAGGGAGTATTAACAGATTTACATGTCTGCATATTAACTCTCTTAAGAATATCAGTCACATACCCTTCTTGACTCATTATGATGCCATCACCTTTCTTCTTGACTTCAATACCCAAGAAGTAATGCAGATCACCCAAATCTTTAAGAGCAAAATCTCTTTGAAGTTGCTTGAGAAAAGCATTGACTGCATCCGAAGAAGAGCTGGCCACAATGATATCATCAACATAAACCAAAATAAACATGGTTAGCCTCCCTTTGTTGAGATAGAATAAAGAAGTGTCAGCCTTCGAAGGAATGAAACCCAGTTCTTGTAATCTTGTACTTAATCGAGAGTACCAGGCTCTTGGAGCTTGCTTGAGCCCATAGAGTGCTTTATCCAACTTACAGACATAAGATGGAAAGGACTTGTCCTGATATCCAAGAGGTTGACGCATATAGACTTCCTCTTCAAGAACACCATGGAGAAACGCGTTCTGCACATCAAGTTGTCGAAGACTCCAATTCTGCGAGACAGCAATGGATAGAACAAGACGAATGGTGGCCGGCTTGACCACCGGACTGAAAGTATCCTCATAATCAATCTCATAACGTTATTTAAACCCCTTGGCAACTAATCTAGCCTTATACCTATCAATAGACCCATCAGCTTTCCTCTTGATTTTGTACACCCATTTACAATCAATGATATTACTCCCTTTCTTAGGTGGTACTAAATGCCAAGTTTTATTTTTAGCTAAAGCTAACATCTCACTATCCATTGCTCTCCGCCAATTGTCATTTTTTAAAGCATCATGAATGTGTAAAGGTTCATCCACAGAAGCCAAATTGCCATACCGAATAGTTCCATCAGTGTAGATCTTCGGTTTGCTGGTCCCATGTTGCAGTCGCGTGCGAGGTCCATCAGCTAGTGGCACAACCGCAGGCATTTTGTACAGGTTGCGCCACTGGAGAGCCAGGCGCAGGAGATCCGAGCACCGACAGCGCCTGATCCGAGGAGGATCCGCCCGGGGCAGACGCGACAGCCTCCTGCTGTCGGGCCCGCGTGGGGCTGTCCCGAGCAGCGGGGAAGGGGACAGGCGCGACAGCCGCCTGCTGCCGGGGCCCGCCACCACCCGCTGGTGGAGAGAAAGGGGAAGCAGCCTCCTGCTGCGGGCCCCTGCTGTCGTCGGGGCGGGACATGCGGCCAGGAAGGGTTGGCGCGCATGCGCCCGTGCCGCCAGACGCGCCAGGAGCGGGCGGTTGACGAGAAAGATCTGCTTCGGGACTTGCGCCAATGATTGGCTGCACATCAGATTGCACCAGAGATTCCATCTGTTCATAATTGTCAGGAATATCTGCAAAATTTTGATTAGCGGCATTTGCAGGAGCATTAGTCAATAAAGGGTCATGAGCTACATGTTCGTGTCCAGATGGATTAAGCAAGGATGGCGGTAAAAGAAGAATTTCTGCGCGAAGCCCGGTGCCCGCATTAGGATTCAATTGAGCAAAAGGAAAAACAGATTCATCGAACACAACATCTCAAGAAATATAGAGGCATCCAGTGGAGACTTCTAAGCATTTGTATCCTTTATGTGGACTACTATAGCCCAACAAGACACATTGTTTGGAGCGGAATTCAAGTTTGCGATCGTTAAAGGGACGCAAATTTGGCAAACAAGCACATCTGAAGGTACGCAAAGCGGAATAATCAGGTGTTTCATGAAACAACCTTTGCAAGGGCGTGTCATTTTCAATGACTTTGCTAGGGAGGCGGTTGATCAGATAAGTGGCAGCAAGAAAAGCTTCATCCCAAAAGTTTAATGGCATGGATGCATATGCCAAGAGAGCTAGCCCTACTTCAACAATGTGATGGTGCTTGCGCTCAGCAGACCCATTTTCTTGGTGTGCATAGGGACAGGAAACATGATGCTCAATGCCAATGCGTTTAAAGAAGGAATTTAATTTCTGATATTCACCCCCCCCCCCCCCCCCCCCCCCCAAAGTCAGTTTGCATGGCTAAATTTTTTTTTATCAAAGCGCCTTTCTACATAGGCCTGAAACTCATGGAACTTTTGAAACACTTCAGACTTGTGTTTGAGCAAATAAACCCAAGTGAATTTGCTATGATCATCAATAAAGCTAACATAGTATTTGTGCCTCCCAATAGAATCGATAGCAGGACCCCAAACATCAGAAAAAATAAGCTCCAATGGAGATTGAGACACACTAGATGATCTTGAATAAGGTAATTGATGACTTTTGGCCATTTGACAAGCATCACAGACAGACTCTTTATTGGACTCATTGGAAATCAAAAGTTTATTCCTGCTAACGACCTGATCGACAATGGAAAAGGACGGATGACCTAAATGACTGTGCCACCGGGATACTGAAGGCTTGATGGCACTACACACTTGCTTGAATGAGTATGTGGGATTGCATGTCAAGGGGTAGAGGCCGCCTCTACACCTACCGTGATGAAGGACCTTCTTCGTTTCCCGATCCTTTATCAAAAAGAAATTAGGATGATATTCGAGGAAAGCATTATTATCATATGCTAAACGATGAACAGAAACGAGATTCTTGCTAGCATTGGGTACATAAAGGATATTTTTTAATTGAAGATTGCGAATTGGAGAACGAACAGTAGAATGCCCAATATGACTTATGCTCATACCTGCACCGCTGGCGGTGTGGATTTGGTCGGACCCGTTGTACTTCTCACGGGCGTTGAGCTTGTCAAGCTCGTTGGTGATGTGGTCGGTTGCTCCGCTGTCGGTGTACCACAGTGGATCAATGCCGCCATAGGAAGAAGCAGCAGCGACGGTCTTCTCTTCGCCGGTAAAGTTGCGGTCGAACCGCTTGTAGCACTTCACAACGGTATGGCCAAGGCGACCACACAGTTGGCACTTGGGGCGATTGCCCCCATTGTTGTTGTTGGCGCCGCCATTGCGCCCCTTGCCATCGTTGCCGCGCCCTGAAGGCGGCGCGCGAGGCTGACCGCCGCGCCCGCCACACCCAGCGGCGTTCACGGAGGAGTGGGATTGAGATCCCTGCAGGAGCTCGACGCGAGACTCAAAGCTAATGAGCTGCTTGAGGAGTTCGCCGACGGAGATTGGCTCGACGCGGGCAGCCACAGCGGAGATGACCGGGTTGAAATCAAGATCCAACCCGGAGAGGATGTAGGATACAAGTTTCTCGTCGTCGATCGGCTTGCCGGCGGACGCCATGTTGTCAGCGAGGTTCTTCATCTTGTTGACGTAGTCGATCACGAAGAGCGCACCCTTCTGGGTCGTAGGCGGAGCAAGGCGTGTGTTGATTGCGCGCGCCCTGGAGTGGAAGGTGTAAGTCGCCTGCAGCGCCACCCAAACCTCCGCGGAGGTGTTCTTGGTCGCGACGCCCTGGAGCGCCTCCCTGGAGAGAGAGCCGTTCAGATACCCAAGGACAAGTTGGTCCTGGGCTACCCAAACCGCATGTTCTGGGTTGGGGACGGAGACCTCCTTGCCGTTTTCACCCTTGCCGGCGATGAACTCTGCCGGAGCCTTCTTGGTTCCATCAAGGAAACCATAAAGACCGGCGGCGCGGATCGGAGGGAGAATTTGAGCCTTCCACATGGTGTGGTTGGTCTTGTTCAATTTTTCGGTCACCGGGAGCCCTAGTGCCGAAGCCAAAGGCAGCGAGGATGCGGAGGAGCTCGACATAGATGCGTTTGGAGAGGATGCCGTCTCTGATTACCATGTGAAGAATGGTGGAAGCGATGCCTTTACCTCGGCACGCCTGCATGTTTATATAGGTGGGAATAGCCCCCACCGTGGCTTGTACATGAAGAAAGATACAATCTTGTACAACAAGGATATGTCTTGTATGACACACAAAGATACAACATTCTATCTATAGGATACAAAGATCCTATGCTATCTCTAATATTCCAACAGCCGAGGCTTTGGAACTTGTTGGCGTCGAAGCAGAGCGACGGCAGCGGCGTCGGCGTCGGCATGTGGCGCCACGCGCGGCAGACGGCCCTGAAGGTGAAGCGAGCTGTGTGCCACGGCAGCCGGCGCCAGATGAGGGTGACGATCTCCGGCGGGAGGTCTTCGATCCAGCAGATGCCGGCTATGATGCTATCGGCAGCCGGCGATGGACGCTAATGCTCCAATATGGCAGACGAGATGGATCTGTTTCCTTCGAAGTAACGATTGACCTCGTTGCGTACGTCTTGAACTCATCTTGATGTGCATATAGTATACACAGAGTCCATATTTACGCATATCAAAAGGCAACAGATTTCAACCGGAAAAGGAATAGCAGTTAGGACGAATGAGACATTGTTCGACGTGTGTGGCTCTGTTAATGGATGCCGTTAGGACGAATGAGACATTGGTCCATCAATCAATAATAGTTGCACGACGTATTAGTTAGCTAGGTCAGAAATTCACGATACGGCGGCATCTTCGTAGCTTGCCGTCGTGCTCCGTTCCAGACTGCTTGCCACTGGATCAACCATTGTTAATTCCTGGCTTCTTAATTCACAAATTGGATTTCAGATGAAATCCTAATCAAATTCTTTATAGTTCAAACTCAGGTACTCGCACTTTCCCCAATCTGTGTTTATACATAACTGCCATTGATCATGGTGATTACCAATTCTTGCGTTGGGGGCCTTGGGGCTGTGCGCTGCTATTTCCAGATTATCAAAGACTCCCTAACGAAATGTTGCCTTAACTAGCAAATTGCCCGTGCGATGCGACGGGAGAAAACGGATAAACTTTTGGAAACTTTAACGGTGATACATTCATGAAAAAAAAATAACATTTTAATAACATAGCATTATTTGAACTGCATTGCCTGCGCTCCATCCCCAACCACTGGCTGGGGTTGAGATCCTCTGAATTGGTGAAGAAAATTCAGAGGATCTACAGTACCGTGAATTTGGAGGCCTTCTGGACCATTGGATTACAATTTGATGGCTCAGATTCATGAATACAGGAAATGTGCTACAGCTTTAAAACCTGTGAACAGTATTCGTGTGCACTGTTTAAACAGTGTTGCTACAGTATTTAATGCAGGAAACTGGACACCCTCTCACAAATTACTGTAGCAGTAGCTACATGTCTAATTTTGTTCTCAAGAGCAGAGGACCCGAACCCCAACCACTGCATGGTTCCTGCAGATTATGAAGCAAAAGCGCATCAATCTCATGCCAAAACCTGGGGAGTAACATGCTTATTCAGTTACGCTACTGCCACGATCATATCGTCTGTATATGCATGTGCATGTGGATTTTCATCGATCTGCTGCATCAAGAATGGTGCCATTGTCCTCCAAGATCTGAAACAAGCAAGACTTGAGTAACATCAGGTTGCACACCACACCAGCTAAACGATGCATGGTTTTTTTATGCCAGCAGCTCTCTGTCCCCAAAGTACGGAGATAGTAATACAGTATACATATTCTCAATAAACTCTTTGCAATTGCAGCAAACAAAATAGTAATAATTTCGCTGCAGAAGTGCAGTTCAGAGAGGATTTTACGGGAGGTGGTAGCAAATTCAGAGGTGAGATCCACACCAGGTTGGTCCATGGCTTGGACGTCCTGGACCATTAGCAGAGCCAAGCAGAGAAGACAGGCCAACGCCATAGCCGTTCTTTCTCCCATGCATGCATCATCGTGTCACTTACCGAAAGAAACAACCGACGCGTTCAACGGTGAAGTGCATTAGCGCATCTCTTGGTTCATCACGTTTGTCAGTTCCGTGCAAGTCCCAGCATATGCGTGACACGCAATGAAGCGTCTGCTTGGTGCAGCTGCGAGGCATCCTGGCTTCACGATGCATGGGATCCGTTCATACAAGTACAATCAACGAGGCGCCGGAAAACAAGATGCATGCATAAGCATTATCAGGGAGAGAAGGATCACCATGATATAATAGAAATAACGTGAGCTGGATGGTTGTCGAGGAGGACGGCTGCGACATGTCTCCTAGCCTGCCGAGCGTCCGCAGCCACGCACGAGGCAAGCGCTTCGTAACTTCGACTGCGAAAACGAAAGGGCCATCGCGATCTCCGCTCTAAGGCGCTCTCAATCTCCGCAGCTCCGCGATGGTTAATCAATCAATTGTGTAGGTTTCTTGCCAAAACACGCGTGGCGGACTCCGGGTCTCTGTTGCGCACCCGTCGAGAGCGATTGCACAGGCACGCGGATAGGCTTTCAGCTGAAGATTTCTTTTCCGTATAAAGAGCGAACGTGGAGGAAATCACGGGGCCAGAGCCATAGTTGATTCCGCTTCAAAAAAAAAAACAGAACAAAAAAAAGAACAAAAGGAAAAAAAAAGGGCAGAGGGTGGGATTCGAACTGTCCCCTCAGAAGGGAGGGAGTGCTCTTACCACGAGGCCACATGGTGGTTTGCGAAAATAATTGATCCGACCTCTATAAGACAACAGATAAGGACTCGGACATTTAAACAAAAAAAGGAATTCGACACGAATTCATCAGCAGTGGTCTGAAATCTGAAATCCGAAGCTGAAATTTTGGGCTGACGACTTCTTTGAGACTTTTTAAGTAGTAGAGAAATCCAGAAAAAAAGAATACTGCCTAGATATGGAAATACGGCCACGGCGTGCTCACATCCGAAAATACTCATCTACATGTGCGCGCCCGCCTGTCCGTGCGCGTCAGCGTCGGCTCCACGCCACTGCCTTGCTCCCGTGTTTTGGCGGTGCCGCAGAGCACGCGGGCAATTCCGAGTTGCTCGCGGAAGCTTGCATCCTACGCCACCGTCCTATAACTATCTCTCCATCACCCACGGATCGCCCATCTCCCAGCCCTCGAGTTCTCGACCACCGCCACGCACGCGCGCGCCTCCTGGTCCCCGATCGCCGCCCGCCGTCGCCTTCTCCTTTCTTGCCGCGCGTCCTGCTGCGCTGATGGAGGCCCCCCTCTCCTTCGTGGACTTCTTCGCCGGCGGCAGAAGGTGCGTCCGCTCGCTGTCGCCGGACTTCGCGGCCCTGATGGCGGCGCCTCCGCCGCGCTCGTCGTCGCCGGACTACACGCCGTCGAGCACTTTCCGCGACGCCATGTCCGAGGAGGAGTACACGCCGGTGAGCCGTTCCTGGAGGGCGGGCTCGCCTGACTACACGCCGTCAACACCGACGATCCGCGAAGCCTCCGCGGACTACACGCCGGCGTCGCCACAGTACAGGCCGGGGAGCCCTTCCTGGAGGGCGGCGTCACCGGACTACACCCCGTCGTCGCCGGAGTACACGCCGTCATCCCCTGACTACACGCCGGCGTCATCGGAGTACAGACCTGAGAGCACTTCCTGGTGGGTAGGATCACCGGTGTACACGCCGTCATCCCCGACGATCCGCGCGGAGTCCCCTGACTACACGCCGGTGAGCACTTCCTGGAGGCCAAGGTCACCGGTGTACACGCCGTCATCCCCTGACTACACGCCGGCGTCACCGGAGTACACACCGGTGAGCAGTCGCTGGAGGGCAAGATCCCCGGACTACACGCCGTCAAGCCGCGAGTTCTCCCCGACGTACACCCCTCAGACGCCTCCGAGGCGCGCGCAGCAGTCTCCAGACTACACCCCAAGCACGCCGCCACCGTCACCGGTGGTCTCCGACGCGGAGTCGCTCACGTCTCCGCCACGCCGCCGCCGCCATCCGTACCAGAGGAGCGGCGCCAGCACGCGGCATCAGCCGCGTCCAGCGCCGTCTCCCCGTGCATGGATACTAGGGACTCTTTGTAACACGAAATCTGGGATTCTTTGAAATGTATATCCAAGCTTGTCTCTGATAGTGATGCCAGTGGCAATCTATTGTTTGAGAATTCTTATGTATTGTGCATCATTGTTGTGTTATGACAGATTTGATATGATCTTCCCTGTTTATGTCCTGATCGTAGTTAAACTTCTCGTTATATCTGTTCTTATCCCTGGGTTAGCGAATGGTTTCATCTCGTCTGTCGCGCATCAACAGCAGACAAAATTGAGCCAGCACAACACTTTGCATTACACGAAAAAAATTGAAATCATACGTTTAACATATTGAATTTTAAAAATTTCGAAACAAGAAAAATGTGTCATATGGGATCAAACATTGTGAATGACTAGATTCAACATTTTGTAGTAAATAATTCAACATTTTGAGTATACAAATTAAACATTTTGTAAAAAAAATGTTGAAACAATATAAGAAAAATGTTGAAATGGTACTTTCCAAATGTTGACTATTTTAAATTTCAAAAAATGCAAAAAAATATATTCATATGAGACCTTGTTTTGTTGCATTGATTCTAACAAATACGATGGTTCAAACGGATTTGAAAACGAAGTTATGAATAAAGAGATACTAAATAAGTTTCAAGTTTAGATTCTAACTCAAAACCCCGTTCTCCCCAGTGGTGATGCAACAGGGCGCGGCTCCTCTGTTGTAGACATACTGTACCGGTACAGTAACACCCACATCAATCGTCCAACTCTCATCTGTTGCTCTAGTTTTTATCAATTAACCACTGTTCTTAATTAGGCTACCCCTTAATTAAAGTGCGAAAATCTCTAGACGGGGAGAAATACGAATCATGTCCAAAGCAGAGATTTCAGATTATTTTAGGTTTCAAAAACAAGTCTCCCTCGAGAATTTTACTTGGAGAAAGATTATCACGCTAGCCAAATTCACAATTTGATGTTACATGAACCAATGAGATCCTTAGTTGTAGTACTTGATCTAGAAAAAACCAATTGGAAGTCTCTAACTATTCAGATTTTGAAGGAAGACGCCAATTTTGGGTCCATGTCCAACGTGTGGTTAACTGTTAAAAATTAGAGTCAACAAATGAGGTTTGGAAGCTGAGTTGAAGTGTTACTATACCGGTACAGTAGTACCGCTATAACAAAGGAGCCCCTCGATTTTTGTCAGCACCAATACTAAAGCGCTTCCCTGTAGCGTGCACTACACATAGGATTCCCCTGAAAAAACCTGCTTCTTGTCACAGTTCCGATTAAAATAATGGCATGTGGACCTTCCTGAAACTTATAGGTAGGGCGGATCACATTTCTGTATGGATAAATGTGAAATCCATGAACACATTTAATTTGTTCCTAAATACATGTTATTCTATTACAATACATTTTAAATTTTCAATGACATATTCTGCTTAGTAAATACTTGTACTACGTGCATACTCATCTCAACAAATAAACATTTCTATTATCTGAGAAACATTTGCCAATTGCATTAAAAATCAAATGAAAGGGGCTAGATGGTATAGAGTTTTACTAAACTAAGTTATTTGTATCATTGTTATATATGACATACAAAAAATCTTTTGCTAAATATATTATTTCTAGAAACATCCTTTAGCAAGTTATAAAATACTTTTAAGAACTATACACTGCTCTGAGCTAACAAAATTCAAGAATAATGTTTCGTGAACGGTGAAGACTTAGGGAGGCGACAATTAGCTTTAATTATGAGAATAGATTGATTGTACTTAGTCACGTACGGAGTACCTTGTACACATAGGCCTTTATGAGAACTGCACCAACCAGGGACAAATTAACAATCAAAGCATGTGTTTAAGTGAAAATATCGAGCATAACAATCTGTGCGATGGATAGAATTAGCGCTGCACTAGCTGTGCCATTAGAAAATAGGAACTTCAAAAGGAAAAAAAATCAGTAGACTTAATTGTAACTCGTTTTGCAAGCTGACTTCAATCACGTAAAAAACCGGTCAAAAACTGACATGAAAATCGCAATACCTCTAGTTTGTTGTTCCAAATAGAATTATATTGTACTAAACAACAAGAAACATGATCACCTATCAAACTTGGTAAATGAAATTGATGTATGTGGATTTGCTACAGTAAAAATAGCAACTCGAAACAACTTATTCCAAGGATCCGCATTACTGACCATGGGGTTCTTGAACTGGGCTTGGACTGTCTCATGGAAAAAACCATTCCATGCTATGTTGAGGCCAGACATTCCACTTTCCAGTCAGGAAAATCTGAGTGATCTTGCGGCTCGTCAGGTCATAAAAACCATAGGTCGGAGGGTCACCGTATGTAAGCGGATGGCAAGATCCTTGTAAATCAAACCCTAGAAAGTAAACACGGTTCCCTTGGAACCTCTGATCGTCTCCCGTCAACCGAAGGGCCTTGGAGCAGCCCGGGCCAATGAAGAGAGCGTGATCACCCAAGTCATCCACCTCCAGCCATCGACCCATCTCCAGGTCTGCCTGGAACACCCTCAACTTGACACCCTCGGTAGTCTTGGCCGCAGATGATGACGATCGCTTGCCAGAAGGGACGCTCCATCTCACCATCAATAGGTTGTCGCGGCACACAACGAGATACCACATCCATCTCTTAGCCTCTTTTGATGTATTTGGTGGCTGTGTCATGACCACATGTCTGGCGGCGCAACGAGGTTTCATTGGCGCCCCGGCAATGTCTCCATGGTCGCCACCGAGCTGGTGAACGAAAATATTGTCGTTGTTATCAATGGCGTAGACCTTCCCACGGTACAAGGCGATGTCTCTAATCTGGCGTCTCCAACTGCCGGCTTCAACAGACGGACTAACAGACCACAACAGAGCACCTGGCCGGTAGAACGCGACCGAGCCGCTGCACAGCAGGGCAACTACGAGGTCTGGCGAGCACACAATCACCTTCGGCATGGGGAAGCCCATGATGCCTTTAGGGTCGTCGCTGTAAAGCGGGATCCCTTCAATGGTGGCTCCGGAGAGAGGGTTGGACAGGGAGAACGTGGGAGATCGACCAGCGTTGCCAGGCCAGTTGCAAAGGAGCAGCCAGTCGTCGTAGCACCCGTAGCATCTCTCCCCCGTGCGGTTCTGGTCCGCCGGTGCGAATCGGTAGGGCAGCTCGCCGTTGGCGAGGCTTTGGAACTTGTTGGCGTTGAAGCAGAGCGAGGGCAGCGGCGTCGGCGTCGGCATGTGGCGCCACGCGCGGCAGACGGCCCTGAAGGTGAAGCGAGCTGTGTGCCACGGCAGCCGGCGCCAGATGAGGGTGACGATCTCCGGCGGGAGGTCTTCGATCCAGCAGATGCCGGCCATGATGCTATCGGCGGCAGCCGGTGATGGACGCTAATGCTCCAATATGGCAGATGAGATGGATCTGTTTCCTTCGAACTAACGATTGACCTTGTTGCGTACGTCTTGAACTCTTCATGTGCATGTATACACAGAGTCCATGTATACGTATATGAAAATGCGTGCCCAATTCCTTGAGGTCCAATTCTTTAAAGGCCGGAAAAGAAATAACAGTCATAACAAGATCCAACTGCATGAGTATAATGCGTGCCCAATTCCTTGAGGTCCAATTCTTTAAAGGCCGCGTTGGCCGCGGTTCCATTCAAACCACGAGTTCTTCGTCTTTTTACAAACCACCAGAAGCTTCTGAAAGCCAATCATGTACGCTGAGCTACAACCTACAAGGCTACAAAGTTGCAAAACAGTGGCTTGGCCAGCGGTAGCTTCTCGTATGTGGTTGTCTGACAGAATAAATAGAAGAGAAAAATCCCTCAGTACCATCAAAACAAGTTACCATTGGACAACTTTCAATCCCTTGTGTACCATTGCTTCAAATTTCACTGCCCCTCTGTACAACTGCCGTGAAGCTGAGCCTAAAAAACAGGTAACGGTGGGATGAGAAGACTATATTGCCCCTCTATACCGTGCTTCATCGCAGCATAAACATCGCCTTCACAGCGCTCGCTCGCCGGATGACGCTGTCAGGCCCGCGTATGATTGCCAGAGGTCCCCGTACGTGGTCGACTACACCCTGAGAGCGCTCTCCCTGCTGTAGAGTTCTTCCTCTTCTGCAGGATGGAGAAGACACCTAGCATCGATGCTTCACTGAGCTACTAGCATCGATGCTTCACGGGCTCCTGTTCTGATCCAGCACCTTGGACGCGGATGCCGGGGGCGCGCGCTTAGGCAGGAGCGACGGCGCGAGCGCAGTGGAGCATGAGATATGTTCTAATGCCATTTTTTATGGCAGGATGCTTGGCTGCGGCTGCCCGAGACAGACAGGGCGGACTGACGGGGAGACGAGCAGGTCGACATATATAGATGGGGAAGGAGAAACTGCGAGGGGTGCGATGGTCATTTGGAAGGAAACTAACAGGTGGACCAGCCCATCTAAACAGTCTAGGTAAACAGAATGGTAAATAAGGACATAGATTTGGTAGTGCCTGACCCTCTGAGGAAGACGCGAAGCCTCTTCTACTGAACATCTTGAACTCGTCTCTGGATTCTGAAGCCTGCCAGCATTGGGTCCAGCCAGAAACGTGGTGCATATGTTACTCAAACCGGATCACCTGACCATGAAAACTTCTGGAGTACTTAGTAGGAACGCGAGACGCGGATATACCGCACACACTATCTCCGCACACACTATCTGTCGTCGCATACTTATATTTATGGGGTTGCGCACATAGCCAAGAGATCGATGGTGATACAAGATGTTGTCGATTTAGATATAGGTTCAGGCCCGAGTAAATGTTATACCAACTTCTTGTGTCTTTTTTTTTTAAAAAAAAAGTAAATATATTGACATTTCATCCTTACCATCTTGTTATCAGAATATAATATTGTACAAAAAGATTATTTGTCTTAAAAACCTAGATTAAAGAGTCATTTATATATAACAACCGGTACCTTTTTTATCATGATTATTCTCTCCATATTGATGATAACAATCATTAACTTTGCACCATCCATTTGCACTCTATTATGAACAAAGCAGGGTGTTCAGGTTCATCCCATGAGCCTCTGTAGCACAACTTGGGAGTGCGATGTTTCTATCACGTGGCTTATATACGATCTGCAAACTTAAAATATCTGCTAGACCTATTGTAATGTTTTCCTTTTACATTATCTTATGGAAGGTTATTCATTTGAGTCTCTTTAATTAGAACTGTATCACTTGTTCAGCTATATATTTTACTCTTTTTGGAAAATTTGTGCCATTCTCTTTTCGGAAAATCATTTGGGTCTTTTTAATTAGAACTGTATCCAAAGATAATAGATAGGTACAACACAGAGTATCAATGGTGTGATGGATGTCATTTGCTTCCTTGCATCCAGCACAGGTAGTCTCGAGCTTTTTGATGATAACTTCCAATCCGGGTTTTAGCTAGGATCAGTCGCATGATAGTGTCAGCAAAGCACTTCTGGAACCATTCCGTACACTTAATTCGACGGCAACGGGAATGCCCATATATGGCAAACCTTCCTCAGAATTCTAGGTACGAAGGACCTTAGTATTAAAGGATAAATCCTTGCACATTTAATCTGTTCCTAAATATATGTTATTCTATTACATTATATTTCAATGATACGTTTTGTGCAATAAATATTTGAACAACATGCATCATCATGTCAGCAAGAAACATAACCATTACTTGAGAAACTTTTACAAATTGCGTAAAATCAAAAGAGAGTAGCAAGAGAGTGTAATGATTTACTAACCAACATATCTAAAGCCTAAGTTATTTATTGTATCGTAGTTATATATGACATATACAAAAAACTTCTGATAAATATATTTTCTCTAGAAACATCCTTTAAATAGATATGAAAATATTTTGAGAGAATTATACATCGTATGTCTCTGAGCTAACAAATTAAGGCGAAAGTAAGAATTTCGGGTAAGATAAAAGCCAAATGTGTACTCATAATTTTATCAAATGTTTGAAAAACTAATGACACAATGCAAAGCTTTGTTAGGTTATCAAGTATTGGAGTAAAATATTTTGAAGATCTACTTTGAATTTCTAGCGGTGTCATATGGGTTCCCTAAAGTACTAAACTATATATATTTGAATCCGCCCGGTCGAAACTAAGCCTAATTAGCATGACTAAATCTATGTGGCATGTGAACACCAAAGGGCAAAAAGGGGCAATTAAGATGGGCCGGGTGTAACGCCCTGAAAATTCACCCTAAGAATTAACAAATCGAATCCAAACTTAAATTGGAAGTTTTCAAAATCTTTTAAAACCTTCTATCCCTTTTCGCTATCTGGGCCGTTTCCAGACCAAGCCACCAACCCTCCCCTTTTTAGGCCTGGTCCATCTTCCGTTCGCTGTCTCATTCGGTCCAGCCCAGCATCACCACCCTGGCCCATTGGTCCAGCCGGCCTCTTCTTCCTCCTCCAGCACAGGAAAGCTTAGCTGCACCTACCTTCTGCCATGCATGCCATCACTCCCGCCCAGCTACCGCCTTGACTACCCTACCTTCTGCTTTGAGCAGGCCACGCCGCGTCACGACGCACCGACTGGCCGCTCTCCTCGCTGCACGCTCGAGTCCCCTCACTGTGCCACGCTGTGCCATTCCCACTTGCAACTTGCAAGCACATACCGCCCCACGCCTCCTCTGGCGCTGAGGTCTTGTCGAGCGCAGCGCGTCCAGAGTCCACCGCGCTCGCGCCTCAGCACCACCACCAAGCTCAGCTCGAGCTTTGCCAGCACTCTGCCCCGCTCCTGGCGGCTGGCGTCGGGACTAGGATACGGTTCTTCTAGGAACTCCTATCCGACTCCAACGATTAAAGTTGGTACCCCCATGATGGTCGGTGAGAAGAGAGAGGAACATTTGAATTTAACTAAACCCAAAGTGCTTACATTTTTTGGCCGGAGGAACTACGCCGAGAATTCACCACTTGAAATTAATCTACTTCAAGGTCCCAATGCATGCTTGCGCAGTTAATTCATGCATGACGTAAGATTTGATTTTAAAGTCAGTTCAGTTGCCTGGCCTTCTGAAAGCCAGTCGCGTAATTAAGTCGAGCTATAAGCCTACAAAGTTTCAGGATTTTTGCTTGGCCATCTGCAGCTCCTCCTGGTTAATTGTCTTAGAAAATAACCCAAAAGAAGAAAAGAGGAAAAAACAATCGATCCATATGCATACGGGGTGACAAATAGAATTTTCGTAGGTCAACAACAGTTCATGTCTACCGCGCTAGTGCCCGACCCTACAAGGAAGATGCGAAGTTTCTTCTCTTGACTATATGTAGTACAAGTTTGTGTTTAATGTACTACTGAACGTCTTGAACTCGTCTTGTGGACTCTGAAGCCTGCCAGCGTTGGGTCGAGCCAAAAAGATGGACGAACCGGTAAGGTGCATGCCACTCATCAAACTTGATTACCTGACCTTGAAAATTTTCTTCTGATCTTAGTAGGAACGCGAGACCGCAGACGCTTTCTGACGTCGTTGCATATGTCAGGGCCGTCCCGGACAAACCAGGGGCCCTGTGCAAAATCCTAAGTGAGGCCCTAAATGTAAGTAGTATAAAAAAATGATTATAGTCATTTGACTTAATATTAGCTTATGAAATGACTCACTTCATGCAAAACAAAAGAAGGGGTAAGGAGGGCTTTGCCGCAATTAAGCTTGATATGTCTAAAGCGTATGACCGTGTAGAATGGGAGTTTCTACGGCTCATGATGTTGAAAATGGGTTTCGCTCCTTGCTGGGTTAATACTGTTATGAAATGTATTACATCTGTATCCTATAGAGTCAAGATCAATGGTGAATTGACTGATGAAATAATTCCTGGAAGGGGTCTCAGGCAGGGAGACCCTATATCACCATATTTGTTCCTGATCTGTGCAGAAGGCTTCTCTGCTCTGTTAAATGCCGCTGAAGAACGGGGAGACCTGTCGGGAGTGAAGATTTGTCAAGATGCCCCGAGTGTAAACCATCTTTTGTTCGCTGACGACTCACTGCTTCTCCTGAAAGCTGATGAACGGAGTGCACGTCATCTGCGAGATATTCTAACTCTGTATGAGGTTTGCTCGGGACAAACAATCAATAAAGACAAGTCTTCTGTTATGTTCAGTAAGAATACAAGCTCACACGATAGAGGAAAGCTTATGGAAATTCTGGATTTTAGAACAGAGGCCAGAAATGAGAAATATCTAGGCCTTCCGGTCTATATGGATAAATCTAAAAGCAAAACTTTTGCTTATCTGAAGGATAGAGTTTGGAAGAGAATACAGGGATGGAAGGAGAAACTGCTGTCTAAAGCAGGGAAGGAAATCCTCATTAAAGCTATTGCGCAAGCTATACCCACCTACGCTATGTCCTGTTTTGATCTAACAAAAACTCTCTGCGATGATATTAGTGCCATGATATGCAGATATTGGTGGTCTCACCATGATAAAGAGCACAAGATGCATTGGTTGTCAAGAGAAATTTTATGCAAAAGAAAGAAGAAGGGGGGTCTGGGCTATAGAGATCTGCATTTATTTAATCTTGCAATGTTGGCTCGACAGGCATGGCGTCTTATCTTGTTCCCTGAATCATTATGTGCCAGAGTTTTGAAAGCTAAATATTTCAGAGATGGGAATGTGCTTAATGCAAGTGAATCTGCGGGGATTTCTTATTCTTGGAGAAGCATTGTGAGAGGTATTGAGGCCCTAAAGGAGGGACTGATCTGGAGAGTTGGAGATGGGGAAAATATCAATATATGGCTTGACCCTTGGCTCCCTACTGGTGTGACAAGACGACCAGTGACACCAAAAGGCCAAATCCTACTCTCCAAGGTCAGTGATCTAATCGACCCGGCTACTGGTGATTGGGACAAACAATTGATTAAAGATTTGTTTTGGGAGGAGGATGTGCAACATATATTGGCTACTCCAGTACACCCAAGCCGTGAAGACATTCTGGCTTGGCATTTTGACCCAAAAGGCTTGTTTACAGTCAAGTCTGCTTATCATACTCTGGAGGACAATGCTGAGCGTAATGCAAAGAAGCAAGTAGGAGAAACATCTATGCCTAGTGAGGAGGATAAACTGGAATGGAACCAGATATGGAAGCTAGAAGGCCCTCCAAAACTAAAGCAGTTCATCTGGCGCCTTGCACATGATAGTTTACCACTGAGACTGAATATTCAGAGAAGGGGAGTGGACACTGATACTAGGTGTCCAGTGTGTTGGAGACTGAATGAGGATGGTGGGCATTGTTTTCTCAAATGCAAAATAGTAAAGAAGTGCTGGCAAGAATCCTTGCTTGAGGAATATAGACTTCAGTTACTAGAAAAGAGGTCGGCGAAAAAAGTTGTAATTGCTATTCTGAAGATGAAGCCTGATATTAGAGTACATATAATGGCTTTACTTTGGACCTGGTGGAATGCGCGCAACAAAGCAAATGCTGGTGAACGTATGCAGTCTACCAGTGAAGTGGTGCACTTGGCTACGGCTCTAATGATTGATATCATTGGTCTGAGGAAGGAAAGAGTGATGCTGCCAAAAGAGAAGAAGAAATGGACGCCTCCACCACCGGATGTTCTAAAAGCTAATTTTGATGGTGCGTTTCTTGAATCAAGACAGATGGGAGGTTGGGGCTTCATTGTTAGAGATCATGATGGTCAGCGGTGCTGGCCGGAGCTGGGAATTTAGCAGCGGTTCATGATGCTGCTTGCTCAGAAGCACAAGCGTGCCTTGCGGCATTGCAAACTATGATGGAGAATGGAATCAGCAATGTTGTGCTAGAATCGGATTCGACTAATCTTGTGGCTGCTCTCCAAACTGAAGCCTTTGATTTTTCTCCAGGCGGTATGATGTACAAGGAAGCCAGAGCTTTAATTCAGTCTCAATTTTCGTCGGTGTCTATTATGTATGCGCCCAGGTCATGTAATACCTGTGCACACAAACTTGCTCGCTCTAGTTTGAGCTGGGACCCGGATCAGTCGCACATTTGGCTCGATCCCCTCCCCGTCTTTGTAAAAAAACTGTTGGTTCGCGATCTCGCTGAACCAGTAAGTCATGAATAAATAGAGCATGCTTGATGATAAAAAAAAAAACACATTGGTTGCATGCTTAGAAGGTGATCATGTCCAGGAGACGGAGGAGAGAGCCACATGGCATGGTAGAGTTCTCCTTTAAAGATATCCATGAGTGCATACATGTAGAAAGAAAGAATGGTAAGCAAGCAAGCAGTTGGACTTGATCCACACAGTTCGTATGGCTCAGCTTAATGTGACACCACAAAAAAAAAACACAGGAGAGGTATGGTTCAGCTTTGGCCATATATAGGGCAACTTTTATTGTACCTCGAAATAATTGTGGACCGTTCATTTTAACTAGATCGATGACCTTTCACCTCTATAGAGGTAATAGGTCCATGATTGTAGAGATTTGTTGCCAAAGTTGTTAGGATTTTTCAGTTGTTGTGTAACGTGATTTTTTCTTTAATGTAAACTTGAAACATACGTGAACTACTTGATGCTTTTTTTTTCCACATTAAATCAGAACATGTGCAAAAACGAAAGTGATCCATTGATGCAACTCATGAATCGTTGAATTTTTTCACATTAAGAGAACAATCTTGATCGAAACATGTTATTTTCAGGTCCTGTAGATTTACGTGTACATGTGGTTGCAAAAAGTAATGTCAAGTTAATCAGGATTTTGTTCCTACAAAAAAGGTGACATGAATGTGTCATCTGCCGCATGCATATTGGACATGAACCAGAATCGGCGGAACGGACGACGCGAGCAGAAGAAACGGAGGCTTTCTCCAAAAAAAAAAAGAATTCCTTTCCTATTCTCTATTTTTCGACGGCCCAGATTCATTTTCATCTTTTACCTCTCAAGAGGTGAATTGGGTACCGTAACAGGGCTCCCATATAGCGGTGTTGATGGCGAAAGCCACACGGCTTTGGTGCATAGTCATGGGAGGAGCAGGGGAGGAAGAGAATGTCTCGTCCAAACTTTAGAGGAATGTCGTGTCCTGTTGTTGACCTCCATTTCGTTTGTCCTTTTCTTCCAGATAAGAGATAACCACGAAGAGCTATGATGCCCAAGCCAAATTCTGCAACATTGTAGGAGTAGGATGTAACAAGACGTACACGAAGACCTGTCACGGCCGGCAAGAGACCTGTAGCTTGGGGAATCAAACCGACAGCCTAACTCGCCAGTGCCTTGACTATACGAGGACGATGCCTAATTTCCAAGTATCTGTTCTAGATCACTTGTGCCTAGCGGTGTATGTTGTGCTCAGTGTACTCATGAACACGAACGTCTTGAAATCGTCCTGTGGAAGGACTGGCTTAAACTTTGAAGCTGGTGGCAAGCGTTGGACTCTGAACATATGCATGTAGGCCACTCAAACCAGACTCGAACATTGGAAATTCCAACTGAATTTTGGTGTGAACGCATGGCACTTTCTGGCTTAGACCTGAAGAAAGGAAAACCAGTCATCTGGTCCTGTGGCCTAGGCGCCTAAACATGTGTGAAAGAGCTTTCGGGGTGAGACTGATAGAGCAGTCAAAATGGCCTAATCAAATGAATCAACGATGATGGCAGTGTGCCATAGGGTACATTTCGTTCCATTAGACCATGAGTATTACATGTTAGGCTGATTCTGCACCGCTGGAAATTGTATACGGTTGATCATTTGAATGATAGGAAATCGTTGGAACATTGAAAGAAAAAAAAAATAAAGAATGGTCAGCCAGCATGGGCGGCACTTGAGCTTGATCAGTACAGTTCGTATGGCTTAGGTAGGCCAGCTGGTATATCCAGTCCACTCGGTCCATCTCGCCGTTCTTCACGCAGGCATGCATATATAGTTTGATTTGACGAACTCTCAGCCTCTCACGCATTTAAGGTAACAAAAGACGGCAGGAATTCAGAATTCACCCGCCGACGTACGTCGGCGCTTCTGGTTACTGAACTTGTTGGATTTCAAGAAAGGGAAACGATAGGCATCTTGCAGGAGTGCGACGGCAGACGAGTTGAAACGGCAGGCGCACGTACGTATGAATATGAACTCGTTCCGTTCGTCCAGGCTTGGAGGAGACCAGTCACTTTCTCGACGAGCATGCAGATGGTTCCGGTTCCGGGCACCATGGCGAACGCGTTGTTCCGGAAAGACCCCATGGCGTCAACCAGCCGTCAGAAATTGACAGGTCTTGCACTGAGCTATAGTACTACTAAAGCGATCGAGCCAATTAAACGGGTGCATATCAAGTGCAAATAGGTTAGAAGTTGGAAATGTGAAAATTTCTTTACAAATCATACTTAAAGGTTCTCAAAAAATTTGAAAAATTTCACCATCTGTAGTTGCACTAGTATCATGGATGCATACAAAATTTCATCCCCATACATAATACCGTTTGGTAGATACAAAAATAACAAATATGAATTCTAGGTGCATTACAAGACAAACAAACTATTTTTGTCCTCTAATGCATAATTGTTCAACATTTGTTATTTTTGTATCTCTCAAATGGTATAGAGTTTGAGGTTGCAATTTTGTGTGCATCCATGATACTAGTGCAACTGCAGATGTTGAGTTTTTCAAATTTTTTGAGAACCTCTAAGTATGATTTTTAGAGAAATTTTCATATTTCCAACTTCTAGCTTATTTGCACTAGATATGTACCCCAATTAAACAGGGGTCAAGATTTAATTGATATTGTTCGTTTCAAACTGAAGAAAGGGATGCTTTTTTTTTAGACTTGACCCAGTCGTGTCAGTTCGGTCCAGCCCCCAACGAGATTCGCTCGCTGCTCCTGACCGGTCATGAAGAAAGCTCTGCCCTCTGCTGAACCTTAGTGGTGAGGTGTGCATTCACTGATGGCCCCGCAGCGGCGCATCTTCACCAGCAGTCCAGCAGCTACCATACCTTGCTTGGTTTTGCCTTGGCTGCATCTGTAAACTTCATCATCTTTTCTGTTGAATCTGCATGGCAAGTTGGCAACTGCCGCGTAGTAGTCCCATCTCAATCAATAACCTATAATCTCGGTAGCAGTACTTGCCAGCAGCAAAAGGCATCATGTATCTGAAATCTCTCCCTGTGGGCTGTAATTGCACTCTGACTAGTAGACTGGTACTGAGATGACCCAACCAAGTCATCACAGTGTGGAATTTCCGCACATGTTCATGTCAATGCACGTCATTCATTTACTCCATGTGGAATGTATCTGATGCTCCTGCTGATGAGCGGCCAATTATTTGTGCCACTTACCCGTTACTGTTCGCCATTGCCGCGACCCAGTTAACGATTCTATCCGGAACCGGGCTACGAATGCAGCTGTACTCGAATGGAACTGCCGTGCCATTGCGGTTTCCTTTTGCTAGTGGTAGCTTAGCTTGTTCTTGAGCAGAATTGCAGAAAGATTCAAGAGACTCGACACTTCAGACACTGACAAAGTAGTGACTACCTGCCGACCTGCGAGCTGCATTAGAACGTTTAATTTCCAGAGTCCAGAGGCAGCATGTATACATATTACGCCCATGCAACGTGTTAGTCCACGTATGTGACTGTTTTGCACAGATGATACCGTGTCCTGTCCTTTTCCGTACCGATCGGTAGTACTGAATAACCTGGTTCATCGACTTGGTCATATGCATGCATATCCAAGAAACTCATGCGTACGCCCTGTCCTTTCAGAGGACAACCGCGCATTTTTGCAATGGACCTGGGACCGGGCTATCTTGACTCATGGTCAACCCGGGCCACAAGTTGAATCTTCCCTCCATTGTCGATCATAATTACTACTACTCAATCCTCGCGCCAGACAAAAACTATTTAGGCATGACAATCATGTGTGATATCTTTTTTTTTTTTGAGATATTACACAGTACAACTCAGACACTCACAACGCACGCACACTCACCCCTATGAACGTACATACGCAAACCCTACCCCTATGAGCATCTTCGAAGACTGAGCCGGCAAATTCTCCAGATTCCCGAAGTCACCACTGGCGCCTCGTTGTCGACGGCCTCGTCGAATACCGCTGAAAGCACAAATGCCGTTAAATCCTAGAAAATTCGCTCCCACCAGGAGTCGAACCCAGGACCTCAAAGGTGCTACTCGGTTGCCTTAACCACTGGGCCAAGACCCCTTTCACAATCATGTGTGATATCTCATTGTATCTGAATCCTTATTACTGTCCACGGTTATATGCTGTCTAAATTTAATAGTTAGACCACAGTTTATATTATTCAGTTAAACAATTACAACCAGCATGAGGAGAAGTTTCAAATGTTGTTAGCTCCATGGAACAACAATTTGCAGTGTTAAATGTATTATTACAATAATAAATTGTAGTACATAAAAAAGTTGTAATTCAAATGCCCTATCATTCCCATAGAGTATATAGTTTTGATAAGCTAGAACATGTTAGTTTTCTTTCGCTTTCATGCATGACTAAAGGTTGACTTGTTTATAACCACTATAGGAAGCCAACCGGAAGAAAGCGAAAGGGCATGTAACCTAGTAGTTACAAGAGTCTCAGTAGCATCTTAGGTCCTAGGTTCCACTACCCGTGGTAGTGATTTTTTTAGGATTTAACAACATTGTGCTTTTAACGGTAGGTGACGTGGTCGTCAAAAGCAAGGTCATACATCTTCGAAGATGCTCATAGCGGTAAGGTTTGTGTATGTGCGTTCATATGAGTCAATGCGTGTGCGTGTGCGTTGTGAGTGTCTGAATTGTATTGTGTAATCGCAAAAGAAATGCTAACCGAAAGAAAGGCTAGGATGTGGTTGTCGGCGTTGAGAAATCTGGCCGACGAGTGAACGCGCTGCGGTTGATTGAAGGGAATGAGGAAGACACAAGAGATTATACTGGTTCGGGCGATCGAAGCCCTACGTCCAGTGAGTTGGTTCGGTTCGTGTTGCTCGTAGTAAGGGCTACAAGCTCTTCGAGAGAGGGAGAAGCTCCCAAGTCTCTAAGTGTTCGTAAAGTTCGTCCTTGCGTGCGTCGCAAGGCCGAAGCGAGTGTGTGTGTGTGAAATGAGAGAGTCAGAATGCGGCTCCCCCAGCCGCGAGTCAAGCTCGCCCCTTTTATCTGTCAAGGGAGAGTTGACTGTTACAAGGATGGAGGAAAAAAGAAAAAGAAAGTAAGAGAATTAGCAAGCAGCTCGGTGTAGGTAGGCGGCTCAGCAGGGAAGGGCGCGTCCGTCCTCGACGCCTTCTCCTCCGGGCGTGGGCGGCGACGGCTGCTACAGTTCAACTGCGGCGGGGATGTCCGTGTCCTGTTTGAGCTCTGTGCGACCCTATTCATATACGGCCCGCACTGTTACCGCGTGGCGAGGCGGCTTGACCACTGTCAACCGTCCCTGTGAGACGTGCGGGGCTTGCGGTTCACGTCTTCGGACAGTGCCGAAGGACGCCCACTTGCGGCCCATTCAATGCACTCCACCGGCCAGGCTCCGACTTCGGTAGTCCGACCCCTTTGGTCGGAGGCCAGGGTCGGGCGCACGGGGTCGGCCGAAGCGGAGTTTTTCTCCGACCCCGGGGGTCGGGAGGTCGGTCGAGGAGTCGGGCCTTTCTTTGCCCGTCCGGCCTCTCTAGCTGTGGGCCGTGTCGCGCATCGTGGACTGGGCTTTGACCTTGGTGTCTGCGGAGACAGCCACGGCCTCTGGCCCGGTCCTTAATCATTTGGGCATGATTGCGGGGTTATGTGGGTAATCGCGAGTACCTGGTTTTGGGTACCCAACAGTGGTTGTCGTGCTTTCCCCCAAGCAAACCATTTCCTGCATCATAATACGTATGACCTTGGTCGTTAATATTGATCATGAAAAAGACATGAATTGTCTTGTCCAATGTCATCATTAACGCTCGATTGGTTTAATTGTGATCATCGTGGGTAGGCTAGGACTGCTTACAAAGATGATCATCTAGTAATTAAGTACATATTTCATTTTTTCTGTGATAGCTCACCAGATATAAGTTCATCTAACATCAAGGCACGCACATTTTACCTTCTACTTTACTTTCTCTTTCGCTTATTCAAGTTGATGTAATATGCTACCAATTAACCAAAATACATAACGGATCGTACTATATCACTCACCTTTAGATCATGTTCGTAAGTCCTTGGACTAGAGGAAGGACTCCTATATTGCAAGAGGTACGTCGATTGCGTAAAACTTCCACGTACGATGGTGACGTTCCTCTATGCTATAGCTACAAGTCTACAGAGCTAGCAGCTAGGGACAACCCCATCGCACTGTGTTCGCCCTGGAATGGCACATAGCAAGACTCGTCGCCCCTCTCGGTCCAGGTCAACCCATACGCGGGCAATGGCCATGCAAGGAACTTCTTCAAAGCTTCTTCGGACGCTTTCTCTAGGAAGTGTTAAATAACACCAACAAGATTGGCCCTTCTATAAATACGTGCAGTGTTGCACACCGGCAAGCAAGAAATCAAACCAAAGAGTTCAGGACCTCAACAATTTTTCTTCAGAAAAAAGGAAAGAAAAAATCGTTTTTGTTTCCTTATTCTTCTCGAGAAGAGAGAATTGTTGTGCGACCTCGAAGCTGGAATTAGCTAGGAACGTAATCGTAAGCATGGGAATGATGGCTACTGGTGGTGATCCGCTCGTCACACCGGGCTTCCGGTTTTATCCAACGGAGGAGGAGCTGCTGAGCTTCTACCTCCGCCACCGCCTCGCCGGCACGAGGGCCGACGTCGAGCGGTTCATCCCCGTCGTCGACATCTACAGATACCATCCTCGCGACCTCCAGGGTCAGTTGAACAAACTTTGCTAACTATATTCCTGTCCATCAATTTCTTTTTTTTTTTTGAACCGAACCAGTGGGGGAGGCCCCCACTGAATTTTTTTCTATTAATGTCCATCAATTTCTCATGCATATAAATTCTAATGGATCGAGCTGATCCGATTTGTGCGTGTGTAGCGATGGCCGGCGCGGCGAACGTGAGCGACACGGAGCAGTGGTTCTTTTTTTGCCCGCGCACGGAACGGGAGGTGCACGGCGGCCGGCCGGTGCGCACCACGCCGTCCGGGTACTGGAAAGCCACGGGCTCGCCGTCCGGCGTGGTCTCCTCGTCGGCCGACCGGGTGCTCGGAGAGAAGCGGACCATGGTCTTCTACGAGGGCCGCGCCCCAACGGGCACGAAGACTCCGTGGAAGATGAACGAGTACAAGGCCGTTGCCGACGCCGCTGTTCCAGGTCCGGTCGCGGACGCAGTGAACTCGGCGCCTATCAAGGTACGTACGTGTTCAGCGTGCTTCATCACGGTTCACGGCCCTGCCTAGATTAATTAGTAGTTCAGTACGCAAATGTTCAGTTTAATCGTCTGGTGATAACCAAACCACTGATGAATGCAGCTCAGGAACGAGTTCAGTGTTTGCCGGGTGTACAAAAGCAATGGCACGCTGAGGTCCTTCGACCGCCGCCCCCTCAACCCCGCAGGCCATAACCAAGCCGCTGTTCACCACCAGCAACAACAGTTATACTACCATCGACGATGAACACTACTAACCAACTTGCCGATGTCATCGCCAAGAGACAGACGACCGAGAACTCCTACGACAGCTGCTGTTCTGGATCACGAGGGGCGGTCATCCACGGAACCGACGACACCGCCATCGACTGGGAGTCGCTGATCCCTCTGCTGAGAAATTAAGCTTCATTGACGATGACTTCCCTGGAGTCATTTGGCTCCAAATTTGACGCTTGGTAGTGTGGATATGTTATATTAACCCGGCGATTGTAATACAAATGTTTTGGATTAATGACACACTTATCAAGCTATAGAACAGTACCTTTAACCGAGATTAAAGTGACGTTGAAGTTCACCATTTTAATGCTTCTTCGTACTTGCTACTACTAGCTAGATATATTGATCCGCAAGAAAAAGGAGGATTAGTCAATGTTGGGTCTATATGTAAATTTTCTGTCGGAAGCAACCATCAATTAGGCATATTGGGGTGTTTTGCTTTGTATGTTTCATAAAATAGAAATTTTGAATTTAAATTTCTGGATCTTGCCCTTATGCATCGAATTTGACATATGGTGCAAATTAACCTGATGATTGTGAGAGAAAGGCAGGATTAATAAAAAATTATATATGTGCGAAATGTGAATACAACATCCTTGACATCCAAGGATTTATTACAAAGTTTTACACTATGGGTATAATCTATCATACAGAGGAAGCACACCATCTTATCTTATCTTATATTTACTAATTGGAGGCTCCTTTCGGTGCCTTCACGTTAATCGGTGAAAAATCCTAGAAATTACCATAAAAAAGCAAAACATCCGACCGTCGATTTTAATGTTTGCCAAATAATAACCGTGGATTGGCAAGAAGTCAAATCCCACAAAATATTCCACGCCAACAGAGGAAGGTACCGGGATTCATAATACGTTGTTTCCGAAATAGATATTAAGGAATCCTCTCTTATTATTGCGTACATGCGTAGGACTAGGAGGCATGTACGTGTACATAGATAATTGTTGCTTTCCATGCCTGATACGATTAGTTCAACCAAGGACATTATTGCCGGCAACCAAATAGAATTCTTCCAAATAAGATATACGAGTCCCAAACGAATAGGATACTCGAGTGTTCTATCTCAAAAGCAATACGCCAGTTCTGTTAGCCTGGACGTTCATATCCGTGGCCGCCATGAAAATAATGAACACAAGTGCTCAACTCTCAGTGTAGTCGGCTGTTCAGGAGAGGCTAAATCATAGTTGAGAGAGACGAACCTGGGAAGGAATTATATTGACTGAAATACATTGCCGTCCAGAAACCTAACTGAATCCTGCAACAATAGGATGTCTTCAACTTTTCTTGACAGGTACAGATCATGCATATTTTGCATCTTCCGCTTTAATCTAATTCTTTCCTTGACAGGTGCTTTTATCTTCTACTGTCTGCTCCCGCAATGTATGATGTTGATTTTGAAATATTCTACCCCTTGCATATTTGTGTTTGTTCTCCTTGAATGATTTATTGCTACTGATTCAGTCACCAGCAAAAAGCTCTAATTATTGCTCACTCTCAGGTTTGCATAATATTATTTCTGAATGGGAAAAAATATTGCTTTAGTACCACCACATGATCCTTAATCATGATCAGATAATATTTATCATGTCAGGTTGTTCTGTTTCAGTTAACAACAGTGCAATGGTGCAAAAAGCTATAAGAAAAATCAGGCGAGGAAATAATGTATAGTCAAAAAAGGCATGGAAATAAGAGACTATGGGATGCTATACGTTGCTGAGTAGTGGGGAACTTTTAAGCCTTGACATGGCCTTGATTGATCAAGAGGTATAATGATTCTTGAATGTGATGAAAACTTATTTGTAGTGATCAATAAAGTCATGTATTCAAAAATCGAAATCATTGATTCCAGAAGGCAATGTGTACTCCCTATCAAATGTTGAAGTCACCCAAGAAGCAAAACCATATCGACCAATGGAAAATGAAAAGATTGTAAACTTTTTGCTGACAACTACTGTGAATAAGCTCAAAGATTCAGATGATATTCCTAAATCAGTTTTAAATTCTTCAACACAGATATGCTTTCTACGAGAATTAACGAAGATATTTGTCTATCAGCTCTGATATGTCTAGCTTATTCACGTTGTTTATATATTCCAATTGATTAGTGATTGGGTAGTAATGTTTATGTTTAAACAGATGTTATATAAGTCGCCTCATACATTGGACCAGTTAAAGAAACGAAGTGGCACTTTGGGTTATTGAAACTACACTGAAATTTTCTTCCTAATTGAGTAAGTTGGAAAAAAGATGGATGTAATTTTTAATTTTTTGAAATATAGACACATTAAACCCACCTAATTATTTTGCACAATCATATTTTCTGTACTTTAAAAAACTTATGTTTGCACAAAAAAATTACTTTAAAAAACTTATTGTTTCATAGTGATTTATTTGCTCCAGTCCGAATTTCCAGTGATCATGAAGTTTAAATTTATTTCGGAACAACAAAGTTGATCAAGTGGATGCCACGTCAAAATCTAATATTATCATAGCGACAACTACAACTGTGAAGAAATTATGGTTAAGCATGATAGATCCTAAATAAATAACCAAGATATTTGCAGGGCATTCTCTATCATCAACCAATGCAACACAAGTTTTTATAGATTTACCTACTCCTGAAGCTACGATGTACAGAACAGGTCAAACAAAATAAGCAATATCATTTTTTAAAAAAAATTTATGATATGCAAATAAAAAAAAGACAATGTTGTGTGTGTGAATATTATTGTTCAAAGGACAGCGTTAGCAAATACATACAAAAAGAGAACCATCTAAAAGGGAAACTGAAGGAACAAATGCACTTCAATAGAAAAACTTTGGAAATTTTTTTTTTGTCATGTTTGACTCATCAAACCAGGTATGCAGTTATCTGATCCTAATGGTTATTGAAAAATAAGGTTGCTACTACATCTCATGTAGTGAAGATAGCTGCAAGAAGTAACTTGACAAAAAATATATCTCATTCAGTTTGATAAGAAGGCTAATCCTAAAGCATATTATTTAATACTACATTCGATAGTAACATAAATTTTATAACATAGTGTCTAACCAATCGCATATAAAAAATTAAGAGTTCACCTCAGAAATTTAAGCTTGAGATTAGTACTGACTACTGATTCAACAACAAATGCAACCTGCGTACTTTTTGACATGGAAGCTCGGATGCTAACTAGCGAATCAGCAGATTTCATGATAGCCACAATCAACCAAGAAAGTATGGAGGTGCCAAAATCAATTCAGAAATTATGTGGAAAAAACTATTTTTCAATTCAGATTGACAGAATATAACTTCACAAGTTTTGGACCATAATATACTATTTCGAAGCTATATTCCACCTGACAAGGAGTCAACTACCTTTACTGGGACAGATATGAAGGTAACATTTAATTTTTAGTCCATATGAAGAATAAAGTGAGTATTCTCCATATGCTTAATACATTCACAGCTACATATCCATAGATTTTTGAAGCTTAGTATGAGCGGCTCCAAGAAATCCATGGATTTTCTTGAGAGCTCTTGCAAATAGGACAATAATATCATCAACAAATAGATCAACAACGGAGAACATAGTATTTGTCTTCTACCTTCAGCCTGATAGCCACAATGAAACGGCAAAGAAAATCCCTAAAAAACCAAATACCTTAAAGGATATAGTAAACTAATATTATTGCCTACAAAAAAAAAACACATTACAAGTTAACAGCTATAATCCTAGCCCGTGCAAGCGCACGGGTTGATGGGCTAGTATTTACTAATTGGAGGCTCCTTTTGGAGCACTCACGTTAATCGGAAAAAAATCCAAAAAATTACCAGAAAAAAGCAAAACATCCGGCCGTCGATTTAGATGTTTGGCAAACCGTAACCCTTGATGAACAACTAAAATCCCACGTAATCTTGCCCACCTTACCCTAGCCGCCAGCATTGATGCCGCTTCCATGTTTCCTGGTGGACTCCAGGCATCTTCCTCTCGGCCTCCATCCATCTTGTCCTTCTCTTCGTTGTTTCTCACGAATTTGCCAGCCCCACCATTCAAGCATCCACACCATGAAAAAACAGAGGGTCAGGCTTCATGGAGGGAAGAGTAAAGAAACTTCCTGCGCTTGATCTCGACAAACCTGACCACCATAGTTGCTACCAATTCAATCTACCAGATTGAAAATCGTCGTTTCTGAATCTCCTTTCGTCTCCAGTCTCCCTTCCACCGCTTTCGTGAGTCGTCGGTGATTTGAAACGGTGGTTGTCTCACATTCAGTACAATTCTGCAACAAATAACATTGTCTGTTCTTACATGGGAGATGCAGAGCAGTGAAAGATGAATGTTACTGCATTGAGGACGTACATGTATTCCAGATATGCGATGCAGACTAGGAAGGAATGAATAGCCCATGAACAACGTCCACCCCTTATGCTTCTCCGTAAGATTATCCAGATGCGAGCTAAAGGACAATTCAGGTTGAGGACATGAGGGAGAGCTTGGTTTCCCGTGATGATGACGAGCAGCAAGCGATAGAGCAAGTCGCAGTTGCCAGTTGCAGTCTTCCGGAGACGCTGCCGAACGGTGGACCTCACAACTGCGGTAGAAAAATAATGGCAACCTTGACCACTACATTTGCACGACACAATTCAGGTAAGAATCATATATTTTGTATACTAATTGTTTTAGTATGCTATTCATCGGTGCAGTGGAAAACATTAATAAATTGGTATTCTATTTTCCCAAAAAGAATTGGTATTCTATTCCATCAGTCAAGCAAAATATTATTAAGAAATCCGGTACGGTATTCAAGTATATCTGTGTATGTATGCAGTAATAGATTAATTTTGCCAGAAGATAAATTGACACTTCATGCATTGGTGAGTTGTGTGGTTTTAAAATAAGTAGTATTTTCCTTGAACTCATGCTCAGAGCTTTAGGTAGAAAAGTTTTATCGCAAAATTTTGTCTATCGGATTGTTTTGTATATGACAATACAAAATGTTGCAGTTGTACCTTATATGTTGCAGTTGTTTTATGATCATACTTCCCTATAATAATAACAAAATATGGGGTGGGGACACGTGGAGGCCATTGAAAAATAGAAGAAATATCTTTTGTAGGCAGATTCATGTTAGTAAACAGAATGGTGAGCCCAATATAAGATTTGCAAAGGTTATGTAGTTTTTATTTTCAAATATAGATTAAATATATCTACTTTGAATCCATAAATCTTCATCAAACAATCTTCTGCGGTTCATAAAAATACTGCTAGCCGGTGCGGATGCACGGGTAGATAGGCTAGTAGAGCCAAATTAGCTAAGATATATACTAACTAGGCCTGCCAAAGTAGCAAAAGTCTATGTAACTTTTTAGTCACAAGTGGGTACGAATTAGGCCTTTTGAGGTGTCTTCTTTGTATGTTTAGTAAAATGAACTTTTAAAATTTCAAGATTATGTGACTTCATGTGAATTTTGCTCGTGCTTGACTGGTAGATACGGCATGGATCTGGTTGAAGCCCTATAGCTAGGAGCCCATAATCAATCAGCGCCCCAACACAACTCCCGCCCCACTCACAGTATAAACATAAAAGTTGAAATCCTAGCAAACCCATCCAATTGCTTCTCTCTCACTCCCCAACTCATTGTATGCCGCTGCCTGGGACCAAAGAAGATAAAGCACAGATTTAAATCCTTTTGAAATTATCCACAGATTTAAATTAAGGGTTTGAACAGAATTTGACTTGAGATTTTATTCAAGTTTGAAATATATTTCTACTCAAGGGAATTGTGCATGGGAAACAAGATAAAGCACAGTAACATTCCAGAAATGAAGATTTGATGTGCCGAGATTACAGTCTTATCCTAAACGGTTTTGAACGGCCGTCTAAACGCGTGTAAACGCTACACGGCACCCAACTGTGTAGTTTAGCCTCTAATCGGCAATTAAACGTTTGACCCGTTTATACGGTCAAGAACGGCAGAAAACGGCCAAAACGGGGCAACACGGAACGCGATTTACACGGTTTGAGACCGCGTCCAGGCCGATTAGGACGCCGTCTTGGCGATGGGCGAAGGAGCAGAACCAAACGAGCAAGGGATTTGGCGGACATCCGTCGCGCGAGCCGCCACGCTGGCCATGGAGCAGTGCTGCCGCCGTCCATCCGAGGGGGCTGGCTGTCGAGCAGCACCGGCCGCTGTCCGTGCGCCAGGCCGGCTGCGAGCAGTGCCGCCGCCGTTCGAGCAGCCCGGCCGGCCGTCGAGCTCCTGTATCCCCACCGGATTTGACGATTGTGGCTGAAGGGAGGAGAGAGGAGTACGTGAAGAGCAGGGAAGGAGAAGAGGAGCAACGGCGGTGAAGGAAAACGTGCGGCTGTTGCTTTGCGTGACTCAACCTGCTAGCAGATAATGAATTTTTTTTATTTTTAATCAATTTTTTTATTATATTTTTATTAATAACCGTACGTTTTCAAAATTTTGAAAACTAGTCAACTAGTCGGCCGTAGCAAGGGCGATTTTTATTTGTCGCCCATTGGCTGGGCGATAAGGTGGCAGAGCTAGCAGGGTGGGGCCCAGTCGCCCACCCGCGGGGCGACAGGAGTTCAAATCTCCCTTCCGTTGGGCGACAAGAGCGCGGTGCGGCGTTGTGGGACCCAGTTGCCCGACGACAGGGCGACAGGAATTCAAATAACCCTTTGAGAGGGCGACAAGGGCGTGGCGCGCGGGTGGTGGACCCAGTCGCCCAACGGTCGGGCGACAGGCACCAGCGCCTATAAACAGCCAAATTTCGGCCTAAATTCCAGATAAATTCGAAAAAAATAAAAGAGAGAGGGGGAGGAGAAGAGAAGGGAGGAGAAGAGAGGGGAGGGGAGGTGGTTGCGGCTGCCCGGACGTGTCGCCATTTCGGTAAGTTTTTGGACAGTAGTTACAAATGTAACTTTAGACATAGTACTCTATTTTAGAAATAGTGTAGTTTTAGTATAAGCAATATTTGTAAGCTAGATCTAGATTTACTAGTATTCAAATAAATAGTGTAGCATACTATAGTTGTATTCATATTTAAATATGACTGTTCTAGCTAGAGATTTAGTAGTATTTTAATAAATAGTTTTTTATTATGTAAATAAATATTTAGATATAATAGAAGCAACAATTTCATATAGTTGTAGATTTTGTAGTATTCAAATAAATAAATAGAAACAATTGGCATATAATACTGTGTAAGATAGTTACAATATTTTTTTAAGAAAAATAGTAGTTAATAGATCTAGATGTATTTTAAAGCAGTAAGCAATTTTAATTGAAAAATGTAGTTAATTTGAATCTCGGTGGTTGACAGGTATGTCAGATAAGATAGTGTTCCAAATTTTTTATGGAGAAGGGGATATTGTGCATGGGGTAGAGGGGGTTGATCTGTCAGGGTTTCCATCAGTTTATAGAGGAATCACAAGGCCAAATGAGAGGACAATTACTGGTGTGCACAATTGGTTGATGCGACTGTTTCAGCTTGATACAGACCAACACGGACTGAACCTGATGGGTATGGTCAGTCGTGCATGTGAGGGATTTTATTGGGAGTTAGTGCCTTTGAATGCAACATCGATATGGAGGAAATATGTGGTCAAGGCTGTAGAACGTGGGTGGCCTCTTGTCCTTCTAGCTCGGGCATATCTGAAGGGGGTGGTCGAGGTAGATGCTGTCGACGAGGCAGGTGGTGCAGACATGACGGATGAAGAGGAAGGCGAGACAGAAATTGATGAGGGTGAGCAAAATCCGGATCTGTGGAACCGACTGGTGAAGCAGACGAAGGAGAACGGATAGAAAACATAGTTGAGAAAATAAGGAGGGAGGACCAGGAGCATGAGAATCTTCCTGAAGTTGACTCTTCAGATGACGAGAATGAAATTCCTATCCCAGCTGAGTGGACCAATCAAAATTTTACAAATTTGGTTATCAATGAAGGGTACTCTGTTCCATGGGAGTACCACGAGAATGAAGTGACAGAGGGAGCTCTGTACAAAGACAAAGATGATGTGATGACTGCTGTGAAGTACTGGTCTCTGTCGGCGAGTACTGGCTTACGCGGAAAGCCCACGTCTTCGACATCTTCGTCGAGGAGTACTCACCTCACCGGGTGATGCGCCAGTTCGGTCGTCACCAAGCGTTCCCGTTGACGGTTCCTCGTGTTGTTACGCCGTCAGCTCACTCGTAAGTTATTCAACTACATCTACTAAATTTATGAAACATTTGGTTTTTTCTGTCTAATTCCACTCTTTATGTAGTTACACGCGGAAGGGGCAGGCGGCAGGCACCAGTTGGTGGACACGTATGGAGCCGTGGGTGGTACAGTGGGGTCACGCGTTGGAGGACGTCATACAGAAGACGAGGCCGTTCACCTCCGAGGCTTACGAGGAGTACCTACGTTGGTACATCACTCGCACACGGATCAGGGTCACGCACACACCTACGGTGCGACAAAGCCACACCCCGACCCTGAGAGACATGTACCCGACCCACAGGGACCAGGCCTCGTCGCTGGCGGTACGATCCTTACTAACTTCTTTCTTTGCAATCATTTTCTGTTATGTCAATATTCATTTTAAACTCGATGTCCTCTTAATAGATTGATCTAGCACAGCGGATCGCCGTGGAGTCAGGATCAGTTCTACAGCGCATGAGACAGGGCATTCAGCTTACCAGACAGGAGATCTCCCTTGCGATGAAGAGGATCTACGACACCGCCACAGACATCGTCAAGCTCAACTCTTGCACTTCCTGTTGTCGGCATACCGATGTCGTCCCGCACCCTTTTCAGTCAGCATCCGGCCTACACTCCTAGGACTGCAGCACCACCTCCTCCTCCTCCGGTGTTCACAACAGGTCAAACCCTATACTATTTCGTTTAAATGATTATTTATAAAAATCATGTTTTGCTTACTGACATGTCTCATTCATTATGCGCAGGTATAAACTATAGCGGTTGGCGACCAACTGCTGACGTTGCAGCCTCGTCTTCGCAGGTGCCATGCATGGCTCCAGCTAAGGTCTACTACTAAGTTCTCTTCATAGTATACATTTTTGTTAGCTTTTGCATAACAACTTTATTCTTATAGGGTCTGAGATGGATGACTACGACTACGACGACGAGGAGGTCTCCGGACACCCCGAGCGTTATGGCCGACGATCTCCGACACCTTTCGACCTGGACGCGTACATGGCTGAGGGGCAGCAGGACACACTTCGTCCGTCGCAGTTAGGTGGCGCACCACCAATCACACAGCCTTCGCAGCAGTACTACGACACACCAGCGCCTGCTGGAGGTCGACCTACACGTCAGGTGGTTCCTCCTTCACCGTTGACGTACTCAGCCGGTCACGTGAGAGCGGGTCGCAAGGCACCTAAGCCTGGCACTGTTAGGGGTGTGCCCCCTAAGCGTGGCAGGCATTAACTATCTCTTGTATCATTTGTATGTGACATGGTTTTTATTTTGTATGTATGTACTCATGCACGATGATTTATCAGCTACTATGTTTGCTATTTTATTAAGTTATGCCACTACGATTGGAAAAAAAAATTACGAAACAAAATATCCGCGACGCAAAAAAAGGTTACCAAACAAAAAGAATCATTTTTGCCCTTGTCACCCTTTGTACGGGCGACTAAGATCTTGTCGCCCCATGTGGGGGCGACTAACTCCTTGTCGCCCCATGTGGGGGCGACTACTCCCTGTCGCCCTTTGACTGGGCGATTTGGTCCTGTCGCCCATTCGAAAGGCGACGAACTCAATATCGCCCAACAGATAGGCGACAATATCTAATCGCCCGTGCTGCGGGCGACTAGGTGACTAGTTTTACAAATTTTGAAAACGTGCTGTTATTAATAAAAATATAATTAAAAAATTGATTAAAAATAAAAAAAAATCAGCAGATAAGGCTAGGGTTAGGTGGGCTTGCTGATGGGCCGGGCTGGCAAAGCACGTTTCCCCCTCTCCTTTCTTCTTTTTCCTCTTTCTTTTTTCTTTTTCTTTCCTTTTCTGGTGCTACAGTGACAAAACGTTTAATCTGTTTAAACACGTCTAAACGAGTTAAACGCTAAACGTGAGGCCACCGACTGCTCACCGTTTACCGTTTAGGAAAACATTGCCGAGATTTGAGTCCAAAGGCTTGATTTGATACAACTCTTCCAAAATAATTCATGTTGATTTCTAGGATGTTACAGAGGGCCAATGGGCAGAGTTCTCTTTTAAATATAACCATGACTGGATGCATGTAGAAAGAAAGAGCGGTCAGCAAGCAAGCAGTTGAACTTTTTTTCCCGAGAAGAGGGTGTCACCCTCTTGAAGCTGGGAATCGTTTCGGGGAAGGGGTTGGCAATTAGTTAGAGTGGCGGGTGTTATCGCGAGACTGGTTGCAAAAGAGGGTAAATTGGACACTTTAAGATTACCTTATGGTGAGGTCCGTTTGGTATCCCAAAACGCAAAAAAAAAATTAAGAAATAGGTTCGTCATTCCATTACAATATCATCAAGAACAAGAAAAGTGGGCTATAGCCTCATGGAGGTCAAGGCCGGGACGCTTTTTCCCATCATCTAAAAAAATCAAGAACAAGAAAAAGAGTTGGACTCGCTAAACATATGCATGCAATGCAAGCCACTCAAAACTGACCCGAACTTTGGAAATTCCAACTGAATTTGGTGTGAATGCACAGCACTTTCTTGTTAAGACTTGAAGAAGGAAAACAAGTCATTTGGTCCAGTGGCCTAAGCATGATTGCAAGCTATTAGAGTTAGATTGGTCCAGCAGTCAAAAATGGCCTAATCAACTGTGAGTCGGTGATAGGAGTGTGTCATAGGGCAAAGGTTTTTCCTTCTAACCATGCGTGCATGTCAGGTTAGTTCCTCATCACCAAAATCGTATATAGTCGATCATTGGAACTAGTAGCTAGGATGGCCAGCGTATTTTCGCTAGCATCAATAATCTGATTAGTATTGCATTATATTGAATGCCTCATTAATTTTTTTGTCTAATCATCATTCTTTTTCAACCACTATTATTTCTATTTATGGTTTTCAATAATGAATTAATTTATAAAATTACATATGGAGTATTTTAGATAGTTCTTTGTAATGGCAACGGTGAGTAATTTAAAAGGCAGATGGAGGGGTATTTTTGCTATCTTTTTTAAAAATGAAATTGGTGAGTAAATTAAAAAAACATGTGGAAGGGTATTTTAGACTAATTTTTCATAATGACAGTGGTGGGTAATTTTTTGTCCTTATTTTCTTTGATGAATGTGGTAATTTTCAGATCTTGGAAGCGAACAAAGTGACTTTTTTTTCATGGCCAAACATTAGCACACAATAGATGAATGATATACTGTAAATCAATGTTATCTTTTTCTGGTTAGGAAATAGTAGGAGCAAAAGAAAGATAGAATGGTCAGATTGCACTTGAGCTTGATCCGTACAGTTCGTATATATGGCTTAGGTTCTGCGGCCATCTGGTATATCTAGTCCACTCGCTCCATCTCGCCGTTCTCCCCGCATGGGTTGATTCGCAGCTTCTTATGCATTCATGGAAACTGAAGACACGGTAGGAATTCAGAACTCACCCGCCGACGCGCGGCGACGCTTCTGGTGTTGATATTCCATTATTCCTGCAGGCGCACGCAAGGCATCTGGTGTTGATATTCCATTATTCCCGCAGGCGGACAGCAGGCGGACGTACGTGTGAAAAAATGACTGAAAAGAACGTACGCGTTCAGTTGGTCGAGGTGCGGAGGACCGAGGAGACAAGTCACTTTCCCGGCGAGCATGCAGATGGCTCCGGGACACGACGACGACAGAAGAACGCGTTGTTCGACACGACGACGACAGAAGAACGCGTTGTTCCGTTCCGGGAAGACCCCGCCGGCAGAAACTGACAGGTCTTGCTTTAGTTCTGGACTGAACTTATAAAGCGATTCAGCCAATTAACACAGGGGTCAAGAAAGGGATGCTTGATCCCGTCGTGTCAATTAGGTACGTTCGCCCTACGTTCGCCCCCAACGAGATTCTCTCGCTGCTCCTAGCCGGTCGTGAAGAAAGCTCTGCAACTGATGGCCCGCAGCTGCGCGTGTTCACCAGTAGTCCAGCAGCTACATGTACGTTGCTTGGTTTTGCCTTGGCAGCATCTGAAAACTTCATCTTTTTCCGTTGAATCTGCATGGCAAGCAGTGTTTTAAAAAGCGGAGGAATTAAGGGGGCGGTTGAGCACCGCCTAACGCCTAAGCGTGCCTAGGCGACGCTTAAGCGGTACTAGGTGGTCCTAGGTGTTTGTACTTTTAGCAAATAAATATAAAAGGATAGAGAAAAAATAGTAAAAATATACATATCAATACATATTTGTTGAGAAACGCTTAATTAACAGCTTAGTTGAAAGCGAAGCGGTGGAGCACCACCTAGCGCCTAGGCGGCGCTTAAGCGGTCTAGGCGGCGGCTTTTTTAAACACTGATGGCAAGTTGGCAACTCGGCAACTGCCCAGTAGTCCTCGATCATGCACAGCTCAATCAATGTCCAATAATCCCACTAGCAGTACTTGCCAGCAGTAGAGGCACGTCTTATATCTGAAATCACTCGCTGTGGGCTGTAATTGCACTCGTGTATAATGGTACTGAGATGACCCAACCAAGTCTCATCCAAGGACAGGGTTCCATTGAAATTTCAGCACAGGTTCATGCCAATGCACATGTGGAAGGGATCTGATGCTCGAGCTGATAGGTGGATAGGCCAATTATTTGTGCCATCACCGTTTGCCATCATCTGTTGGTGCTATGCGGATAGGCGTCCCAGTTAATGATTCTGTTGGTGCTATCTTCTCATATCCTGGGCTCGGCCTACGAATGCAGCTATACTCAGAACAAACTGCCGTGCCATTGCGGTTCTCTCTTCAGCCACTAGTAGCTTAGCTTGTTCTTAAGCAGAATTGCAGAAAGATTCAAGAGACTCGACACTTCAGACACTGACAAAGTAGTGACTTCCTGCCGACCTGCGAGCTGCACTGCACGTTTAATTTCCAGAGACAACAAGCATATGTGTACAGGAAAAACATCTGGTGCTACCAGGGGCGGGCCTAGGATCTGGGAGGTTCAAATGTTTTCTCTTTGCAGTAGCTTTTTTCAAGAAAGACCTCAAATCAGTATAGTACCACTGCCTCTTTTCTTCTTCTTCTTTGTATATCAGAACTAATCACTCACATTTCATGAAAAATTCTATCACAGCGTTGACGCCCTCTTGTCACAATTCATCAAACATACGCAAATTGCATAACAAATTCACAAACATCACAAATTTCTCACCTCAATTGATGCAGAATGAGAGGGAGAGAGGTTGGTTTGTGTTTTGGGCTGAATGAGAGACGGAGTGGCTGGCAGACTTTGAATAGTGCAGGTTGTAAGTCCATCTCAAACCCACAGCATGCTACTATTCACATGCTGATTTCTTTTCTCTTTTTTTGCACAAATATTCGTTGCATATGTCAAATTTTGCAACATGGTAGACGATGAAATGCATTACACATTCATATGTTTATTGCAAATTTTTAATGCATCCATTGTAGTGTTACGGGCGCGGTAGCACCACAACCAGCGGTAGCACTAGAAGTGCTTCATATGTATACGGGTTGCACCCATGCAACGTAGTTTATAATCCACGTGGCCATTGCATCGAATATCACCGTGTCCTATCCTTTTTCGTACCGATCCGTACTACTGATTAGTTAATGATGGCCTGGTTCATCGTCTCAGTCATATTATACATGTGTGTCCAAGAATCCTGTCCGTTCAGAGGACAACCCCGCGTCGTTGCTGTCCGGGGTGTCTTGACTCCATAGTCAACCCGGGGCACCAGCTGAATCTTCCCTCCATTGTCGATCATAAGCACTCAATCATCATGTCAAAAAAAGTTTCTTTTAGATAAGGCAAAATTTGCTCTAGGACATCCTACGATGCTGGTATTTGCTGCTGGACATCCTTCAATGTTAGATTTGCCATAAGACATCGCTAAATTGTGGCAATTAACTGAAACACACTCAGCCTATTTAAATAATCATTTTCTGATTAAAAGAAAACAAAGAAAACACCAACGGACGGAATTGCCCCTGGATACTTGGTCGAACCAGACCAAGTCTGAAATTGGTGTTTTCTCGTCAGTGGAACCAGACCAAGTTTCAACATGTCACTTGAAAAAATATTTACTAATGCTTATGACATATAATTAAACAAAAAAATAAAATTATGTGATCAGGCGTGCTAAAACTGTTGCAAGGGCAGTTTAATCATTTGTGAAATAATCTCTCTCCTCTATGCAAGGAAACTCATATTCTAATGTTTTGAGTGCCCATTAATCAATTGCCACAACTAAATAGTGTCCATTGGCAAAACCCAACTTGAGTAGTGACCATTGGCAAAAGCCACCATTGAAGAGTGTCCAAGAGCAAATTTCCCCATAGTAATGGAACAAAGGTCCCAGCCTCTACACCTTCAAGAAAGAGTACACAACGAAATTTTTAGGATTTAACAGCGTTGTGCTTTCAGTGGTAAGCGACGTTTCCGTCGACAGCGAGGAGTCAGTAAGGACTTCGTCAATCTCGAGGATTTCCCGACTCAGTCTTCTCGAAGATGCTCATAGGGGTAGAATTTATGTATGTGTGTTCTAAGGGTGAGTGTGCACGCGTTGTGAGTGTCTAAGTTGTACTGTGTAATCGCAAAAATAAAAGAAAAAAAATAAGTGTACACAGCGGTACCATGTGCCAAACTACGAGGGAATACATACATATATATTTGAATGTGGTTATATCAAATCATGGGCAATGCTAAACATGCACAGTAAAAGTGTTTCCTCAATGCAACCATGATAAGCTTTGCCAAACATATATTTTGGTCGGAACCAAAACGCAGACTCCGTTTTCCTTTCAAAAAATAATAAATAATAAAAGAACGCAGACCCTTTTTGTTACATATTGATCACTAATTTAGTTCCAAAGCAAAATGCAGAGCAATGAATGAGTTTGTTACAGATGACACTTACTTCCATAATAAGAAGTGGATACATGAATTAAACTCTCCAATTATCCTGGCATATGCGCATCATTTCAACTTGGTTGTGTTGTAGTACTCCATTCGTCCTGGAATATAAGTATTTCTGAGTTTGGTAAAATCAAACTTAATCAAATTAATTTGGTAAAACAATATCGGTAAAAATAAATTAATTTATATAGTTAGATTTAAGCATTATGTCTCGATTTGTTCTTTTTTGAGGCCGTCTCGCATTGTTAATTATATATTATCATTGTTGACAATATTTTTTCAATAACCAGTCAAAGAGAGGATTTTTTTAATCAAACCCAGAAGTGTTATTTTTCTGGACAGGGGTGGTAATAAATATCAATGACTTTTCCTTTTTGAGAGAAAATAGGTTAGCTGTTTAACATATGCGCTAAGTATATAGGTTAGCTGTTTGATATATGTGCTAAATATATATAATATTCGGTTAAATAATTCTAACCGGCATGAGGAGTAGTTCTAAATAATATCAGCTCCATAGGAAAAAAAAACTTTCCATGCTAAACATATTACTACAATAATAAATAGTAGTACATAGAAAAGTTGTATTTCAAAGGCCCTATCACCCCCCTAAAATTTATAGTTATGATTTTGATAAGCTAGTTTTTGATAAGCTTTCGCTTTCAAGACTAAAGGTTGACTTGAACCACTCTAGCTAGGAAACCAATCGAAATAAAGGCCAGTTTATGGTTGTGGTGCTTTTTCCCCAAGCAAACCATATTCTTGCAGTGTTATCGTGCTTTTCCCCCCAAGCAAACCACGTATTACCTTGGTCTTCAATATTATTGACTTCGAAATGTCTTGTCCAATGTCATCATTAACTCTCAATTGATTTTGGTTTGTGATCATCGTGGGCTGGGATTGCTTACAAAAGACTACGTCTACTAGTAATAGTAAATTAGTATGTAGTATTACTTTTTTTGGAAGAAGTCTATTTTACTACCCTCAAGTATCCATGTAGTTCACTTAACCCTCTAAACTAATGTTTGGTCTAATTTACTACCCCGAACTATCTAGATTGGTTCAATTCACCCCCTCGTGAATTTTTACTTTTTTGTTTCTCTTTGTATGGGTTATATTTGAAGCTAAAATTTTGTAGGATGGTAGATGACATCATCCTCTATGCTAGAAAAATTGTTTCAGATTTTATTAGAAGTATTTTCTTGCATTATTCTATCTTATATGTCGAGGGAGTGAATTGAACCAATCTAAATAGTTGAAG
This sequence comes from Eragrostis curvula, assembly GCA_007726485.1. Classification (NCBI taxonomy): domain Eukaryota; kingdom Viridiplantae; phylum Streptophyta; class Magnoliopsida; order Poales; family Poaceae; genus Eragrostis; species Eragrostis curvula. The sequence continues at coordinate 51,186,935 of CM017440.1, read as the reverse complement.
GGAGTAAAATGGACCAAAAATTAGTTTAGGGGTTAAGTGAACTACATGGATACTTGAGGGTAGTAAAATAGACTTCTTTCTTTTTTTTAGATGTGTAGTATTACTTTTTAATGTGAATATACCGGATATAAGTTCATCAAAGATTAACCAAAAAAATAAAGGATGTAATACTGTCACTCACCTAGTTCTTGGTCATTAGTGATACTCGATACACACGTAAAACTTCCACGTATTTTCTCCTATATAGGCTAATAGCAAGAGAGCTAGGGACAGCCCCATCCCCATCATCTCTCGATCACTGTTCTCCATGATGGAATGGCGTATAGTAAGACTCGTTGACCCTGCTCGGTCAAGGTCAACCCATACGCGCGGCCGTACGTGTGGCCATGCAAGTAACTTCTTCAAAGCTTCTTCAAGCGTGAACACCAACACACGATCGGCCCCTCTATCTATAAATACATGCAGTGTTGCACACCAGCAAGCAAGAAATCAATCCAAAGAGTTACTGCTAATAAGGACCACAACATTTTTCATCAGGGAAAAAGGAAAGAAAAAAATCGTTTTTGTTTCCTCTCCAGAAGAGAGAAAAGCTGCGCGCGAGCACTCGAAGCAGGAATTAGTTAGGATCGTCGTAAGCATGGGAACGATGGCTAATGGTACTGATCCATTCGTCACACCGGGCTTCCGATTCTATCCGACGGAGGAGGAGCTGCTGAGCTTCTACCTCCGGCACCGCCTCGCCGCACGAGGCCCGACGTCGAGCGGTTCATCCCGTCGTCGACATCTACAGATACCATCCTCAGGACCTCCAGGGTCAGTTGATCAGTCTCAGCTAACTATGTCCGAGTCATTTCATGCATCATACATATTAATTCTTTTAGATCGAGCTGATCCGATTGGTGTCGTGCTGCAGCGATGGCCGGCGCGGCGAACGTGAGCGACACAGAGCAGTGGTTCTTCTTCTGCCCGCGCACGGAGCGGGAGGTCCACGGCGGCCGGCCGATGCGCACCACGCCGTCCGGGTACTGGAAGGCCACGGGCTCGCCGTCCGGCGTGGTCTCCTCGTCGGCCGACCGGGTGCTCGGAGAGAAGCGGACCATGGTTTTCTACGAGGGCCGCGCCCCACGTGGCACGAAGACTCCGTGGAAGATGAACGAGTACAAGGCTGCCGTCGTTGCTGATCCCGGTCCGGTCGCCGCAACCCCCGCACCTCTCAAGGTACGTACGTGTTCAGTGTTCTTGTCACGGTTCACGGCCTATACCTAGATTAATTAGTATGCAAATGTTCAGTTAAATCGTGTACGTGTTGGTGATAATCGATCCACTGATGAATGCAGCTCAGGAACGAGTTCAGCGTGTGCCGGGTGTACAAAAGCAACGGCACTCTGAGGTCCTTCGACCGCCGCCCACTCAACCCCGCCGGCCATGACAAAGTCGCTATTCACAACCAGCAACAGCAGCTTGTACTACCATCGACGATGAACATTATTAAGCAACTTACAGCAGATACCATCGCCAACAGACAGAGGACCGAGAAATCCTACGACAGCTCCTCTTCTGGATCAGGAGGGGCAGCCGTCGACGGAACGGACGATACCGCCATCGACTGGGAGTCACTGATCCCTCTGCTGAGGAATTAAGCTTCATTCACGATGACATCACTGGTGCCATTTGACTCCAATTTGACGCCTAGTGGTGCTGATTTTAAATTGACCCAGCGATTGTAATAGAAGGATTGGATTAGTACTGTTAAACCGAGATCAAATTGAGGTAGAACTTCACCGCTTCACTATACTTACTACTACTAGCTAGCTTGATTGATCCGCAAGGATTAATTATTGAGTCTATGTTAATTTTCTGTCAGAATATCAATTAGACATTTCAAGGCTTTTCCTTGGGAAGGCGTTTCCTTCTGGATCTTGCCCTCACATACCGAATTTGACACCTGGTGCAAACCGAAGCACTGTAAGAGAAGGGCTGAAATAAAAAATATCAAGCTATATATGCATATTTCATTCATCAAACAAATGTGAGTACCGCATCCAACGATTTATTACAAAGCTTTACGTACTATGGGTAAACTCTATCATCCGCATAGGAAGCACATCATAAAGCCAAATAAGTAGATAAGATGTAGCAAAAGGTTTATCAAAAACCCAACTTATTGCTTGTCCACATAATTTTGTGTGTATCTGATCAACTTTCGAACAGTTTAATGGAGGTGATCAACAGTTATAGTCATGCCCCTGATTAGTAGAGCTATTATGCCTTACCCTAGAGAAAACAACACAATTTATTGCCAAATCACTACCAAGTTACTAGCTAGATTAATCAGTATGAAAAAGCACATTACTTAGTTGCGGGTCTATATAATTTTTTAGTGGTCGAAAAAAAAGTCCCATCCAATCGAAAAATTCATCTCAAGCCCAAAAGTGTACTCCATATAGTCCACACCAGCCAGCAACACGGTGAGGAAAAAGAAGCACTAGAAGCAAAACATATGAAGTCAGTGCACTAACAAGTATTCTTCTGTTTTTATGATACAAGGGTAATGCTCATGTGTTCCTATGGGCGAAAACAACGTATTGACCAATCATGAACTTATTAAATTTCAAGGTTAACTTCGGGTGCATTTTGAAGGATATGCAACTGAGGGATGGGTTCAGCATGTGCTTGGTGTGCATCACTGCCGACCCCCTAATCCCTGCCTACAACCACCCGCAGCTGCACGTACTACCATATATGGCGATCGGGCTGCAATTGGCCGTTGATTGCGTCACGAAACCACAGAAGGAGAACTCTGATGATTTTGGACAGCCCAAAATATCGTGCAAATAAATATAAAAATAATAAATAATTCTCCTAATTTAAATTATAAATAATATATGATGATTAATATTCATATACTCATGTAAAATTAAAACAATGTACAAAATAGTAAAATGAGCTAGAAACACAAACACTTGCCACATAGAGGCTCGTCCATGCATGGCATCAATGCAAATACCGCCAATGTACAAAATATGTGATTTGCTTGTTTGAATGATCATTTAGTTAAATGTTCCAAACTACTCAATTATAAGTGATCCTATTATCATGGAAAAATAAAATAGCCTATGTAATTTTTATCAAAACAGGCCTCACATGTTAGCTATGTGCATGTATGCTGGGGATTAATCATTTTCAATTGCAACTCCAACAGGCTAGGTAAAACAAGTTTTTTTCTCAAAATATGGCTAGTACTACCAAAAATGGCTCTCCAACAGTCTCTCCAAATTAAATAGCTAACTCTTTGTTTCAGTTTTCTATCTAGCTATATTTAGCTAGGGACCTTCACTCTCTATTCGTTCTTCCCCTCGGGCCCTTGGTGGTTTAGAGAGTCAGTTGGCTTACTCTAACTTTTGTAGGTGTGTTTTCTTTTAGATACTAGCTAAAATCAAATAATTTAGAATATATTTTACCCGTGATTCTCTTTCACAATCAAATTTTGTGTCTGTCTGATATTGTTTTGGGTTTTCATGTGTGACGGATGTGGTACCAGCATTTTACATGCACACGGACCTCGTTTGTTTATTTTTTGGCTTTTCGTTCTGATTGGAACCCATCCACCATTTCCATTATATACAGGTTTCGGACGTACATGTCATTAACGGGTTTATGGTGGCGCTTAGATCCGTTAAGGCGGGAGACGAAGAAGACTTCTGTTCCAGTGTACAGCAGCTTGTAAGTCCGCGTGTTGCATCCCTATTAAAATCCATTCAGAAAACAAAAAAAAAACTTCTGTTTGGTGAAAAAGTTGTACCTTCCGTTTCTTCTCTCCTCCAATACAAAAACTGCCATTCTTTTGGTTCTTTTATCATTTTTTTAAGACTAGAAGGTGGCTATCAGAATTATGGATAAGATAAATTAAAAATTGTACTAAGACTTTTCTCAAACTCTTGAAAAAATTAGTGATGCGATGCAATTCTTTAGTAGCTTTGTGACGTAAAAGGACTAAAGTAACCATGGTAACAAACAAAATGCTCTAGAAAGTACTATACATTGAAGGAATGATACTTTCGTGGAGGGAAAATTGGAAATAAGTTTAAAGTGAAGGTATTTGACAGTTAGATTAGATGAGTCGATCCTGAGTTGGGGCGGGTACGGGAAGAAATTTTCGCCCGTGGGCGGACAGGAATATAATGGGGACGAGCGACATCCTATTCTTCCTAGAACAATAGCCCCTGGAAACAACTCAAACGGCAGGCAGAAACACCACCAATACCCAAACGGCAGGCAGGAACACCACCAATACCAGGCTGGCGATAGAGGAGATGGGACCCCACTGGTTTTAGGTGGGGCGGCTGTCCTACTCGCCTTGGCTATTGGTAGTGCCTGACTACGCGAGGACGATGCCAAGAATCTGTTTCTAGATCATCACTTGCTTCTACACGGCGTCTGTGCTCAGCGTCTGTGCTCACTGCTCAGTGTATTGAACTGACTTCTTGAAATCGTCTTGTGGACGGACTTGTTTGAACTTTGAAGCTGGTGTCAACCATTGGACTCACAGAACATACATAGGGGGTGTTCGTTTCATGGGGGTCTAAAATTTAGAGGGGTCTAAAAAAAAAATCTTATCATTTAAGAGTATTAAATAAAGTTTAATTACAAAATTAACTGCAGAACTCCTGGTCTAATTCGCGAGACGAATTTAATGAGGGTAAGCAATCCGTGGTTAGACGATAGCTACTGTAGCATTACTGTAGCATGACTGTAGCAAAACATTGCTTACTTAGGCTCGTTAGATTCGTCTCGTAAAGATGTACCCATCTGTAAAAAATTTTATCATTAAACTTTATTTAGTACTAGATTTTCTTTATTTAGAGGCCTCTAAAATTTAACGCTAAAAGAAACGAACAGGACCATACATGCCAGCCACTCAAACCCGAATCGTCGATCTTTGGGAATTCCAATGGTGTGAACGCAGGGCACATTCAGGCTTTAGGCATGAAGAAGGAAAATCGGTCATCTGGTCAATCAAGGTTGTCGTTTTCTCGTTAGGAAATGGTCAGCCGGCACTTGAGCTTGATCCGTACAGTCCGTAGATATGGTTTGATTCAAATCCCTCATGCCTTCATGGAAACAAAAGATGGTATGAATTCAGAACTATTTACCCGCCAAGGTACGGCGTCGCTTCTGATATTGAATTTTCCTGCATTTTCAAGGTTACTGAACTTGGATTCGATCAAGAAAGGGAAACGCAAGGCATCTTGCAGGAATGCGACTGCTGGCGAATTGAAACGGCCGGCGCACGTACGTGTGAACAAATGACTAAAAAGAACGTACGTGTTCAGTTGGTCGAGGTGCGGAGGTGACCAGTCACTTTCCCGGCAAGCATGCAGATGGCTCCGGGACACGGCGACGGCAGACGAACGCGCTGTTCCGCGAAGACGACCCATGGCATCAGCCAGCCGGCGGAAGCTGATAGGTCTTGCACTAGTTCTGGACCGAGCTTGAAATAAAGCGCTTGAGCCAATCAAACTGGGGTCAAGATTTCAATTCTATTGTTTGATTCAAACTGGAGAAAGGGGTGTCTTTTTTTTTTGGACTTGACTGTCGTGTCAGTCCAGTCCAGCCTCCAACGAGATTTGCTCGCTGCTCCTGACCAATCATGAAGCAAGCTGGAGTACTCTGCTGATGGTCCCGCAGCTGCGTGCCTTCACACCATCAGTCCAGCAGCTACCTTGTACGTGGCTTGGTTTTGCCTTTTAATTTGCGGCATATGAAAACTTCATCATCTTTTCCGTTGAATCGGCATGGCAAGTTGACAACACGGCAACTGCCGAGTAGTCCTCGATAATGCACAGCTCAATCAACGATAATGCACAGCTCTTTTCCGGTAGCAGTACTTGCTAGCAGCAGAGGCATCTTGTATCTGAAATCTCTCCCTGTGGGCTGTAATTGCACTCGTGTAGAGTGGTAATAAGACGACCCAACCAAAGGCGCGTTCGTTGCGTTCCCTCTAAACTTTAGAGAGGTCTAAACTAAAAGAATCTTGTCTTAAATAAAGTTTAATTACAAAACTAACTACAGAACCCTGGTTTAATTCGCGAGACGAATCTAATGAGGGTAGTTAAGCCGTGATCAGACGATGGTTACTGTAGCATTAGTGTAGTATCACTGTAGCAAAATATAGCTTAATTAGGCTCATTAGATTCGTCTCGTAAAGATGTACCCATCTGTAAAAAGTTTTATCAGTAGACTTTATTAGTATTAAATTCTATTTGTTTAGATCCTTTAAAATTTAGAGGCTCTAAAACAACGAACGCGTCCCCAAGTCATCTCATCCAATCCAAGGACAGGGTTCCGTTGAAATTTCCGCACATGTTCATGCCAATGTACGCCATCGATATACTCAATGTGGAAGGTATCTCATGCTCCTGCTGATGAGCGACAAATAATTTGTGCCACTTGCCCGTTACTGTTTGCCATTGCCGCGACCCAGTTAACCATATTCTACCCGGGGCCGGCCTATCAATGCAGCTGTCCTCAGAACGGAACTGCCGTGCCATTGTGGTTTCCTTTTAGCTACTAGTAGCTTAGCATGTTCTTGAGCAGAGTTGCAGAAAGATTCAAGAGACTCGACACTTCAGACGCCGACAAAGTAGTGGCTACCAGCCGACCTGCGAGCTGCACTGCACGAGACAGCATGTATACGTGTTGCGCTCATGCAACGTGTTAGTCCACGTATATATGTGACCGTTTTGCACAGATGTTACCGTGTCCTGTCCTTTTCGTACGATCGGTATACTACTCAATGGTTGATGATGGCCTGGTTCATCAATCATCAACACGTGTCGCAGTTCATTTCCCACCTCAGCGAAGCCCGCTGCACCGTGTGCGTTGGTTCTCACCCGCGCATGCTGCGTCTGCGCCGTCCGTTCCTTAGTTGCACGCATCTCAAAGCGTGTTATCCAGCAGCTACGGGTAGCGCGCTAAATATAAGGATTGTCCATATCCTTGGTGGGTGCCTCTATCTGTACCTCGCGTTACACCGAGCCGCGGTGTAGCGCGGCCCACGGCCGGGACTACGGAGCGTATGCGCAGTCTGGTTTAAAGAATTTTTTTATCTGTGAGCTGACGATGCTGATTTTTTTTTTCGCTTTTGGAACAAGGGGCGGTTGACAGGAGCTGACGCATACGATTAGCAACACAACATCGAATATTTTTTAGGTTTTGTTTTTCAGAAAAGAGCTGCCATTTGGATCAATAACGTTTCTAATACCTTTTTTAGCGTATCAACACTTTTACAAACCTATTATTTCTAATGCACATAAACACTTTTTGTCAATCTATCAAAATTAGCTGGAACAATCCATCATATTAGCTGGAACAATCTACGAAATCAGTTGGAACAAATCATCACATCAACTGAAACAATCGACCATGTCAGCCGGAACAATCGATCACGCCAGCTGGAACATTTGACCACGTCAGCTGGAACAATTGACCACATGAGCTGGAACAATCAACCACGTCAGCTGGAACAATCGACCACATCAGCTGAAACAATTCATCAAATCAGCCAGAACAAATTAATCCAACAGTGTCAATAACTTAGAAAAATATTAAAATAATACATTCAAAATGTTAAATTTGAAAAAATAATAATATAAAAAATATATTCATGTGGGATCTAGTTTTGTTGCATTAATTGTAAGGATAACGATGGTTTAAACGGATTTGAAATCGAAGTTACCAATCAGAAGAAAAATCAATTTGAAAATTTGTATCTAAACAAACCTCCGCCCAACCATTGAAAATGAGCCACGTGTCCCCAACTCACCACCCCGTGTGCCTGCTTCAGCGCCGGCAGGCCGCGTCCACCGTTGCGCACCGTTCGATCCAAGTATTAACATGAATCATAAAGCATACTACTCCTACATGTTGGCTATCCGTAGGGCGCGCTATATATTGGGAATCCGATCCTTGGTTTCTCTTTAAAACTGGGCCTTCGAGACCGAAAGCATCTGGGCCTTCAGCAAAGCACGTTTACTTCAAGACCGACGATAGCATCTGGCTGCCATTTTGGGCCTGTCCGTCTGCTAGCCTTTCGTTTCTTAATTTCTTCCTCAAACTTGCCCAGCTACATGCGATGTGTGTGTATAATCCTGATCCAGACGCCCGTTAGTACCTAATCCTAGGGAATTTTCACGGAAGGAAGGGGGCGCCGGGTGCCGGAGCCCAGGTTGGTAAGCAACATTCAATCAAAGGTTGGTGGATACCTGCTCCGCTGGTGATCATCTTGAACTCGTCCTATGGACTGTCTGAAGCAGAAAGATGCACAAATGAACAAAGTGGTGCATGCTATTCAAACATGATGTACTCAAGCAGAAAGTGCCCTTGAAAATTGAAACTAAACTTAGACTACCTGTAATTGTACTCCTATTTACCTGATGATCCGCTGGTCAAACTCAAACACATTGGTCACCACTAATATAGCATATATTACCTGATGAATTTTGAGCTTTAGCCAGGGCATGGGTTTATCATGTAAAGACTAAATGTACCTTTGTTGTGCAGAGGCCGAAACATTATTTCAAAATAAAAGTTTCCTTTATAAAAAAAAGCCAGGGCATGGGCCGAAAGTCCTGGAATCCAACTTATTCATGTTCGAAACTCTCATGGGCCGATATGGTCTATTGGTGGTTTATGAGCCCAAGCACCATCAGTTTATCAGCCTGGTCGAGGAGCGTGCCGTCGTAGCAGCTACGTGCCGCGTGGAGCGGTTCCGTCCTAATCCTCTCTCCTGCCCCCTTCTCTGCCCAAACCCTAAACACCACAGCCGCCGCCGCCGCCCCCCGCCCTCGCCATGTCTGCATCAGCAGCGCCTGAAGAACCCGCCGGCCGCGGCGGCCGTGGCGGCCCCAGCAGCCGTGGCCGCAGCGTCCTCGATCCCGGCGGCCGTCACGTCGGTGGCCGCTACAACTTCCCCCCGGAGACCCCGCCCGGGCTCATGATGGAGTTTGCGGCCGGCCGCAGATCCTCCTCGCCCCGGGCCGCCTGCGGAGCCGCGTCGTCCGCGCCCGCGTTTCCCTGCGCATCCCTCGATTTGGCAGTCCCGGTCGCGTGCCGTGGAGCAGCCCCGGCCGCGTGGCGTCGAGCAGCCCCGGACTGCGGCGGATCCGTGCCATCATACCCGGTCTTCGGATACAAGGCACCCGTCGAGGCAGGGGAGAATTGGGCCGCGACGATCCCCTCCTACATCACGGAGCTGAAGGCCCTTGAACGCAATCTGAGGATGCTCATGGAGGTCAAGAGCAAGACCGTCAAAGACAAGCTTGCGGAGGACACAGTCAAGAACCTGGAGGAAAAGGTCAAGAGCCTCGAGGACCGGATTGCGGATCACGAGGAGCTCATGGCGGACCTCCGAAATCCCGAGGATAACAAGCTGATAGCGGAGAAAATCAAGTCTCTCGAGGACAAGCTGATGGAGGACAAAGTCAAGCCAGCCGACCACAGTCTAATCGAGGGCACAATCAAGACTCTGGAGGACAAGGTCAAGGTCCTTGAAGACCGGATCATGGAGGACGAGGCCAAGTTCAAGATACTTGAGGAGAAGCTCTTGAAGAACACCCTCGAGGACAGGCCCGAGACCCCCAAGAGCATGGAGAGCAGGCTTGGGATCCCCAGATTCAGGCTCAAAGAGGACAGTGACAAACTCAAGGGCAAGGGCAAGGTCCTCGAGGACAAGCTCCGGACCCCCAACGTCTTGCTCAAGAAGAATGAGGATAAGCTCCAGACCGAGACTCACAAGGGCAAGCTCAAGGCCCCGGACAAGCTCGACACTCTCACGGAAAAACTCAAGAGGCTCAAGCACCACCAGCCGGATGACAAGGAGAAGGCGCGCCACTTTGCACTCTTCATGGCCGTGCTGCTCATCATGATCATACCGGTCTTGGTTTTGCGCTCACTCGGGCAGCCACTGCTCGCCGTTTGGCGGCTCTCGTTCCTCCTATGTGGATGCGCATTCTTCTTGATCCGTTTTCTCGATGTCACCATGCGTGCGCAAACCTCATTGTTCTGTAACTGTGCTGGTTTCATGCTGGCCCTCTATGCCGACGCAGCCCTGGACCCCAAGATTGGGATGCTCGCTGCTCATCTGAATGTTCATGTCTCCCTCGTCCTGCTGGGTTATGCACTTGCCGAGCGGCGCCAGCTTGATGGAACAGAAGTGTCTGCCTGGTCTGTACCCACTCTGTCTGAAGAGAAGCAGGAGGGGATGCTTGATCTTCAAATCTTGGGCGGCATCTTTGTTGGGATTTTGACGTTCCTGGGGGCAGCATACATAGTGTGGGTGGTGTGCAACGCGTCTAACCGCTCCATCGTTCACCTCATGATAAGTGTATTTATCCCTCTTTCTAGCCTGGTGATGTTCTGGAGCATCTTCGCAGGCTGCATGCTGCTGCATGGTGCCCTGGTTGGGGAGACTGGTTTCTTGTCCTTGGTCATCTACTTCCTATCATGTATCTTTCTGATGCCACTGTCCTCCCTGTTTGTTGGTGATATTGGTGGTTTGCTACTTACTTTGCTTGCAACACTGGGGCTTCCTGGGTTCTTCGGCTACTCAGTCTCTATTTATGCTTGTTCGAAGCAGTGGTAGGTACCAACTTCGTGTTTAACATACTATTCGTTTTCATGTTCTGCACTACAGTCGTAATGTTAGTTAAGGTGTGTAGGGATGGCTTAATTTTGAGTTGCCTCTTCTATTGGATGGATTGCTGTTTTGACGTTTTATATATGTAACCTATGGTAATGCACGACCTGTTGATGTAGTGGTCCTTGTGCACATTAGGTATTTTTTTTGTAGGAATTGATAGGAGATACAGTTTCCTTTTTCTGTTCTACCTCACAAATTCAAGCTTTCTGCATCAGGCACAGAACATTATGTTGCAGGTCTGCTACACATCAACAAATTACTAGGATAGTGCCTTATGTGGCTATTCCATCCACCATTTCCTGTTCTCAGTTCACTCTATTATTTCAAAAGGTATTGTGTAAAACCCAGTTGCATACCAGTGAAGTTTTCAACTTGATAATTAACTTATGAATTGCCCTGTTAAGAACTTTGGTTTGCATAAAGTACCCAGCTAATTGTCATTGCACACACTGGTATTCAATTTTCAATGAGCATCGCCTTGTGTTAGTGATAATTGCATTCGATGAAAACTCAGCTGTTATTGTGAGTAACCTAACTTGTTAAGATACGCATATGTTTAACTTATGTTTAGCTTCATATTTGCATTGTTTTACCTCGTTTGTCCAGCACAATGTATGTATGATGTTATCCTCTCCTTGCTATGTAAACCCACAGGTTGAAGCTGCAGCTGCAGCCGGCACAGGAGTCATCCCAGATGCTTGAGCAGCAGGCGAGAGTGAAGCTGGATTGAGTTATGGATTGAGTCATATCGGTGATCTGCAGATTGTATTGATGCTGGAGCAGGGTATCAATGTAGTAGACTAACTGTTATGTATTAAAGGTATATAGTAGTACGCTCGGGTAGGGTTCAGCAAACTAATTTGTGTAAGTTTATGTCACGTGACAAACATCTTGTACGGCTATATTTTGCCACTACACCGTTGGCATGTTACTCCGTATGTCTAAGTTATCTCCTGCCTCATCTGCTGAATTTTGAATGCTCTTACGGTTTTTTCTGAAATTGCTTGCAAATGAAATTTGGAGATTTTCAAGTCATCCTCATTTATTTAATTGTTTAGAGGATCTCTGAAATACCAATTATACCATGATACAAGATGGAAACTCGTTTTAACTTTTTTATTTTTAGGGAAATAGTCAGTTGGCTATAATACTGTGGGCATTTATGCCTCTGTCATATAATACCGAGAGTAGACATATATAGCTATAATACTACGGATCTATGAGCCATATGTCTACCCTCGTTTTAGGCTCCCTTTGGAACGCAGGATTTTCACAGGAATTGTACAGGAATTTCACAGGAATCAGTTGACTGTTCACAGGAAAAACGCAGGAATAGGAAAAAATCCCGCGTTCCAAAGGGGGCCTTAGTTTTAGTTCTTAGGTGCTATGGAATTGTTGTACCTCTGTCATGTCGGGTTAACAGAAGCAACTGAGGATGTGAAACGTATTGTGTTGTTTTGAAATTTTCCATTTTTCTACAAAGACAAATAAAATTATATACAACAACTTTTGAAAGGTGCAATGACGCACAAATTTCATCTCGGCGAGCTTGTTATGAGTAAAATCAGAGCTTGTCCATAATTAATCTTGATAAAGATGTGGGGCCTTACCAAGAGAAACCGAGGTAAAATTTTCATTTTCCTCTTATTTTGCTTCCTCTTTTTTTCTTCTTATTTCCCTCTGTTTCTTCCTCCCCTTGTTGCTGTGCATCAGTGCGGTCATACGGGAGCAGCACGGCATCTCCACGCAGTAGGCGCGTGAGATCAACCATTGGGCACAAACGTCTATTTGAACAACAGCGCTCCTTGGCGTCGTTGGAAAGAGAAATGTGGGACTGGAGATGAGATGGGGGTGGAGCAGCAGCAGAGCAGCGTATCTCGGTGGTTGTGGATGTGGAGAGGGAGGGGTGTCCAATGCATCGGTAGTCGTTGCCGATGAAACTGCCCTCCTGTTCTTTCCGAATCCATCCCTCCGCAGCCTTGCCCGCTGTAGCTGTAGACTGTAGTGTAGGGCGACACTGGTGGAGCAGTCGACGATCAAGGCCGCGCTGAGGTCGTAATTGAAGCTTGAGGCAGGCGACGGCGGGGCTGGGGTTTGATGGGAGTGTGAGGGCGACGAGGAGGATGCTGTGGGGAATGATGTCCCCAACCTCGTCGAGCGTGCGCCTGCACCGCGACGGCCACGGGGAGGGGAGGCGCTGGTCGGGAAGTTGAAGCGGGCGCGACAGGAATGGCGCTTCTTGTGGATGTGTTCTTGTTTGTTGTTGTTTGCCAGGATTCGTGGCCCCTTTTTCCTGTTCTTGCTGGATTTCGACCTCGCTTTGAGTCATTTGCTTCTTCCCTTATCCATAGCCTGTTCTTATGCGCTTTTTTCCTTATTACTTCTGCAGTTCTGCTTCCTTTCCTTCCTCCTCTTTCCTTGCAGTTTTGGCTTGGAGGTCCTCGAGGCGTCGTCGTTGCCGCATCTGTGTTCTTCCTGGTTGGTACGATGGCCGGCCTCCTCACGGCGGCGTCACTTATTTGCTGGATTGGCTCGGTGACCCTGCCGGAGTTCTTCGTCTGCCCGTCCCCAAGAAGATCATGAACACTCGATAGTCATCTCCACTGGAAATGTGCACCAAATATTCCCGTCTTGTCTGATGCTGCGATGCGATGCCACATGTTTTAGTGCCCTTGTAGAATTTCTGCCTATTTATTGAAACATAAATTCGTTGAATTTCACAAGACCAGTTCAAATTGAGATCAAAGTATAAATCCGGTTTCTTTGCCTGAATAAGTCCAGATTTCCCCTTAGCCAGATAGTGTGCCTTGATGATTGCAGTATAGTGCTTCAATATTGGTGATGCTATTGCTCCTACAATATTCAAAATAGTTAGTGTTAGCAGACACAGATGGTTAGAAATGATGTGATTGCCTGAATCTTGTTAGTGTTAGCAGACTCAGATGGTTAGAAAATGGAGTATCTGTTAGCAGAAACAAACTCTTGGATCTTGCAACACCAGTCTTGATCCGTTGATCGCAATGCTCCATCTGAAATCGTTCAGTTTTTGTTTTAGCTAGATAAAATGGGTGCAGTCATAGTCTTGGAAAATCAGTAATGCAATTGCCCATAGGAACTGTAACTTCTGTGATTGAAAAATTTTCAGTTGTTTCTTAGTGCTGGACTTTGTTGGATTCTGCAACCAGTTTGGATTGGTGGGAAAAATCACGTTGTGCAATTTTGTGTGATTCCCAAGATACTGTTCAATTACACTTTTGGGAGCTTATGAATTTGCTGCTTATATATGTTTCCATATTTCTCCCCAACTTTTCAGTTCTACTTTTGGAATACTCGCTGTTCAGTTCAACCAAAAAAGCCAGTAAAGTACTTAATTTGGTACCAAAACAATATCCTCAACATCAGCATGTATCGAAGGAAGGTGAGCATTCATTTTTTCCCTTAATTTTGACAACAGTTCATCAGAGGAAAGATAGAAAAGTTCATGTCTCAAAATGGTTTTTGTCCTGACAATCTTTATGTCTACTAACACTAACCAATTTACATTTATGAAAAGAGTTGTGTACCAGAGTACAAGTACCTACTCCTACATAGAAATTTTCAGTTCAAGTTTGTTCAGTTACATGATTAGATACAAGATGGTCAGAGCATTTAGTAGAGAGTACTATATGATTAGAAATAGTTCGTGTTACGGTGTCTATTCTGAATTCAGCTAATAAAGCTACTTACTGGTGCAATCTTTTTTTTTTGGACATAATTACAGTAGGAAAGGCTCCCACTGCTTTTTATTAAAAACTTAAAAGAAGGAAAACAATGTACAATGCCAAGAGGCAACCAAAAGGAAAGTAGAAAGAGCCCTATATGCTATACAACCAGGTCCTTGACCGACCTGTTACAAAGAAGAATTATTTACAGCATTAATCCATTCAAATATAGAGAGATTTAAGGGTCCACTGATTCTGTGCAGTTGAAGATTGACTTCTTCGACAAAGGCGTTCTTCCAGTTCTGAACATTTGGCTAGATGCCTTCAAATATGAGCGCATTTCGCTGCTTCCAGAGATATCAGGATGCAAGTATGAAGATCTCCATGAAGAAGGGCTTTTGGAACAGCATCTGTGCCTCAGCCATCATCTGGAAGAATTGTAGTTCCGTGTTCCAATGCATCCCTATTAGCTGCCAGCAGCTTCTGCTGAAGGGACATTCCAAGAAGAGGTGGAACGTAGTTTCTTCTCGATTACTATTGCATACTGGGCAGCTGTTATTGTTTCCTTGAACTGGGCAGTGCTTTCTTTGTAGAATATTTCTGGTATTTAGTCGATGCATAAACATCAGCCATGTAAAGACTTTCGTCTTCTTTGTACATTTTGATTTCCACAGCCATTGAAATGTTGGTGGAGGCCTCAAACTGTCATATGGAATTGAATAAAATTTTGCTTGACGAGTATTTGGGTCCCCACATATAATTCCAAGTATCATTGTTTCCAGTCATCTGTTGTTGTGCTTGCTGAATAATATGCTGAAACTCTTGCAATTCATTGAATGCCTGCTGTGAAAGTGGCAAGTGGAAGTTTTCTGAGATCATGGTGTTTTGCATATATTGTGCTACTGAGATCTTCACATCTTTGGTGAATGAATATAGTCTTGGGAATTGTTCCCTAAGGTCTCTGTCATTCCAGGCATCATTCCACGACATGACTCTGCTTCCATTTCCAAGTTTGCAGTCTGCCACTCCTCTATAGTGATCACTGAAAGACATCACATCCCTCCACCAAAATAATCCTTTGTGTGTTGTCTCATGGGGTTTCTGACCATTTGGGTAGTGAACATGCCATATTAGGTTGACCCAGGGGATGTCTCTTTTCTTGTAAAATTTGCCTAGCTGTTTCCGTAACAGTGCCTCGTTCTGAATTTTGATGTTTAATATCCCTAGTCCGCCCTTCTTCTTTGGTATTTGGACTTTCTCCCATGCTACCATTGATTTGGCTCTGGCATTAGCTTCATTTTTCCTCCATAGGCATTGTTTTCTGAGCTTGTCTAAGTGGTTGATGAGTGTGATAGGAATTTTCAGTGATAACATGACATACATGAGCATGGCAGTGACTACTGCATTCACCAGCTGCAGTCTTCCCGAGTATGCAAGAAGTGAACTAATCGCTGACATTTTCCTTTCTGTTTTACTGATGATCGGTGCATCGCCCAATCTTGTTCAGTTACTCTAGATATTATCAGTTTATCTTAATGATTGTGTTTGAAACTTTGAATCTCATTGGCATGTACGTTTCCTGTTTTGAAATACTTCTTTTACTGGTTGAGAGCTGTATCTTTGAAATGACAGTTCATCGCACTCTCATATTTTATTTTTTACTTTTTCTAGACTGGTGATTCATTTTTTCTACCGAACCTAGTTCACAATGTATAACAAACTGGATGATTGCCAGTCAGGCATGGTCATTGATTGATGGTTCCTGTGGTCAAATGGGGTAAACACACACACACACACACACAAAAAAGACTATGTAGCCTAAACTGCACATTGTATGTTCTTTGGTTGGACTTTTGCACCACGGCTGACCCTCTTTGCTTGCGCATATTGATCTGTTACGTTGGCTTCTCAAAGTTGTTTTTGACCAGCTAACTGCTCTCTCACCAACACCTAGTACTCACGCAGATGATCATCACCTCTTCTTGACACGATGTATGCATCTGGAAAGGAAAATATAACTAGCACTCATTCCTGCCTATCGGCTTCAGATGCCTGTCGCCTCTGAATGTGTAAGCTATCTTCGTCACCGCCTATGGTAATTGCGGCTGGTTCATGACTAGTCGGCCAGCACGACGGGCTTCTCCTCGACAAGTACAGCGGCATTGCTGCTGATTTATTTATTTGTTTTTTGAAATAACGCAGGAGTGCTGCCATTCATTAAGATAGAAATTGGGCAACATACAGCCTAAGGTTACATAAAACTAAAAGGCAGCACAATAGCTGGCCGAAGCACAAAATCCAAACAAAAAGCTCAGGGGAAAAAAGAGTCAAGTGTCCTCAAGAGAGATTCCCTGATGTGCTCTGCTAAACATTCTCACACTGTCCACTGTCAGGGAGGCTACTTGTTGGACTGAACTCATTTGCTGCTCGAAAATTCGGCGATTCCTCTCTTTCCAAATTTGCCACCAAAAAAAGAAAAGGATGCCTGCATGCTTTTTCCTGGAGCTCTTGGAGCCACTGGCTGTAAACTGCTCAAGGCATTGTTGAACTCCTGCTGTGTTAATCTCATTTAGAGACCGTGGCAGCTGTAGAATGGATGCCACTCGATCCCATACAGCCTCAGTGAAAGTGCATTGCGTTAGAATGTGATTGGCATTTTCAGGTTCAGAGTTGCAGAGGGAGCATCTTGGTTCATGTTGCCAATTTTTCTTTGCAAGAACGTCTGCTGTTAGGATTTTGCCGTGCAGTGAACTGCAGCATCACAAGCAAATGACGTTGTTGGACAGCTGCTTGTTCTATTTACTGTCGTTGCAGCCTCACAATCTGGACCTGTGGCAGCCGTGGCGCCGGCTTCATGGTCATGGTACCATTGTTTCAAAATACGTGCTAACTAGCACGAGTATAATAGATCACTAGCATCAAGCCACTGCTTCTACTTAGTCAAACTTAGTGCTCCTTTTGTTTCAAAATATAAGCCAAACTTTAAATCTTTGACTAATAATATCTATCTGTAAAAATTAATTGTCTTAAATACAAAGAGTTACATATTTATAGTTTGAAAATGGTCAAACTTTATGAATTTCTCTTCATGGTCAAATTAAAAAATTGACTTTGATCATTTCAAATTAAAATGCCACATTTTGGAAGTAGATGAGAAGATAAAAGTGCACAGCTAGACGTCTCGCATGCCCTCTGTAGAAAGAGTTACATATTATACGATGTGGTCTTTATGTTTGTTTGGAAAATGTTTATACTCAAGCAGACCCCACCCAGCTATACCTTCCGGATTCCGTGGTCCTAGTCCAATACCGATACGGTGGTATCTTCAAGATTCAGGAGCATATATGTGCATAAATACAAGTCCCCAAATACCTTCCACACAAGCCCTGACAAGCGACGACGCCGCAGCCCTCTCTCGTGTTCGCACCAGCGCCGTCGCCCCCGCGTATCCCGCGATCCGGCACCCCCCCCGCGGAGGGAGGTGTGGAGGAGCAGCCCCTGACGACGGCGGATCCGCGTCATCCCCAGTCTTCGGATCCAATTGAGGCAGCGGATCGAGGCAGGGGAGAATTGGGCCGCAACGATCCCCTGCAACATCGTGAAGCTCAAAGGCCGTCGGAAGCTCATGGCGGACCTCCAAAATCCCAAAGACAACAAGCTGATGGCGGACAAGATCTCCCTCCTCGAGCACAAGCTTATTGAGGACACAATCAAGACTCTGGAGGGCAAGGTCAAGAGCCTGGAGGACCGGATCATGGAGGACGAGGCCAAGATTAAGACTCTCGAGGAGATGCTCTTGAAGAGGACCATTGAGGACAGGATGGAGAACACCAAGAGCAGGCTCGGGATCCCCAGCTTCAGGCTCAAAGAGGATGCCTACAAGCTAAAGTACTCCGAGGCCCACAAGGGCAAGCTCAAGACGCTCACGGAGAAGCTCAAGTACCGCCAGCCGACTGACCAGGAGAAGGCGCGCCACTTTGCGCTTTTCATGGCCGTGCTGCTCATGATGGCCATGCCGGTCGTGGTGTTGCGCTCACTCGGGCAGCCGCCGCTCCTCGTTTGGCGGCTCTCCTACCTACTTTGTGGCTGCACCTTCTTCTGGATCCGCTTTCTTGGTGTCACCCTGCGCGCGCAGACCTCGTTGATGTGTAATTTGGTCGGCTTCGTGCTGGCCCTTTATGCCGACGCAGCACTGGACCCCAAGATTGGGATGCTCGTTTCTCATCTCAATGTTCACGTCTCCTTCGTCATGCTGGGCTATGCACTTGCTGAGCGCCGCCAGCGTGACGGAAGGGAAGTGTCTGCCTTGTACATACCCACTCTGTCAAAGGAGAAGCAGGAGCGGATGCTTGATCTTCAAATCTTGGGCGGCATCTTTGTTGGCATTTTCACGTTGCTGGCGGCAGCATACATAGTGTGGGTGATGTGCAGCGCGTCCAACCGCTCAATCGTGCACCTCATGATAAGTGTCTTTATCCCGCTTTCCAGCGTGCTGATGTTCTGGAGCATCTTCGTAGGCTGCATGCTGCTGCAGGGTGCCCTCCTCGGGGAGACTGGTTGCTTAATCTTGGTCATCTACTTTATATCAAGTGTGTTTCTCTCCCCATTGGCCTTCTCAATCGTCGGTGACATTGGTGGGATGATAGTTACAACTCTTGCAATACTTGGTCTCCCTGGGTTCTTCGGCTACTCAGCCTGTATCTATGCTTCTTCCAAGCAGTGGTATGTACCAAGTTTGTCTTAACACACAATTCATTTTCATGTTCTGAACCACAGTCGTAATTAGGCATTTAGGCATGGCTTAATTTTGAGCTGCCTTTTCTATTTTATGGATTACTTTTTGACAACGTTTGATATATGTAACCTACGGAAATGCCCTGTTGTCCACTGGTCCTTGTGCACATTATGGATGCAGTGCTCTTTCTTCACAGCTTAGCCAAGGCATCTGGTAGTTTTTGAAGGAATATTGATACGAGATACAGTTTCCTTTTTGTCTTCTACCCCCAAATTCCAGTTTTCTGCTTCAGTCACCAAACAATATGTTGCCGGTCTGCTACACATATTGCTAGGATATTGCCTTATGTGGTCACTCCATCCACCATTTCCAGTTTTCTGTTAACTCTGTTATTTCGAAGCTATTTGGTACACCCAGTTGCATACCACTAAAGTTTTTCAAGTCATAATTAACTTATGAATATTGAATTGCCCTGCTGTGAACTTTGATTGTATCTCAACATTGGAACCATAGACTGTGTTTGCATAAAGTACCCAGTTAATTGTCATTGCACACATTGGTTTACAACTTTGAAATGATATATAGTTTCGTCCACACCTTTTGTTAGTGATAATTGCATTGCTTCTGATGACAACTCAGAGCTGTATTTTCTTGTAACGTGACTTGTACTTACATTGTAGTTGATCAAATTAACTTTGTCTTCATACTTGCATTGTTTTACCTCGTTTGTCAGAGAACACAATGTACCTATATATGATGTTATCCTCTTCTTGCTATGTAAACCCACAGGTTGAAGCTGCAGCTGGCACAGGAGTCAGCGGTGAAGCTGGATTAAGATAAATTGATGCTGGCTTCCAGGAATTGAGGACATGCGGATGGTGTTCGTGCTGAAGCAGGGTAAAAAATCGTTGGAGTATACTAACTGTGAAGCTGTATTAAGGCTTGGAGAAGTACGCTGGAGTAGGTTTAGATTCATTCCACTATAATAAATAAACTAATTTGTGTAATGTTAATTATGTCACGCCACAAACATCTTGTACAGTTGTACTTTGTCCTGCAACTAAACTGCAATGACGGCTTGTTATGTCTTTTGAGATTCGAATTTTATCTTCCAACTCTGGACACCTCCTTAGGTTCAAATTCAATGTTCTTAGGGTGTGTTTGCTCGGAGACAAATGAGACGAGATGGAACCATTTCAGTTTTTTTTTTGGGGGGGGGGGGGGGGGTGATAGGGTCCTACTTTATGTTTGGTTGGAGGAATAGAACGTTTCCTGTTTTTAGTTTGGTACGAGGGAAGGGATAAGGATGGACGCCCTCTTCACAATTCCATCAGCTCACACAGACACAGTGCATCTCATTTTGTCGAAAACAATGGGTGCATATCCTGATGATGTCGCAGACAACAATATCTCGCACGAAGGTCTTGCTGTGGACGCGCGTTTGCATATCTCCACTTGGTTGCACCTTCGCATGGTGAACTTTCGTTGCACCTTCACAATGTTTTTCAACGAAGCTAGGGGGGGGAGCCCACCTGAATTTTATTCAATTGTCGGAAGGAGTGCGATGGACTCGGTACAAGCGCGCGGCCAAATTGGCCGGGCGGGCAGTAGACGGGGGGAGGGTAGAGTACAAGCGCTCATGTTACAACGAAGAGGAAGTTACACCAGTCGATGAGAGGCGAAGTGTCGAGGCGTTGTGGCGCACGGCAGATCCAGAGGGAGGCGTGGTCCTTGATCATCGTCAGCATTGAGTTGATGTCAAGGGTCAAATTGTCGAAGACCTTCTTGTTCCGGCTCTTCCAGATAATCCAAAGGAGGAGGAGGGTTGCCGAAGACTTGATAATTGGATTTCTTTAGGGGGTGGCAAATATGAACTTAAGTTGTTTTGCTTTGCAATTATTGCTTGGTCACTTTGGAAAGTTCACAATAAAAAGGCAATTGAGAAATGTTTCATCAAAAAACTTGATCACATCTTGTACAAAATTGTATCTGGTATACAGAGGTGGAGCGTACTCCTGCGATCCCAGGATAAGGACGTGGTGGACGGGAAGATCAACAGTCTGAAGGAATGGATCGCCAAGTTCGCTAAAGACAGACGTAATTCAAGCTCAGAGGACTTTATGTAGGACGGTTTCTGCATGTTGCGGTGTGGTAGTTGCATTCGTGTAGAAGTTCAAATGGTTGAAGTAGTGTTTTGTGCTTCTTTTGTAAACTGGTATCCCCAGTAGCGTTGTATTGGTGTGGGTTGTAATGACACTGAACCTTTATAGCTTTATAAAAGCAGGAGTAGTCTTTCTCAAAAAAAAAAGAAAAAAGAAGGAGGGTTGCCGTGTTGACCCAGCGCGGTGCACGGAGAACGTGGCAGAGATGGCGTTCACAAACAGCGGTGATGGATGTGGGGGAGGCCAGCCCGGGTAGGCAGTGTGACCAGAGGCATTGGAGCCGGGGGCACGCTAGGAACAGGTGCTCGATGTGTTCTTCTGCGGGGCAGAAGGGGCAAACACATGTGTCGAGCAGCCGTGCGAGTGGAGCAGGGATCGGGAGCGCGTTCGTCCATGCCGCAGGATCCAGAAGAAGTGCTTGACCTTTGTCGGCGCGAAGTTTTGCCAATTCTCGTCGCCGAGCGGCGAGCGGTGGCGCGCCGGTCGGGACACGCGAACGCTGAGGAGGGCACCTTTGACAATGTGGCCCTTCGCTGCACTCGCACAACGTCTACCTCGCTGCACCTTGGCATGGACGCTCTGCGCCGCACCTCCACACATACGCGCCGCGCGCGTCATGAGCCCTGCCTTGCCGCGACGCACCTCCGCACAGATGCGCCTCCTCACAGACGCGCGCACGTCCACCGGCCTCTGCTGCTCGCGGACGTCGTCGCTTCGGCCGTGGTGGTCGCGGCGGCGCCATTGCAGCATCACCAACAGGACAGGGTGACGGCGAGCAAGAAGGAAGGCGCACCCGGCTGCCGCACTTGCCGTCGTCGAGGACAACAAGCCGGGCGCGGCCGGCAAGAACCAGCTGCAGCTCGATCGTGGCGTCGCCGCCGGTGGATCGCGGGGGCAGGGTCGACCTTGTCCTCCGGCAGACCACAGCAGCGAGCGTGGGAGCGGCGTCCTCCCGGGCGCAACAGCTGTTCGGCGCCCGGTTGCCCCAGGTGCAACAGCTGTTCGACGAAATGCCTTGCGAATTGATGGCCTTGCTGAATTAGCCTCTTAATTTGTAAGTTGCAAATTGGTGAGAAAATGTTTCGTTTACGATTTTGTATATATACCAAGTATATAAATGAAAAATGGTTTTACATCTGTTGGCAGGGATGGAGCTGATCATCACCACAGAAGTTATCAAGGACGATACTGTTGTCAAGAATCACACTAGATATCAGCTCTTGTTCAATGCTACTGGATCCACAGTTCTGAATCGCATCCTTTTCCTATGCCTGTTTTTAGTACCTGTCTTTGAGTCTCACGATGATATATGCATTAAACAATGCAGGGTGTGCTGAGAAGCAAAGCTGCAGGCAATTCACAATACCCATGTGCGTTTCAAATGTACAATAGATGACACGCGATGCTGCGAGCAGTAGGGCGGGCAGGGGCCTGCCCCCCCCCCCCCCCCCCCCCAAATGCTTCATGCACCTCTCTTATGTACACACAAATTCACCATGTAATCAAAGGAAAAAATATTTTTGCCTCCCCTCAAAAGATGAATTTTACTCTCTGGCCCCCCTCATGGTGAAATCCTGGCTCCGCCGAGCACAGTTCGGTTCACATAACATGAAACGGAAGAGCTCAGTTTTGCAGAGCTATTTTTATGTCAAAGCTGTAGTTTAGGAACAAAGAAGAAAGATAACAAGAAAGCCAGCTATTTTTATGTTATTTGAGTTCAGATTGTAGAACGTCGAAAAAGAGATGGTGCAACTCTTGATGAAAAAACGAAGTGATTTTATTGTATGTGATGAATACATAGTGTGTTGGATGTGATGAAATACATAGTGTATTGGTAAGAGTTATGAAGAATATTTACAGGTGACAAAGCTCATCAAATTAAGTAGATGAATACGAAGATGGTATAAATATTTTCAGGAACAAACTGTGCACAAAAACGCAAAATCTAGTGAAGCAATAAGAGCAAGAGATGCAATCACCACAATGTTATTTAGTGATTAAAATGACAGAAAGGGGTCCTGGAAATTAACACACGACAACTGAGTTTTCCTTTACTCATCGCTCAGATTTTTGAAACTTGACATATTTGCATACGTATTGCCCAAAAGGACAAAGTAATCCAATATGCTGCTTTATATTCATTCAGAAATTTTTCTCTGAATCGTTTTTCTTCTGATCAAAGAACCAACACAAATAACTTCCCAGCCCTTCTGAATGAATTAGCTTTCCAGGACATTAGAACCAAACAATCAATTGCTACCTGCAGTGATATCCACTCTGAAATCATAAAACTAATATCAAGCTTCCCCAGGTTCAGCTAGCCAAGACCAGTTCACCTTCAACACAAGAAAGAAATGGAAAGCAGCCCTGCGCGCCCTCGTGTAGTCACTGTCGCCCCATCCACTTTCCTTACAAAATCCTCTCTTTCCCTCCAAATCATTTGTTCTAAGGCAACGTATGATGTTCTCATATAATTCAAAAAGGAAATAAACAGCACAAGATAAATCTTCGACGCTATCTACCAATTAGCCAACAATTCAAAGCGGCTTAGTACTCGTATTATTCTTTGATCCACACCTAAGTTCTAACCATCAAACGTCATTAGGAGCTTTTGCAAAAGCAATATTGTTGCAATCTAAAATAATTACAGTTAGTGCATGACACAAGAATAACGACGCTACGCACTTGCAAATTCAATCTTAAGCTGTTTTGAGATAGAACCTCAGATAAACACGTGTGTCGTGACCCAGTTGGTAACCTAAAAAAAAAAGATTTGGAATTCAGAAAGGAAAGAAGAAATATTGGAGTGTTATAACCACAAACGAATTAGGAAGTAATGCTTTTGAAAGTGCTGAACTTCATAGAAGAGGGGTCGTTACTACGTAGTATTCCAGTTATAGCTTACCTGAAAATTTGCAATGCAATTATCCTGCAGCCGATTTTACAACAAAAAGTTGTCTTTCAAGTTTCAGTGAAGCATCACACACAATGACACTTCTAAGAAGAGAATAAAATGTTATCTGTTGTGGTGGCTAGGTAAATTAGGGTTTATGCAATTATGCTATCCCCAAATCTTAAGAGATACACGAGATAGAGAGAAGTTTCGGTTAACTATTGCTTGCCTTTTCTTAGTTCCGTCGACCTGGTATATAGTCACCGTGATTACAGGACTTACAACCAACACAAACTCCAACCAACAATCCTGACTCAACACGCTAACTTGACTCAACACGCTAACTTGACTTTTTTTCGACCAAGGGAAAATTCCCCTGTGCCTCCTTTTTCATTGAATAAGGATCCACAAAAATGCTCCAGGTTTACATCACACCCTGATGTCTGAACATCAGGTTTACGTAGTCTAAACAGATATTATGCAGGTTTACGTAGTTGAATCAGGGTGTGACGTAAACACGACGATGTCTAAACAGATATGATGCTCCAGGTTTACATCACATCCTGATGTGTGAAGAAAAAGAAAAGTATACTTCAGTATCATATGCAGGTAGGGAAGTCAACAAATAACACGAGGCTAATAAGTAGTCGTACCTCTCATAGGTTGAAGTGTGTTCTCACCAGCACAAGCAGTCTAGATGCGGCACCGTCGCGGATCAACCTCTCCTACACAGTAGCTAATACAAGATCATGCAAATATAATAAAATAAGATGATGCTACAACAATATGAGAAATCTCTACTCAAGTATTCTCAGCTCAGCAGCAACTTTTTTTCTGAGAATATTGCAAATAAACCAAACAATTTTCAGAACAACTTTAGCATCCCATATGAACAGAAGAATAGGCCCAATCTTTCCCACAAATCAAGAAAAAGAAGCCTCGCACCAAGAGGAACAACAGGAAAGATATATAGAGAACAGAGGAGCAGCAGGAAACGTAACGGCGGCTGTTTCCTGCGGTTGGGTGGGGAATATTGTGGTGGTGGAGATACTCAACTTCCACTCCATGTGGATTTGGTTTGGTGGAAAACATGGGACCAAAACACAATCAAAAGCATGCTACCAGGTGTTCATGAAATTAGTCACAACTAGAAAGGGAGAGTAGCATTGCCGCGCTTTTGCTGTATATTTCCTTCGACGATTTTGTGGCCCCCATTGTTGAACGTTTTTGTGACAAAGAATCATCCTCGCACTTTTATTGTAATAAGTTATGTGGAAAAAGGACATACTAGGAGCTTTGCTTGGAGCTGTTACATATTTGAAGAAAAATAGGGAGTCATTCCAACAAACCACAGATACTTACATCTTTCTTAATATTTTAGTGAGAAAGCATGAGCCTAGTTCGGATGCACACATCAGGTTAATAACAGAGAGCTTCCAATCTCTATGACTCTAGACACAGGCCCTTGGATGTGTCATGCATCTGCCAGATGTTAGTCACAGATTCTCAAAGAACCTCTCTTGTATCTTTAGAAAGAGAAGTTCTTTTGAATCTGCTGCAAAAGGAAATTTTACTTGGGTCGAGCAGTCTTATTATGAGCCAGCTATTACTCCTACATATTACTTCAAGAAAAATAGTATCTCATTCGAACCAGTGACATATCCTTTAGCTTCTTGTACACATCAGAATATTTTTTTCTGTAAAAATAGCTTTTCAGCAACTATATTTAATACTGTAAGTATTGAAAATTATCTGTATAAACATACTAAAGGATATTAGTATAAATGTACCCTGAAAATTCAATTGTATTCTAATTTAAACTGTTTAGAAACAATTTGAAACTAAGCTCTCTCTCTCAGGCAGGCATTTTGCCGAATAGAATGTGGGCATAGTGTTGTCTAGATGCCATATATAGTGGGAGCAAGGTAGATTGAGTAAGAGTTGGATCACAAACATGTCTATGTATCCTTCAAAAAAAAAAACATGTCTATGTAGAATCTCAATCTGTATTGGATACCCGAGAGGGGCAGGAATCCCAGGAAATGAGGGGGTGGTAGCAGTGCAAGTATTGCTCGCTATACCCAAAAAAAAAAACACTCTTGTATTAGTCAGGATGCATAGTAGCCTTCAAAGTTTATTGTCATCTCAGGCAGCTCACAAGACCTGTCGTGGTTCAGGTCAAAAAAGAAAAAAGTTTATTGTCATCTTGAAAGCATTTTAGAAAATATGTCAATTGAATAAGAACAGGAAATGACAGCAATCTGAGATCAAAACTGCAGTTGTTTTTAATAACAAAGTTCTGTATAACTACAGAGATTTTATGGATTTGGTTTCAGAGTGAACCTCAAGTCTGCAGAGACATCACATGCTATGAACCTAGCACTTAGTTTTTACAGTGAACCATAAATCTGCAGAGACATCACATGCTATGAACCTAGCACTTAGTTTTTACAGTGAACCATAAATCTGTATAGAAATCATATGGTATGAACCTAGTTCTTGTTTCAGAGTGAACCATAAATCTGCAAGACATCACCTGGTATGGACCTATTACTTGGTTTTAGAATGAACCATAAATCTGCAAAGACATCACCTGGTATGGACCTATTACTTGGTTTTAGAATGAACCATAAATCTGCAAAGACATCACTTGGTATGGACCTACTGCTTGGTTTTAGAGTGAACCATAAATGTGCAGAAACATCACCTAGTATTTGGTTTTATCAAAATGCATGTTGGAATAAACAGATGTTGTATGATGCCAAAAGACGACTGCTACATTATACCTAAATAATTTTCTGGATTTGGAGTATTGTCTCCGTAAAACGAAATAGCTTCCTGATTGAAATATCAACACCAAGTTGGCAAAAGAAAAAACAACATTTATTTTTAGCTTGATTAGGTGTTACATGAGCTATTGTATGCCAAGGTAAAAAACTCCTTAAGGAAGTGTTTTGGACGCATCCACTCCGTGATGTGATCAGAAAACTAAAGTAGCTAGCAAAAACAATTATTCGAAATGTCAATGATGCACCAAGTTGACTTTAACAGAAAAAAAAAATATTATTCCCAATGTCAATGATGCACCTTAGCTTGTTCTGATAAGGAACAGACATGTACAACACCATTGCCAAGTTTATCTAGTAGCACATGCTTGCTGAATTCTTGACAGTAGCAACCAGTCACTACCAGGATCCCCCTTTTTGCCGAGTGTCTAGGGCACTCGGCAAAAGTCCAAAAACACTCGGCGAAAGTTTCGCCGAGTGTTACACTCGGCGAAAGTCACTCGGTGACTGTTTACTCGGCGAAAACCACTTTCGCCGAGTGTTTTTTATCGGACACTCGGCGAAAGTTTCGCCGAGTGTAAATTGGACACTCGGCGATGAAAATTTGACGGACGGGGACCCGACGGCGTCAGCTACTTTCGCCGAGTGTAAACACTCGGCGAAAGTGGGACTTTCGCCGAGTGCAATGTGGTGACACTCGGCGAAAGTGGGGCACTTTCGCCGAGTGTAATTTATTGACACTCGGCGAAAGTGTCTACTTTAGCCGAGTGTCTTCAAATTACACTCGGCAAAAGTATTGACACTCGGCAAAAGTACGATTTCTGGTAGTGAGTGTAATATGCCTAAATATGAAGTTGGCAGATGAACATTAGTTCAAAAGAAGTGCCTAAACATGAGCATCAAGAACAATTACTCAATTAGCAAAGTGGCAGTAGGAAGCACAATAATCAAGTGGCAAGCAACAATAATCTACAGGTTTGGGGATGTACTTGGAGCACCTAGAAATCAACTGATTGAGGTGGTTTATTATCTGAAGATTCAAATGCAGAAGCAGAGAGACAAAAATAATGCAGTGCCAATCGACAAGCTATGGTTTCATCGTGAACTGCTTTGTAAGAGAGACGTGAACAAGATCAAAGATCAAACTATATGGGTGCAAAAAAATGGGGAATTCTAGAAGTAAACTAGGAAAATACCCACCCTGTGTGATTGTTCTCGATCGGATGTGATGTTAGGAACCGAAGCATCCCCAGCTAACATGCATGCCGGCCGGCGCCGAAGCAGCCAACGCTGTGTCATCCCATGCGCGCGCCGCTAGCCAGCCAACTCACCGCCTCAGCTAGCTTCCTGTCACGCGCCGGCCCGAACGCCGCCGCCGCTCCTCCCGCGAGCGAGGCGCAAGGCCGACACAGCGAAATTCCAGCGGTCCGCACGCTGCTACACTGGTTCATGGTGCCACATACCTCGACGAACGAGGCAGCCGATGCAGGGGCCGCTTGCGCCTTTCCTGTTGCGGCAAGGCAAGGCAATCAGCCAGAGCTAGCTGCTCTACCCAGCAAAGGACGCCGGCGGAGAGGGCAACCGCGGTCCCTCGCACAATTCACCTCGCGCTGGTCCTCCCCGTCTTGCGCCGCTGCAACCCTAGCTAGTCGGCCGCGGGATGGAATGGTCGACGCACGGGCTCTTGACGTGCGGCGTGGGGGGCGACGGAGGATGACGGCGAGGAGGACATGCGGGAGGGGATGGAAGGGCTGGGAGACCGCCGTCCCATGCGCGCCCTCCTGATGAAGCTCCTCTCGCGTCACGCGCTCCGCGCAGGCGGCGTTGCGCTCCAGGGCCCGCTCTTCGCCTTCCCAGCAGCGGCAGCCGAGGCGCCGGCGCCATCGTCGCTGCCACGCCACGCTGACCGGCTGCGCGACGCGCTAGGAGCCCTCGCACGGAGCGGGGGCCAGGATGGCCAGTCCCTTCTCCGCCGGCGTTTCCTCCTCGCGGGCGCTCGCCGCGGCGGCACGCGACGACGCGCTGGCGTGGCTCTCCGCCGCGCTCACCAGCCACGACACCTGAGCCGACGGCCTCGAGGAGGCCGCCGTCTCGGGCGACGACGACACCGCCCCGCCGGGGCTCGCCGGCCACTGCCCGCGGCGCGGTCAGGGACAACATCGCTTTGGGAGCTCGGCGCACGGGCTAGAAGATGAAGGCGACGATGAAACGCGGGAGGGGAGAGGAGAGATGGGGAGGAAGAGGCGCACGCCGCCAAGCATCCATGGCAATTGGTCGCACCCGAGCACCGAAAGGCGCTCGCTACATGGCGGCGGCTCAAGCTCTCCGAAATTCCAAAGAACCTGAAGTCAAAGAAAGGGACGACGAATTCCCTCACTCGATGCAGAGCACTGTAATTCTGTACCTATCGCTACAGTAATTCGTGAGTGCCTACAGTAGTCCGCTGTGCTACTACTGTGCAAATGCAGCTTCCCTGTGCGGACGGTCACGACTCACGACCAGTGTTACGGTCACGACTCACGAGCAGTGTTTCATTCTTTACTCGTACAGTAGCCTTATGACCTGATTCGTGGATTGCTGAGGGATGGATGGTCACAGGTGACAAGTTGAGCCAATTCCAGCTACGGTACACTCACTATGTGCGCTGAGACCGCTAAGTTTTGGGGATGTCGACCAATCGGTACACTCTCTCGAAAGCTCTTGGTAATTCATAAAGAGTGCAATCGAGACAATCTAAACTCATAAAGAGTGCTAGGTTTTCCCTGCGTATAACGAGAGGGTGTGTGTACCAAAAAATTGTTTATGTATTACCCGAGCACTCTAGAAACTCTTCTTTCAAATGCAATGAAATGGCAGGTACTCTTTCTTTCTCAAAATAATAGTAGTCATTTTAGTCTATACCAGCAGGTACTCTTTCTTTCTCAAAATAATAGTAGTCATTTTAGTCTATACCAGATTCATTGAATATTCTATGAATATAGACAACACACCTGTTAAGATTTATAGAACATTCTATAAACCTAGACGTCTAAAAACCTAACCAGAATGTCAAATAAACTCAAATAGAGAGAGTAGTTCTCTTTAGTGTTCTTGATAGTGGCATGAGAGAGCTGTTAAACATAATATGAAACACAAGGCCAAAGAGTAGTTCTCTTTAGTGTTCTTGATAGTGGCCTGAGAGAGCTGGTAAACATCATATGAACCTCAACAGCACCTTAAGTCTTGGGTTGACTTCTGATGGGAGCGAATCTTTTAAGATTTAACAGTATTGTGCTTTTAGCAGTAGGTGAAGCGACCGTCGATAACAAGGCACTAATAGTGACTTCGTCAATCTGAAGGATTTGTCAACTCATTCTTTGAAGATGCTCATGCGTATGTTTGTTTAGAAGAGGTGAGTGTGTATGTATTGTGAGTGTATGAGTTATACTTCTTATGTTTTTTTTTTTACTTGTCACTCCTTTTTACTGTAGCAAATTTAACCGCATGCTTTTTTCTGAAAAAAAATATAAGTATGTGTAGAAATATACAATGCTAATAAGCATGTTTCATGATATAGCTAATTGTACAAAAGATCTAAATGTATGCAACAAATTTGCAGAAAAAAACATGCAATCAAAGTTGCTACGGTGAATAAGAGTGACAAGTAAAAAACGGATGAAGTACTGTGTAATTAGAAAAATTGCTAAACACAATGCGATTAATTTAATTGAAATGATTTAATTTCAACAGTTGACTAGATTCAATGTGAACTCAAATTTGTTACTAACATTGCTGGATCAGATATTTCAAAACAACAGAACAAGGTTAGGCATTTTCATGATTTGATGTCCCATCAAAATGCAATTTGTAACAGCCGACTGGATTGTGACATCCTGATGATCAACCCTATCACACAAGTGTCCTGTGGCTGCGTCACACCCGGGTCCGGCGACGACTTGTCCGACGCTGATGGTTTGATGGTTGCAAGGATCGAAACATTTCACTACATGAAATCATTTCCAACGCAAGGTTCGGTTGTTCTGCAACACGATGAGTCCAATGAAGACATGAAATCAGGACCTGGGTTGCAAGATCTCAGGACCTTGAGCGGGGAGGCACCAGAAGCGAGAGCATTGACAACGCGAGCGAGCGGCTGGTCCATGACCTTGAAAGCGGAGGAGGCCTCGGCATGGAGCGTTAAGCGGCGGGGTTGATCTCGTGACGTGACGAGGTGGCTATTGGACGTCCACCGCGATGAACGCGCCTTCGTTCTCGCCCCGCCCGCCGAGCCGCCATCGCCAGCTTGGTGTGACCGAAGCCCTCCGCCGCGCCAGCAACTCGGCGCGCAATCATCCTGGTGACTCTGATCTGACCCGACGGTGGTTGTAGCCTTTGAGATCCTCCATCCCCTTCCTCCCTAGCTGAGATTCTTACGAGTAGCACTAGTTCTCCTACTACATGAAATAAAGATCAGTAAAAAAAGCAGGTATGACTCGCCTGCTCAGACAGAAACATTACTTCTGCCAGTCGTGCGCGCAACAGGAAAGGACGTAACGGCAATGGGCACGAAGAAGAAAGGACGTAACGGCGATGGGCACGAAGAAGAGGAGCGCAGAACACCCGCGCTGCCCTTGCGCAGCCCATGTTGACGCGTGCCGTGCCCGTAGTGGGAAGGAATCGGCGACCAAACGAGTTTTGCTCCGGCTCCAACACGTACGTTCCGGTGTGCTACATTTACAGTAACCAACGACGGTTCGTTCTACCATCTGTGATAAATCAGAGAATCAACTAATATTCGCACTTTCGCGAGCTTCTACTAACTGCCTCAAGCTTAGCTCTGTTATAAAGCTCGTCATATTCAATTGGAGGCTCCGATCCATTGTGCCTTCTTGTCGACATTTTTTGAGTGACAAGTTTCAGTATCCAGCAACCCAAGTGAAAAAAGGTGGTGTTCTTGGATTTTCTGCTTGGAGCGCACTGTCGGTTGTCCGAAGAGCAATTCGATCGGCTGCCCAACTGGTGAAAAGGCACAGCATTTCACTACAGTACTGGCTTTAAATTTTGTACAGACCTCGCATCGCATGGACTGGTCAGCTGGGATGGGCAGATTGCATCTCTCTCTCTCCTTCTTCTCTTCTTTGGCGAGGGCTGTCTCTCTCTTCTGCCCCCGCACACGGCACACAGGCTCCATCTTGTCTCGCAGACGCCACGCTGGGCGACGCTTTTGATCCTGGCCTTGAGCTTCAGCTCATTAATTTGTGTGATCCTAGTTACGGGCACGAATTAATCTAGTAAACCAGGAGTACTAGTAATGTAAAGGAAAGAGATTAAAATTAAAGCTTTAAGCTTACTTTCCCCCTTGTCTCTATGCTCCTTTTCTCTTGCAACTGCATACAGTATTGCACAACGCTTCTCGCCGAGGTACGGGCAGAGTAGCCAGGCGTGCACACGTAGAGTTGGGGGTGAACAGACCATCACTTTTTAAGGTCCTCAACAAAAACTTGATGGAAGTGTAGCACGTGAAAATCAACAAAGTAAAATCGTATACTCCGTTTTGGTGTTCTAGCTTACAGTTATTGACGGTTCTACCGTTTCTAATAAATTAAGCAATCTAGAACAAGCCACTACCTTCACTCGAAGTCTCCAACACTGTTCCTCCATATTCTACCTTTCATATGCTTCTAGTTACCTCATGCTAAGCTCTGTTTGTCAGTTTCTCGTGATATAAATGTAATGCCATATTAAGTTGATCCATGTGATAATGGTTTGTAAGGCATGCTCCCACCAATCTTTAGCTCCATTTTGAGCTAAGCATTTCCAAGTAAATTTAACAACCATGGGGTTCGACATGACTGCGGCAAAAAAAGCTGATGTGTATTTTCTATTTTTTTATTCCTTTAAAGGATTCAATTTGTAGTTATCATCGTGTTCGTCTGGCTGCTTTGCAGCGGCTGTTTTGCAGCAGCTACAGTGTTTCAGTTATTTCTCCTGCAGCCGTTACAGTGTTTCTGCAGCCACTACAGTGTTCGCAGTTATTTTGTATGTGTGGCATTGTAGTTTTGACAAGCAAATCATTGTGCCCACTGGCATCAGTACTGACCTAATTGCATGGCCTTTTTATTATTCTGCATTTATAACATGAACGCACTGGCATCAATCTTCCCCAATACGGCAGGAGTCGAGGTTCTGACCTAATAGCATGGCCTTTTTATTCTTCTGCATTTATAACATGCACGCGGGTATGTAGCGACACTATATATAACGAAAAAATTCCTTCACCCATTAAACTTGTGATCATCACTTAACAGGACGCTACTCCACCTGTCTTTTATATAAGGAATCTTTGATTCCATATTACAAAATCGTAGAGGAATGAGATAACATTTTACCTCTCATTTTAACTCAGTCCACCAATCCCCTTCCACCAAATAAATTGCTCTAAAGGAACATTATCTAACAATCTCTTATATTTAAAGACAATTTTTTGACACGCTTAGCGGTATGCAACGGCACATGATGACTGTTATAACACAAGTATGAATTCATCATGACATACTTAAAGAATCTTCTAAAGAGCCTCATAAACTCCCTTTAAATCAAAATCATGAGGTTTTAAAAAAATCATCTCCAACAGCACCCCAGGCTACCCATAACTTTTTCTTACCTCATTAACTCCTCTCATTTGTACCTACAAACAGGAAAAAAAATGAGTATGTATCTACAAACATGGGAAAAAATAAGTCCCATGTTCCTTCTTTTTCTAATGAAATTAATGTTTTTTCTTAAATGTAAGTATTTATTGATTTTTAAAACATCTTGGATGACCATTCTCTCTCTCTTTTTTACTTGGCTTCGCAGCAGCTGGAAAAGGAGCGTGCCTTCCAAGAAACCGGCTGTTGCCACAGACTAAACCCCTGTAAATCTCTCTCCTCCACTAGAAAACAGTGCGAAGCGTACTGTACCCAATAAACTAAACTCCTGTTCCTTCGTCCGGACGTCTCCCTCTCCCTCTCCCTCTCCCTCTCCTCCCGTCCGTCCTGCTCGTAGCCCTAGCGGCGCCATGGGACTGGAGTCATTCAGTTGGGTGGTGCTGATTTTGGCGCTGATAGAATCGCTGCTTCCTTTGTAAGCTTTTCCCCGTTGTTTCCATCTGATTTTGACTTGATTTGGATCTGGATTCAATTGTTCTGAGGCTTTGTTCCCTTTATTAGTTGCGCCTTCGCCGTCACCGCGGACTGGGATCGGAGTTTTGAATGCTTTGGAGCAGTCGCTCTTCTCACTGACGTCGGAATCTCTACCCTCAGATCGCTGACCTATGTCTGGATGACAGGGTTAGTCGCCGCCGAATGCCCCTCAGTGACCGGACCAGTGCTCACCTTCTCCATCTGTGCAGCAATCTCTGCTGCGGCATTCGTCTTCCTACTGACCTTCAGTTGTACTGCGGTGCCCCGCTGCCGTGAATCGCTTTTAAGGCAGCCGATCCGCGCCCGTCCGAGTCTGGGTATACTATTATGCTTCCCAGTTCAAGTACATTTCCAACTAGCAGTGTGACTGTTTATTGTACTGACTAACTGTTCTCTCCTGCTAGTGTGGTTTCTTTCTTGTGATATTTGTTGCTGGCATGGGATACCTACTGCATACTGTGGAGAAGCCAATCAAGCAATCTGATGTGATTTTGGATCTGATGATGTATGCGATTGTTGGTGGTTTAGTCATTCAAGCTGGGAACCCCCTGGTCAAGCGCTTCGTAAGTTCCTTTTTCCATTTCTCATGTGATGCCTTCTGAGAATCTGTGATGGAAGGATAAGCTTGTGGTGCATGAGTTCAAATTTGGGTTGGTAGAAAGTAGTCAGCTTGAGTAGCCTGTTTCTGATTCTAAAATCAACAGCAATGCTCACAATAAAGCAGCTTGTTTCTCTTGCCTTGTGCAAATTTGTCAGCGCATCCTCATAAAGAGATTCTCCACAAGAGGCAGAATTTTTACCTTGCAACTGTTTCGCCTTGTTCCTACCAATTGGTCTTGGTTTCCTCGGTGAAGTATGAGTGAGACCCTCCTCTTCATCACCATGATGACTTTCACCAGATCCGAGAGGGCACATACTTGGACTCGCATTAGAGGAAGTTTTCTGCTTTTTGTTCTGAGAGGCTATGAAATCACACCACTTTGGTGCATGCTGCAAAATATTCCAGCAATGCAACAAAGTGAATGACCGATGAAGTGGGTCATTCTGCTTGTACAACACGCACATGAATGTTGCACCTACACAAGTGAATATGTTGCACCTACACATGTTGCACCTACACAAGTTAAAGTATACATTGGAGTTGCTCCCTATAAAGCAGCCTGTTTCTCATGACATTGTTCCATTTGAGAGGCCCCTCATCCATATTTGCCCCCTTAGATCATTGTGCAATCCAACAATCCCCTCATATTTTCTCCCCTCTTCTCCACCCATGTATATTTTAATCCTATCTTGTAACTAACAAGCAAACTAGTTATATACACATATAGAGTAAGAGCATACATGATACATAATTAAGTGAATATATGATAATTAATAAGAAAGTGCATGCTACATAATTAAATAAACCACATGATTAATACATAATTGTCTAATGACATTGTCCACATACAGCTAATACAAACAGGCCACAATAGTTAATAGAACACAACTAGTCCAGAAACAGTTAATGCACTAATTAATCGATAGATAGTTAATATGGCATGAATATCTCGTCAACTAGTTCTCAGCTTGTCTTTTCTTGGCACGGCGAGCTACGATCTCCTCTTGCCATTGCTTATAGAAGATTAGTTGTGGCTCACGCATGGCTCTAAGATCTATATTGATCACTCTCTCATCCTCCATTCTCTGTTTGTGCTCTAGTTCTTTTTCCATGATCTCATGTCTTCTATTGTCTGATTCTCTTTTCTGCTCAAGTCTTGCCTTCTCTACTTCAAGTCTAGCATCATTACGCTCTTTTTTCTTGATCTCTTTCAACTCATCAGCATGTCCTCTTGCCTTGCGCAAATTTGTCAGCGCATCCTCATAAAGAGATTCTCCACAAAAGAGGCAGAATTTTTACCTTCCAGCTGTATAGCCTTCTTCCTACCAATTGGTCTTGGTTTCCTCGGTTAAGTATGAGTGAGACCCTCCTCTTCATCACCATGATGACTTTCACCAGATCCGAGAGGGCACATACTCTCGCATTAGAGGAAGTTTTCTGCTTTTTGTTCTGAGAGGCTATGAAATCACACCACTTTGGTGCATGCTGCAAAATATTCCAGCAATGCAACAAAGTGAATGACCGATGAAGTGGATCATTCTGCTTGTACAACGCACATGAATGTTGCACCTACACAAGTGAATATGTGTTGTTAACCATGCATGCATCATACACAAATGCAAATTAAATCAAAGAAGCATATATGATGTACCTTATCTTGCTCGGGCACCCCACTTTGGTTCATGTTTTGGATCTGAGTATAGGCTCCAGTAAACTTGCTAACACTATCTTGATTCTTGAATGATACCCCACCGGTGAGAAAGAGAACTCTGATTACGGTCAGATGGCATTGCCTCCTTATGTGCGTGGTAGTGATCATGAATTCTTGACCAGTAGGTGCCCCTTTTTTGTTCATTCATTGCCATATACCGCATCCTGACTAATTGCTAGCCATGTCGTGCACAACAAAATCTGGTAAGGGGTTTGTTGGAGAGGAAAGATTTGAGAGCGCTCTCATCCTTAGGAGAGGGATAAGGGGTTTGTTGGAGACTAGTTTTTCCTTTTTTTCCCCTTAAATCTGGTATAAGGGTGCATATAAGGGCTTTATTGGAGTTGCTCTTACTTGGTGTCGGTTGCCAAATAGCACACTCTCAATCCTTAATTTAACATGTCCCCTATCTGAACAGGTTCAGTATGCCCTGTTTGAAGACGATGAGAGGACAGTCCTCTTAGGGGCTGTTCGTTTCACGGGGGTCTAAAATTTAGAGGGGTCTAAAAAAAAGAATCTTATCATTTAAGAGTATTAAATAAAGTTTAATTACAAAACTAACTACAGAACCCCTGGTCTAATTCGCGAGACGAATCTAATGAGGGTAAGCAATCCGTGGTTAGACGATGGTTACTGTAGCATTACTGTAGCACGACTGTAGCAAACCATAGCTTACTTAGGGTCGTTAGATTCGTCTCGTAAAGATGTACCCATCTGTAAAAAGGTTTTGTCATTAGACTTTATTTAGTACTAGATTCTCTTTATTTAGAGGCCTATAAAATTTAACGCTAAAACAAACGAACAGGGCCTTAATCAAAGGGTTGGCAACAATTATCAAGATTACATGCTACACATTTGATGCTCTGTACTTCCTAGAACATTTCCGCAGCAGTGAAACTGTTACCAAGTCGGCCCTCACCACCCACACGGTGAGTACTATAATTCTTGGCCCTGTTGCAGTCTTGGACTCCTCAATTTAAAACCTTATTGTGTCTATCTATTGCTTGCTGAGACAACAGAGCTCAAGTTATGTTGTACCAAATCAATTCTTACAATATTTGAATTTGTTAGTTTGGCCATGATATGTAGGTATAATATACTAACATATACTAGTTCCAACATATCCCACATGGCTTGTAGCATGAATATATATTAGTTTAACCAAGTCTGCAGTTATCTTACCAGGGTGTAGCTACATTGTCATGTGTCAAATCAACTGTTTTGTATCTAGCAGCTAAGACTACCTTACTACTCCGATTGGGAATTGTTGATGTTAGGACAGGGCGGTTAGTTAAAAATGGAACTAACCCTGTTAGTATTTGTTATAGTCCGAACTCATTTATTTAGTTAGCTGGTGCTTTGGAATATAGCATATCCTAATTCTGTCCACCAACTTCCATGCACATTAATGCATGCTGAGTAGACTAACCTAAAATGTTTGCAGGTCATGTGTGTGACTGGAACTGTTTGTGGAGTGTTTCAATTGGCCACTCGATTGCTCGGTTCAAAGAGCAGGATCAATGCGCGAATGAGCAAATTCTGCCATGCCATTGTATCCCTCTGGGAGTTGTTGTATGACATAGGCACATTTCTGGGTGCTTGCATTGCAGCCTGCTACAGTTGCTGTTGTAGTCCTGTTGAGAGCGTTAAGGTACCAGTACTTGATCCCAAGTTGTTGCTGTACCAGTACTTGATTCAAAGTTGGTTTCTGACGTCTCTTTACTTTGCTTTTGAAGGATCTCTATTACTTGGACCACCTCTGAAGTGCCGAGGATGGTGGATGGCGCTTAAAAAACAAAGTGGATGATGATGTTCTGGAAGGCGATGAGGGAGTTTTGATGACTCTTTGGACGACTCTCTTCTATTATCACGATACCTAATCTGTCTTGTTCCACTACTACTCTGATGCACTGGCACAGTTGGTATTTAATTGACATTGCTGTTCTGATGCACTGTCACAGTTGGTATTTGACATTGCTGTTCTGATGCAATGGCACAGTTGGTATTTGATTGCTGTTCTGATGCAATGGCACAGTTGCTGTTCTGATACAATGGCACAGTTGTTGTGCTCGAGCTGATAGGCCATTC
Source organism: Eragrostis curvula (assembly GCA_007726485.1). NCBI lineage: Eukaryota > Viridiplantae > Streptophyta > Magnoliopsida > Poales > Poaceae > Eragrostis > Eragrostis curvula. Next base: position 51,148,399 of record CM017440.1, on the reverse strand, counting down.
GGCCAATTGTTGACGCGACCCAGTTAATGGTTCTGTTGATGCTATTTTCTCATATCCTGAGCTTGTCATGCAACTGTGCTTAGTACGAAGCTGACGTGCCATTGCTGTTCTCTCTTCAGCTACTAGTAGTAGTAGCTTAGCTTTGCTCTAGAGCAGAAACGCAGAAAGATTCAAGAGACTCGACGCTTCATACGCTAGTAGTAGTGACTCTTGTATCATGCGCAGGAGTGCGCGAAACTCCATGCCCAAGCCATCGTCGTCGCCAACGTCAAGTCCACCGTGCCTCTTGTGCTAGATCTGACCTCCTCCTCCAGCTACACGCATTGTCGCAACACCGAATCATCATCTATCGAAGGCGAGTTTCAACAGAGGTTAAACGGTCATACAGTAACGATCAACATCGCCTCGCCCAATGATCCATTCGTCGCTGCACCACCAAAGCTGAATGGTAATCATCAACGCTAGGTCCATCAATTAACATCCAGACATGGACGTAGGCCGCCACTATTGTCTTTGACCACCTGACAGGCTGACACTTCCATTAGTGTGTACTCCACTCATCTTGACGTCGGATTGAATCAACTTTTTATTCTTGCCCTGCTTATGTTGCCACTGTCGCACACTCTACCGGCCAGGATCTGTTGCCAGAGGGCACCTGCAAACGCTGACTATGATGCATCATCCCTCATTAGAGCAACATCTCCAGCTGATCCATGTGAGCTTGGTCACCTCCAGGCCGCCACGGACGCAGTTGCCTTCAGTCCCCTATTAACCCAAACCTGCCACTGCTTAGAAAACGTCGAGAAAAGATGGGCTGTTCCTTGCACTGCCACGGCCAAACCAGATAGCGTGAATCAACTGCATGCGCCGACATCAACCGCATCTCGTCGTCCCTTGTACTCAGGCTACTCGGCCGTCGGTCCCCACGGCTTGACGAACCTGTTGTGTGCCGTCGCGTTGCAGTGCGCTGGACGCCTACCACTGCTCGCCGGCGCCAGGGCGGACGGCGGCGTGCATGCGCTTGAGCTTGGTCAGCTCCTCCCTCTTCTTCCTGGCCTCCGCGGCCGTCGCCGCCTTGTCCCTCTCAGCCCCCGCGCCGTGGTGCCCCGCCTCCGGGGCGCGGGCGCGGCTGCTCCCAATGCCGGCCATGCCGCGCGCCTACCACTGCTCGCCGGCGCCGGGGCGGCCGGCGGCGTGCATGTGCTTGAGCTTGGTGAGCTCCTTGTCCCTCTCGCCCTGCAGCAGCTGCCGCGGTTCCGTGGCGCGGGCGCGGCTGCTCCCGATGGCGATCGGCGCGCTCCTCCTGTCGACGTCGATGGCGAGCGTGAGCGAGCAGGGGTCGTCATCGGTCTCCTCCTTGGCCGTCCCGCCGCCGTCGACGGCCTGGATCCCAGGTGGCGCGCGCGTGTCTGCGACGACGGGACGCACACAGCGGCGGCGCGCATGGGGCCGCTTTCTCCTGGCGGGCCGCCGCAAGCCGCGGCGAGCTTAGCCGCCGTCCTCTGCGCCGCGCTCCTCTACCTCCTGCTCGACACAACGCACTCCGCCGCGCAGTTGCCAGCGGCCAACGCGCCGCCCAAGTCGGTCCAAGGCCACGCCGGCGCCGTCCGCAAGTGCCCCCGCTTCCGGCCCGTTCCTCTGCTGCCCCGACTTCACGCCGCCGCTGTCTACGTGGCACTTAAGCTTGATGCCTAGGATCTGTTGATGAGTTTCCGGTGTGCTCCTCTCTGCGTACTGGATTTGATCTGCGATGCTGTGCTGTTAGAGAGAGTTGTGTTTATGCCTTTATGCTATCAGTCAGGATCTAGCTAAGAGTTTCATGCTGGAATGTTCCTTTTGGTAGAGCAATTTCTTCCTGGCTTAATTGTACAACATGTCTGTTCTTGCAAGACTGGTCATTTTAATTGAGCACTCTGCTTGTTCTTCTCGTCATGCATAATTTATGTCTATTTTCGTTCACTTGGCGTCCCATAGTTCAGCGAAAATAGTATTACCTAATTGCAAAAAAAAATTAAAAAAAATGTGTAGGTGGTGAAAATTTTCGTTCTGCAAGATTGTCTTCAGCACTGAATTACTCCCGTGTGTGTCTCTCTGTTATTCAGTTCAATTTTTATCTTCTGAGTCTGCCTCTCTGCTTTGCAAGAAGGCATTCCTGGTTCAGTTCCATTTCTTGTCACATCAGATTCTCAGCTTTGTTAAGTATGGCCAATGGCCTGCACCCGATGATTACAGATTTTGCCCAATGACCGAGCTATGCTCTTCACGATTTGATCTAGCAATTTTTGCAACCCAAATTCAGGAGTGGATATTCTCGTGCAAGATTAATGGTACTGAATTTATGAGAGAATTGCTTGCCATTCACCTTTTCTTCTCATTTTGGGCGGACAAATCAATGTACGTTATCTATGCAAATCTTTAGTTCTCTCTGCTAGTTAATAGTGATCATTTGAAAAATAGTGAATTTATTTTCATTGGAAAACTTACATGATTAATTTTGAACTAAGAATTAAAAAATTTCCAGCTTGAAATGAAGGATGTGCTATACAGTGGGTTTTGGATCTGAGGCAGAATTCAGCTTGAAATATCTCAGGTAAAGTTCAGCCGAAGAGGGAATCGACATGATTACCAACCAACCAGTCTTATCATGTGAGCTCAACTAAGCTCGCACGTACAAAGTTACAATCCAGAGCACTAACCCACTTGCTTTCGGATCAAAGCCTAATAAACACCATGCGCGCGCGCGGCTGAGAAATATATTGTATTAATTAATCTACAAATAACAACATGTAGATCAGCCCACTAAAGGCCCATGGGCCGGCCTAGAAATCAGGTACGATTTTAATTTTTTTCTTTATTTTCTTTCTTATGTTTTAATCACGGTAATTAATTTACAATATATTGTATTAATATTTTTATTTTCCATGTAGATTCAACATTTTGAAATTGATATATCAACATTTTCAAAAACCCATGTCAACATTTTTGAAAAACTGTGTCAACATTTTTCTAAAAAATACTCATCACGTATAAATAAAATGTTGATCATGTACATCTGAAATGTTGATCACATACATCTAAAATGTTGATGAAAAAATTATTTTTTTAAAAATTTCAAAAATGTTCATATTGGATTTCATTTTATAGAATTAATTCTAAAAAAAGCGGAGATTCAAACAGATTTGAAAACAGACTTACGGTTTGGGAGAAAATCACGTTTTAAGTTTAGAAATCAAATTCCACTTTCTCCAACCAACTCGCGCCAATAGCAGTGCGCCACGTGCCCGGCTCATGTGTGCTGCCCACAGCACACGCCCGCCTTTAGATTTCTTTTTTGCACAAATTTTAAAGTGATCTACAGGTTTACTCTTATAGAATTATAAAACTATCTACATATAAGAAATCCTCGCGGCTGATGGCGTGCATGCGCACCGGCGGCGAAGAGGCCCTTGAGCGGGTTGAGCTGTGCGGACGGCAGGTTGAGGCCCGTGAGCTTGGGAGCCCCTATAGGTAACGCGAGCTATCTTTAGCTGCCTTGTAGCGCGGCCCATAAGGCCCACAAACTTCGCGCGTGCAATCTCACATTTTTCTTTCAGGCGCTGCAGGTCTTTCGTGCGCACAGGATTCCATCGTGTAGGAGTGCAGCGCGTGTGAAGTGAGTGAAGAATTTTTTCTGTCCTTGTCCCGTGTGTGAAGTGCCGAATTTTTCTGTCGCAATGCAAGCAGCTGCTGCAGCAGATTCTCCAACAGATAGAAATAATTTGTTCTAACAATGGAAAACAATTATTTCATCACCTAAAATATTTTTCTAGCAATAGAAACCAATTGTTCCATCATCTAGGAACATTTGTTTTAGCAATAGAGAACAATTGTTCCAGTAGAAAGGAACATTTGTTTCAGCAATTGAGAACAATTGTTCCAGTAGATAGGAACATTTGTTCCAGTAGATAAGAACATTTGTTTCAGCAATTGAGAACAATTGTTCTAGTAGATAGGAACATTTGTTCCAACAATTGAGAACAATTGTTCCATCATATAGAAACAATTATAGTTCTTAAAAAGTTCAAAAAATATATTCATGTGGGATCTTGTTTTGTTGCATTAATTGTTGACTAAAATGTTCAAGATTTTAGTCACCTAAGAACTAAATGTTCCGGCTTCAATAAAAAATGTTCCAGCTTCACAAAAAATTGTTTCTTGTGTTCATTTTTGTTGTTCCGAAAATATATCTGAGTCACCTGAGAAAAGAACAAACCCTTTTCATAAAATGTTGAAACTAAATTAGAAAAATTTTGAATTTTGAAAAAAAATATATATATATTCATGTGGGATCTAGTTTTGTTGCATTAATTGTAAGAAGAATGATGGTTCAAACGGATTTGAAATCGGAGTCACGAATTAGGAGAAAAATCGATTTGAAGTTTGTATGTAACACAAAACTCCGCCCAGCCAGTGACAGCTCGCCACGTGTCCCTAAACCCAACGTGAGCCAGCTTCAGCACCGCCCGCCTGCGTCCTCCGCTCCGCACCGTTCGATGGATGTCTCCGCACGCATCCTAAAGCGCGCTACCTGGAAGCTCCAGGTAGCGCGCGCTACGTATAGGGAATGCGCATGAGCTTTGGCTGGCGTCGACGCGGCAGAGGTGAGGGCCGTTAGAGCTAGTGGGCCGAATCCGACCTCCAAGTAAAAGCAATGGGCTGGGTTGGCATAAATTGGAAATTCAAATGCTAGTTGCTCAAAAAAAAAATTGCAAGGGGGTGTGTGTACAAAAATATGCCTCTCGGAAATGGACAGTTTTGGTGGTAGCATCAATTGGTCCTGCTCCTGACCAGGCTGATTGCTACCTGCTCATATGATCAGACACGTACTGAAAACAAATTGCAAGTATATGTCATCTGCGAAAGCGCTTAATAGAAAACAACGGTCTAGTACTGGTTGTTAATTACGAGTCAAACGAGTTGTCAAATCAGAGAGCATCATGCGCTCTTTTGTACTCAACCTACCAGATGAACTCGCTTCCAACCAAGTTCCAACTGGTGGTGAACGCGGATCTGAGCAGCTCCGGATCGGAACTTCTTCGATTGCAATAGTAGCATAATATTGCTGTTAGTTGGAGCGGAACCGTGAAGCTAGCTGAGTCATCTGAAAGCGGCACAAATCTTTGTTTACTCGATGGATTGGCTCGTTATCTCGACCTAACAGATTTATCTTATTACTCATAATACTTTAATCACACTTGATTGGATGCAGAGTTTCATGGAAGACGAAGTATATGACAAGTGGACTGTGTGCAGGGTTGATTCCAGTGTCCAGATTAAGACCGTACTCGTCAAGCGAAATGAAGGGGAAATCGACAACACACGAACCTACCAGCTCACACCATCCGTCGACTGCTTCTGCTCGCCCCCACACGATATACAATTTACGTCTTAATTAACGGCGACAGGCTGGTCAAAATCGTACTTATAATTACTACATCAAGTGAATATACCGTGTCACCTCCAAGCTCCACGTAGCCTGTACTGCAGGTGCAGACGACGTCCTTAATCACGTGCGTGTGAAGCTGATTAGCTCTGACGATGAAGAAGCCAGCAGCGCGCGTGAAGACTGATGAGAGTGACTCGCCAACGCCTGGATCTAGCTGCGTGCCGGCCAGTAAGCGTCGTCGTCTCCGCGGCATGCAGAGGGCGTTCTTGGCAGCAGGTTAATGGCGCCATCAGATAGCATCTCAAGCGGTTGTGCGCATCCGTCGCTCGATCGAAAGCGGATGCCGGCCCGGCTTTATGGAGGGGAGAAAACAGAGGCAGCTCATTAGCGTAAACGTGTTAATTGATCATCGCAGTGATGACCGTTTCTCCCGCGTTCGTCCGTCTCACTGCAGCCGTGCCAACTTGGCGACGGGCCAATCAGGACGGGGAATAGATGAAGAGATGTCAAATTTGACCGTGCAAATAACGGGTGTTTTTTTCCCGTGTTCGTTACTTCTGGAAGAAATGCTCCGACCTGAAGGTGATCGCGACTGAGCTGCTGCAAATTGGTGTGCAAGGTCTTGCTTGCAACAGTATCTGCACGGCCAGTTTCGCAGTCACACAGCAAAAAAGAAAAGTTGCTGTTCGTGTGTTGCTCAAAAAAAAAAAATCAAGCGCTCGTGCTGACCATGATCTTCTTCTCTCCTCCTTCCTATCCTCAACGAACAAAGAAGCAAACCCGATCGACACATGCCAAACTTTCTCGCAATCGATCGCAATCGATCCTTAGGTCAGCAACCATGCCGTCCCCAGAAAAAGGATCAGCAATCGTGTGCTGTTTCCGCGCACAGCACAGGAACCAATGGACAGCCGAAGCGGCCGGCAGCACACGGTGATGATCACGGTTTAGCGCGCGTCATTAATGGGAGAAAAAAACGGGACCATTGTACTGTTTGGCATCAACATAACACTCACATGCCTAAGTGTGCAATCGTCTCTCTTCGGAATCACGGAAGATCGAGCCTCATGCTGTCATGCATCCACCAACACGTTCGCTGCCACAGGCGCGCGGACGGCGACGCCGCAGCTGAGCCGCCATGCCTAAGCTGCAGCCCAAGCTTTTCTTTTATTTTCTTTTCTTTTCTTCTTTTTTTAATTGGAGGACAGACGTGCCCATCCGTTCCGTCACACGTATGCCATCAGCCGCAGGCCAAAGGCCCCTTAGTTGACACGTCAGTCAAAGCTAGAACACGACCTGGTCCCACGCGTCAGCGGCGGGCCAGCGGACGGCGTCGTCACGAAACTTTCCAGCTTTGCGTTTCAGCGACGCAAAGCAGAGAAGATCTCGTAGATAGATAGGGGCCAAACAAAAGAGACGGAGAGCTAAGTGCGTGCGTGCACCGTGCCTGCAGAGACCGGCCGAGCACAGAAACATCTCGCTTTCGGACCGTGCTCCGATCGATCGCTGACCCGCCCCTACCCATTTATACACAAACAAACCACCACTCGCTTCTTCAGACCCCTCATCACAAACACGTAGTAGTACGGCGCAGACAGATTCGCAGTTCGCGACGACGCGAGAGAAACCCGATACCTCCTGCCGGATTCTGTGATTATTATCCAGTAGCAGCAAGCAAAGGAGGAGCTTCCGATCGATCGACATGGCCGCCGCCACGGGTCTTGGAGCAGTCGACGACAGCCGTTCTCCGGCATGCGGCGGCGTCGACGGCGACGCGGCCGCCACGACGATCGAGGACCTCCCCGCCGACGTCCTCGCGCTCGTGCTCCGCCGGCTGGACGGCGCCTCGCTGGCCGCGCTGGGCTGCGCGTGCTCCAGCTTCCACGACCTCGCCACCGACCCGGCCACGTGGCGCGGGCTCTGCCTCGCCATGTGGCCCTCCGTCCGCGACGTACCCTGCTGCGGCGGCTCCGACGGCGGCGTCGGCCACCGCGCGCTCTTCGCCGACGCCTTCCCGTTTCCTGCGCCGTCGACTCTGCCCTCTCCGTCGCCGGCGCCGCCGTCCGCGCCCGTCGACTCTGCCCGCCGTGCCAGCAGCCTCCCGGAGCTGCTCGTCTCCGCCGTCGACCTGCACCACGGCGGCGCCTGCATCATGTCGCGCGTGGTGGAGACGGACACGGCCTCGGCCTGGTTCCTCGGCTCCCCGTTCCGCGTCGACGCGCTCGTGCAGGAAGGCTTCACGGCGCCGTCGCCCATCACGCCATCGGACCTCACGCTCAGCTGGATACTGATCGACCCGTCCACCGGCCGCGCCGTCAACGCCAGCAGCCGCCGCCCGGTGTCCGTCGACCGCAAGTGGCTCACGGGCGACGTGGTGGCGCGGTTCACCCTCGTCCTCGGCGACGGCGTCGCGCTCGACGCCGCCGTCACCTGCGACGAGCGGCACGGCCACGTCAGGGAGGTCAGCCTGTGCGTGGAGGACGGGGACGGCGGCGTCGTCAGCGGGCAAGACGGGCTCGCCGCGGTGGGCGCTGCCATGGCCGGCGCGAGGCGGGGCCTCCGCAGCAGCAGCGGCGGCGCGGAGGAGGACGCGAAGCGAAGGTACCAAGAGTTCGTTAAGGGGAAGAGGGCGAGGAAGGAGTGGAAGGCGCGGCGCGAGGGCATGCTCGACCTCTGCTGCTCCGGCGTCGGGGCGGCGGCCTTCGTCAGCTTCCTCGTCATGCTCATGTTCCGGTGATGATCATTGCGCCGGCAACGCGTAATTAAGCGACGACGTAGATAGTGGAGTACATATCATTCTTGTACACGCAACGTGGTTTGTAAATATGATGATAGCGATGTATAGTTATACGGTCGGCTGTCAAAATATAATGTATATATAGTATATAGCTGAGAAGTTACCATCCGTTCAGCTTTGACGCTAAGTGTCAATTTTCATATAGCAAAAGCCTGCGGAGAAAATCTACTTCTAGAATGTCAGCGTGGCAATTTGCCGGCGCCATGTTTCAGCACGTTCTATTGTACTTTGAATCAGCTCCAGCAAAGTACCGCATTGGCCGGCCTCATGTGTACTACTCGCCCAGCGCGGGGCAGAAGTGCCCACTACAAAAAGGCGTAGAGGATAACTGCCCAATGCATCACACCAAAAACAGCAAACTTCGAAGTTCTTACACAAATCTTTTTTTTTTTACTCCCAGTTTCGAAGTACATAAACATTCTATGACATATCCGACAAGGTTAATTGGTAACAGGGAACACCATAATACTACCAATCATTCCTATAAGGACTCTACATCAATACACTAGGACCAAACTATACACAAGTTTGAGAACCAAATCATACAAAACTCAATAGAACAAAAGCACTCTTGTCGCAAGCCACAGTTTCTGGAACGACCAGCACGCAGTCTATACAAGTGATTTCTGCAATTCCCGATAGACCAAATCGATGAACTCGTCACTCTGTTAAGCAGATGAGAGAGTCAGAACAGATAAAGAACAAAACCCATCATATGCATTTTTATGTGTGAAATATACCTGAACAAGTCTCTGGAGGGCATCTTTAACTCTATCCCTTGTCACAACAGGTCTCTCATTGTGTGCAGGGGTAAGGGAAGGAGGTGGAGTAGGTGGTGGAAAAGGTTGGAGCAAGGGAGTGCCATATGAAGGAGCAGCTGCCGGAGCTGGATGAAGGGGTGGTGCTGTAGGCATCACAGATGACCCCGGTGGTGCCAGGGATGTCGACGAGGACGACGGGGGTGCAAAGAAAGCAGGCGTTACAAGATTTGTTGAACGGGCAGTGTGAGCATTGGAATCATGGGCGGGAAGCGGTGGAGCTGATGAAGCTACTGACGGGGGTGCTTGATGTGTCGGAGCGGGGGATGGAATGATCAATGGCACATGGGAAGATGCAACGCTCTCAGTCGCTGGATGCACTCTTCCAGACAATGGTGCATTTGACACACTTCCAATGCTAGCAGCTCCCTGCAGATTTGTTTATGACAAAATTTCAGCATTGTTTGACACATAGAAAATAGCAAGGAAGATGCTACAATGCCCACTGAGTGCACAAGCCAAATAAGTTGACTTTACTGTAGTATGAAGGATGTGAAAAAAAAAAGAAGAGGAAGTTGAGTTTAGTGTAAGTAAACATACGTTGAAATAATTGGCCAACGATTCATCAGGGGCATCGGATACTACAGTTGTGGGTGCCTGCGGAGGTTCAAGAGGGCCATCTATAGCAGCAGATGTAGGAACAGCCTCTAATTCCTCAAACTCACTGTGGCAGACATTAGAAGATTTTCAGCATAGGTGCATCCAATATAAAGCTATTCACAGGGGAAAACTTCTTGCTGTAGAGAAACCCAAAGTAAGTACCTTTTTGTGGAAGGCACTTTTGGTTTTGGTGGTACTTTGGCGTAAGCATTCAGTATCCTGCAAATAAAAACAAACAGTAGAAAAACTGAGAAAGTGTTCAAACAATTGTAACAAAAAAAGGCATAAAACATTTGAAGGAAAACAAAGCAAAGAACTGGACATGTAAACAACACAGTTTATTCCCAAGCAAATATAATCCCCTGTGACATGCAATACAACCAGAGATTATACTCATCAAACCATCATGTACCAACACAGTTAAGTGTTGAGAGATTGTAAGCACAGACTGCCTCCTGTGAATTTCTTCCTAGCATGCAAAACTGCGGTTAACAAGGTGGAGGTCGCCCTTTTGCAGGAGTTTAAGTCTCTAATAGCTAGTTGTTGGATTGTTGCACAACAAAAGAAAAAGAGCCCACAGCTATCAAATCCAAACTCCCAGGCAATTTCAAATAATCAGCTGTAAAACTGGCAGATGCAACATATCTAGAAAACAAATAGCTTCTACACTTAGAAACAGCAAGCAAAGTTAATACATGCCCTGAATATCGGTTGCTAATCTTTTTAGTTAGGAAGTCAGGTAATTTCCCATCACAAGTCTTGCTGCCACTAGAATGCGAACCCGGCCAGCATTGCTTCAACTAGCTAATATTCTCTTTTTCACATCATCATCTACTAGGCTACGAGCTTAATTTGAAAGTGACTTGCTAACATTCATGCAGTTTTTAGTCAAGAAAACATTCATACGGTTTTTGGTATTCATCTTAGCCAGCCAAAACTGAGAATCTCTGACATAATGATAAAGAGGGTACATGAAAAGGCTTTACCTTCCAAAAAGACTTGCAACAGCTTCGCAGTCATGTTGATTGTAAAACCAAATCCCATTTACTTCTTGAGCAGCATTCCGGTACAACAAATACGGAGGTTGAAGTTCATATTCAAAATCACTTAATAGATCCTCCACCAGGTTATCTGTTGGAGAAACAAAAGAACATTGAACTTCCAATCAAACTCGTACAAAAGAATTATCCTCAAACGTATAGATTTACGTAATTGCATCAACTATTCTCTTACTGGTGAGCTATAAGTGGCAAGTCCAGTCGACTTACACTAGATGCCATGAAAAATTAAGGCCATTCCACATAAGCTAATGAAACTATAGACATATTGATATACCAGACATACAGTTAATCCCACCATGTTCTCAAAGTGGGTTCACATTCACATGACAACTGGAATTTCACAAGAGTTTACCCTGATTTCTGTACAAATCAAACTCCTAAAGAAACTACCTTCATGCTATCTGCCATTATACCAATGGCATGTCCAAGAACCTATATAAATTGATCCAGAGTTCTTTACATCAACCCTGATATTACTGTTACTCTGGATCATTGGTGGATCAGAAGGTACGCAGCGAAACAACACGACAAAAGACCACGGCTTGGCTAATCTCTAAAAACGGGTGTTTGGCAAGATTATCGTGGGATCAGGGGTAACGCAACGATACAACATGACACCACAAAAGATCCATGGTCTGGTGAGCCGCTCAAAAGGAATGTTAGGAACGGCACGATAGGATCCAGGGTGCTCTACATTTGGCAATATGCAAAAAAGATCATTGTTTCCGCCTATCATGACCAATCCTATTGGTCAGTCCACTCTCTAAACTAGCAAGTAATCAGGGTAATCTAGTGAAAAGAAAACAGTCCACCTAACAGAAGAATTCATCAGGTTCTACGGAATCAACGTACCCTGCAATACGTCAAAAGATGATTGGCCAATCTAGGATCCAGGGTACTCTACATTTGGCAAGATACGGAAAAGGATAATTTCCCGCCCATCATGACCGATCCTATTGGTCGGTCCACTGTCTAAAGTAGCAAGTAATCAGTGTAAACTAGTTAAAAGACACCACTCAGAAAATCCATCCAACTGAAAAATTCACCAGGTTCTTTGGAATAAACGTGCACTGCGATACGGCAGAAGATTATTGGTCAATCTAGGGGTCTAATGTGCTTTAAGTTTGGCACGAGTAGAAAGGGATTGTTGTTTCCTCTCAACATGATCGATCCTATTGGTCCACTTCACACTTTAATCTAGCAAACGTAATCAGCCTAAACTAACTAATCAATAAGAAATTCATCATCAGTGGAGAGTAGAGATTCACATACCAGTGTTGCGCCTGTTCATCACAATGAATTGGAACCTCGGCTGCGTGTTCCTGGATCACCACCGACAACATAACCAGTAAGTAATCGGATCCAAGGGGATACATGCCCAAACCTAATAAACCCCCAATTTCCCCCGCGACTCACCTCTTCACGACGAAGAGCGATCCCTCCACATCCTTGCGGCTCTGCACAGCACACACAAACCCCACATCAGATCGAATCGGATAACAGGCCAGGAGGAAATCAGAGCAGGCGGGGAAGGATCGCTGACTCACCCACTGGTTGTGGTCGATGTTGAAGTCGTAGAGCGTGACGTGGGCGGCGGTGATGAGGATGTCCTCGACGGCGGGGTCGAGGCGCTGGAGCACGGTGAGATTGAGCATGCGCGTTGCCTCCGCGTCCATGGCCAGGTTCGGGGTCACCTTGCCCCCCGTCGGCTGCGGCGCCGGCGGCGGCATCGGGGTGTCGAGGGGTGGTGGTCGGATCTGAGGGAGAGCGCCGCCGCCGCAGCAAGAGTTTCGTGCAGTGGATGGATGGAGGTGGGGCTTCGGATCGGAGAAGGGGATGTTCTGGAACAATAGCACAGATTCACGGCACATGGGGCACGACACCTCACCTCTGGCAAGGAGGTCGTGATCGGAAAGGTGGGCTGCAAGTAGGCCTCCGCGTAGGATTCACTGGGCCTCTGTGGGCTTTGTATAGTGATTGCTCGTCCCTGATATATACCATCGTTGGGCTTTCTCGTAATGGACCTTAAGATTTGAGCTCTATCGTGTAGCAGGCCGAAGCCCTTGCGTGGCCCATGAAGGGTAATCCCGAGGCCGGGCCGTAGCCCAATTTTTACTTGATGTCGTAAAAGAGCTTAACATTTTTTCTTATGAAATGAACATTACATAGATTAAGGCCCTCTTTGGCAAAAGAGATTCCGGATTCTGCTTCTGCTACAGACTGTAGCTACAGTAGCAGAATCCGCGAGAAGCTACGTTTCGCTGGATTATGGATTCTGGCCAAAAACGGATTCTGCTACAGTGTTTTTATTGTATCTACAGTGGTAGAAGCAGAATCCAGAATCCATTCCAGAATCCGTACCAAACAGGCCCTAAAAACACTTTGAAATATCAACGTATTCCTAACAGGTTTGTATCCTTCCTGCACACTCTGTGGGAGGATGACTATGTACCTCCACTTGTTGGTTAATATAACTTTTTGGGAGGGTAACTATCACCATCGTCAATGGCGACAATGTTGACACCTCGCCGGGTGGTGTGCGATGGTTCCCATCGCATAGTGTTGTGGGAGCTTTCCCATGGTCTGTGTTTGTGTTCGACCGGCCGTTCGGAAAGATTGTATGTAGTTTCTTTGTACGGTTTGGCCTCGTTTCCCTTAATATGAGGCACCTTCTTCTTATATTAATACAAGCCGGAACACTTAGTTTCCAGATCTTTCGAAAAAAATTAAGCGAAAACGTTCGAGAAAAGCTGATTACAGAGCCAATTCCATAGAACCTTGGTGATCACACAGAAAGTAGATGTACGGTTACAAACTACTCTAAAGTAGAGAGCATAATAAACAAGAAACACACAATATGGTCAAAGAAGCTTCCAAACAACTACAAAGAGAATCATATTTTGGATATAATTAGTGATGATATGATTATTAGCCCCCAGAAAAAAGAAAAAGAAATGATAATTTTGAGACCCTTATGAACATCTTTTTTTTTTTTTTGAACGAAACTTATGAACATCTTATTATGAGAGGTGAACTTGTGTTTCGCTGGAATACTTTGAGCTCTGAGCATCGCCACTGCACCAGCTCGTCTAAGTCTGGTCGTCTCTCATTCACGCAGGTAGCTTGTTGACGTACGCTTGTTTCGCGTGTGTGCAGGCTGCTCCAGTGCTCCACAGTGCCTTCTGTGCGGTGTGCCTCAATTTCATGATTATCACACTACAACACAAGAGGACTGTAGCGACGGTTTAAAATGGCCTGTAGCGACGGACCAGGTCAACCGTCGCTACGCCACTGTCGCTAGAAATCCATTTGTAGGGGCGGTTAAGCGGCGGTTCCTGCTAATAACCGCCGCTACATTTTCGAAAGGAAAAAAAATAAAATTGATTTCTTTAATTCACATTCCAGAATACACAAAAATCACAGATAACACAATTATAACATAAATTCCATTCCAGATTTACCAACATCATTCCAGCAAGTCCAAACACAAGTGTTAACATCATTTAGCCATTATACACCCATCCATACACCAAATTGTCAACAAAATACATTTATAGAACAATATTCACAAGTATATACATCCCTAAGTCATCATCTTGCAGCACAAGTGTCATTTTTGCTCCTTCTCTAACACTTCATAGTCATCCAACTCACTAGGATCAAGGTTAGGCTCATATGGGCGATTGAAACCAGCCCAATCACAAAGATCCCAATGATTTGCTGCTAACTCACTATTGGCATCAAAGAATTTACCCAAATGATGAATAACCTTTCTTAGAAGGAAACGACATATGTTAGCAACCACCCGATACATTACATTTGTCGTCAAATGTATTGAGTCCGGCGGGATTATTCCCTTTCTAATCATTTCATATTCCTTTTGCCTTTTTGTTTGTTGTCGCTTCATCCTTTGTTCTTTCTGCAATGCAATTTTAAAGGTGTGTTAATTGAAGAATGAGTGAAAGAGTGACCACAAGAATACAACTTCATGATACACAAACCAAATACATACCTCTTCTTTGGACTCCTCGACGATGCAGTCCAAGTACTTTGAGCTACTCTGCGAGAATATACATGTGTAGTAACCACAATGCACGGATCCTTTGGGCTGCTTATAGCACTAAAATAGAGAAAACATAATTAGCAATTTCATAAAATCATTGGATCGATATACGATAAACGACGTAGCATGTCTTATCCAATATTTATGACGGAAATACATAAATTTGTCTCGATAAGGGCTGTGCTTGCTCCCCGCTTTGCAATAGTTCGCGTAAGCGCTGCTCAATTGAGAAAAGCGTATCGTTAGATAAAAATATTTGTCGTAACTGAAAAACGATGCTTAACTTCTTACAAATCTATGACGCTGATGATATCTTGGTACTTCTTTTTGTCCACATCGAGACAATCGAGCACTAGAAGGTACCCATTTGTCGGTATAAGGCACAGACATATCCAGTGGTCACTACATCAATAATCGTGTTAGTACTCATTACATTAGAGAAGTAGAAGGAGATGAAGACAGTGGTTCAACTTACTCAAAGTTGTATGGGGCCATAATCATCTCTTTATCCTGCCACTTCATGAAACAATCAAAGATATATTTGGCCACATGAGTCCTTGCGGTTTGGACCAACTCTTTTTGCATTGTCTCTACCTCCGCAGCCGTCTTATCAGCGTACCTGGGGTCTTTAGTGTTTAGTCTTGGGTTGATCGCGGTTTGATTTATCATGTGAGGGTTCAAGTACGCTAGCTTCCAAAACTCCCTGGTTTGTAAGTGAGTCTTCCGTTGGTAGATGGAACACAACCTACAAAACAAAAAAACCAAAATAAGCCTATTTTTTACAATTTAATATACTCAAAGAGCAAATAAAGCATAAAAAAAACAATTAGTTGGTACATGATAAAATACATGAATTGCACACATAGCTCCACCCCTCTCTCTAGAGTTCTTTCCTTCTCTTTTACCACTAACTCTCTAAGAACAAAATAGGCCAAAATTGAATAACTATGAAAAAAAGTATGTAAAAACGATATATTGCTACATGATGCAAATACTTGGTACATGATACAATATAGTATCATTCAAACCCACTGAAGCATCACGAATCAAGAGAATTTTGCCAAAAATTGATGAAAATCGAGTACAAACTTCAAACCCAAAATTAAGCCACAATTCAAAATGTTAGAAGAAAAAATAACCTATGCAATGTCTTTCTCTTGCCTCACTGAACAAAAATGTCCAAAAGAAACGAGATCAAAACCTTCCCTCCTCGTTTATGTGATTTTGGAGAAATTCTCCGGCCGCCATGGAAGTGTCGAACTCGAGCTGGTCGGTGGAAGCTATAAGTACTCTGACGATTTGTAGCGGCGGTTGACGGCAGCAACCGCCGCTAAAGATGAGACATTTGTAGCGGCGGTTGCTGCCGTCAACCGCCGCTACTTGTTGCTTTAACATTTTTTTTAAAATGTGCAGTGACATATAGAGCCACATGCACATAACTTACAATATTACACCCACACACACTAACACACTGACTGGCTCGCTAAGCTAGGAAACACATGCAAGCTAACTAACTTAACTAACTAACACACACTAACACATGCAAGCTAACTAACTTAACTAACTAACTAAACAATTACTAGTGGTCAAGCACGGCGGCACATCGTTGTCGCTCCCAAAAAAACTTTGCCGCCATGCATCTTCTTCGCCGCCATCATGCATGGCGCGCACGCGCGGACGTCGTAGCCGCGCGCAACTCATAGCCAACCATGGTTGCGAGCGAGGTGGTGGTGGCGTTTCCTCCCCACCGCGTGGACGTCCTCCAACCGGCGCATCTCTAACACATGGAGCATCATGTTGGCCATGGAGTCTGTCTCCATTCCGGGGCAAATGGGGCAGAGGAAGTGAATCTTGCCGGAGGGGCTGCTCCTCTCAAGGACGCGCAGCCCGGCGTCGTCGGAGGAGGCTCCGCCGCCGCCATTGTTGGGGGGGCGCGGCGGAGTGTCCGGGAGCTGGTTGCACGGCGGGTACCGCTCTGTCGTGGGACGGGCGCCCACGAAGGCCGTCTCGGCGGTGGCGCAGCGGCGACAGCGAGTCATGGCCGGCGTGGAGGAGGCGGCGACATGCGGGGCCGGCCGGCGTGGAGGAGAGGCGCGCGGTGGATGGAGAGGCGGGCCGGGGAGAGGCTGGCGAGTGGCGAGCTAGCTAGGAGGCAATGACGGATGGATAAGGTGCCGCGCACCAATTTTATAGCGGCGCGGCGTCGATTCGGAAGTCTTCTTCCTATGTTCAGCGCGTGCCAGAGAAGACAAGGGCGGCCTCCTGTTCCTCCACTTTGTAGCGGCGGTTGACGGCAGCAACCGCCGCTAGAAATCAATTGGTAGCGGCGGTTGACGGCAGTAACCGCCGCTACAAATGTCTCATCTTTAGCGGCGATTGCTGCCATCAACTGCCGCTACAAATGATTTTCAGCCGCGGTTCATTTGTACAGTGTGCCTCTGTCTACTGTAGCGACGGTCGGCTTTCAAAACCGTCGCTACGGGAATTTGGGCACTGTCACTATAGGCCCGTTTCGTTGTAGTGTCAGTAGTAGTCACGTCACCGCGCACAAGAAGCAATCACGCTGCATCCTTTTCTCCTTGAATCGACTGCATGCAGAAATGACGTCCGAATAATGGTGTGTTGTTCCGTAAAAATAAGATACTCCGAGATATAGTACTTCTGTGTCAGACAACATAGAAGCGGCGCGCACGCAAGGAAAAATGGACCAACACGGAACATAGATTTTGCTGGATAAGCACGTCACGCTTGGTCGCCGCGCCGCAAACTCGATCGCCGCCCGACAGCGAGCGCCGCGCATGCAGCTGTCGAGGTTTTAGGGCCTCGATAGATTTGTTATGGGGGCGAAGGAACCAAGAATACGATGGTGAACACGAGACAAGGAGTTTAGACAGGTTCGGGCCTCCCAGAGGATAAAAACCCTACGTTCTGTATGTCGTGGTATTGATTGTGTGTGTTTGAGATAGAGCCCCTGCCCGCCTTATATAGCCGGGGTACAGGGTTACATGGAAAGAGTCTTAGTCGGTTACATCATGGAAATACTTAGAGTACAAGGCAAGAAGCCTTTCCTACGTCCAGCCGAGTAGTAGAACCTTCCATCTTGTATCGTGGGCTACTCGGTCTCTTCTGGGCTGGTCTGACTACCCTTGTAAGGTTACTCGGCTCTTTGGACTTGAGGGTACCCGGGGGTCATGGTAACGACAGTAGCCCCCAAGTGCTTTTTGATTGATCCAGTGAATTGCTTCCGACTAGTCTTCTCTCCATGCAGAAATTGATCTCAAGTGATATTGAGAAATTAAAAAGGACTTGACCTGAATCAAGTTTGAGGTACTTGACCTCGGGTGGACCAAGGCCAACAGGGCCTTGAATTAGGCATGCTGTCAGTAGGCACACAACTCTGAATGATATCAGAAGAATTAGATAAATGCCTGTTGAAGCGAGTTTGTATGTAAATGCCGTGTATAGAACATCACTCAGCTTTTAGAACAGATTAAGTTTATAAAGGAGATTTGAATAAAGTCAGCATCCGAGTCTGTCGGCTAGGGCTGAAAGTATACTATGTAAATAGTATCCAACTGATTGAGTTGGCCTAGGCTGTAAAGCATGCATACAAATTTGAAAATTATGAATGCACGATCAGTGCATCATACTGATGTAGCCACCCAGTTAGTGTGTAATTCGTTGAATTGTATAGTAACTCAAAGTAAGCTTGAACTAAAGAAATACGATCTTGATCCGAGGTTGAAAATATAGTCAGCATCCGAGTCTGTCGGCTAGGGCTGAAAGCATACTATAAAAATAGTACCCAACTGACTGAGTCGGCCTAGGCTGTAAAACATGCCTATAAATTTGAAAATTATGAATGCACGATTAGTGCATCATACTGATGTAGCCCCCGAGTTACTGTGTAATTCACAGAATTGTATAGTAACTCGAAGTGAGCCTGAACCAAGAAATACGATCTTGATCCGTGTGGATGAATGTACGATCAGTGCATTATACTGATGTGTTGAAAAGTAACATCCATCAAATAAAGAACTCACGGTCTCCTGCGCACAAGGCAATTAGAACAGGAGGTCACAATTAGTCTCAGCCAAGAACTTTTCATTCCGAACTGGTGTCTAGGTCCATCCAGCTAATCAGCCAGGGATGATTACAACCCGTAGCCCCCAAGCTGTCTCTCAACGAAAACAATTGAGATACAGAAGAGGATAAATTCTAGGTATTATCCGACTTAAATTTTCAAGGATATAACACAACCCGTGTGCCTGGCAAGTCTGCCGAGAGAATGGTGGAACTCACGCAAGTGAGTCCACATGGACTAGCCCCCGAGTCTGTGGATAATCAGAATGATTATGTGCAGACTCAAAAGAGACTAGAAGAATTAAGATTACTGATAGTACAGTTGTTTTGAATTTTCGTGGAACTCATGCAAGTGAGTCCACGTGGACTAGCCCCCGAGTCTGTGGATAATTAGTATAATTATGTACAGACTCAAAAAGAACTAGAAACACACAGACTGAAATCTGTACCGTTAGACAGAAAAATAGCTGAGTGTCATACAAATAATCTGAGAGATTAAGTGTATACTCTAATAATGCACATTTAAATTTTATCCGAGTCATCCATCCTTATCCACCGAGTCACAAGTTTACTGTGACGAGTTTGTCGTTGATGCAGAAATCTGGACAGACGCTTTTCAGATCCTGAAGCAGAAACGTCAGATCATTTTTGTCCTTTCTGATTCTTCATCTTGGCCTTTAAAACCAAGTGTTGACGTTGGCGGTTTCTTCATTCTCCCAGTACCAGACCATGGCTGGCCGTAGGGATTCCAAGCGTAGGGTTTCATCTGCCGCAGCGCCATCAGCTCCGGGCGACATGCCGCCGCCTCCAGTAGCCCCAGCAGCCCTAAGCCCCAGCATCACCTGTAGTTCCAGCGCATGTTCCTGTGCCCTTGGAGATGATCGAAGTGCTCAACGAGCCTCCCCTCGCAATGATTCATCCTCCAGCGGAGGCCCCAGCACTGCCGGAGTTCATTGCCATCTCGTCAGGGGAAGAGGACGAAGGTGAACCGCGCAGGAGGTGCCTGCCAGGGCGTAATGATCTCCTCGCCAAACCATCCTGTGCTGCTCACAGGACCCGCAGCCGCCGTGGTGGGTAGATGTAGGTTCCTTGTAATAGGCTAGAGCAATGATGCTCGCCTGAGTCTCTTGTAATGCATATTGTTCTTGTCTTGTAATGTTCGTCTGCATCTTCACCTTTTGGCAAAGCGTCTTGTCTGCATTGTGTTGCATTTTGTTTTCAGTGAAATAAAGAGACTCAATTTCTGGTGTGAACTGAGTCATGTTGTAAGTCAACTGAAAAATGCAGAATCCGAGTGATCTTCCTTTAGATAAGCAGAGTTGTTCCTGCCTGTTTGCCGAGAAATTTAACCGAGTAATTCGGCCGAGTAATTTTTAGGGTGCCAAATTTCCCGCCCGTTAGCAGCCCTAGCGTATAGGAGAAGCTAAACGGTTAGTAAATCTGAGCCGCAGAGATAAACTGGGCGTTTTGGACCGTCGGATTTGTATCACCCGCGTATAATATTAGATCTCGCCGCAACCGCAACTCATCTTCCTCCTCTCGCCACCGTGCCTCACGCTGTTCATCAAATCCCTAAATCCCGCATAATCCTCGCGACTCAGATGGCCGGAGAAGGAAATCAGAGAGAGATGGAGGAGATGGCAGCCGCTGGAGCGCAACCATTCAATGCTTCGGCGGGTGCAAGCTCGTCTCGAGGGGCAATCGTTCCGAGGAGCATTGGGGGCGGATCTTCAGGTCCTCTGATCGTTGTTCTAGATGCTGCCGAAGGAGAGAAGGCCCATCCGTGGCCTAGATCAATCTCTTCCGAAAAGAGATTGGAGTTCTTGGTGAAGAAGGGTTGGCTGCCAAGCAAGGAAATCATCGGCTGGCGAGCGGCAGAAGGGGAAACATTCCCATCTCCGGGGCCAGGTGAAATTGTAGTGTTTGAATCCTTTTTTCGGCGCGGATTTGGATTGCCGACTCATCGATTTCTCAGATCTCTGCTGCATTTCTACAAGATTCAGCTGACGGATCTGAATCCGAATGGCATTTTGCATTTATCGATGTTCATTACTCTTTGCGAGTGTTTCCTGGGGATTGAGCCCCATTTCGATCTTTTCCGGGATTTGTTCTTCCTGAAGCCACATCCCTCGGCCGAGAAGCCACAGTTGATGGGAGGAGCCGGTGTTCAGCTCCGGAGGAAGAACAAGTATTTTGATTGCCAGTTGTCCACCTCGAACAAAGGGTGGCACTGTGAATAGTTTTACTGCGCCAATGTTCTCCCGGCCCTGCCCAAATTTGAGAACAAGTATCCAGTGTATGATGATATTTGGAAAAGTAAGCCGGGCCCTTCAGTTGCTGCAGAGTTGAAAGAACTGCATAAGTTGATTGCGGCTGTGAAGGAGCCGAGTAAAGGAGTTCTCGGTCCAGCCATTGCGCTGAATTTTTGTTTGAGGAAGTTCCAGCCTTTGAAGGCGAGATATTTTCCAGCTTGGCTGTGGAGAGGTCCTAGGGATCCTAACCAAGAGCCGATTCTTGGAGGATACCGTGAGGTGAAACGCCGAGTCATCAGCCCCAGGAATGATTTCTTCGTCGTAAAGGACGCTGTCACTTTGCTGAAGCCTTCAGGTGATGAGTATCAGTGGTTTGGCTACTGGCATAATGATCCTGAAGAAATGTTAATCGTCTTGAACTATTCTTGCAGGGTCGTGATATGTTCAAGAACCTTGGTCCTGATCCTCCGGTAATTTCTGACGACAACTTGGCGCCTCTACGAATCAGGGAAAAGAACATTGAGTTGGGAGATGATGACGAAGAGATCACTGATGCTGAGCCCAAGGCCCTGTTTGGGGACTCAGACGATGACGATGATGTTGAGGCCGAAGGAGATGATGGAGCTCAAGAAGGTGGTGAGGAGATAGAAGATCCTCTGGCCACCAGCGGTGAAGATGGAGATCAGTCTCCTAGCCGTGAGGAGGTCCCTGCTGCTGCTGCTACTCAGCCTGCATCTGCTGGTGAGTTGATTTATAAACGCGAAAGGCGTAGTAAGGCTAATCAGGACCGAGATGCTTGTCGATTAGGTCTTGAATGTGCTGTAGGCCAAGGACCCAGCCAGCAGTTGCCCGAGCGCTCTGCCGCTCCAAAGCGCAAACGAAACCCCTCAATAGTCATTTCTAGTTCTGATGAAGAGGAGGAGCATGAGGATCTGGGGGATGCTGAGCCTTCGTCCGAGAAACCAGCTGACTCAGGGGCCAGAAAGGCTAAGAAGACCAAGGCTCAGGTCCGACATCCTTCCTTAGCTGCTCGAATTTTTAGACAGGTATTACCTCCTTATGATAGAGGTCACCTTGCTTTCCTGTTCCGCTTAATAATTCAGTATAATTCTCACAGACTAAGGATGCGGTTGAGGGGGAGGATAGCTCCCGAGTTTTAGATGCCAGCATGGTTGAGAGGCATGCGGAAGATGTCGATGCCAATACTGGGCAAAAGGTTGTTAATGCGGCTGTTGCCACTCTGGATAAAGAGTTGGCAGTCATTGATGTCCTTGCTAAGGGAGGTGACGACACCAGGGGTAAAGATCCTGACGAGATGGTTACTAAGGAAACTGTCTCAGTTCCTGACTCAACCATGTGTCAAACTCCAGCCCCCAGCAAGAAGAGGATAAAGCCATTGAAGAGGCTGAGGATTTCTGACAGGTAAGCCTTTTATGGCAACCTTTATTTTATTCTTTTGTCTGCTAATTGCTTTGGCTGACTGAGCTAAACTTGATCTTTTCATCTGACAGCCTTCCTACGGAAGAGGAGCCAGTGATGACAGCTGAGAAGATTGTTCCTGTAAGAGCAAATATTGATGTCGAGACAAGCGTGGAGAAGGCTGCAGCCACAGAGCCGACGCTTGCCCCTGATGGTGATGGCCAAGAGAATCAGGAGGAGACCATTCAACAAGTCGTTGAGTCTCATGCTCTGGCGCTCCATCCTTCTCCATCGCCTGCGGTGGAAACTCAGATGATGAGCTGAGAAGACCCGTTGGTCAACCGGTCTCAAAGCTTGGGCGGCGCCAGCTCTTCTGGACCTGATATTGAGGTTGAAGATCTTCCTCCTCCTACTATTGAATTTAACCCAGCCTTATTCGAATTTAGGGAGAGCCAGAAAAAAACTGGAAGTCTTTCTTTCGAATTTGCTGGAGAAAAAGTGGTTATCAACGAGGAGGAGGACGAAGAGGAGTTTGACCTATCGGGGAACCAGCTGATTGACTTGATTGACACTCAGCAGGTGAAGTTCTTGACTTGCCTTTCCTTTTGTACCAAAAAGGAGTCAATGCTTATCATATGTGATTTTTACAGAAAATTATTGCTAAGAGCCGAGAAAAGACCAAGTTCTTCAAAGTCTTGAAGTCTGCGGCCGACTCGCTCCATGAAGACCTGACTGCTAAGCAGCTGAAGATCCAGGAACAACAGGAAGAATTGGCTAGACTGAAGGCTGAGTTGTCAACTGCTCAAAAGGAGAAAGCTGAGTTTGAACTCGCCCTCGCAGGTGATGCCTTGGAACCGTTGCTTGTCAGGTTTTCTGAGTGTGTGGACTCATCTGACTTGTTTTGTTTTGTAGCTCAACCCAAACTGACCAAGGATAACCT
Organism: Eragrostis curvula; assembly: GCA_007726485.1. Taxonomy (NCBI): domain Eukaryota; kingdom Viridiplantae; phylum Streptophyta; class Magnoliopsida; order Poales; family Poaceae; genus Eragrostis; species Eragrostis curvula. The sequence goes on along the minus strand of CM017440.1, from coordinate 51,124,941 downwards.
GGACGAGCTCGAGCTGTTGAGGAGGAATGCTCCTTTGCTGAGAGAAAGCGTGGCCAAGGCAAATCTTGACGCTGAAAACAAAGCTAAGGCCTTATCGGCAGGTATCCGAGAGAAGGACGCCCTCAAGGTTGAACTGGACAACTTGAGGACTGACTCGGACCTCCTCCTTACCGAGAAAGAAGAGATTCAAGGTAAAGGTTGTGAATAAAGGTCTTTGACCAGTCTCTTATATCTTTGCTGAATGACTTGGATTTTGCAGGTGAACTGGTGACTTTGAAAGGGGAGAACACTTCTCTCATTCAAAGCGCCAGAGCTGTCTGCCAGTTTACCTGGTCAGTGCCTGAATCAATGCCCGAGGGTCCTCTGCATGCAACGCTGGCGCAAGCCCCTAAGACACTGATAGCTCATTGCAAGTCTGTCGCCGAGTATGCTGCTCGTCATACCTTAGGAGTGGTCAAGTCGTTGTACCCCAAGATTGACTTGGCATCTTGCAAGGAGGGCTATGCCAAGGGCACAACCATTAAACAAGCAACTCAACTGTCAATGGAGGCCGGTAGTTGTGCAGAGGAGTTGGTGAAGGATTTTCCTTTGTCGCCATAGTTAGGGTTGTAAGGGATTCCTGTAAATAAAACAATGAAGTAGTCATATGCAGGATTGAATACTGAGTATTTTGATGCCACTAAGCCCTTGAGGTGACCAAGTGTTTAATGATTTGCTTTTTGTCGTTAACTGTCTTATGTTTATGCACTCTTAGCCGTTCCAGCAGTATGAGACCGTGGGTCAGCATATGCGCAGGAGTTAGTGTGAGAGTTTCACAATCAGAGCAGTTGTAACAATTTATGTATGGTATGAGATGAGTGTTTGTCAGTCGGAGTTTTCTGTAGACTGTTTTCAGATACCAGTTGCCTCCTTATGTTTATGCACTCTCCGTTGGAGCTTCACAATCAGGATGGGCAAGGCTTACTTAGTCATTCAGAAGAGATCCGAGACATATACTCATGTATTGATTAGCCCCCTGGCTCTGTTGTGACTAAGGTAGTTAGTCACTACAGAGTCAAAGATGAAGTCAACAAAAAAGGATTTCATTTTATTCATGTGAGGCATAAATAAGGCTGTGTACAAGTATGAGTCGCAAAAAAGCTTTAAACAAAGAAGCGACGTAGCTGATCAATGTTGTGTGTATGTGGGAGAACATGTCCGTTCTCTCGGCGCAGTTTGTACAATCCAGGCCGAGTGACTTCGTGTACGACAAAAGGTCCTTCCCAAACTGGTGATAGGTTGTGTCGGTCTTCAGTAGACTGGATCTTCTTGAGAACGAGGTCGCCTACTGAAAAGGCGCGATCTCGGACTCGGCGCTGGTGATAGCGTCTCAGCTTCTGAAGGTATACTGTGGATCTCCGAGACGCGTTTTCGCGCAGTTCTTCCAGTTGGTCAACGGATTGAGTTAGCTGCCCGTCAGATGACTCCTCCTGATAGTTGGTTACTCGGGGAGAACCAAATTCGAGTTCAGAGGGGAGAACTGCTTCTGCTCCGTAGACCAGGAAGAAAGGCGACTGTCCCATAGGACGGGTAGGAGTGGTCCTGAGTGCCCACAGTACCGCTAGGAGCTCTTGAACCCATCTGGAAGCATAAGACTTAAGTCGGTTGTACAAGCGAGGTTTTAGTCCTTGCAAGACCATACCATTGGCTCGTTCAACTTGTCCGTTGCTTTCAGGATGGTAAGTGGAGGCGTGGCACCATTTGATGCCGACATCCTCGCAGAACGCATCGAACTCTTTGTTCTTGAAATTGGTGCCGTTGTCAGTGATGATCCTGTTAGGGACGCCAAACCGGAACACTATGTCTCTGACAAAGTCAATTGTCCGGGAGGCGCTTATGTCACGTATCGGCACTGCTTCGATCCACTTGGTGAACTTGTCCACCATAACTAAGAGGTGAGTGAATCCACCTTGGGCCCTTTTCATAGGCCCGACCATGTCAAGCCCCCAGACCGCAAAAGGCCAGGTGGGAGGTATGGTTTGTAGTGCTTGTGCCGGCATGTGTATTTGCCGTGCGTAAAACTGACAGCCTGTAGATTTTTGAACAAGGCTGGTGGCGTCAGAGACTGCTGTTGGCCAATAGAATCCTTGTCGATAAGCTTTCCCGACTATGGTGCGAGATGCTGCGTGGTTGCCGCATACGCCCGAATGGATATCCTGGAGAAGTTGCTGGCCATCTTTCCGAGTGATGCACTTCATGTAGATGCCGAGTCCTTCGACATCTCTTCTGTCGGCACTTTTTCGGAACAACTCGCCATTGATGACTTTATACGCCTTGCTTCTTCTGAAGAGGGGTTCATACTCCTCCTTTTTGCTAGGGAGTTTTCCATGTTGTATAAAGTCAAGGAACGGGAGCCGCCAGTCTTCTTCTTTCGGGTTCTCGGAGATGTCTACAGCCATGGCTTCCGCATCTGTGGCTGCAGCGGCTCCTTTGGTGGAGCTTCTGAATCTTTCTTGATGGAAGAAGCTGTTATGACTTCCATGAAGACTCCTGGGGGAACAGGTTCCCGGCCGGAGCCTATGTTGGCTAGTCGGTCTGCTTTTTTGTTATGATCTCGGTGGACATGCACATAATCAAGTCCGTCGAACTTATCTTCAAATTTGTCGACCGCTTGAACGTAAGCTATCATGTCCTGGTGAACACAAGACCAGTGTTTCTTCAACTGGTTGATGACCAGGAGAGAATCGCCCCGTACTTCGAGATGTTAGATGTCGAGTGATGCGGCTATGCGTAAGCCGTGCAAGACAGCTTCATACTCGGCGGCGTTATTTGAGACTTTAAAACGTAGTTGTAGAGCATAACTCAACTCGTCTCCACTTGGGGAGATTAATAGAATGCCTGCTCCACCGCCTGAGAGTTGCAACGAGCCGTCAAAATACATGACCCACTCTTCAACCTTTTCGGGTTTGGGAGGAACTTGGGTTTCAGTGTACTCGGCTACAAAGTCGGCGAGAGCTTTCCCTTTCATAGCCGTTTGAGGCTTAAATGAGAGTTCATAGGTGCTTAGCTCAATGGCCCACTTTGCAATTTTGCCGGTCGACTGTCTATTCTTGAGAACGTCCCCGATGCCATGAGAGGTTATCATGGTAATTGGGTGATCTTGAAAATAATGGATTAGTTTTCGGGAGGCCATCAGCAACCCGTAGGTGATCTTGTGGATGTGCGAATACCTGACCTTTGAGTCGGACAGAACCTCGCTGACAAAATATACCGGTCTCTGAACTTTCTGAACTTGACCAGCTTCATCTCTTTCCACAACGAGGGCGGCGCTGACTACGTGTGTCGTTGCCGCGACGTAGAGGAGAAGAGGCTCGGGTGGGTCCGGAGGGACTAAGGTCGGAGGTGAACTCAGAAACTCTTTTAACTGGACAAAAGCGTTCTGAGCTTCCTCATCCCATACGAACTTGTCTTGTTTTTTGAGGAGTTTGAAGAACGGAAGTCCTTTTTCGCCGAGTCGTGAGATGAAACGGCTCAGAGCCGCCATGCACCCTGACAACTTCTGGACATCACGCTGGCACTCCGGGACCGGCATCTTCCGTATTGCTTCGACTTTTTCGGGATTAGCCTCGATGCCACGGTGGGTGAGGATATAGCCGAGTAGTTTGCCGGATGGAACGCCGAAGACGCACTTGTCAGGGTTGAGCTTCATTTTGAATTCTCGCATGCATTCAAAAGTGGCTCGAATGTCTTCGATAAGGTCATCTTTGTTCTTAGTCTTGATGACCACATCGTCGATATAAGCCTCGACTTTGCGCTGCTCGAGAAGACGGGCCAGGCACTTCTGGATGCAACGTTGATATGTTGCTGTCGCGTTCTTGAGGCCAAAAGGCATTGTTAGATAATAATAAGCGCCAAAGGGAGTTATAAAGGACGTTTTGAGACAATCCTCCTCTTTGAGTCGGATTTGGTGGTAGCCAGAGTAGCAATCAAGGAAACTCAATAATTGACACCTAGCAGTGGAGTATACAACTTGATCTATTCTAGGGAGCCCAAAAGGATCTTTTGGGCAAAACCTATTGAGATCTGTGTAATCAACGCACATGCGCCATTGCTTATTCTTTTTCCTAACTAATACAGGATTAGCAAGCCAGTCGGGGTGAAACACCTCCTTAATGAAGCCGGCTGCTAAAAGCTTAGTTACATCATTTCTAATGGCTTCTCTGCGGTCTGGCGTGAAGCGTCGCAGTCGTTGCTTGATGGGTTTGGCCGTCAGGTCGACGTGAAGAGCATGCTCGGCAATTTCCCTGGGGACTCCTGGCATGTCAGAGGGTTTCCAGGCGAAAATGTCAATGTTGTCCCGTAGGAAACTGACGAGCGCGAGTTCCTACTTGGCATCCAAGGTTGTCCCGATGTTAGCCGTCTTTGTGGAATCACTCGGATCGAGAGTGATCTTCTTGGACTCGGGTTCAACAGGTTGGACGCCGGATTTGGAAGCCTTCTTTGAAGGGACCGAGTTATCCGCGTTATTGGCGTCTACTTCAAGGCTGAGCATTGTCTTGCCGAGTTCTGCCTCTTGGGTTGCCGCGAGCTGGAGTGACTCGGCTTCACAAGCATAGGAAAGCCATGAACTTGGCCAGAGCGGGCCTGCCAATGATGGCGTGGTAGGCTGACTCAAAGTCAGCTATTTGGAAGCAGATGTATTATTTCCTGTAATTGCCGGGATTGCCGAACTGAACAGGGAGAGTAATCTGTCCGAGTGGTAGGGCTGAGGTGCCTGGGATGATCCCATGAAAGGGGGAGTTACTCGGCTGGATACTTGACCTTGGGATTTTCATATCGTCAAGCGTTTTGACAAATAAGATGTCAAGAGCACTCCCTCCATCTATGAAAACTTTACTCAGCTGGACACCATCGATGATCGGGGAAAGGATCAAAGGATATCTGCCCGGCTTGGGAATGTGATCTGGGTGATCTCGTCGATCAAAGGTGATAGGTACTTCGGACCACCGTAAATAGTGGGGTGCATCAACCGAGACCGTGTTAACAGCTCGGCTTGTGAGCTTCTGCTTGCGTTTGGACTCATATACGTCTGGACCACCAAAGATGTGGAGGCATTGCTTGGGTTCTTGGTAACCATCTTGGTCATCGTCATCCCCAGCCTTTGGGTCTGCCTCGGTCTTCTTGTTGGTGTAGGTCATGAGCCCCTCAAGCTTCATGCAGTCGCGGAGCTTGTGAGAACTCTTTAGGCCGCCATGAAAGATGCAAGGCTCGTCAAGGAATTGCTCATAATTGGTGGGCTCTCGGGGCCCACGCTGCTCCTGGAATCGGGACTTGTCGGCTACGGCGACTAGATCGTCGCCCTTGCGCTTCTTGTCCTTCGAACCTGATCCGTCGGGTCTATCCGACTTGTTCTTGCCATCGTGGCGTCTGCGATAGGAGTCTTTGTCACGCTCGGCGCATAACTCATTCCCCACAGCATATGAGTCGGCTAAGGCCAGCATCTCTCTGACAGAGCCGGGATAGCCTTAACCCATCTTGTGGAGTAAAGGTTGGTCGGTGCAACCGTCGACAAAGGCCGAGATGACCTCTGTCTCGGTGATGCTCGGTATCTCGTTCTTCTTCTGCGAAAAACGCTGGATGAAGTCCCGAAGGGACTCGCCCTCCTTTTGCTTGATCATCTTGAGATCTCTGCTTTTGGCGGGTCTTTGTGCCGTTGGCTTGTAGGTATCAATGACCGTGTGGCGGAGCTCATCCCAGGAGTTGATAGACCCGGGTGTCAAATTAGCTAGCCAACGTCTTAATGGTGGAGCTAGCATGATGGGAAGGTAGCAGGCCATGACAGCTTTGTTGCCGCCAGCAATGTGGACGGCGAGAGAGTAGGTATTCAACCACTCGGCTGGATCTCCCTTTTCGTCGTACTTCTCAACACCTGGCAGGCGCATTGACTCGGGGAATCGTGCCGAGTTGCGGAGCCGTCGGGTGAGAGCTTGCAGTCCGTCGATGTCGGCTGAGTCATCATCCGAGTGACGGTCGTCGCGTCGGGGAGAGCCGTTGCGGCGTGGAGGTGTATCTCGCCGTCCATCGTTGCGACGGCACCTGTCGTGGTCATGGTCACGGTGTCGGCGATGATCGTCGTGGTGGCGGTCGTCATCACGGCATCCTCTCTCCTGATCGAGGTCCTCTTGGTTGCGGCCGTTTCTACGTTGGCCGTCTTCTCGGCGATCTTCTCGGCGTCGGTTGTCCCGATGCCTGTCGTCATCGCGACGCCGGGCGTCGCGGCGGTCATTGTCGCGGTCCCGCTCTTCTTCTTGTCGGTGGTATTCTCGCCGTGGAGCCTCGCGAGGAGGTGTGTCCCGAGGTGGGGTTCTCCTTGGTGGTGATCGCGCTGGCGGGGTCGGTGATCGATCAGGGGAGCGACGTCGTGGCGAACGGGATCGTCCGGGTGACCGTCGTCCGGGTGACCGTCCGATTCCAAAGCGATCATAGTCATCCTGTCGGGCGCATTCTCGGTCTTCTGACCTTTGGCGGCGTATGGCGTTGATGTCTTGGCGAGCATCAAACCCAGGTCGAGCTATCACCTGGCGGTGAAGATTCTGCTGGGGAGGTGCATCCACGGCTGCCGGTGTTCGTTGCCGGTTGGCACTCGGATTTTCCAGGAGCCTGCGCCTTCTGTTGGACGATGAAGAGCTGGGGGCCCAAGAAGGAGTTTGACTCCTCAGGAGGGTGGTAGCTTCGGCGTAACACTTGGCCTTGTCGAGCAGAGGCGTGATGGCTGCAGGCGAGAAGTTTGGGTCGTTTATGGCCGCCTCGACTTGGTCGAGGATGGTCCTGTTGGCAACCATGTTCTGCTCCGGTGTCCGAAAGGCTTGATGACCGTTGACGTCAACGAAAAGTGAACGTTGGAGATCGCGAAATCTGCCGTTGTTCCTTCTTCTAGGAGAACGAGCGTAGTCATCAGGATTTTCGTCTTCTTCAGGTATTGTGCCGAGGGCACCTTGATTGTTCAGTCGGGATTGGTGAGCCCGAGCTGCGGCTGCAGCAGAGGACTCAGCGTTCATCGCCGCTAGGGCTGCCGCGACTGCTTCATCAGCTGCCGTCGTGGCTGCCGGGGCAGGAGTGACGGTGTTTGCTGCCGGTGGTGGTCCTCCCGGCGGGAGTCCGGGTAAGTTGGCCGCGTTGCCGTCTTGAGCGGTCAGATCGCTGATTACAGCGAAGCACTCATACGGCATGGGCGAGGATGAGCCGTCCGAGCTGTAGCCTGCGTTGGTTCCTTGATCTGTTGGCTCATACATGGAATCCCAGATTGAGGTATCATAGGTGTCCATGTGATCTTCCCGGATGCAAGCGACCAGGTTGAAGGACATGTCTCCCTCTGATGCTAGTAGATCCTGCACGTCTCCTCGGAGAATCGTATCAGCAGAATTACGTAAACCAAAGGGAAACATACCATAGCGCTGAGCCGGATAGTAAATCAGGCTCGGCCAATTGGATCTGAAGCGGATGTTCTCCAGAGCAGATCTTATCTCGGCTGCCGAGTAGTCCGAGTGGGACTCGATCTGAAGCCTGGAGAAGCCGGACTCTAACTCGGGAAGAGAAGAGTCCGACTCGATGTTGACCCCGGTAGTCGGCGAGTTGACGGGGACGAGGTTGCCGATGTTGTCGGCCACGAACTCCAAGCTCCCGAAGCTGAGCCGGACGCCTGGAGTGAAGTTGTTGACGAAGCGATCAATCGTACTCGACGGAGAGGATCCCGACGCACCCCCTTCCTGGCGCGCCACTGTCGAGGTTTTAGGACCTCAATAGATTTGTTATGGGGACGAAGGAACCAAGAATACGATGGTGAACACGAGACAAGGAGTTTAGACAGGTTCGGGCCTCCCGGAGGATAAAAACCCTACGTCCTGTATGTCGTGGTATTGATTGTGTGTGTTTGAGATAGAGCCCCTGCCTGCCTTATATAGCCGGGGGTACAGGGTTACATGGAAAGAGTCTTAGTCGGTTACATCATGGAAATACTTAGAGTACAAGGCAAGAAGGCTTTCCTACGTCCAGCCGAGTAGTAGAACCTTCCATCTTGTATCGTAGGCTACTCGGTCTCTTCTGGACTGGTCTGACTACCCTTGTAAGGTTACTCGGCCCTTTGAACTTGAGGGTACCCGGGGGTCATGGTAACGACAGCAGCGCAACCAGTGGCCGCCGCCGCTCGCACGAACCCTGCGGAACGGACGCGCGGCCAAGGAGGTCGATCGGTCAATCCCTGCGAGCGCGCGCCGCCGCCGCCGATGGAAACACACCGCCGCATGGCGCCGGCCGGTGGCAAGCGCGCGCATGGACACGCACGACGACAGCTTTCAGGGCGGCGGCGGCCGGGGGCAAAGGCGGTGGGTGGTGATTGATCGTTCGCCTGGCTGCTGGGGCTCGATGCACCGCACGGTCTCTCCTGACCCGGCACATGGGATCACCAAACACCAGGTCGATCCGATTCGTGTCGTGCGTGACGGCCGAGCAGATCGATGGAACGACGTGGCCGTTGGCTCGCCACGGCCGCCTCACTCCAACGGCGAGTTCCGAGGCGACGCGGGAAAAGCCGGGCCGGGTCGATCTATTGGTCAGGTACATTGTAACGCACGTATGTTGGCTTGACAGTACGTGACCTTGATTTGGTCCTATACTCCTGTGGCTCTGGTCCTGGCTACCTACTTGCGCACGCCAACGCCAACTTGCGCTGCCGCCGCACATCTATCACACTGTCCGTCGTTCCAACTTGCCGCTGCGCTCACACCGTCTCATCCTCCTCCAGACCGGGGAGGCAGGCCTGGACCTGCGTGCGCTTGCAAGCGGTGGTGCCGGTGCATGCATGCACCTGTGCAGCGCATGTCGCCGCGGAAGATATGCTTGTTTACTGCATGGAAGTGCGTCAGTCGGGGCAGGCAGGAACCGTGTCTGTCTCCCTCCACCACTTTACGTGTTTACCTCACCAGCACTTTACGTGTTTACCTCAGCAGCAAAAGCCTTGTTCGATTCTACTGCTACACCGGAGTGATTTCTTCATCACAGAGAAAGAACAGACATGTTCTCCGGACAAACAGAACGTAGGAGCGAGAAGGCGCACTGCATGGCAATGCAGAATTCGATCTCTCGTCGTATCTTTTTCCTTCGAGCCGAAGAGATAATCGATCACCCGTGACGTCAATTCGCAGCTCCCGATAGGCCACTGCCGGCCGGCCGGTACGGTGCTCATCCTCTCACTCATCGCCGCCACCGACCTTTGAGAGGTTTGGGCTGTGTCCGACGCGCCACGTGACAACCCCGTCAGCGTGGTCCAGCGTGCTCCCTGTGTCCCATCCCATCCACGCGCTGCTGTTGCTTGCCTCCTCGGCTCGGGCTCGGCATCCTGTTCCCGTTTGAAGACTGCCTTGGCAACATATTCTATCACCGGAAATATCCGCCAGATCCACTGCACTGTTTGTTTAGCTAGCAAGGGCAAGCAGATCATCATCGGCGGACAGTTATAGTTGTGCTACCGCCTCGGAAACAGCAAGTAGAGCTAGCGGTTGAGCACCCTGACAAAGCTGCTAATCAGCGGTCAACACACGCTTCTTTCCTCAGATTAACCTGAGCATTTTTTTTTTGTCAGTGACCAAAGTGTGGGTGTGTGCATGGAGCAGCAGTGGAAGTGCACGACCGCTGCCGTGCTGCCGAATGGGTGCCCTGCGTGGTCTTCCAGGCGCTTCTGTTCCGCCACGGCCCCACGCGGCGCCCTCCCGCAGCCACTGTCATGTGGGGCTAAAAGCGCCCTGAGAGTCATCCCACGACGAGGCCAGCAGCCCACGCGTCCACGTCCCGGAAGCCACGTCACGGATCGAAGGGCGCCTGTTTCTTTTTCCCGTTTTCTTTCGCAGTTGGGATCGAAGGGCACTTGGTTACTTCACTCTCACTGACATGTGGATCCACAGCCCACTTGGTGGTACCCTACTCTCGCTGACATGCGGGCCCATGGGCTCCCAGCTCCTCGGGCCACGAGCCCCTTCGCCTGCATGGTGGTCGCGGCACGCGGCGCGTCCGCGTGTCCCGCGCTCCTGCTGCGTGGAGGAGAGCCCGGCGAGCTGCGGCTTTACGGCCACGTGGCGGCCGCCGACGGGCGCGATGGCCCATCGGACGCTCGAGGCGACGGCCCGCAGGACCACCTGTCCGTCCTCCCCGCCCGCCGCCGCCTCCCGGAGCCAGATATTTAATCGGGCCGGGCCCCCGGCCGCCGTACTTCCCTTCCCTCCCTTGCCGAGCTTCGTTTCGATCCTGCCACCGCCCAACCAAAGCCAAGGAGAGCTGGAGTACTAGTACCCGCTTTGCCTCCTCTTCCTGTTCACTCGGTCGATGCCAGAGTCCCGCCACTAGCACGAACGCCGGCGCCATGTCTGACGACAGCGACGGGCAGCGGCAATGCCGCCGCGGCGTCGCCGTCGACGTCCACGAGCTCGACGCCGCCATGGCGCTCGCGGACATGGCCGGAGTCGGACCGGACCAGCCGCAGCAGGCGCCTTCGTCGGCGCAACACGCCCTCGCTCCTCCTCACCAGGTAAAGAAAGTCTACCCGACTTCTCCTCGCCGCCCCCGTCGATCGAGCGGAAGCGTCAGAAAAATCTTCGCTTTAGTTCTTGACGGCGATGGTCTGGCTTGCAGGCTTCAGCGGCGGCGGCGGAGCGCGAGGACGAGGAGCTGGCGAGCACGCGGCTGAGCCTTGAGCTGGGCAAGGTCGGGATCCACCAGTCCTCGCCATGCTCCAGCAGCTCCAGCGGCGCCGGCCACCCGCACCCCGCGCAACATCACCCTCCTCAGCTAGCCCCGGCGGCGGCGACGTCCGGCTACGGGCCCAGGCCACGCCACATGCTCACCGAGGTAAGAAGGTAACCCGATTCCTGGTTGCGCCGCCCTCGCAATCCCGTGATCCCATAGATCTCTCCCTTCACATGTGGCGTGCTGTGTTCTGTTGTGCAGGCGGAGAAGGAGGCGAAGCGGCTGCGGCGCGTGCTCGCCAACCGGGAATCGGCAAGGCAAACCATACTCCGCCGTCAGGTAATTAATTGCGAAGCCTCTCAAACTGCACTGTTAATTATCACGGCCTTCTGAACCCCTCTCTCACCATCTTTGGATTGCAATTACAACTTGGTTAGTTTTGATGAAAACTTCCTGTTCCCTCATCAGGCGATCCGGGACGAGCTGGCGAGGAAGGTTGCGGATTTGTCGTCGCAGAACGAGGACATGAAAAAGGTACTACACTATTTCTAATTCACATTCTTCTCCTGTTGCATCCACGGTGCAGCGATCAACCAACTGGTCACCTGATGCCACCCACGTTCTCTTCTTCTTTCCTAACGACGACGGCGCTTTTGTGCAGGAGAAGGACATGGTGATGCAGGAGTACCTCTCCCTCAAGCAGGCGAACAAGCAGCTCAAAGAACAGGCAGACCCATCGCTTTCGCTCTCACTGCTTTAATCCCTGTATACTTACCACTTTGATGATGACAATATACTAGTCCTACAATCAGGCAGAGAGAAGAGAGAGCTTCTTCCATTGTTGGGCAAACAGAATCTAGGACGTTCTGAGCCTCCAGTTGTTCCCCTGGAAAAGAGGCCACATGACCTGCGCTTTTCCAAGCCACTACACTAACTCGGTCGCCGCCGTACACCTAATGAGCTACAGCTTCTAGTACGACGAGACCTGCCGTCGAATTTGTGATCGAACCGCTTTTTTGTTGTACGCATGTCACCCTCCTGACAAAGACGTCTTGGATAATGAATCGAATAATCTGAAGATGATATCTTTCCATATATATACATATAATGTATAGTATATCTGGTCGCCTTTGGCGTGGCGTCATACCTGGGCATTGCTCTCGGTGCCTCGGTGCGAGGCGAACGCTGGCCTGGCCGCATGGGATTCATCCGCGTAGTCGTCTAGCAAGTTCAGGAGTTCAGATTAGAGAATTGCTGCACGCGTTTGGACCACAGCCCAAAGCGCTCTCATGTTTGTTTAGCACGCGTAGCTGACTAAGCAGCCGTAGAGAGGCATTGCGTGATCAATCCGCGGAGTTCATCTTTAGGAAGCCTAGATGCTGGTCGAGGAGGTTGATTGCCCCGCCAAGAATTCAGCGAGGACGGACAAATGATGCACCGTAACAATTAGGGACAGCAGAAACAGATGTCGCCGATCTGACAGTGACAGTGTCAACCAGAGTTACGTTTCAGACACGAAGTTAGCTGCACTGCATGTATGCTGACTGAGCCATGGTTTGTGTGTGTGTCACTGCAGGTGGCGCGGACGACGACCAAGAAAGCGCCGGCGACAACGGTGAGCACGGCCATGCACGTGGCGCCGCCGTCGTCGCAGCAGCAGCAAGCGGCGGAAGCAATGGCCGCGGCGGCGGCGTCCCCGCCGGCGACGCCGCCGCAGCCGGGCTTCCTGTACACCGCGGCGCCGCCGGCGGTGCCGGTGCCCTACGTCTGGGGCTCGTGGCCGCCGACGGCCGGGTACGAGCACGGCAGCCCGCCGGTGTCGGCGCCGCTCTGCCTGCCGCCATGCGCGTGGTACTACCCCGTCGTCGCGGACCCGCGCGGCTCGCCGACGGCGTACCCGCCGCCGTTCCAGGACCCGCGCGCCGCCGCCGCGGAGCCGACGAGCCCGGCCGAGGAGGACACCGACGACGACCCCTGCTCGCTCACGCTCGCCATCGACGTCGACAAGACTAGGAGCGCGCCGATCGCCATCGGGAGCAGCAGCGCCGCCACGGAACCGCGGCAGCTGCTGCAGGGCGGCGAGAGGGACAAGGCAGCGACGGCCGCGGAGGCGAGGAAGAGGAGGAAGGAGCTGACCAAGCTCAAGCACATGCACGCCGGCCGCCCCGGCGCCGGCGAGCAGTGGTAGGCGTACGTACGTTGACACGGCCGGCATTGGTGGCGGACTGGCTGGTGATGATGATGATGACGACGACGACTACATTGGTTTCTCGGCGGCGACGACCCTACTAAACTGATGGTCCCTGATCTTTCAAATTCCTTTTCAAACATGTTTATATTTTGCTTATTACTAGTAGCTAGTTAGGCGAGGTTTTACATTTTGGCAAGTCCACTCCTGAGCCCAAAGGCATGGGAGCCACTACGCTTCTCTTTCGTGTTTCGGTATTCTTTGGTGCAACATGCATGTAACAAGGAACAAGTACTACTAGCTTCGTAATTCGATGGCGTAGCATCGAAGGTCATGTGTAATGTAACGATTCTTTTTGTATACCAACCAAGATTAAGCTAAACTACTGCATGAAATCGTTGGAGGTCTTTCATGGCCCTCGGGATCATTTAGGTAGACTCATTTGCATGGTGTTATGCACAATGCTGCTTTGATGATCGACCAAACACCTGAAGTTACGACACGATGTCAGCCGTTGATAATTTTCTCCGACTTCAGATGAGGGAGTTCTGCGCGATACCTACGAGTTTAGAAACTCACGGCCAACTCTCTGCGCGAAAGCAAATGGAGCTTAAAATCTGTGGTGAAATCACAAAATATCACCATAGATTTTTTTAAAAAATCACAAATAAAAAATGATGTTTGTTTCACAATTGAACTTAAAAGGGTGATTGATATGCAATTGCCCGAGAAATGAAAAAGGAAGACTCGCCCAAAGTCTGACCAACTTGGTCTGTGCATCGGCCCGCTAGAGGTGAGAACACACAAATTGAAGAGGCTGTTTTTTTTTTTTGAGGAACAGAGGTCCATTTTCTTTTTCTTTTTTTTGAGGGAAAGAGGTCATCTGAAAGCCCAGCTATTGCAACAGACTTTCGTGGGCCCAATCATGTCCTCATGCATGGGCGGGCTCTCCACTCTTTGTTTCATGGGCTGGGGAGCCAGTCTCTCCTGAATCCTGATGGACGGACACACAGACGACGTTCTCCATCGTTTCCGGCACGCATCAGTTCATGTCCGGCCAAGATTAGGGACGGGAGCCGTCATCGATACAGAAGGGAAACTCCCCTCCAAAAGGAACTCGAGCTTCCGGTCGGTATTGTCCTGCTGGCAATGCCGATTGTGACAAGGGTCAATGGTCGACCGCTTGATGACCGTTTCTGCTACTACTGCAGAGGGTCATGCTGAACAAGTGAACAAAGTCAGTATTGGGAACATGCAGGTATGTAACGCACCAGCAAGTGTCCGTTACATGCTCGCCAGCTAGGCAGGTACGTTGGGTACCTGTTCTTTCCTAAAGACATGGATGTGTGTCTCAGCTGGTGGATGTGACGGCGTTCGTCACTGAGTGGAATCTGGAACCCGGCCGGACAGATATCGGTAGACAGTCAACACGTACGCAGGTATGGGCAGCCAGTATGTAGATCTCTAGTGGTGGGCGGGGTCAGAACATACTCTCAAACCGTCACAGGACAGCCGCATTTCGGTCTCTGATTTTGTTATTCCATAGTCCAAAGACATTATGATGTCGTAACTACTCCTTCCATCTCTTTATATAAGGGATTCTAGCTTTCAAAGTTTGTCTCAAAATATAAAGGATTCTAAAGATAGGACAAAAATTATGCATTTAATATAAAATGATGGGCAAGATGATAACTTTTTTCTTTCACTATTTTTGAGTTTGAATGCTTCAATCCTTTATATAAAGGGATGGAGGGAGTAGGAGTTGTACTGAAGCCTGCCTGCTTGGAGGCCACGCGTGCACAATAGTCCCGGGGCGAAAAGGCCGCACTGCTGCTGATTTTCTGGTTCGCAAGCTGGCCTCTGTTTCGATTGGTTTGCCGATTGCCTATCACAAGATCGATCAGCTTAATTAGTAGGAGATTAGAAGGATTCGAAATCCTGTAAACGTGCGGCCGTTTGCGATACATGCTTTTCGCGTGACGATCAACATGTGACATAACCCTATCTTATTAAAAAAGGCTATTCGGTCACGGCAATTGCTATTTGACGTATCAAAGCGGGAAGATATTGATTTTTTCCTGTCACATGCAGCATCATCTAAGCTACTCCAAGATGAATAGCGGCAAATAAAGTTGTGTGTGTGTGACCATACACGATGAGGTGTTGCATTGATACGGATCTTGTGCGTCTCAATGATATGCCCGGCTTCAATTAGAATAGTTTAGTGATTTGGTGCAGCATCCTTTTTCTGATCTAGGTGGTCCAAGCGTAGGAATTGAAAAACAATTATTAGCAAAGATTTGGAGAGATACCATTGGTTTTGATGCGAATCGGCCGCATCTCTATAGGCTGGGCCTGCAAATATGGCCGCATCGAAAGAAAAATAGAGCTTGCAAGGGGTTGCGATTGAACTTTTGTTGTAGGTAAGCACAATGAATTTACTTATTATATAATTTATTTTGCAGCAAAATTAAAGGTTTGAGATGCTGTTTGGATCGAGTTGTGGACCCAAGCTAGGAAACAAGAGGAGAATCAACTCAAGGAGGTCCCAACAGTGCCCGTGGCGTAGCCTAGTCAGATTCCGTGTGTAGGTGTGTGCCCGTGTCTGGTCGGGTAAGGACTCGGCTGGTATGTATGGGCAGTGTGCACGGTAGGTGCTCATCGCTGGCATTACTGTGCGTGCTTTAGAACACGGCGGTAGACTTGCAGGTCATCCTACCTAACAGTAGTGCCAAAATATAGTTAGTGTACGTACTCCTCAGCCTGTCATCGATCCAGAAGTGTACTACTCCCCACACCTATTGCGAGTATAAGATCGACACGAGGACGCGCATGGCCGCAGTTTACGAGTACTATATATTACTCCGACGAGGACGATACTGTGCCGAAACGCAGCCTTTGCTTTTGACTCCCTCGGCCACCAGTCTACACGTACATGAAACGACTCGTGGACGACCTACGTATATATTTTTTTTTCTTGGAAGGAATAAACGCGGACGGAGCGTGCTGGTACACGAAAGGAATGCGCAACAAACGTGCACGTACAGAGCGAAAATAATAGTACAGATGTGTACTTATGGAGCAGTATGTGTTAGGCAACAACTGTGCCTAACATCTCGTGTTTTTTTTTCCTTCTCTATACCACAATTAATCATCAAAGAACTCTCATAATATAGTGGCACCAGATGTCAGCAGGAGTAAATTAGTAGCGCCTCATTTTGGACGGACTCGCGCGCTGCTACAGAGAGCTGTTCAATGTATTAGCGCGACACGAGTCTCTCTGCGTTGCCCAAAGCGTTGACAACTCGTCGGGCTAGCTAGCGCAGTCTAGCAAAGCGCAGCATGCAGCCGCATGTTTCTTCAGACGGCACGGTCCACTGCATGCGATTATGCGAAGAGGGCGCGCGCGGGGCCGGGGTCCTCGTCGTCGTCCGTCGTGCGCGTCGCGTGGCCCGGTTGGTCGGTCAGGGCCCACGCGCCGCGCCGCCGTCGCCAGTTCGCCATGCAAGAGGGCAGCAGCCACGCATAGGAAGGTCAGCGTCAGCGTGGGAGGTCCACTTGTCATCTACATAGGAGTACTCGCCGGTTTCAGACGGGCATTAACCCTCTAGTAACTAAAACGTAAACTCAAACATACAAAAAACTGAAACCACTACTTCTGAAATTTCCGCCAAACATAACATCTCACATTGCAAAATGGTGTATTTTATCCGAGTAAAAGCGATAGTGAAATTTCCACAAAAATAGAGCGTTCGGGAAATCGTTAAAGCTTTCTTTGTTAGACATAACACGATCACACCCTTTAACTTTGTTTTTCTTATGGTTGTGCAGGCTTGGATTTTATTCCCCGACCGGAGATCGTTTAAGTAGCTGAGCTCCTAAATTTGTCAAATTTGGCTATCGACAATATGCTATTCTCACTTGTCGTTGAATCTCCTGCAACTTGTTCTAGCATACTGTATTATTGAAACTAGTTGCACATGGTTAGTTCAAAGGAACAATCTTATTCAAAACAAAAGGATGGCGAAAAGGTGTGAAAGGGAAAGAACCAGATGATGAATAAATTAAAAGGGAGTCACATGAATGCTAGTGGAGGCGGTTATCCGGTTTTGTGAGCATATTGGTCGTAGGATTCAACTTGCACCTTTCGTCGATCCATTCGGGGAACTTTGCTTCCCCGTCCTATCTATTTATGTCCTTTATTTTACTCGCAAAAAAAATTTATGTCCTTCTTTATTTAACAATCTTAAAATCTCATTAAAATGAGCTATTAGTTCCTTACAATTTGACCTTTGTGTCAAAATTATATTTTTCACTAGTATTTCAGTCTTGCGGTAACCAACTTTCAACTTTCGTTAACTGTATTGTGGTTCTCTCAATCTCACACGTGCGAATCTCTATGTTACTGTAATCCGTAATATCTAGCAAAGATGGCAAAAATCGTTATTGAGATTCATATCAGGGCAAGATGCAGAGCCGGGGATTAGGGTAGGCTGCAAAAAAAAAGGGATTAGGGTAGTCGAATCCAAGATTTTGGAATGGAAAAAAGGGATAATATTTTTTGTGAGGAAAAAAGGGTTAATATTGAAGCTAAAATAATCTTGTCCTCCATGCATTTCTGTAACTATAATGGATTTTCTGCACGACAAAAGCATGCCAAGGATTCATATCTGTTCAGTTGCAAGGAGAGATATTTTGACTTGAGATTTGGTAACCATACTAAAGGCATCTCCAATAATACGACCCCAAAAAAAACCCGAGTCCCAATAAATTGGTTATGAAACCCTACCAAAAACAACTCCACCAACAGTTTCCAAATTTTGATTAAGAAAAAAAAAACGTAAAATGTCTCCCGTCCGAGCGGCATGACATGGATTGGACCAGAGCGGACATTGTCGGCAACACTGACGTGTCGTGCTTCCCGACACGACATGCTTTGCTCGGCCCGCGCGGTCGTCAGCTTCGACGACAAGCTGTCGAGCCTGAGTGTTGCCGCCATCCGCTTAAGGAATGCGTGTGGTCCTACAGGTTGCTGACGTCGAAGACGTTCACGAGCATGCCAGCATGAGAGACTCCACGTGCTTATCGACACCGTTTCCAGAGACGGATCCATGACGAATGGGCCAATGTTTACCGACGATGAGATCCGCAAACGTACAGAATGCAGATTCTCACTGTCGACATTGATGGAGGTTGCAAGTCACTCAGAAGTCCGGACAGAGACGCCCGACGATGTCCACCTGAGAGGGGGAGAGGGGGAGGAGGGGGGGGGGGGGGTATGGATCTTGTGAAATAAATCGCATGCTATGAAATCTTGAGTGGTAAGGCCCCGAATTCCTGGGTTGGCAGTGTTGAAAGTCTGCTTTTAGAATTGCCGGAGTTTTGATATTTTTCTTGGGTCTTCTCGGAAATGAATTTTGAGAATTGATGGAGGTAAAGCCTGAGAGTTAATGTACGGAAATGCATGCATCTCAGTTTACAATCTCTCATTTGACGCAAAATATTTACTGTTTTACCGTTACCTACCTTTTCACCGAGTCATCACCAGGAGAAATTTTCTCCCAGCGCTTCCCTTGGCCTTCCTCCTCCATCTTTAAATACCTCCGCCTCCATTCCCCGCTCTCCACGCCTCCTTCCTTTCTCTGCCACACCATACCAAAGCCCTCAACACAGTGGTGGCCACGAACCCCGCCCGATTCCCGGCACAGCTGACAGCGCATCACACCCGCCGCCGCCAGCCGCCATGGACAAGGCCGCGCTGGTGGCCGAGCCGGTCTCCGCCGCCGCTGCCGGCTCATTCTCCAGCCTGCGCGCGTACGGCCGCGCTCTGGCGCAGACGCCGCGCCGCGTGGCGCGGCGCGCGTGCGCGGCGACGGCGCCCGGCGAGGAGATGAGCCGCGTCCGCGCGCGCTCCGGCCCGCGCATGGCGCGCGCGCTGCGGTGGCACGACCTCGTCGGCCTCGGGCTCGGCGGCATGGTCGGCGCCGGCATCTTCGTCACCACCGGCCACGCGACCCGCCTGTACGCCGGCCCCGGCGTCGTCGTGTCCTACGCCATTGCCGGGCTCTGCGCGCTGCTCTCCGCCTTCTGCTACACCGAGTTCGCCGTCGAAATGCCTGTCGCCGGCGGCGCCTTCAGCTACCTCCGTGTCACCTTCGGTGAGCTGTCCCTCCTCTCCTGCCTGGCCCGCTAAAGACGCCATGGCCTCTTGCTATTAGTACGATTAAATATGTTTCCTGGCTTTTGGCATTTCTTCTCCACTTATTTATATATATGCATACATACATCGCAATATCTCAATTTCGTTGGTATTGGCTTGTTCGTGCGAATTACGGCACTGAGGAGTAGTGTCCGTGATGACACATACTGGAAAAGGATGTCGCCTTTTTTTGAAATATATTTGATGGACATCTGGCAACTGCATACTACATTTTTTCCCCCTTTCTTCCTCTCTTTCGTCAGTCTGTCCAGTTGCTACACATGTGTATTGTTTACTCTATGCATGAGTGAGAGGGCATGTCACTCTTTCCAGCTTGCTTGAGCTGTCCCTTTTGTTTATTTCTAGTATTTGTTTTTGAGTAAAATTTAGGACACCAGTACCAGCCTAGTATGATAGTTGACTCGTGCCGTTCTTTTGATATGCGTCTAGCTATAGTCTTGATGGTGCTTCGTTTTTTAATGGCAATTGTCATGTTCGCGAGTGAGATGAAATTGCGTCTTGATGTTACTCTCCATGTTTTCTTTAGGTCCTCATTTTCTTTTGTCATGGTCTTTGAAGTTTTTGTTTTGTTTTCGCTTTGGACTTGTTGAACTATGTTTCAGAAAAGATGGCATGATTTCAGAAAAGATCTTAATAAGCCCAAGTTCCTATGTGTATGTTTGTTCCCCAAATCATTTTAGATTTCGAACAAAAGGGACCCGCATCATGATCAATAAAGAAAAGTTTGGATTGTGACTTTCAACAATTTTACTAGGCACACGGACATCCATATCCGAATAATGCTGCGAGTCCCTTTCCCGCATCTCCTGAACGCTTTCTGGCACCTCGTCTTTCTTTCTTCTTCATCAGAAAAGAAAAGACCCCACTCGTTTTCACAGTCACCATCTTCGTGCTTAACGTCGTGATATGCTTTGTTGCTTTGTAAACACACACAAAAAACAGGGGAGTTCGCGGCGTTCCTGACTGGAGCGAACCTGATCATGGAGTACGTCTTCTCCAACGCCGCCGTGGCGCGCAGCTTCACGGCGTACCTCGGCACGGCGGTCGGCGTCGACTCGCCGAGCAAGTGGCGCATCGCCGTGCCGGGTCTGCCGCAGGGGTTCAATGAGGTCGACCTCGTCGCCGTCGGCGTCATCCTCCTCATCTCCGTCTGCATTTGCTACAGGTACCTCAACACACCCTACTCCATTAAAACTGTTACTAGCATTGTGCATTTGTGCTACAGTTCTCTGTCATGGCACCAAATACTTGTCTCTTCCCCTGGTTTTCTGCTTTGCTGCTCTGGACATGCTTGTACAAAAAAACACTTTTGACCATACTGGATTTCTTTTCTGGCAGAAAGCGCAAATGCCAATGGGGCTTTAATTTCAGTACTCGTTTTGGATAAAAAAATAATTCAACCTATCATTCCTCCTTTTCTATATAAACGTTTTTGGTGCAAATCGCAGCACCTCACCGGTGTAGGATCGTTTGGTGGTCGGTTGGTTGTCTCCTTTTGCGTGCTCTGCTCTGCAACCTATTTTCAGAGCAACTGAGCATGTGGAGCGGAGCTGATTGATTATTCCGGCTCTATCGGTTTTGGAAATTTTGGATTTTTTGTCACCAGAAATGGAAGTATCTTGCGGGTTATGAAATTGCAGTTGTGTTTCCTTGTCCTTTCTGGCATAGTGCAAAGACGCGTATCGCGGCAATGGCAGCAAGCAAACTTTCTTCTGAGAAAGGATAAACTTTATTTGGAAACGGATGGCAGAATGGAGCAACCATTTTCCGGATGCTCTCAGATTTTTCTTCTCGAAATTGAAAACACGAGAAACATATCTGAAACCGATTCTTGGCCACGGCAAATTCATGTGTGTGTGTTTTTTTTCAGATAGAGATTGATTTAATCGAACGCTTAATTTGGCTGTCGTTTTCATCTCACGCTCTGCAACTGGTTTTCGCAGCACAAAGGAGAGCTCGTCGGTGAACATGGTCCTGACGGCCGTGCACGTGGCGTTCATCCTGTTCATCATCGTGATGGGGTTCGTGCACGGCGACGCGCGCAACCTGACGCGCCCGGCCGACCCGGCGCGCAACCCCGGCGGCTTCTTCCCGCACGGCGCCGCCGGCGTGTTCAACGGCGCGGCCATGGTGTACCTGAGCTACATCGGCTACGACGCCGTGTCCACCATGGCCGAGGAGGTGGAGCGGCCCGAGCGCGACATCCCCGCCGGCGTGTCTGGCTCCGTCGTCCTCGTCACCGTGCTCTACTGCCTCATGGCCGTATCCATGTCCATGCTCCTCCCCTACGACGCGGTACGTGAACCGCTATCCTCTGTTCTTGCTATCCTCTGCATAACTTTCAGCACCTAAATCCTGCAGGATCCCATATGTGGGAAAATTTGATATTCCCGTTTAGGCATGTACTACAATGTTTGTTGGGGTCACTAGAAAAGAGATAGGCGAGCTTTACTTGTGTAGGTGATCCAAGAGGATAATTCTGGGAATTGTTTGTCTAGCAAGTCCAAGTGGCTACAGTTGATGCCACTGGCATCCGATTCCAGTACCACCAGCCTTCTTTTTCTCCCTCCCTTTTGGGGAATGTTGGTCGAGTGATCTTGCTTGGGATGATGCATCTGCTGCTGTCCCCATCTAATGCAGGGACCTACTACCAACTTTCCAGGAGACGAGAACAGAGCATCTGAACTCTGAAAATTTTCCTGCACAACCTTTCCACGGACAGCTTTTTTCCACCTGCAGGAGTATTCTGTTTTCCGATGCGCATTATTACAGATGCCCTGAGCCATCTCTTTCAGATTTTTTTTGTACAACATTTCCATGGACAAAATTTTTAATCTTGTTTTTTTCTGATGACCGTGCATTGTTCAGATCGACGCGGACGCGCCCTTCTCCGGCGCGTTCACGGGAAAGGCTGGGATGAAGTGGGTGTCGAACGTGATCGGCGCCGGGGCGAGCCTTGGCATCCTGACGTCGCTGATGGTGGCGATGCTGGGGCAAGCCCGATACCTGTGCGTGATCGGTCGCTCCGGCGTGATGCCGCCGTGGCTCGCCAAGGTGCACCCGCGCACGGCCACCCCCGTCAACGCCTCCGCCTTCCTCGGCGCCGTCACGGCGGCGCTGGCGCTGCTCGCCGACCTCGACGTGCTCCTCAACCTCGTCTCCATCGGCACGCTCTTCGTCTTCTACATGGTCGCCAACGCCGTCGTCTTCCGCCGCTACACTGGCAATTCCGGCGAGCGGCGCAGGAAGACGCTGGCGTTCATCGTCGCCTTCTCCCTCGTCGCCGTGTGCTTCACGCTGCTGTGGCACTTGGTGCCTTCCGGCCATGGCGGACACGGTGGCGTCAAGGCGGGGCTCCTCGCAGGGTGCGGGGCGCTCGCCGTCGCCGTCGTGGCGGCGTTCCAGAAGCTGGTGCCGCAGGCGAGGGCGCCGGAGCTGTGGGGCGTGCCGGCGATGCCGTGGGTGCCCGCGGCGTCGGTGTTCCTCAACGTCTTCCTGCTGGGATCGCTGGACCGGGCGTCGTACGTCCGGTTTGGGGTCTTCTCCGGCGCCACCGTGCTCGTATACGTGCTCTACAGCGTGCACGCCAGCTACGACGCCGACGAGGGCGGCGGCGGCGGCGGCGGGGCCAAGGTGGTGGACGAAGGATGCGAGGTCTAGCAGTAGTAGCAGCAGGGGGGGGGTGACTGGCTTAATTAGGCAGGGTATTGTCCCCAGTTTATTTTGTCTGCCTCGTTTTTTTCTTTTTCTTTTCTCATTTAGGTCTGTCGATGACTTGTTAACGCCTTAATGGAGATGAATCCTGGAAAAAAGAATCCTGGCGCGAATTTTTTTTGAAAAAAATGCAACTGTCGTGATGAACGGCGCTCCTATCCTGTCAATACCGTGGACTTAAGGTTGAAAGCACGCTGCATTCTTCTCCTCGCTGACTTGTATGCCGCCGCCACGTATCACTGAAGCCTCTCGCGAAGAAAAGGAGGAAAGCTTGCCAAGGAATCTTGACCTGAATCAAGTCGTCGTTCAGGCTCAAGATAACGGCTGCATCGATCGATCAAGTCCTTATCACCGTTGATGCGGCCGGCGCATGCTCGCCACACGTAGCGTTCAGCTAAACCACGCATGTAAAATGTTCAGACAGGGACGTCCATTCGCAGAGCACGCCGCCCTGAGCTGGCTCGATCGATCCCTGAACCTTTTCTTTGCCAATGTTTCGCTATACCACTGGGTGGAGCTACACTTTTAGGCCGTTTTGTGCTAATCGAGATGATTACTGCATAGCACATCGATCAAATCCAGTCTGCTAATAACATCTCTTTTCCACTAATCTTTTGAACGTTGCGGGGGGCAGTGAGATGGATAGCCTGCAACTCTGTATGCATGAAGGCATGAAGCGACGAAGTTTATTGGTTTTTGCAAGTTGGATGCTAGCAAGGACGGTCATGCAAGAACTGGACGACATGATGTGCGTTTGCGCGCATCGTTCTCTCTCGAGGAAGCATTAGGTTCTCAGAGGCACCAATCGCTGGACTGATCCCATGTAAAGAAAATGCAGGTAAATCGCCGGAGAAGATCATCACTGAAGAAGTTATCATGTCATCACGGTACAAAAGTCGGAGTAATTAATGAAGAGATTACAAGTGGAAACAGTTCCCCAAAAGTTTGGGATCTCACAGAGCTTTCCCACGCCCAGATAACCCATGGATGACATGGAAACCAACACTCAGAGGGATCAGATATGTACGAACCAGAACCTAGCTATTTTTATCTTGTGAGCGATTATGCAAAGCTTTGCCTGTATTCTCTGCACGAGATTACATAACTGTTATCTATCGATAAAGCAGCGAGAGACAGAGAGGGGAAGGTGCAGACGTCCTGATCTGATCCACCTTCCTCTTTGTCTCCGAAACAATCCACACGCACGGGAATCAAATCCAGCGCCCACTGAGCAGGAGGGGCGGCTGAAGAAAACCTTTTCTTCCACCTCCGTCAGATCACTACTGCTCACCACCTAGCTAATCCAAAAACCTCTTTCAGTGCAGACTGAATGTATGACATTTTCGTCAACCACGTACTCCAGATTCCGGCCGGCTAGACATTCCATTTGCCGACACTTTCAGTTGCGAGGCTTATTGATCAGCGAATTGACAATGGTGATTGGTGAGCAATATGGGTTCCATTTCCGGCAAGCGAGATCGTCCTCGCCTTTTCGTGTGAGCAGCTCCTCTTTTGCACTAGACCAAATCTTGTGCCCTGTTCCTGTCTTTACGCAATAATGCTGCTGGTCGTTAGTGACTGGTTGCATGCTTGGCTTGGTGTGCTAGCTGCTTTGCAGGTTCAGATTCAGAAACAAGAATAGATGCTCGTAAAAGGTAAAGGATGGGCACACTGAGGTGCAATTGTTCCATCTCGACTTTTATTGTTCTGTACGTTGAGTTTCAGATGTTTGTCACGATGAGGATGCAGTGAATTTGACGTATCCCAAAAACTGCAAAGAGTGATTTATTCTCCGAGTGATCCTTCTCTTCCACGTCAGGGAATCTTCAAGAAAGATCACAGAGTGCTTAAGCCTAACTCACTCGCAAGTCCACCCATGGCCTAACTCGCTGACCTGCTTGCTGCATTGTCACAACAACATACACTGCATTGCTACAGCTTCTTCAGCACAGTCTGCTTCTTGTCTACTGCATTGACTTATCGCCAAAATAAGATTCTCCCAATTAACTGGATATCCCTTTCAAGGTTGCACCAAATGCCATTTGTAGCATGACACATTGACACAAAATCATGCCGTACAGGCGTATATGCCAGGTGCGTGCTCGCAACAAAATCAGATGAAAGCGTTGAACTAGCTAGCTACGCGTGGACTTACTACATTGCTTCATCAGTGGCAGTGGTAGAGCCAACGCTTCAGCGCTTTGCAACTCGATCGCAAATGGACATCTCTTTCTGAAAAAGCGCGGCGTGGAAATTGAAACGCAAGCAGCAGGAAAGATCGTCTTGCAAAGTCCGCATGGGAGTGAAACGAGTGAACGGTGCAAGAAAAGGCGGTGTGATATTTTCTTCCTGCCTGCCTACATCAGGAAAGAGAAGGCTCACTTGGAGAAGATGAAATGAAAAAGGAGGAGGCACGCACCGAAGCAGGCAAAATTCTCGGTTAACCTCTAGGTGGATTGTGAAATGACGGAACAGCGGGCACAGGGCATGTATGAGGGATGATCGGTACAATCATCAGAACTGGAAGATCACAGGAAAGAGACTGGTGGCGTAGACGAGAACTAGGGAAATTGGAGAGTATGAATCGAAGGCTACTTGTGTTAATGTCCACTCTTTTTGTCAGAAGGGTGTAGAGGAATGAATCCTGGCAAAGGAAGGATCGTCAAAATGTGAGGATGCCAGGACGTTGACGGCATATTGGTGGCGATTGGGAATTCTGGTTGACTTGCTTGTGAAGAAGTTAAAGATACGATTTGTTAATTTCTAGTCAAAGGTTGGGCGACTTTCTGGAAACTGTTCTGGTCCACTCGAATGCTTGCTACTGCTCCTGTCATGCATGCCAGTTGTCGGTAATCCAACGTTAGACATTTTTCCTAAAAAAGATGTCTAGTAGTTTTTTTTTGGTGGAAAAAGAACCTTTACACGATTTATGGATGATTATTTAGGGCCTCTTTGGTAGGGCTGTGGCTGTGCCGGCTTCGGTTATGGCTGTGGCTTCTTTCAAAAAACGGCTGTGCTGGCTGTTTGTACGGCTGTGCCTAAAACATTTAGCAAAACAGTTTTTCCTGCAGCTTCTCTATATTTTTAAAGACAAATATAGAAAGATGAGGGCGCCGTAGAGAAAAGAAGCTGGTGAAGCTACCATTTTGTGGCTTCATGCTTCACCTTATTTTTTGATACGGCTTCCTCCCTTGTTAAGGAGAAACACCTCTTTTGGTTGGAAAACATGTGAAGCCGCTGAAGAAGCCGTTAGAGAAGCCCTACCAAAGGGGCCCTTATAGGGATCCATGATTTATTTCGTTCTTCACCATTTACACGCACAAAAAAAATAAAAATGATCACAGTGTAAGCAAGTGATGCTACTATCACTTCCATTGAGCACATTAAAACTAATGCTTCTATTCATGCCTTTGACAAAATTAGCTCTATAATACTTCCTCATTATTTTTAACATTTCGGAATGAGTGTATTTTTTGCGGAATTTCTAAACAATAGTTAGTTAATAACATTTCTGTTCGTGGTCAAAATTTAATATCTCCAATCCGTTTAGCGATTCGTGTCATAGTCATGTGTTGTGGGTTGATTCCTTGAGTCCATTCATATTTTTTATGGGCTTTCATCGTCTTTACGGTCTGGTGCTTATGCTTGTGTGGATTCTTATCGTTGAAAATCCACAATCCTCTATTTTGTTTAGATTTGTCACCTCTCTCTGGATCTCTCTATTTATGGGAATTAATATATCCAACTACTTTTCATACTATACTCTCAATGAAAGAACCATTCAGAAGAAGAAACTCAAGTAGAAAGATTCAAAATTAAACATTACTCTTTGATTCAGAACACGAAAGTTGTATTTGAGCTAGTTCCTTTAATTTATTTTTCTAGTCAATTAATCAATCTGTTATGTGTTCATGAATAATTCTATTCTCCCCAACCAAATGTTTTTATAAGATGCTCATAAAAGAATATACCTTAAATTTTACATGATGTCAAAATTTTATTTGTAATTTTGGTATACACGAGTAACAAGACGTGTGCATCGATATTTTACCTCCTCTAACTTAATTGTTCAAATTTTTTTCCGACAGTCATATTAATCCTTTCGAGCCTAAAATCACTTAATTTGTTAAATGTATATATTTCCATATTTAAGAGACAAATTTTTATCATTCTACTACTTGACTGCTATACTGATGAGGACATCACTCCATCGGGTACAACCAACACTCCTCCGCTGTATATATGCATGGTCCAATCACTAGAGCTCATGCACGGGAATTTAATTTACGGGTGAGCTCGTTCCTAATGCTTTGTATGCATGGTTTTAAGAATAAAATGCTACCTAATGATTTAATTATTGTTAGGAACCATGGTGATGATGATGAGATAGCTGGAGAGGAGCTTGGAGGCGTGGGGGACCAGCAAGGGCGTCCATATGAAGTTGGAGGCCCAATTCAAGTCGACTTCGAGTCCGTTTCGGAGTCCAGAAGCAGTCTGCACTAAAACGGTGGCCCAGGTTGTATACGGGCTCGGTTTTGGACGTTCTACATATGGACAGAAATATAATTTCATAACCTTTCCAATGGCACCGGACTCATGTCAAAATATGTCGTACCCCATTTCTGGAGTACTGTGTGCTTACCGTATCAGTCTCTGGATCAGTAGCTGATACGCACACACTTCCACAGAATGCTTCACAGCTGCATACTCTTTATTATAGTACCAAGACTCATACAAGCCTTTATATTACAAAAGGTCTTTTTACAATAGCCAAAGGCCTTATTACAACACGGCACAAACACCACACTTGAGCGTCACTGAGGACAGTGACACAACACTAGAACTACTACAACGGAAGACTGAAGCAGGGTCCACTCTACAGGCAGACTTGCGCGCGGACGGAAACCCTATTCATCATCGCTATCACCTTGGAAGTCATATTCTGTTTCTTCTTCTGAATGATTGAAGCAAGAGTGAGTACATAAGGTACTCAACAAGTCATAACACAAGGGTTAAGTCATGCAAGGGTGTTCACAAGGATATGGCTGAGGTTTTTATCGCGTCGGCGGAAAGCCAACTTTATGCAAGGTTGTTTTGAAAATAAAACTTTTCGCAAATTCTAATCAAATATCTGTAAAGATTAGTGGGGTTGGGCGGCCCTGGGGGAGATGCATTCATCCCGCCAGTGTCTCAAGTTTTATCGCTGGCCGACAACCAGCACACGTCTCCAAACCGGTGTTTTTCCAAAAACACGCCAAGGATTACTCATGCGGAAAAATATAATCATAGTGTGGCCAATGCTTTCGCGTTGTCCAATACCGTGGAACACGGCTATCCGGATAGATTCATAACCTCAGCCGAGGGTGCACAAATTTCCCCACAAGGTGGTCCAGCCCGCCCTATCGTCATAGTTTGGACTGTCCCACTAAAGGTTCCGTACCTACTTGGTACCACCACGGCATCCCCCACGGACATCACCAGGGGCTTCACAATCAATAATATGGCCAGATTCACAAATACCGGATCTCGAACACCCACCAACGAACGAGTCTTCTCCTGGGATTCCGTTGCAATCTCCTGCCTCCGGGGGGTACCGGGTGAGTACTAGTAGGGTGTGGTTCCAATCCCATGCCCATTCATGGCTTGTGGCTGTGCGTATGGTGCTAGGCAAAGGCGGCACAAGAACCGGTCCTTATACGACCGAACCAGGCATCTTCAATAGCCAATCCTCACGAGGAAAGGCGTCCCAGAGATAGCCTCCCCACTGAGGACTACCTCGCCTGATCCCGCCAAAACATTCCCCACTATGGGTTGCATTTATTATCAAACCACCCACTTTTCACATTTACACACACCACCAAGACACACACATTTTACACGAAAAACATGTGAGCAAGATTAATTAAACACATGGTGAAAGTCCTAAGCGGCAAAGCAATCCAACACATCATTCAGTAATTTAATGATGTTGGTTCCTATGGTTAACAAGGAATCAGGATAATCAAGATCAAGACAAGGCAATTAAATAATACTTAGGACATTCTAGCATTTAAATCACGTTTGAATACCATGCATGTTTATTTAAAAACAGGCTCTAGATAGGATTATTTTGCAATCATAGGATCAACATGATCAAAGGGAGGTTAGGACTTGCCTTCACCAAGCTCTTCTTCTTCTAAGTCCTCGTAATCTGGATCCTCGAGCTCTTCCTCGAAAGCTTGATTGTCTAACGATAAAGGAAAATAAACTACCGCTTAACAAACAATTAAACAAGCAATAAATCAAATAAAATCCAAATAAAACCAGAGGGTGATTGGTTTTGGGTGGCATTGTATAGAATAGGATTTTAGAAGAATTTTGGCGGAAGATTCACCAAAATCGGAGTTAAGATGATAGCGATATTGATTTTTGAAGTAAAAGAAAGGAAATTGATCAGGATTTGATTAACTTAATTAAGTATGATCATCATCCTAATTTTCCAGAGGGGATCAAGGGTTGCAAAATGATTAGAAAGGAATATAGGATTTTTGGGAATTTTCTGGGATTTTTCTGATATTGGGAATGTGCTCAAAATAGGTTTCTGTGTACAAAGCTGTGTGCATGTAGCATTTACAGAGAGTGAGTGAGACTGACAGGTGGGGTCAGGAGGTCTGGGGGTTTATTTGCAAGAAAAAGGGGTTCTGAGGGTCTTTTAGTAAATACAGAAAGATGACAGAGACCTATCTGTAATTTTATAAAAGTTTAGGGGTCTCACTGTAAAAAGGCAGGGATCAAAGTGTAATTACAGAAAAGTATAAGAACTTTTCTGTAAAAGATAGGACTAAAATAGAATTACTGAGAAGGTCAGGGGCTTATCTGTAAAAATACAGGGCCCATGAATTTCTGGATTTTTCGGAATTGTTTTTGAATGGGAAAAGAGGGGGAGAGGCTGACATGTGGGCCACTGGGGCCGGTTTACTGTGTGAGTACTGTACTGTGGACACAGTCCACAAGTGCCGTGAACCGGAGGGCGTGAGCCTGCGGTCCACCGTGCACCGGGCGCGTGGACCGGCTGCTGACTGCGCAGGGGGACCGGGTCGTGTGGGGTCACCGCGCTGACGTGGCGCGCGGCTGGATCGACGTGGCCGGGGAACGGCTGCGCGCGGCGGCGGCTCGTCGGGAAACTCGCCGGCGGCAGCTACAGAGGCCGGAGAGCGAGAGAGAGCAGCCGTGGAGCATCTACGCGCCGCGGCGGTCCTAGAAGCACTACACGTCGACGAGGGGAGAGGCCGGAGCGGCGGCACGACGTCGCCGGAGTAGGGCGGCGCGCCGGCGTGCGAAGGGAATGGGTGGGTTCGTGCGTGCGAGGCTCGTGCGTGTGGTTGTTCGTGCGCGCGGGAAGGCGGTGAGGGCGATGCGCGCCTTGGCTCGGCCGGGCGCGGTCGGAAGGGTGGCCGGCGATGAGATCGCGCGGCGGCGGACAGTGGGGCTCGATGCGACGGAGCGTGCCAGCGGGAAAGGAGGAAGAGAGGTGGCGCAGAAGGAAGAGGAGAGAGTGGTGAAGCTCACCGTGAGCTCAAGCCGAGCGGAAGTGGCTGGAAGCCCGACGTCGGCGGCGAGGGGAGGTCGCCGGAACCCTAGCTTAAGAGAGGGGAAGAGAAGGTGGGGCTCGGTCTGGGGAGGGAGCGGTTGAGGAGCAGCTCGGCGTCATTTATAGCCAGCTTGAGGCGGTGCCCCGGAGAGGCGGTGTGGCCGAAAATATCTCCGGCGAGATATTTTCCCCGCTCGATGCGACGCGACGACGACGGGGGATGGGTGGCGGGGCCTTGACGGGACAAGACGACGACGACACGTGCTCCTCGTGGTGCTCCTGTGGCCGGGACGGGACGAGACGGCGGAAGGGAGACCGGCCGGTATGGGCGCGACGCACCGACGGGACGCGTCGGGGAAGATGGAGCTGACAGGTGGGTCCCGATGGCAGTGAGAGAGAGAGAGAGACGGGCTGGTGCGGACTGGGCCGGTGGAAGATGGGCCGTGACGGGCTGCCGCGGGGAGGAAAAGAAAAAGGGAAAAAGAATTGGGCCGGCTGGAGATTTGGCCCGATACGGTTTTGGAGCTGGAAATGATTCAAACATTTCTGGAATTCGAATTTGAAAGATTTTCAAACTCGAACAAAATCAAAAAGCAAACAAACACTCAAAATAAAGCCAATAAATTGCAGAAATGCATATGATGAGTTTTGTGCAGGTTTTCAAAATGAATTTTTTAAAAAATTGAGGTGGTTTGGCTAATTTTAATCACACACTTCATTTTAATTTGTTCTAAATTCAAAAAATTTCAAATTTTTAGTGAATTTCAAATGAGGGCAAAATTCGGGGTGTGACAAAATACGTCCGGAGTCATCGGGAATCGTCGAAACAAGTTGACGTCCAGAATCTGTCTCGGTGCTGCGTCACCGTAATTTGTCATTTGGGCTTTGTATCGTGTTGGAGCCCATTAGTGGCGCATCCAGGGGTCTTGCACGCCCCTAAACCCTATATCATCAGTAGCCGCCGCCCAAGTTAGGGTTGGGTTTTGCTTAAATTATTCTGTCAAGAACAGTTTCGCCGTTCATCGGTTTGTGAGACCCCAACTTATGAGCTTAATTCAGTTTTCAGCAATTTTGGTTGCAATCTACTGTGTTCTTGCTTGTGTTCTTTGATTCGCAGGCAAGGATAAGCCTTCTTGGCGAGGTCGACCGTGCATCGCCGGTCGATAACCTGAGGAGACGTGGTGCTGCGATTGTGGGGTTTAGAACGTGTTGTTCTGAAGCCGGATCGACGTGTGTCAAGTCTCTACCAAATCGAGAGTTATCAAAACCTTTCAGAAGATCGGGAACCCTAGTTCACATCATATACGATTATGTCTTCCAATGACACCTAATATGATCCAGATTAACCATGCTATAATACTAGGTGATACTTCGCCCGTTGTTGCGGCCATTTTAAAAGTTCTTATTATGAGAGGATATATCCTTAATATTTGGGTTTTTGATAGACATTCCTTTAAGGAAGGTTAAGAAAAAAATCAAAGAGTTGATATCTCATGGTAACATGCAAATCTTTCAAGTGGTAGATAGAAATATGCTTTAGTATTGAAGAAATAATTATTGAGGATGTATAAAAATTCAGAGCGATATATCTTCTGTTAGCCCAATAGTGAACTCTTTGTGAAACATCTGCTTGAAAATAAAAACTACTGAATTCAAAAGTTTCATCATAAGCGGATAAATAATGAGAAAACATAAACACAGATACACAATTCAAAGTATTGCTGGATTGTATTACCTAACCACTACTACCACGTTGCATCAATTAGTCAAAACAGTACAAACCTGCACATAAAACAATGTTAGGTAAAAGGGTATGTGTCTTGGAAGGTGTACATAAAGATCCATGTTGGAAAAAGAAAATTGCATCTCTGTCTAACAACTCAGCTAGGTAATTTGGACAAATGATCATGCCTCATAAAATCAGCATCCACATGAACCTAGAAAAAAAGCAGCTAATTCAGAGAGGGTGCAGTCAATTGGGAATAAAATACAATATTACCATGCAACAACTAATCAAGTTTTGTACCTGAAATTTGCCCTACCTGCTTCCATCTCAGCTTTGAGATCTTGAGGTGATCTTTCAGGAAGCTTGTGAACATACATATATAATGGATTACTGTGCCTAAATGAATTGAGGGAGACCACAACATCTAAGGGTAGGTGAAAATCCAATAGGCAGTGTCCAGGGTTGTAGAGTGTAGAGGCAACCGGGATCTTGGTGGCTCAATGGAGGCTAGCTGCTCTAATTCCACAGCCATTTTAATGGATGTCCATATTATAGCAAGGGAAGAACGGAAACAAATGAGCCAATGCTATTTGTTTCAGCACTAACAATGCTTGTTAAGAGCATCTCCAACCGATCCTCTATTTTTCATCGTCTATATCCCTAGATAGAGGATCCTCTATCATGTTTTCATCCTCTATTTTGGAGCACACTCCAACCGATCTTCTAAATGAGAATTTCTATATTCATTCACCTCTTTTTTTATTACCATCTTGTAACTAACATTCCAACAACTATATTTGCTGATACATGGTTCAAACATAAGGATTGCATTATGAGTACACAAGCTATATGTTCAAATTGGTCATTTTTAGTGAGCAATATCAATGAACTTTCAGATATTATACTTTCAGTTCAGATTATACCATGGATATGTGGTGAATGGAGTTGCTCAGTTTCAGTTCAGATATTGCACTTTCAGCTAGCAGTGAGCAATGACAATGCACTTGCAGTTTCAGGTGAGAAGGAAATACGTATGGATAGAAACTGATGTTCTGAAACTTCTGTGTGAGGCACTCGCATGAATAGAAACAAGGAAGCGACAAACAATTTTGCATCAAAAATTCATTCCACTGTATCAGGCACTCGTCAAGCCAATGGATCTGCAAATAAAAGAACGAAGGAGCCAGACATGGAACTCAAACTCAGCTAGTGCGTGGAGGGATCGTTGCACAAATTGATTCGCTGAAGTTGAAACGGGCAAGTGCGTGCGGCAACTGCTCGGCTCCAGGCCGTTCGTCGACTTCGCGAACTCCAGCCGCGGTGGTTGTCGGAGTCAGCAAACCCAGCCTCAGCGGCGACGGCTCCCAAGGTCAAGAAGTCGGCGTGGAAGCGGCCAGCGCGGTCGATTTCGCGGGACGGGATCGAGATGTGGTCGATTTTACCGGACGGGATCGAGATGCGGACGCCACGGGAAGAAAGGGGCGTCTCTAGGACGGCTGCCAAATCCTTTCCGGCGACCCGAAAGCTGCTGCGAAGGCCGGGATTGCGCTGCGTTTGCGGTGGTGGAAGAAGAATCGAGGGAGGAGATGGCGCGAATGGAGCGGCGGTTGCTCGATAGAGGACGAGCCCGGTGCTCTACTTCTAGATATCGAGGGGAAGGAAATACAGTTCGGAACAGTGTTGGAGGATGTGATACAGTATCGGTTGGAGCACGTTTTTCTTCCTATTCTCCAAAAATATAGAGTATGGGGTGCAATAGAGCATCGTAGAGATGCTCTTAAGACCATAGATGGTGGTGTACGTTCGTTTCTGGGCATCAATTCAGAATTTATTAGGCTGCATGAATGCGGGAGAATGAACACCGGCATTGGGCCACGGAGGTTAATGACGGTGAGAGTACATGCATGAGGCAATGGTTATATGGAGTGAACCATTGAGGATAGACTAAAGTTGATTCAATGGACATGATTATTGAGGTGATGTGGCTCAACGTGAGAGCAAAAAGATAACAATTACGGATCCTTAGTGGTTGCACTGATATCACGCGGTATGTTTGGCGTGGTTCTATTTGATCTATGTGCCAGACTGAGTCTAGGCATAGTTAAGTTTTGTAATAATGAGCGCTAAATACATCAAGTGATGTAGAGGACCGGGATATTTTCATTTTCTTGATGAAAAAGATTTCCTTTTATGTAAAAATCAGGCAGGAGATCGTTTCCTTTCTGCTTATGGATGCTGAAAGGGGAATTATGCAAAATTTGACTGAAAATGAAAACACAAACAATATTGAAGGAAATCACTGTATTTTCATCATACAACAATGACGTGTGGGAGAAAATCTGACTGCAAATCGGTACTAGAAATTTAGCTCCATGACATCAGGTTTTTTTTTTTTTGAAACACTTCATGACATCAGTTGGTAGACACTCCAGACTCCACTAGCTTCTTTCCATTGCGAGAGAGAAGGTAGTCGCCTATAACACCGGGCCTCATGTTTTGTGATCATTGGGCCTACGGAAAGCCTTTCTCAAAGGCCTAAAAGGTCTGAAACATGGCCTGGGTGAGTCGATGGATCATGTGCTGAGCCCAATGTTACAAGCAATTGGTTGCTACTGTTCCATTCGACGCGACCATGCGATTTTCCATCTTGATCGTTCTGTAGCCCTGGAATCTGGTCTCGAAGAGACTCCGGCCCTGTTTGGGACAACTTTTTTTCAAGGGATCTTGTAGGAATCTAGATTCTGTGGGAGGCAGCTGTGAGGAGAATCTGCTGTCAAAATAAGCTGAGCGTTTGGCAACCCTGATTATTTTGGTAGAGATTGTCTGTCCTGAGTATATAATGTCTGATATGCCTTTAGAGTCTGTTATGACTTGTTTGATAGCTGAAAAGCAAATAATAATAATTTAATTACCATGTTGATATTTTCGTAGACAAAAGAAAGTCATCACTATTTCTCAAGCAAGTTATACTAACAAAGTTTTTGCTATCATGATTACAACTCCATGTATATATGCTTTGAAGATGATTACATTTTCTCGACCAGAATGAAGTTGAAATTAATCAAGAAAACTGATATATATATATATATATGCTTGTCGGCACTACTAATAAAAGGAAAATATGAAGATATGCATGACTTAATTTTTCTTTGCAATTTGACAACTGCATGGCAGATCTGAAGTAATCATACAATTTAGCCAATTAAAAAAAATCACACACGGGCATTAGAGAGCAGATCAACGCCAGCGGAACTTCTTCCAGTTTGCTAATCGACAGTACAGAGCCTAGATCCACCCAAATAACAGCAAGTAATTCAGATTTGGTTCACGTAGTAGGGCGCCGACCTACAAACAATACAGATCGAGGGAGAATCAGATTTGAGAGGCGCATGGATGGCTTCACGTCTGGAGGGGGCGATCTGCAAGGACGGGAGGAAGGGAGCCGCAAGGAAGGAGGAGACGTCGTCGAGCTAGCCACTCGCCGCACCACCACGGCTCCCGCTCGCGCCGCCCCTCGCCGCACAACTGCCCCTGCCGCTCCATCACTCGCGCTTGCGCCAGCCGCGGCCGCTGCCCATGCACGTCGTGGCTGCCGCCGATTCCGCTCACGAGGAGTTGATTCCTCTCACCAACGAGGTCCAAGCATTGCCTTCATTCCGTTTTGCAAGCACCGGATGGCGGGGTGGCCGGATTTGGTGGCGGTGGCGGTAGGATTTGGTGAGATGGAAGAGGAGGAAGAGAAGTCAGGGATGAAGACGGGGGTGGAAAGAAAAGAAACGAACCAGTACGTGTGTAAAGAGTGGGCAGGCGGGTAATTTCGTAGATGCGTTGGCCAGAAGCGACTCGGGAGGCAGATTCTGCGTTCCATTGTTACCAGCGCTTTGGATGAAATCGTGTCCGATAGAATCTACAGTAGAAGCGACGCATTTGGCACCCGAAGCCGCTTATATCCAATGGAAGCTGCCCATAATCTGTCCCAAACAGGGCCTCCATTTCGTCGCTGGACACGGCACGTTTGTTCTATTCTATACATAGCCATAGCACAACCGTTTTTGTCTGTTCCTTCTTGCAAGTAGAGTTGATTCCGCGATAAAGGGACGGGAATGGAATCCAGACAAAATCCAGCGATCAACCTCTCTTGTCCTGACCGGAAGAACGGTCTACAGTTTGAACCCGAACACATTTGATGCCTGCATCGTTTTAGTCTCGTGCACTTCTCTTGGCACGAGTCCAGGCGCCTTCTTCCACACTTTCGGTAGGCAGTAGCCGTCGCCCCTGGTCAGCTGCCAAGACAGCCCCGAAGCTCCCTCTGGACTGAAGCCACTCGCCTGAGGTACACCGTGGCGTGTGCTGGCTTGCCCTGCTCTGGTAACATGTGTGAATTTCCATCGCTTCTTCCATCGGCACCGCACAGTGCTTCCACTTGCTTTTCCAATGAAGCTCCTCGCCAGATACGAGGAGGGGTCGTTCTTCGTGGCCAGGCCGCCACCATCACACGCGGCGAGGCCCCAAAGTACAGAGCCGTGCGCTCCAGGAGCAAGAGCAACGACCGGATAAGCCGTACGTTCTATGACCAAGGACCATCGGGTGGTGTGCTTCACACACTGCGACGCCGTTCCGCCCGTGCGGGTGCCGGCGGACGTCGGTGGCCGCGCGGCCCTCCCTAGCGGCGGGCACCAGGAGGCGTGTCGATACTTCAATTCGCGACCAGGAGGGTGGTCGCTATCCCCCCCAAGGGTCCTGACAACGGTTGGATAAACAACGAAGCGGTGAGATCCGAACCGACGCGCGCGATTTAGGAGCGTCGTTTGGGCCGAGATACGGCCTAATCTGAGCCGAAGGCCGAAAAACCAGCCCGCCATTTCATTTCCTCTCGTCGTCTTCCTCGAGCCAACGCGCGCGCGGTTTGCTCTCCGATCGTTCGTTCCCTCACTCGCGCCGTCCTCCGTCGGGGCGCCATGCTTCTCGTCACGCCACCGCCGCAGCGCCGCGGAAGAGCGAGGTAGCTTCTTCGTGGGACGTTGAAGTGCTGGAGCCGCCTCTCGCAGCTGATGGGCCGCGCGCCGCCTGCATCGACAGTGTTCGACGGAATGCCCCGCCGGGAAAGGTATAAGTCGTTTCCTTCCCTTCCAGCGCGAATCTTGTTCTTCTTGTGCTGTTCAGTTTCCCAGGATTACGTAAATTCGACGATTGGTGTAGTAGACAATATTAGTTTGGTAAGGTGAGGATTCGGATGAGGTACATGGAATTTTCACCTTACAATGGACGGTGCTATTAGCTGCGGATTCTTCACGAGGACGGTCTTATTATGAACTTTGTAATGTTCGTCTCAATGTCTCATTGTACATGTGACCTGTGCTGTGGTGCCTCCGTGCACCATGGTTGTGTTGTGCCCTGCGAGTTGTGAAGGACACCTTTGTTGCATGTGCCGATTCTCTGTTATATGCCTGTGTTTAGTTTTATGTTTCAGTTTATGCACTGGAATTGAGTAAATTTTTAGGTACATGTCTTATAGTCTCAAGTGTTCATTTCTGAAGTTGTAGGAAATTTATTTTGAGACAAGAAAATTGGCTCACAGGGTTAACACACATGTGTTGCAGGATATAGATGACCACTTCAAGAAGTACCTGCTTCAACACCATACTGAAAAGTTGGCCCTTGCTTTTGGTTTAGCAAGCTTTTTCCTCCTAAGGCTGAATATGTCAAGATTGATACTACAAGAACCTTATGACCTCTGAAGACTCCATTTCCTCTTGAAGTTTGCAACCCAGATGACTGGACACCTTGTCTGTCCTTGTCAGAAATCAATAGATCTGACCATTTTAAGGATGGATCATGTTCTTGTGGGGGCTTCTGCTGGGTGAGGACTGAATGAGGAGCAGCAATCACCTTCCAGTGGTACTCTCATCATGTAGCAAATTATTGTCACGTGAGTAGTGCCACTGCTGCTCTAAAGATCTATGTCAGGACTTACATTGCCAGGTTCGTCATCCAAGTCAATAATGTCATGCTACTGACCCCGGCTGGTGCAATATCAGCACTATCATCGGAACTGTGCATAGCAGATGGAAGAACAGGTGTGGGCCTTCATATCAGAGTTGTGTAGTAGTTGTGCAATAATAACAAGCATATATTTTCTTACCTAAACTTTTTTTTGTAGAAGTACACATGGGAGTAGATTTCTTCTTTCATGCTTTTTTGTTGATCTGACCACCTCAAGAAGAGTGCAATGCGAGTCCCTGGATATTTTTAAGTGTGCTGCAGTAAATTACTGAACAGCACAGCACCTCCAATGAATGCACACATTGGACAGTTACCTTACAATTTTCCTTCTCATTTTTGTTTCTACTTTAAAATGGCAAGCTCTGGAAATCTCTGTTACATTCTCCTTTGCGCAGGTGATCTTCCTTTTTGTCTTTGCAATCTCTCAAATGTTGCAATAATTTATAGCACTTTGTTATTATACTTTGCACATCATTTTAATCTTAAAAGTGTTGCATTAATATCAAACATACTTATGTAGGATTTATATCCACATCAGTTTTATCATGATTTTGTAACTAATATTTTCTGGCTTAAGCAACTGGCGACAAAGTGTCCCTGAAGCTTTAATCATATGGACTGTACAGTTTACTTTTCAAACTTTAATTCTGCATATATCTACTGATTGACTTGACACCAGTTTGGGAAAGAGTATATTAGTAAATATACTAGAAATAATTGGAAACCCTCTTAACTCAGCAGTTAACTATCTAAAAACATGCAGTTGTTTCCATTTTGCAAAACGTTTTTTTTAAGAAAAAGGAACTGCTGTATTCAAAAGCTTCTCATACTTTCACTGCTCACAAATGAAATATTAATGATATTTCCTCACTTCCGTGTCCTTCTTTCATGATTACCAATTAATCGTTAAGGGCTTGAAGCATATTTCTAATCAGTGTTTGGATATTTGTTCACATACCCTGTACTACGGAAAGATACAGATGATGGGAGGAAATATCATTACAACCTGGATATTTGTCTTTGGAATTTGTATCATTAAAAAATTGATAGCGATGTACCGGTGGTTTCCACACAATAGTGCATCTGAACATATGTTAGGTCCTTAGATAGTTCTCTCCACTGTCCTGTACATACCGCATCCGTATCTCAACTACTTGTTATGAAAAAAGCTGGTCTTGAATCACTAGCACGGATTGAAACAAGGCATTGAGAGTACCATTCATCAGGCAAGCTGCTAGCAGTTTCTTGTGGACCATGCTTGTCCATGAGCGCGATGAAGGCAGTGGCTTCTTGGAAAACAATGAAATTAAGTGGCTGATGCCTGATGAATGTATCATTGCTAGCATTTTGTTGGTCCAGTCTGAGTTGGTGGCCCCCTATGCCTTAGTTTGTGGGTCGGGCCTCTGCTACCCCATTCGCCCACAGGGGACCATCTCTTATATCTGATGCATCCTCATCCTGGGTGGCTGTTAAATCTTGTGATGGTTACTTCTAGTGCCCCACCATTATGGCATTGTCATATGTATTCTTTCTTTGGCAGCCCCATGATTTGGTCCAAGGCAGTGATATTGAAATAAAACTGCTGGTTTGATCATCAAAAGGTTGAACGTTTCTACGTATATATTTTACATGGATGACGTGATTAGATTGTACTTTGTACTTACACCTCTTTGATATTTTTCTTTTCCTCGGTATGTGTTAAGTAGGGTGAGTCTACTTTATCATTATGGCGCTCACATGACCCATTTGCGCTAATGTTAAGATAAACTATTTGATGTTCAAAAGTCTTAATCATGTAACCCCGAGATAAGGTTCATCTTTTGCCACTAAGGAAAGCTCCCCTGCACATGGCTTGTGCTCTAGACTTCGTAGTAAGCAGACAGGAAATCTTGTTGTTGATACGGTAGTTAACCTAATTGTTTAATCATCATTACCACAGTGGCTGCAAATCCTGTTCAGATGAATCTGAAACATGCATAGTCATTGTTCCATTAATCAATTCAATGCTCTAGGACCTTGTTTAACAGTTGTCTCTGTTTCTGTGTCCATTTATAGCATACCTACCTCTCAGGAAACTTGCAGTAAACAGTCTAAGAACTAAGAAATGTCACCGAATTATGTGACCTAGATATTAGACTTCTAATCTAGATTCGTCATGTATTTGTTTTTAGCTTTGATGTGTTCCACAAGTTAACAATACAGTATATCTTTTATAGCTAACTGCGGCTTGCCCTCAGTGAAAAGCAGGGAGACAGTTTAGTTAGGTCATACTTTGATAGGTATCTACTTTGTTTTGTTGACTGGCCTAAATAATAACCTGCTGTTAGCCTCGTACAGGCTATTTCTCCCTTTACATAGGCGACAAAAGCAGGAGACAGTTCTCTGTTTTTCTTTTGATACATGTTGCATGGAATCTTGGTGCTTATTGGAGTTTTGTGGCCTTTTATGTTTAAACTTGCCTCTTAGGCCATCATCTTAGCCAGCCTTTCCTTTTAGTATCCTACTAAGGCAATTTGAGCCCACTTGCACACTTAAACTTTTGTAGAGCCTTTCTCCCGAGGGAACAAAAAGCTGGAGACCACCCTTAAAAGATCAGTACATGAAAATCTCCAGGTGTCGTCGGCATCATTTATGCCCCATCATTCTTTAATATTGGTGGTTTGCTAATTTTAGTTGGTAAGTTACCCCTATATACCCCTTTTATTCCACTATTTTGAGTGTCATTCCCTCAACAATTCCCACTTCTCTCCTCTCTCCCCCAATAACCAGAACTTAAGCCCTCCCCTCTCTGTCAGTTCCATCAACCAAATGATGGTCAAACTACCCTTAGTGGGCTGTTGGATTCAATAGAAGCACATTTAAACAGTTCGTCTCCTTGAGTTTGTTTGATGCCTCCAACACAAGTTCTGCAAGCTGATGAAGCAACTAACGTTTTTGGGCATAATCCGGAAAGGGCGAATTTGTCTTTGGTCCACATTAACGTCATATCCAGTGGCAATAGCATGGAAGGGCATGGACTACCAAAATATTGGACATGAAGGGAGAGCGCCAATCATTTGGTGTGAAACACTTAGCACTAGAAATAATGGTAGCATGTAAGGAGTTTCCTTCCATAACATATTTGAAAACAACATTGCCACAGTAATGCCCTTAGAAAAAGATGGAATACATTGCTTTTGAACTTCCTGCTTACCCCTTGATGTCAAAGCATCGAACCTTTCGATTGCACGAGTTGAAAGCACTGCACCACCAATATCTTGCATGAATAAACTCTAGCACTGTAGAACAGAGGAGACGGGGGATAGAACAAAATCCCCATGG
Organism: Eragrostis curvula; assembly: GCA_007726485.1. NCBI lineage: Eukaryota > Viridiplantae > Streptophyta > Magnoliopsida > Poales > Poaceae > Eragrostis > Eragrostis curvula. Next base: position 51,083,486 of record CM017440.1, on the reverse strand, counting down.
GGATATTGCTTTGTTTCTTCAGGAGGCAGCACTGGATACATCGACCTCACAGTTTGCTCTTGGACCCACGCAGGTACAGATGACAAATACATACACATTTCTGCCTGCCACTCCCTTTCAACATGATGTTTCCTGAAACCTCCCACACATGCCTGCTGCCAGATCCCGTACAGTAAGCTGGGTTTCTGGAAGGCAAGGAGAAAAGGAAAAAAAGAAAAAAAAACAGCAAAAGGCACTTTGGGGATGGAAGGAAGATTGCCCGGGAAACAAGGGATCTCTCCACTTCAGTCCTTTCCTTCCACAGGTCAATTCAAGCCTGTCACTTAGTCGAAGTAGTGCTAGGCTGATAGCAACTAGTTGCTAGCTTGTTTGGATTCTGCGAGCGTGGCCTCAAATCTTCATATTGGGTCACGGACTGCTCCTGTTATATTATGTTATTGTTAACTAGAGAAATATTCTTAATGCATCCATATAATTCGATTGGTTTTGCAGTGCTGACCAGTTATTCGGCTCTGGAAATGAAGCGTAGGGGCTCTGGTGCATGTAGCCGTACATTGCCGTTGGTGTCTCAGCCTCCGGCTCCGGCCCGCAGTCCAGGTTCACTCCGAAGAGTCTTAACCGCCTTGATGGCACCGAAGCTGCACTGGATTCTCCTGCAATTGTTCAGCAGAAATGGTGTAAGAGGTATGAGACTTTACTATGCTTTTCTGTTTCTCATTTTCAGTCATTTACCTGCGTGGTGCGTGGTGCTCTGATCATGGTCCACCGAGTGACGATACGCATAGGAGTTAGCTGGGCTGTTAGGGTACGAGCCTGACGTGCTGTAGCACATTGGGCTCCAAGGCTGCTGCTCTCCGGCAGTCTGTGCAGCCACCGCAACGCGCACAGCGGGAAGCGGGGAAACTGCCGCTGTTGCGCTCTCGCCACGGCGCCTGAAGCCAATGAAGAGACGGTCGCCGAAGCCGAGGCCACGCATCCTCTCAAAGTGCACAACGTCGCCGGCATCAAGGTTCTTCTCCTTCACGTACCGGCTCCAGCCCTTGGTGAGCACGTAGCTCTGGCTGCTCGTCCAGTACGAGTACCGGAACCGCCATGGCTTGCCAGCCTCGTCCTCAAAGGACAGGATCAGTCCCTTCTCGCCGGTGTCGCCGCTGAGGGGAAAGTACCTCTCGGCGTGCTGCTTGGGGATCACCAGCCTGTTGAGCTTGCCAACATCACTTGGTGTGAGGGGCTTCTCGAAGAGGTGCTCCCTCTCATAGTGTTGGTGGCAGTGTAGGTTCGTGTACATGGCCACGCCCCAGGGCCAGGCATGGGGATGCTCCTGGGAGAGATGATTCATGGCCATTCTGCTGGAGGAAAGGGAGAGTTAGAGCAAACGAGTGTGTTAGGTTCTTGTCTACAGCAAAAGTTTTCCGGTGGAGAGAAGCAGCAGTGATGGTGTGTCGTGTAGAGAACCATGCAGGTGTCATGGCCAGGCATTTATAGCCTACCAAGGAGAGCTTCGGAGGCCGGGGTGTCTGCGTGATGTATTAATTTTTCCCTGGTACATGAGGTCTTGGTGCATTTGATCTTGGAGAGGGCAGAGTTTTTAATCTGGGCTAGACAGGAAGAATCAAAGTGAAGGGCATCAGAGGTGCTGATGTTAGAATATGTAGTTTGTGTGCAGCTGATGAGGAACGATCAGGTGGTGGCACTTCAAAGTTGGTGCCTGGCCACTGTGGCCTAACCACAGCCATCCAGGGAGGTGGAGAGGCGTAGGCCCTACCATTTCATTCCATGTGCCTTGGTGGTTGGAACCTATGTGTGTGACCACTGTCATTAGCTCCCCATTTTAACCTGTCAATGTGCTGCATGGGGTTTCAGTTCTCTCTGCCTCTAGGACGGTGAAAGAAAGTGCTGATTAGGAACTGTGCTTGAGTTCCCTAGGATAGATTAGGTGAAAAGATGGACTGATAGATCGGTAGCAGTTTATACCTGTGGTCCGCTTGGAATAGCTGGTAGGCAATTACTTGTTCAGGGTACTGATATCGCAGGATGTGACCCTTGAGGTGTATGGGCTGTGTGCTCTAACTATCACGCACTATTATGTACTAGAACCAGCCATTTTCTGATCTCAGATTCAATACAATCAAGGGTTATGTCAGGCCTGTCTCATTGAATGGGTGGCTGACCACCTAATAGGGCAGCAAGGCTTCCAAGTAACAACCTGGTTCTCGTTGGATTTTTGCACAATGAATTGAATTGGCTGCAGGATATTATTTTTCCATTCAAACAATCGTTGTAGGACAACCTGCCTCTGTTGAGGACACTGGGGGTACTAAAGGAAGAATACTCTGTTACCTGTGTTAGCTGACGTAGATTGGTGCTCTCTTAACATGCATTGGGACTTTGGGGAGCACATCATGCTGGAAGATTGGGATGCAGAACATAAGATGATCTGTTTTGTTACATTTTTAATGACAGATCTGTATCAAACACTGTAAAATATCAAGACAAAATCAGCGATGTCGCTTTGCTTGGTACTTTGGAGACAAGTATTCCATCACATGGTAATGGACTGCATGGTACATGGTTAGATACATTGTATGCTGACTAATATATGCTTATGCTAAGTATTATTCAGTTTGTCAACCTTTGGGAAACCGGAGGGGCCATTAGGGCTTGATGTTCTGTTAGTAGGTACGGTCCAAGTTCATCCATATCAGTGGCTGAACGGATCTTGAAAGATAATCGTCCTTTTATTCCGTTGCTTGGTTCTTTATAACATTTAGATCAATTACTTACCCATATATTTGAAAATAATGAATACATTTTCGTCTGACTTAACTTTCCTTTTAGTCCAACTAGAAGTGGGAATATTTTTTTGACGGAAAATAGAAGTGGGAATATGCGACGAGGCATTAGCCTATTCTGTGCTGCTCTGTTCCTGGGGCTTCAAGTTCCTAAAGCGTGAAAATATGAGAACATTGGAATGGGGAACAGGATCAAGATTCAACCTGTATAAAGATCTGCCTCCAGTTTCCAATAACTCAATGGTAGATTTGTGTTCCCAGTTCCTTTCTCCACAAATGCGTGTACAACGCGCAGCACTATAGTTTCCTGTTATTCGATGCAAACAACCCCCAAGTTATTCTTTTATTGTTTTCGGTGTGCATGAACATAGAGAGATGCAACAAGGGAAACTGAATCACTTGCCACATGTGCAAATGCACTGGAATGAGTACTATACTTGATGGCATAAATAAATTGGATTAATTTACAAGTCTATGACTCTATGTTTAGCATCTCTTGGAATATGGGACATGCACGATTAAGTTCAGTTTGCTCATGGAATCTTGTTAACAAAAGCCGTGAAGGGTACTCCATTGCACCTCCATGCAAATGATGAACCCTTGTTTGCAAAAGTTGAATAGCAACATATCTAGTTTCTGCTGGTATGATAGAGAAAATCGTTTGCAAAAGTTTGATAAGTTCTAGGAGTCAATGAAGGTACTTTGTCAAATTTGAAGCGTAGACAAAGCCGATGCACAAGAATCACAAGCTGTGTATGTGTATCTTGGACACTTAATTATTGCCAGTTGCATGTTTGTAGGTATTACTTTGACCAAGAATCAAGGTACCTGGTTTAATTATCATTTGTCAAAGGAGTGGCAGATTGTACTAGATGTAACTAACTACATGGGTACTCAATCGCAACATTGGGGTAGTGCATGCACTGGTTATGAATTTTGACCAAGTGCAACCTATTTAAACATGACCATGCGAGTACTCGTAGGGAGCCACGCAGCAGGTCCTTTTGTTAACTCAATCATGCAGCTCACCTGCCCAAACTTTTGATAATGCAGGTTTGGGTTTTCCATGCACATGACTGGGTTGGTATCTTGCGGAATTGAATACAAGATAACTCAAGATAAGGGGACACATGCTATTGCTCCTGGTTTTGTTTATTCTTATGGTCTCAGTTCCTTTTCGTACTATCATGTTTTTGTTTTGCCAAGTTCATGCAGATACTGGAATAAAACCTTGAGCGCCATGTTACTCTCCTCTGTTCACCAGTGTACTACCTTGGCAGTGAGCAATTAAGTTATACCAAATTTGCCTCCAATATATCGAGTTCTGATAAAAGTAAATGTATCGGCAAACTGATATAGGTACAAGCTAGCAGATCCATTGTCAAAAAAAAAAAAAAAAAGTCATTGCAGTATTGGTCGTATAGTTACAAATATGATGAAATAAAACTTAACAAATATAGAATCATGTTAGTCTAACATCATTTTAAACTTCTTTTGATAACTTATTAATTTACCTGTGGATGCATACACTTCCAAGTATATTTTATTATTTGCCAATGGTCCGTGGACGCGCCAATAATGGCGGGCATTATATGGTTACTCATGGTGGCAAATGCTCACATGTCACATGCCCAGAAAGTCTAAACTGCTACAGGGAAACCTGTTGATTCTAGTGTTTCTTGTAATTATATGAGGGGAAACAACACTCAGCTACAGATTCCCTTGGATAATTGTTACCTGTCTTTTGGAAGGAGGCAAGTGGCACCACAATTCTGAATCTCTGAATCTCATTTTACAGGATCTCTCTCTTCTCTGGTTAAAACTTTCGCTGTTGGAGCTGGGACCATTCTTCCAACTGATGTCATCTGTGCAGTTGTCGCTGTTGTATGTACGATGTGAGAGGCTGCACCGAGCACATCTTTTGTGCGGGAATGCGTAAAGCAGAGGCGCAGATGATCTGAGCCTTTTCCGTCGCCGCGCGCGCACTGAAACTGGCCTGACGTGACGGAGAAGATGAGGAGGCGATGATGGCGAGAGCGAACTGGTATGCTTCGCAGGCGCCTTTTTGCCGTCACATCACAGGGGCGTCGTGCCTGCTGCTGGTACCCGCCGTCCTCCTTTTTTGCCTTATTATGTCAGCGTGGAGAGGCTCGCTCTAGCGAGAGGAGAGGAGGCAGACAAAGTGGACGCAGGTGCTCCTGATGAGGCGTCACCGTGTGAGCAGTGTCCGGAAGTGTATGCATGGCACTGTGATGGCTGGTGAAAAGTGCGAACGGGTGAGTTGTTTTCACCTCGCGGTGAAGGCGTTGGTAACTTCTGTTACTGCTGATTCTTGGGAAATTTTGATAGGTATCGATATCATTGCACATTCATGTACCTTGTTACTCCACTTCTAACTGATTTATCATGTGATGTAGGTTCACATTGCTGATAATACCTGGCGTGTTTGACATCTGAGCTCAGATCTGGGAGTTGGCCGTCTGTGTGACTGTAGCAGGCAACAGACAGAGGGAAGAGTAGTCAGCTGGTCTTCAAAAGAGAGGCTGGAAAGTTTGTTCACTTCAGAGTGCACGCTGCACAGGATTTTATCACGAGCATTCCAGCAGTGATGCGTCCGGTAACTTGCGGCAGGTGCCATGGCCATTGCCGACCCCAGTGCACCTGCTGATGCCTGATGATCGGGGTGCATGCTGCGCGCCATGATCAGCAGCACAGGAGCTGGTCCTTTCTACTTGGCGACTGCCTAGCCGTGGCTCCTGGCCCCGCCCTCCTCCTCGCCATTGTAGGTCACTCGTCCTGCCTGCTGCTCTCTCCGTGAAGGAAGGAAGCAAGGAGCCCTGCCTACGTGTGACGTGTCGCGCCACAAGGGCATGGACCTCGTCCCAACGAATGGGCAAAGAGCCGAATAGTGCCTTTCACTAAGAAGAAACAGTGTACGTAATCCTTGGGGCCAGGATGACGGGAGCTGCATTGCAAGCCTGAACTTGGAAGCAAGACGAACATTGCTTGCGGTTTTCCCAGCCTGGGTAGCCTTGCTCCTAGTTTCATCATGACAGGATACCAGTTTACACTGCACATTGATCACTGTGGGTTTCCGGTACTAAACCACATGCTACAAACTTCTGCAAGAATGTACGTACATGCACATAGTACTGTCTACTGTGCGTCTGTGCGTGACCTCTATCTGAAACTGAAATCAGGAACAGAACAGTTGGGCGTGGCTGTGTGTGTGAATCAGTCATTGGCAGCTCTCTCTCCGTATGAACAGGAGTACAGGAGCAGTGACGCAGCCGGCGTGCCGAGGGGTTCCCCGCCACTTGCCCGGTGATGCTCCAATCAGGCGACACCTGAACCTCGTGTTCGTGTAGTACTACCATTTGCCCTGCAATGCATGCGAGTTACAACTTGCAAAGAGACGGCGACGTCAGAGGATTTCCCGGCGTGGGCCTCCGATTGCTGTTGCTGATGCAGATCGGTTTGTTATTTGCCATGGGTGACGACGCATGCATGCTTGGTCCCTCTCACTCACTCACACACTGGCTGGCCCCTTCCTCTCACTCTCTCTCATATCATGTGTGTATGCTTGTCCGGAAAGCGGACGCAATTGGGCACATGAAAAGGGGGCACTCAAACTGTTCTGCTGCTGTTAGATCCGGTGATCATTGGTCCAAGGATTAGTGGACCTGCAGGTTATTGCACCTCCTGCAATCTCTGCCTCCGAAATCGTGGCCTCACCCTCAGTGCCGTGTTGGTCACTTGCGCCTTTCATCAGAGATAAAGAAAAAATTGCCATGCTTAGTCCATACTAGCATTCACTAGCCACACGCGGCGTGCGGGTACGAACACTGCGTCAGGTTGAAGAAGGCTTTTTGGGCGTCTGATGCCTGTGTTTCACCCCTTTCAATCATCGTTCATGGTGGCTGCTCTGCTCTCACATGCGCCGCCGCTTGTTTGCGCGCCATCATAAGAGCCCTGCCTGCCTGGAACTGGCACTTTCTTCCGTCGTCTTCATTGCAGATCTCCGTGACCAAGCGATGGCTTTTCGGTGCCTGCACGTTCCGAAACAGGGCATGCTCTGTTTTCGTTGCGGCGTGTTTCAGGATACAGTAGAAACTAGAAAAGTACAGTGGGTGTGGAACTGTCAGGATCGTTGTGTGAGTGGAAGTATATACAGAGGATCGAAATCATCGCGGTATTAATAGCTACATGTATACAGAGAGGATCGAAATCTATGAATGGATGAATTAAAGAATGAAAGGAGGATTTATATATTGGGAAGCAAAATCCTCTTCCCACTACTAATGGCGTTCATGGTGGCTAGACTGCTGGAGCTTCGAGCTATGCGCTAACGCGCTCGTCGCTGTAGTACTGTCTGAGCCAGCGCGCGATGATTCTCGTCTCCTTCACCCGCACCTGCTTGAGCCAGTCAGGGTCGTCCTTCTCGGAGAATTTCAAGTCGACGTTGTGCGCCCCTTAGCACAAGCAGGCAGAAATATTTGAGCGAGAACGAGAAATATATACCACGAAGTATAACAAAGAAAACTCCGTGTAACAGCAGGTTGAAAGTTCGGTTTCGAATGTTCTGTGATCATCATCACTGACCTTGTGGCTCAACCAGCGCGACGATGCTGTCAGAAATGCTCTTCAGTACGCTGCAGAGTACGTCCAAAAAAAAAAGAGCAAACACGTCAGCGCTTCCATCAAGTATATAAAATCAATGTAGAATCAAGTTTATGTGGATGCAATGTTTGGAAACTTTGACGGGCCATATATAACTAGTAGTAAAAATGCAGCAATATTTCGAACGAATGGAATTTATAAGTACCCGAAAGCGCTCCATGGATCCCGCAGCCCATTGAAGAAGACGATGTTGCTAGCAGACCTCCTCAAGACATTCCCAATATCCTGAAACAAAATTTTGCCATTTTCGCTTAGAATTTGAAAGGAAAACAACCAGAGCACTAGTACTAACTGGGACGAGTACATCTCGCCCACCAAGTTTTCCAGTTAATTCGAGCCCAGCCCAGTACGTGTGTCTTCAATTCACAGCCCAATAGAAGAAGAAAACTTACGAATCCCCCGAACTCGGCCTCGATCCAGTACGGCCGCAGCGGCAAGCCGGTGTACTCGCGTTGCTCGTCGAGCATCTGCGTGAAGTTGAACGACCGCGGCCGGGCCACGCCGCCGTCGCGCACGCCGGCGGTCATGAGCACCATCTCCGTGCGGGACTGCCAGCCCCAGCCGTCGACCATGCCGCCGCCGTAGGGCTCGCCGGCGGCATCGGCGCTGGCGTAGCCGAAGCAGGCGGCGTCGGCGGCGTCAGCGGCGTAGTGGCTGTAGTAGACATTGACGGCGGCGCTGATCCGGGAGAAGGCGTCGCCGGCGCCGGCGCCGGCGCCGGATCTCGTCGGGTGGTCGATGGCGCGGCACATGTCGCGGACTGCGCGGAAGCCCGCCGCCGACGTCGTCGGGTAGTCCATCATGGCGCTGCCGACCAGCGCGGCGTCAAGCAACTCCGGGATCATGTCCACATTGCCGCTGCGTAAATGCGCAGCAACCAAATCGTCACGACCGTTTCACTGTTTTTGTACAATGAATTTCCTCGAGGATCTTCGTGCGAATGGGTGCCCAAAGGCGCGCGGTGGAGGGTCTAGAATGTTGTGAATGGACGGTGATTTTTCGTGTAAATATGTATACTTACTTGCAAATGTTATTGAATTTACGGTTGAGTTCGGCGCGGCCGGCCTCCGTGGCGAGCGCATCGTCCAGCTCGTTCCATGATTTCCGAAGCACGTCGTAGCAGTTCTTGCTCTCATCCTGATGAACACAGCACGCAAAATATTTAACTCATATACAAAGCCTACACTACTTATTAACGTGTTCATCTATATGCTGGTAAAACACACGCACCTTGAAGTCTTTGGTGACGACGTCGTAGAAGGCGTAAGGGTCGGCGAGGCCGTAGAAGCCGAGGACGGGCGCGGACGAGGCGACGGCGCCGACGACGATGTGCGGGTACTTGAGGCGCATCCACGCCGCCAGCATGCCGGCGTAGGAGCCGCCGAACACCACCACGGGCGCCGACGCCGCGCTCAGGTTGGCCTTGAGGCTCAGCACCAGCGTCGCGTAGTCGGCGAGCGCCTGCGTCGACGTTAGGTAACCCAGCGTGCTCGCGTCCGTGAACGCCGCCTCACGGCTGCCGAACGGCATCGTCCTCCCGTAATACCGATGCTGCAACGTCGATTAATCAGTCGCTAAGATTTTAATCTGTTTTTTTCCTTTTGTTTTTTTTTTGTTGCGAAGGACATGATCTTGTACCTCGATGAAGAGGACCATGGCGCGGAAGCGCGGCGCCGCCTCCCAGAGGAAGCCGGTGTAGTTGGAGTAGAGCTCAACGTCGGCCTCGCCGCCGGCGAAGAGGAAGATGGGCGCCGTCCTGCCGCCCCAGAACGTGTCGTTGACGAGGTACCTCTGCTGGAACGTGACGTAGCTCGCCGGCGCGGCGTTGAAGTGGTCCAGGCGCTGCGCGTACCACCGCGTCTCGTACTGCACCATCGACGACGGGTCGCTGCCACCTGCGGTCACAGCTTGCCGCGCAGACAGCGCGGCGGCGGAGGAGGAGAGGTGCCTCGCCAGCATCGGTGGTGGCCGGCGGCCGCCGGAGGCTGCGGCGAAAGAAGCGAATGCATGGCACCAGAGGAGGAGGAGGAGGAAGGCGGCGGCGGAGGAGATTACTACTCGCGCCATGGCTGGCTAGAGCTTATTTGTTTTGATCGAGGAAGTTAATTCACTTCTCTTTATCTGATCTGATCTGATGACAACCAAAATTAGCGGGAATCTAGTGGTAACGATATGGTTCCAAGACTTACGGGAGTAGTATCGTAACAACAATATGCCTAGCGTTCCGGAACACAAACCTCCACTGTCCGCTCTGATCCGTTTCGCTCCATTTGATCGGCGCCGCTCCCAACAAACTTGGCGATTTCGCTGCTCCCTCATCAGTCATCAGCTTCTCGGACGGCTTTACGAGTTAGGCTCCAATAATGCGTGTCGCAGTTCATCCACGGCACAGTAGCCAAGCCATCGGTAGTGGCAAAGCAACTCGCGGACGGAGCGTCAGATGGACCGAGCCGAACCCGCGATCGTACGTGTTGGACGTGCTCTGAAGTATCGCCTTCTTCGTCGCGCCACGGGCACTCGTAGCACCTGTGATTTTCCTGACTTGAGAAACTTAAATTTATGTTAGTGGCCTCATGGATCGCTATATACTACAAAGAGGATGATAACCTCTGGAAACACATCTTGAGAGCCAAGTATAAAATCGATAATCCTAATATTTTTTGCTGTAAGACGCCGGGCAAATCATCTTTTTTTTTTAAAGGTGTTTTATGGGCAGCACAAGTAGCTAAACTAGGATTCAGATGGCACATAGGCAATGGCAACAAAGTAAGGTTCTGGGAGGACTGGTGGTTCGGTTCTTCTAGCCTAGCTACCTTTAGAAGGGGAGTTGATGAGAGGGGTATGCAAATGTGGTACGAGCTAGTAGCGTTAGCTGAAAGTATTTGCCTATCAAATGAAGAGGACTCGCCTATATGGTCCTATGAATCATCGGGCAAGTACTCTATTCAATCACTTTATGCACGCCAGTGGTGTGGAAGTTGAATATTCCACCAAAGTTACATAATTTTCTCTGGCTAGTAACACAAAATAAAATTCTGACTCGAGATAACCTGAACAAGAGAAGGAAATTGAATGATCTTACTTGTTTGTTCTGCTCTGAAAATGAATCTGTTTAGCACTTATTTTTTGACTGTGTTGTTGCTACCAGAATGTGGATTGATGTAAGTGATTGTGTGAATATGAACCTGTGCACTGATTTTGAATCAGTGGCCAGATGGTGGATCAGTGATAAAAAAACACAAAGTCTTAAATATGTTTTCTTCTGCTGTTTTATGGTGCATATGGAAATTCAGAAATGAAATGTGTTTTCAGGGACACCCATGGAGGAAGATTCAGGAAATGGAGACGATGATCGTGAAGACGCTGAAAAGATGGAGGATTCTGTGCAAGGAGGAGCAACAAACAAGAAGAACTGGACCGGGCAATTGGAGCTTTTGGAGGCAAAGGTCACGAGGAGATCTGCTGTCCTGATCCCGGAATGGTGGCCGAACCACCAGCAGGATGGAGGCAGGCCAGTACTGAATACTGAGCCACATGATGGAATAGCGATTGAGCATGATGTAGCAGGAGAGAATGTGAGAGCAGAGCTGGCTGTTTCACAGCATGATGTAATAAACCTCGAACATGTGAACAATTTAATTTTTTTCGATGAATAAAACGAGGGGGGGACCTATTATTCTAAAAAAAAATTAGTGCCCATTTAATCTCGAAAAACTACGTATGAACTCCCCCACTTCCCGGGGACATCATACATTCAGCAACCATGATGGCCCCTTTTTGTGAGTGTCACAAATGAAAGCTCAGCATAGTATACGTTAACATGTGATCCCCCCGCTTACAAAAATGATGACGAGGGGGTAACGTTGAAGATCAAGGAACGACTCTTTTCTTGGATATCTGTTCGTTCAGCATCAACATTTTGAAGTTGCATCGTGGATCAATTAGCATGCTCCCGAGTGTGGTAAATCCCCAAGCTTCCCTTCTCAGTGCCATGTTTTGTTTTCTAATTATTGTAGAATATAATCATTTGGATTATAATGCTTTCAAGGGCATGATGTAACTTGTTTAGGTTTTCCCAAGCCACATATCAGTAAGATGCATCCTTCGGAAAAAAAATTCACTAAGATTCATGAAACAGAGAGGTAAATTGTTAACACATGGCCAAATGTGAAATTGTCTACCCAGATATTCGGGGGGGGGGAAACGTTAGTTTTAAACATGTGGATTCCCATATTTTAAGACTTTAAAATATTAAATACATGAAAAACTAAAAAGTTGATGCACAGAACAAAGTGAGGATATCAGTTTATATCTAAGGTATTCTAACAATTTTTAGAAAATAAATATGATGTTATATTGTTTTGATTTTGAAACAAATACTAGAAGGACAATGCAAGTTCATATGTGGTTGTTATTTCAACACATAGTATTACCATTGAATGCGAGACGGTGTGAGGTTGAACCAAACTTTAGGCCATCTGGCAGAATACAAAACAGTCATAAGCTGCTTGTGATAAGGTATGATGCTTAGCTGTTTTCAAAGCGTACAGATTCTAGTGCCGATTTGCACAAGAACCTTGTCCGAAGAGTCAAGGATTTGTTGATATAATGTAACATAAATACAAATACAAAGAGATGGGGCTAAACGAAAATTAGAGCATGAGAGGAGAGGCAATAATTGACATGAGAAGAAGAGTGGTATCACTTAGCTTGTTCATGACAGAACATGAGCTTGATATGCGGAAACCATTTTTTTTCTCGAACACGCAGGAGAGTGCGGAAACCATTTTTTCAAGATTTAATTATAATTATGATATAACAGTTATAGAGTTATTTTGGTGACATGGGAACAGTCAACCCATTAAAATTAATGTGTTGAAAGTTTGGGTGCAAGTTTCCGACGAAAAATCAGCATGTGGATTGTGTTGTACCTACGACCGCCGTTTCTAGAGAAAATTGCTGCACACACACACGACTAGGACCTACGACCGTCGTTTCCGACTCATCATATTCTATGTTTGCATGTGCACGTAGGTGATTTTTGGCAGATGAAAACTAGTGACAGTTAACTTTTTTAGTAATTGACTAAACTACCAGAGTGTGCGGCCTCATCCATTTTATCTGCATGATAAAGCAACTGCAGCCAGTAGTCCATGAATTTCTGATTGAAATCTTACCGGCGAGAGGTCATTTCACAACCTGCAGTGCATCATTCTTATAAATTTTCTGAACAAAAAAAAAAGTTGCTTTTGTTGTGGAAGATGATGAAGTTAGTGAAGTTAATGTGCCTATGGCTTCCTATATTGCAGGGCAAGAGGGGCATTGAAGATTTGTGCTGCAATGCAAACACATCCACGTCATCTTCCTTTCAATCAAAACATGTAATTCCTTCATCCCAGAATATAAGCATTTTTGAGTTTAATCAAAATCAAAATTTTGAACCTTGACTATCAGTAACAAAAAATCATAATGTTTGAATAAGCATAAATGATGGCCGTGTTCAGCTGGTGCTTACAGCCATCTGCGACTGCTGGCAACCGCTGTTCGCGTGAGAGCCGAACAGCTGCAGCTAGCAGCCGATGTTGCTATATTCATTAAGAAACCAATTGTCATAATATGTACCTCTTTATATTTTAATAATTTATTTTAGGCTCCGTTTGGATGTAGATATTGGCACCTATGAATTGAATTGGGACCCGATACCAAATCTAAGAAGGAATTGAATTGGGATCCAATACCAAATTTTGTCTTTGGATGACACAGAAATCAGAGAAATGAAAATGCATCACAACAGAATACCAAATCATGTTTGGATGTCACACGGGTGAAATTTGCTTTGGCGGCCATGGAGCTCCGCGCTGCGGCCATGGCGCCCCACAGGAGGTGGAGGAGGGGGCCGGTGCGGCGCCGGCGAGGACTTTGAGGGGAGGGCGCGGCTTGACACCGCGGCCATGGCGCTTCATCCCGTCTGGGTCGCGCGGGCGGCTCGGGCTACTCGTGCTGTCTTCGTCCATCGCGAGCTGAGGAGATGGGACGGCGGCGCGAAGAGTCTGGAGAGGCGAGCGGGTGGCACGAGAGCTGGGGAGAGGGGAGGAGTTGGGGACTCGAGGGGAAGAGGACCGAGAGGTGGCCTGCGGCTGATTTCCAGCGAATACAGAGCCCTGGCGGTTGCAATCGAGCGATGGGGTGTGCGGGCTCGGGAGGAGGCAACTCGGCATTCAATCTGATTTCTTCGACCCAATTCCAAGGACATCCAAACAACCGAATTGAACCAAACTGAATGCCAATTCCGAATTCCATGGCTCAATACCAACATCCAAACGGGGTGTTACTGATATTGATAGTCATAGTTGAATAGAATTGATTTTGACCAAACTCAAAAATGCTTATATTTTTCGACAGAGTAAGCAATGCTTACCTATAGTGGTAAATCTATTTCTTTCACATAAACCAGTGGCACATTTGATGCCCATTTACTTAGGCTGCGTTTGGATGGGAGAATCACTTCAGATTCTTACTAGAATCACTTGAATCACTTCCAAATGGTGAAAAGTTGAAGTGTTTCAAAGGAGAATCGAAGTGAAACGGCTCGGGAAAAAGAATTGTGCATGAATGTGGTGCATAAATGGTCAAGATGAAGCCTTTTAGTGATGAAATATTGACTTACCCTAGTGCACCTGGTGTCAGTGCACCAGGGAAGCTTAAGATGGCTTTGCCACTGGTGAGACCACTTATGGGTTGGACATTCGACCATGTATTTTGCAATGACATTTCTAAATATTGTATATTTTAGAGACTTCATTACATATTATAATGTATCAAGAAACAACATAGTCCAACCAAGGGTAAATGAGTCATTTTGACCATCCTCCTCTCTTAGTTGAAACTAAAACAAGAAAACAAGCCAAACGGTTTCTGAATTGATTCTATTTATGGTTCTGAAATTTTTTAGATTCTCGGTGGCGTCAGTGACAGCGGTGCAAGGGGCGCACCGAGGGAAGTGCAGCTGCAGCTGCGCCTGGCGCCACCTGGAGAAAGGATTGAGGCTGTTGAAGGTGAAGACGGTGACTCTTCATCGCCAATATCGTGTGTGTCATCGGACAACAGCCCAGCTAGAAGCAGGTCGGTGCTGGTGGTCGGTGGTTGCTTGCGGTGCTTGCAGTACTTTATGGTGCCCAAGAGGGACTTTCCCATGTGCAAGAACTGCGAGCATCCAACTCTCTTCGACCCCTTAGACCGCATCGGCACTGGTGGTGTGGCGGGAAACAAGAAGCGCGACCCGCGTGAGTGAGAAATATGAAAGGGGGAAAAATATTTATGCTTTCTTAGTTGGTCACACAGCCAACATGAAAGAAGGTTTTCTTTTTCATCGTTAAGGAAATCATCATTGTAATAAAGCATCTTTATGTATCGGCTCTGATAACAAATTGTAACATCCCCGATGTATGCTTGCTTATCAAATGCTCCTAATCATAATATTGGAGTGATCAATAAATCCAACTCAATTTCAAGTTAAGAAATTCAAATTCCTCCAAATCAACTCAAATTTAATTAAAATTTGAGCTCGCAAAAGATACTCCAAATTTTGCACATCAAATGGCAATACCAAAACTTTATTTAGGTGTGGACAACATTTCAGAATTTTATCGAATGGCTAAGAATTTTAAACAAATCAAAAAGCCCTCTATGCACCCCTATTTTTAAGGAATTTTTATTTCAAAATTTATGTCGAATCTGGAAGTCTTCCACTGATAAAAGTTGTTCTGTCAAAGTTGACCTTTCATGCCGCTATTTTTCAGAATTTTCTTAGGTCTGGAAGCTTTCACTTGGATCCTTTCAAATAAGCATGTTGGAAATTCTTTAAAAAGGAAAAAGCACAGTGGGACCCACCCGTCATCCTCTCTCTTGCTTCCTTCCCTCTGCATCGCTGCCGGCCAGCGCCGCGGCAGCCATCGCAAGCGCGCGTGCGCACTCTATCACTCCCGTCAAACCATGTTAACAAATTTCAAATACTGGCATATTCGGCTAAATAATGGCATATTCAACTAAATAATGGCATATTCGGCTGGTTGGTGCGTAGAACTTCGATATCATAGCAACACGTGTTATAGTCAACGACAGAGACCAGAGTAAATTCTTACTCCATTACGCACTACAATTTCAACTCCATTACGCACTACAATTTCTACTCTATTACGCACTACATAACGTACTATAAATTCTACTCCATTATGCACTACAATTTCTACTCCATTACGCGCTACATTGACGTCTTCTTCCTCACCCTCCCTATATAAGGCGGCCCGGGCACCCCTCAAAACCTCACAACCAAGTTGCAGGCGCACCTCTTCCTCTGTTCAAGGTTTAGGTAAGTAAGTGACACAAGATCTTCTTTCCTATGACTCGATGCGATGCACAATTGTTTATTTTTTTTTCTCTAGCTTATTGTTGAATGTTTTTATTTTATCGGGCATGTGATTGTAGCCATGAGCTGGTGGAACAAAGACAACAACGGTGGCATCGGTGGCAGCGGTGCAAGGGGTGCACCGAGAGAAGTGCAGCTGCAGCTGCGCCTAGCGCCACCTGGAGAAAGGATTGAGGCTGATGAAGGTGAAGACGGTGACTCTTCATCGCCAATATCGTGTGTGTCATCGGACAACAGCCCAGCTAGAAGCAGGTCGGTGCTGGTGGTCGGTGGTTGCTTGCGGTGCTTGCAGTACTTTATGGTGCCCAAGAGGGACTTCCCCATGTGCAAGAACTGCGAGCATCCAACTCTCTTCGACCCCTTAGACCGCATCGGCACTGTTGGCGTGGCGGGAGA
The DNA here is from genome assembly GCA_007726485.1 of Eragrostis curvula. Lineage (NCBI taxonomy): Eukaryota > Viridiplantae > Streptophyta > Magnoliopsida > Poales > Poaceae > Eragrostis > Eragrostis curvula. The sequence continues at coordinate 51,067,193 of CM017440.1, read as the reverse complement.
CAAGAAGCGCGACCAGCGTGAGTGAGAAACATGAAAGGGGGAAAAATATTTATGCTTTCTTAGTTGGTCACACAGCCAACATGAAAGACGGTTTTCTTTTTCATCGTTAAGGACATCATCGTTGTAATAAAGCATCTTTATGTATCGGCTCTGATAACAAATTGTAACATCCCCGATGTATGCTTGCTTATCAAATGCTCCTAATCATAATATTGCAGTGATCAATAAATCCAATTCAATTTTCAAGTTAAGAAATTCAAATTCCTCCAAATCAACTCAAATTTAATTAAAATTTGAGCTCGCAAAAGATACTCCAAATTTTGCACATCAAATGGCACTACCAAAACTTTATTTAGGTGTGGACAACATTTCAGAATTTTATCGAATGGCTAAGAATTTTAAACAAATCAAAAGGCCCTCTATGCACCCCTATTTTTAAGGAATTTTTATTTCAAAATTTATGTCGAATCTGGAAGTCTTCCACTGATAAAAGTTGTTCTGTCAAAGTTGACCTTTCATGCCGCTATTTTTCAGAATTTTCTTAGGTCTGGAAGCTTTCACTTGGATCCTTTCAAATAAGCATGTTGGAAATTCTTTGAAAAAGGAAAAAGCACAGTGGGACCCACCCGTCATCCTCTCTCTTGCTTCCTTCCCTCTGCATCGCTGCCAGCCAGCGCCGCGGCAGCCATCGCAAGCGCGCGTGCGCACTCTATCACTCCCGTCAAACCATGTTAACAAATTTCAAATACTGGCATATTCGGCTAAATAATGGCATATTCAACTAAATAATGGCATATTCGGCTGGTTGGTGCGTAGAACTTCGATATCATAGCAACACGTGTTATAGTCAACGACAGAGACCAGAGTAAATTCTTACTCCATTACGCACTACAATTTCAACTCCATTACGCACTACAATTTCTACTCTATTACGCACTACATAACGTACTATAAATTCTACTCCATTATGCACTACAATTTCTACTCCATTACGCACTACATTGACGTCTTCTTCCTCACCCTCCCTATATAAGGCGGCCCGGGCACCCCTCAAAACCTCACAACCAAGTTGCAGGCGCACCTCTTCCTCTGTTCAAGGTTTAGGTAAGTAAGTGACACAAGATCTTCTTTCCTACGACTCGATGCGATGCACAATTGTTTATTTTTTTTCTCTAGCTTATTGTTGAATGTTTTTATTTTATCGGGCATGTGATTGTAGCCATGAGCTGGTGGAACAAAGACAACAACGGTGGCATCGGTGGCAGCGGTGCAAGGGGTGCACCGAGAGAAGTGCAGCTGCAGCTGCGCCTGGCGCCACCTGGAGAAAGGATTGAGGCTGATGAAGGTGAAGACGGTGACTCTTCATCGCCAATATCGTGTGTGTCATCGGACAACAGCCCAGCTAGAAGCAGGTCGGTGCTGGTGGTCGGTGGTTGCTTGCGGTGCTTGCAGTACTTTATGGTGCCCAAGAGGGACTTCCCCATGTGCAAGAACTGCGAGCATCCAACTCTTTTCGATCCCTTAGACCGCATCGGCACCGGTGGCGTGGCGGGAGACAAGAAGCGCGACCCGCGTGAGTGAGAAATATGAAAGGGCGAATAGTTGGTCACACAGCCAACATGAAAGAAGGTTTTCTTTTTCATCGTTAAGGACATCATCGTTGTAATAACGCTTATTGCATCTTTATGTATCGGCTCTGATAACAAGTTGTAACATCCCCGATGTATGCTTGCTTATCAAATGCTACTAATCATAATATTGGAGTGATCAATAAATGCTATGCAATTTTCAAGTTAAGAAATTCAAATTCCTCCAAATCAACTCAAATTTAATTCAAATTTGAGCTCGCAAAAGATATTCCAAATTTTGCACATCAAATGTCACCACCAAACCTTTATTTAGGTTTGGACAATATTTCAGAATTTTATTGGATGGCTAATAATTTTAAACAAATCAAAAAGCCCTCTATGCACCCCTGTTTTTAAGGAATTTTTAATTCAAAATTTATGTCGAATCTGGAAGTCTTCCAATGATAAAAGTTTTTCTGCCAAAGTTGAACTTTCATTCTGCTATTTTTCAGAATTTTCTGAGGTATAGAAGCTTTCACTTGGATCCTTTCAAATAAGCATGTTGGAAATTCTTTGAAAAAGGAAAAAGCACGGTGGGACACGCCACCGGGCCCGGCCACCACGCGCCAGCGCGATCCAACCCCGGCCCAGCCTTCAAGCCGCGCCGGCACGACCCAGCTGCGGCCTCATCGCCGCGAAGCTAATGGCGCGCTGCGGCGCGCCGCTCGGGCCACCGCGTCGAAGGCACCACCGACGAGCAGCCGCGCCGCCGCGAGCTCCGGTCTGGCAGGCAGCCGCGCCGCCGCGCGCCCCGGTACGGCATGCAGTCGCGCGCTCCCAATCCGGCGAGCTGCCGAGCTGCCGCACCGCACGCCATAGCCCCGGGCCACGACCTCCTTGCGCGCAGGGCTGCGCGTAGCCATGGCAGGCCACGCCGGGCGTGACGGCCCCCGGCCACCTCCGCTGACGGACACGCCGGAGTGAAGTCCAGGATGCACTGACCGGGTGCCTCTCCCTGCCCTCCCCTTGACCAGATCTGGGTGGAAGAGAAGAAAGAAGAGGATAAGAAGGAGCCGGCGGCTGGGAGAAGGAAGAAAGTGAGGACAGGTGAAGAGATTAGGGTTTCGACCCTGATATATACTCGACTCGGATTTTTTGACGAAAAAGCCCTCGATGTTTTCAGAAATCGCGCATAGTTTTGGAAATTATGAAGAAGTCCTCAGAATATCAGAAAATTACGAGAACATACTCGGAAATTCTGAAAATTACAAAGAAGCCCTCTCAAAATTATGAAGACGTCCTCGGGCATTACTGAATATTACAAAAATATTTTTTGGAGTTCTGGAAATTACCAGAATATCTCCAGAATCTCTGAAAATTCTGAGAAAATCCCTGTTAATTACGAAAATTGACTTGGACACTCCAAAAATTATCAGAAAAATAGCAAATTCGTTGGATTGTGTTATTTTTGCATATAACACCCCAGTATTTGGTGATTTTATATAGAAACACCAATAATATAACTTAAACACACAGTTTTTGTTATATTTATGCTCCCTACTACTTGGATACATGAAATAATCCTTGCACCATGATATCTTTCAGATGTCTCACCTCGTGAAGCGAGAATTTGAAGTGTTGACTCCTCATGGAAGCAACTACCTGTGATGGGCACTTGATGCGGAGATTCTCCAAAGCAGCAAATATCTTTTGAAGACTGTTCTGCCTAAGGCGGGAGACACTCCTGCAACAAATGTGGAGAAGGCGCAGGCTTTGCATTTCTTGCGCCACCACTTAAGTGCTACTCTGAAGAGTGAATACATGACGAAACGTGATCCAAAAGTCTTGTGGGACTCATTGGAGCCTTGATGTACCTTGCGAATGGTACGAGGCCCGACATAGCTTTTGCTGTTAATCTACTCGCAAGATATAGCTCAGAGCCAACTCGGAGGCATTGGAATGGCATCAAGCAAATCCTCAGATATTTGAGAGGAACTGAAGACCTTGGATTATTTTTCAAGAAGAATGGAGAATTAACCCTTGTGGGTTATGTTGATGCTGGATATTTATCTCATCCACATAAATCAATATCTCAAACGGGATATGTGTTTTTATTTGGAGGAACTGCAATTTCTTGGAAGTCAACGAAGCACACATTGGTTGCTACATCGACAAATTATTCGGAGATCATTGCATTGTTTGAAGCTGCAAAGGAGTGCGCCTGGCTCAGGAGGATGACAAGTCATATAATGAATACTTGTGGAGTATCGTATACTCCATCCCCTACAATTATCTATGAAGATAATAAAGCATGTATTGCACAAGTACAATCGGGATACGTAAAGTCAAACAGGACAAAGCATATGTTACCTAAATTCTTCCACACGCATAAAATGCAAGAGCAGGGAGAGATTTTAGTAACACATGTCCGATCTTGTGACAATCTTGCAGATATGTTCACAAAGGCATTACCTTCCCGCACTCTCGAAAAGTGTCGGCGTGGTATTGGCATGAGAAGATTTAGAGAAGTGCTTGGAATAGGGGGGGAACTTCCCTAAGTACATCACATTCCCGAATTAAGTGAGTTATCTCGAAGATAATTCATATCAGTCATGCAGATTGATAATCATTAATCATGAAGATTACAACATTGTACTCTTTTTCCCTTATGAGTTTTTCACATGAAGTTTTCTCAATAAGGTTTTTAACGAAGAAATGTGTGCAATATGAGTGGTGGTAATATGTGCTATTTTCTCCATTTTCTGGGGTTTTAGGAGTTTTTATGAGGCATTCTTATCACGATAAAGAGCCCAAGGGGAAGTGTTGTAAAACTCTTATTGGGCCAGGCCCACCTTCTAGAAGAAGGAGTCCAGGCCCATGTGGGCAACTTTATCGAATCTAAGCCCAACACGAAGTTAGGGTTCCCCCTTATAAATAGTTGAGGAGACCCCCTGTGACCTGACACCAGAATTTCGCAATAAAGAATTTCGTCTCCTCTATTCCAGTTTTACTTTTGTTAATTCGTCTAGATCTACGTGCCGTCGTTCTGCCGATAATTTAACACAAACAAATATATCTAAATCACCTCTTCTCTACATGCGAAAATTCTACATTTTGGTATGCATGCATCTCATATAATTACTGAACAGCTCACCAAGTGGAATATTTAATTTCCACATATTTTTGTAGTAATTGCATTTTCTTTCTCTGCATTGTCTCCTTTTTAGTATTTTATTCATGCATGCAAATGTGCTGAATTTCGGCTACAATGCTCCTCAGGATAATTTTATTTCAAGAAAAATCCACATGTTTTTATGTCTTTGAGAACCACGTTAACAAATTTCGAATTGAACTTCTAGGTTTAAATCCCTAAAACACTAAATAACTAAGTCTGCTTAGACCTTTTATTTTCATAAAAACTTGTTGCAGCAATATATAGGTTCTATGAATTCGTTGTACCTAATTTTTGTCTTGCATTTCATATCATCAGTTAGGCATCGACGCTGCTGCTTGTTGCCTGCATGTTTTCTCTAAATATTCTTTTAAGATGTCAATGAGATGGAAATAAAGTGTATGTTTTCTTTGGATGGAGCGGTTGGAGAAACACGGTCAAACACGTCATTCTATTTTTTTTATCATTCAAACATGTCATTCTATCTGAGAACCGTGCTGGATCCTTCTCTTATTTCCTTGCTGCTAAAGGAGGCGATAAATTGAGAGGAAAGAAATTCAATTATTTTTTTGGCTCCATGCAATGGCTTACAATAAATACAGTAACATAACATTGACCATTTCAACAACTTCCTACCCTTTTTTTAGGATAATTCCTACCTAAACTTTGCCTGGAAAATATTTACACCCGACATACAGTGTTAGAGTATTGAGGACCATGTCTAGTGGCCTATCTAGAGGCCCATGTATAGGACTATATATCCCACCCTTCTAGGGTTTGGAGGAATAGATTGGCAGTTTTACCCATTGCAACATGGTATCACAGCCAACTGCTTTTCTCCCTCCCTCCCTCCTCTAGCTGCCGCCGCCGCCGGGCCCATGGCTGGTCGCCGGCTGCCGGTGCCGACGCCGGTGACCTCCTCCTCCTTCCCTTCCCTCCCGACACCGGCGCCCTCCTCTTCCTTCCCTCCCCTCCCCGCCTCCTCCTATGCCGCCGCCTTGGCTGCCGCGGGCGCACCGGATTTGGGCGCCGCCGCCGCAGCGCCGCCGCCGGGTGCGCCAGATCCGGCCGCCGCCACCGCCAAGCTTGGCCACCTCGGGCGCGCAGGACGTCGCCGCGCTGCTATCGCCATGCGCGCCACCCATGGTCGTCGTCACGCTGCCGTCGCCAGGCCGCCGCCACGGTGTCGCCGCTGGGGCCTGTTGGTATTTCTTAACGTTCCGCAAGCGTACGGAGAATACCGTTGTAGCACTTCACCCGTGAGTATTCAAGGGTATCGTTATTTATATTATCCCAAAGGAACGGAGTGGAATTATCTACTAGTCTAGCTGGTCCAAGGACACGAAGAAGGATGGTAGGTATGGGTAGAGATGATTCCTATGGATGATATTCTATCTGGAACAAGGAAGAGCAAACACAGCAGGGCTGTCACCACCTACCGGCAAACCCCCCTACTAGGACACGTGATACTAGGGCTATTAAGTCCCTAGGCCAGTCCTAGGGTCACGTGACAACGAGGCAATTAAGTCCTCGCTGCCAGACCGATTCCAAGCAGTCAATTCCCTAGAACATAGAGGATTAAGCAAGCAGGGCTGTCACCACCTACCGGCGGCCCTCTCCTAGGACACGTGACAATAAGGCTATTAAGTCCCTATGCCAGTCCCAAGGTCACGTGACAACAAGGCAACCAAGTCCTCACCGCCAGACCTATTCTAGTTCACAAGACTAAAGATAAATTCCGCCTCTAAATGCTTACTTGAATAGAACGATGATCATGCAAGCAAGTAAAGGAAGAACTTATACTAGAATAGAAACTTACAATCCACTAGAAGGTCGAGAGTACTTACTTGTAATGAAGATTAACGACGAACGAACAATGAACGGACGACGAACGAACGATGAACGAAGAACGAACGACGAACGAACGATGAACGAACGAAGAACACTCCACTATAAATAAGTATCCTCCAAGATACAAGATTTGGGCTAAGTCCTCACAAGGGGAAGACTACCCTTCTCTCCCACCCTACTCTCTCCCTACTCTACTAGTATACAAGAGGCTCTAGGCCCTTGGGAGTGGAATGAGGCTCTCCTTCTTGTGTGTCCTTGAGGGGAGGGGGTACCCCTTTATTTATAGTCTTGAGTAGGTCGGTTTGGGGGGCCTCCACCGCCTTAACCACCGCCTTAATGCATTGATTGCAGGTGGAACCGACTTCAGGATGTCGGTAGCTGCCAGCAGGCCAAAATTGGGCCCTGTTGGGCCCAGTAGCAGGTCGGGCGACCTGGGAAGGGCAGGTCGGCCGACCCCCTTTTGTTTCCTCAAGTCTTGGGCCTTTTGCTAGTGTTCCTTTGGTCCTTTATGATGTTTGACCTTGGTGCATTAGCCCAGGAAGAGTCCAGGTGGCTGAATTATGGCCTTTTCTCCCTCGTGTGTGATCCTGCGATGACTGTGGGTTTGCCAGAGGGATATCTTGCTTGGGCTTGGACCAAGGAGTCCCCCTTTGTGTCCTAGTGATGTGCCTTGGTGGTTTGGCCCAAGTTGAATGAGTTTCATATGACTTTTGATCCATATCTTGCTTGGCTGCCGATGCTGATTTCTCGGAGTGATGACTTGTCGGCATTGTGATGTATTTTCATATGGATTGCACCTGCTCTCACCAATATACCAAGACTAGTGGAAATGATTAGTAATAAGCTCCTACCACTATGTTTGGTGTTCATTTTATTTCTTTTATGTAGGTACTTGACGGTTAAAAGTGGTACTTAAGGACCGTCAACAACACCCCCACACTTGAGCCTTTGCTCGTCCTCGAGTGAAAGTGGAAGATTAAGATAAAACATGACTTCCTATGGTATGATGCTAGCATACAAGTTATTCCAAGCCATACCTGCACCTGTGAACTTTGAGGTGGCTAACATGCCGTCTTGGGCGGTTGAGGAATGGAACGGTCTTGATTCAAGTCATCAATACCCCTCTGCTGAGTAACTTGGGTTTTTGAAAGATTTTCAAAGTAAAGGCATAGCTTGTACTCCTTGAATGATAACTCTCGGATCGCTCAATGTGTATGATTCCTCACCAAGGCAATGGGTTGCCTCTTTTCATCCTGCTTCTATGTAAGGCTTTATGTGGAGCTTGGTAGGGATGAAAAGGGGCATACTTGTATCACCTATATTGCAAAGTCAAAGAGTGGATCCAAAAGAGAAAACAAGCCGTACAATCTGATCAAGAGTGTGTGTGTGAGTGGATATGTGTGTGGAAGATGGAATGAGATGGATACTCCTTGATGTGATGATATCTCTCTCGTGCTTGAATTTTGTTTGAGAACATGGCTATCGCTTCTTTTCTTTCTTCTCTCTCTCTCTTTTTTTTTTTCAACCATACTCACTATGTTTGAGGAGGTCTCTCTTTTCCTTTTTTTTTTTTCTCATGCTTCTGAGCACTAACACTTTCTTTCTTTCTTTCTTTCTTTCTTTTTCATGAACTCTTTCTCTCCTTTTTTTTTGATAGCCATGCCTCTTTTGCAAGAGTATTTGAAGAGAGATATCAACAAAAAAATGAAGGAGTATTTTGTTTTGGTGGATGGATGAATGGAAAGGATGTTGCTAACTTCCAGTGTAGAAGTTAGCATGTTTTGTGGTGGTGGTGGTGGTGTATGTGTACGTGATCTTGACCAGGAAAGTATGACAATAATCTCACAAGGGTCACACAATTTGACAAAGCTCAAAGCAATAACAAGTAGCATTTTGTAGGGGTTTTCAATGTGATCATTATCTGGCTCTGGTAGGAATTTAAGATCATTGAGGAGTGCAAAGCTATGGATTTTTAATTTTGCAAAATAAATTCCCAAGTACTCTACACAGAAGAAGCAAGATTCCTATCATCCAACCATATCACACTCGCCAACAACTTAGATAAGCATGGGGTCCTATGATATTGGTGTTCACAAGCAACAGGTGTGCGAAGCGAGGAATAAAGAGTATGCAGGCCAACCAAACAGAAACATGCAAGCTTGTTTGAGGGATAAAAAGATTTGTTTTTATCATTGAGTTAAATTTTAGTGATTGAAGCAAAAAAAATTTATTTTAACTCAAGATCTGGAGAGTAGGGTATAGGATGCGCAAACCGTCGCCTTAGATGAAGTGGAGATTAAGAGAGGTCATGTGATTGATCTTTGTCTTCTAGTCCCGATGGCTCCACTCATTTGCGTGTTGATTGGTGCGATGTTGTACATCGTGTTGGTGGGAGATCTCAAATGTGTGCTTGATGAAGGACAAGAGGTCTCCCCCACACTTGTTCTTGTACCTGGCTTATTTATTCAAAACAAACAAAAGAGTGTGGAAACACAAAAGGACTTTACCGGGGTTGAAGACCGGCGAGCCTAAATTTATTGAATAAAGAAAAATAACTCAAGGCGCATGATATGTTGGAAAGGGAAATAAAAACGCCTAGTATTTTTTTTTAAAAATAAGGGGGAATCAAGGTAGGAAGCTACGGTGGGTTATTGAAGTCAACTAAATCGATCACGTCTACTTCCTCATCTAGGTTTTTATTAGGCTCCAGGAAAACTTTTAAGCGTTGACCATTCACCTTAAAAAGGTTACCTCCATCATCTTGAAGTGTGACTGCTCCATGTGTTGCAACATCGACGATGGTGAATGGCCCTTCCCATTTACTCCGAAGTTTTCCATGCCCGAACAACTTGACCCTAGAATTAAAGAGTAGCACCTTGTCCCCTGCCTTGAATTCCTTTACTTTTATTCTCTTATCGTGCCATCTCTTGGTTCTTTCTTTCTAGATCTTGGCACTATGGTATGCTTTATCTCTTGCTTCCTCCAGCTCGGATATTTGTTGTTTTCGATGCTTCTCGGCTTTTTGGAAGTCCATGTCGAATTTGCGAATGGCCCAATGCGCCCTATGTTCCAACTCAACGGGTAGATGACATGTTTTCCCGTACACAAGTTGGTAGGGTGACATGCCAATGGGTGTTTTGTATGCCGTTCTATATGCCCATAGTGCATCGGGTAGCCTTGACTTCCACGCCTTCCCCATTTCATTGACAGTTTTCTGCAGAATATTCTTGATCTGTTTGTTGGATGTTTCTACTTGTCCACTTGTTTGGGGGTGGTATGGAGTTGCAATGTTGTGTTGTGCTCCAAGCTCCCTGAGAAAGCTTCGGAAGGTCTTATCTTTGAAATGAGACCCTCCGTCACTTATCACCATTCTTGGTGTTCCAAAACGAGGGAAGATGATCTCGTGGAACATCTTGCGGGCATGCTTGGAATCAGCGGCTGTGCATGGCATTGCTTCCACCCACTTGGACACATAGTCGACTGCCACCAATATATACTCGTAGCCTTGGGACTTTGGGAAGGGTCCCATGAAGTCAATGCCCCATACATCAAACAGTTCCACTTGAAGATTGTATGTTAGGGGCATTGCATCACGAGCTGTGATGCCTCCAGTTTTCTGGCAACTCTTGCATCTTCTGACAAATTCCTTGCAGTCTTCATACATAGTTGGCCAGAAGAAACCACTTTGCCAAATCTTTGCCTGTGTTCGGAATGCACCATAATGTCCCCCATATGGTGCGGCGTGGCATTTTTCGATTATTTTGGTGCCCTCGGCTGTCGGCACACATCTTCTTAATTGGCCATCAGCACAAACTCTATAGAGGTATGGGTCATCCCAATGGTGACGTCGACTCTCATAGATCAACTTTTTTTTGTTTTCCCCTGGTGGGACATAACCTGTCACAATGAAGTTCACAATGTCTGCATACCAGGGGTTGGTATCTGTCACCTTTAGAAGCATATCGTCTCGCAGGAAATCATTGATTGGTAGTTCCTGCATGTTAGTGACTTGCATACGAGACAGATGATCTGCCACAGAATTTTCTACTCCTTTCTTATCTCTTATTTCAAGATCAAACTCTTGGAGCAGAAGAATCCATCGTAGCAAGCGCGGTTTAGCATCTTTCTTAGTGAGCAAGTATTTTAAAGCAGCATTATTGGTGTAGACGATAACCTTTGCTCCCACTAAGTAAGATCTAAACTTATCGATAGCAAAAACGACGGCAAGAAGCTCTTTTTCAGTGGTTGCATAATTCAATTGAGCTCCCGTCAAGGTTTTGCTAGCATAAGATATAGCATGATGCTTCTTATCTTTGGTTTGGCCAAGGACCGCCCCAACGGCATAATCACTAGCATCACACATTATCTCAAAGGGTAACGTCCAATCAGGGGGTTGTATGATTGGGGCTGATATGAGTGCCTTCTTGAGGATATTGAAGGATTTCATGCACTCATCATCAAACTCAAAAGGAGCTTCCTTGGCTAAAAGGCTCGTGAGGGGTCTAGCAATGTGAGAGAAGTCTTTTATGAAACGGCGATAGAACCCTGCATGACCCAAGAAGCTACGGACCCCTTTCACGTTGGTTGGAGGTGGCAGCTGTTCTATAACATCGATCTTAGCCTTGTCCACCTCCACACCTCTCTCGGACACAAGGTGTCCAAGAACTATCCCCTCTCGGACCATAAAGTGGCACTTTTCCCAGTTAAGCACCAGGTCCTTCTCTTGGCATCGTTGCAAGACCTTGTCTAGGTTTTCAAGACAATGATCAAAGGTCTTCCCATAGACGGAAAAATCGTCCATGAAGACTTCCATGATTTCCTCGATCATGTCAGAGAAGATAGACATCATGCACCTTTGGAACGAGGAGGGTGCATTGCACAACCCAAAAGACATCCTCCGATAGGCGTAGGTTCCATAAGGGCAAGTGAAGGTAGTCTTGCTTTGATCATCGGGATGGATGGGGATTTGATGATAACCAGAATACCCATCAAGAAAACAAAAGAAGGAATTCTTTGCCAACCGTTCTAACATTTCATCAATGAAAGGCAACGGAAAATGATCCTTCTTTGTTGCCTTGTTAAGTTTTCTGTAATCAATGCACATTCTCCATCCCGTGACGGTTCGTTGAGGGATCAACTCATCCTTATCATTTTTTACGACCGTCATTCCTCCCTTCTTGGGCACTACCTGAACGGGGCTAACCCACTCACTATGCGGAACAGGATAAATTATTCCAGCATGAAGGAGTTTCAGGACCTCTTTTTTGACGACCTCTCTCATCGCATTGTTTAGCCTCCTTTGAGGCTCCCTAGATGGTGTGTTATCAGGATCGGTAGGGATACGATGGGTGCAGAGAGCGGGATTAATCCCCTTGAGGTCTTGAAGAGAGTAGCCCAGGACGGATCTATGCTTTTCTAGAATGGCAATGAGTCTAGCAGTTTCGTCTCCAGAGAGCTTGTCACTTATGATGACGGGAGCCTCTTTATCGCCATGAAGAAAAGCATAGCGTAAGCCGGGAGGTAAGGGCTTGAGCTTAATTGGAGATTTTGATGGTGTTTTGAAGTTAGGAAGCTCGAGAGGTTCTTCTAGATCTGCCTCTTCTTGGATAAAATCATGAGCATACTCGTCTAGGAATGATTCAGGAGACTCGATAGGATAGATAGCCCTCACTTCCTCATCAATGAGCTCATCCTCGGGGAGACTATCTGCCGAAGCATTTCTCGATCGGGTGATCGGAATGGAAAAAGATTCTCTCCCAAGTTTGATGTCAAGGGTTCCTAGTGTTGGTGCATCAAAGAGAAGCTTCTCTATTGGATGCCCAATAAGAATATTAAACTCATCGATCTCAAAGACATGGAAGTCCAGGATGGCCTCAAGATTGTTGTGACCAATGGTCACATTTTGTAAAACTCCAAGTCCTTCTTGAAGATGTCCAGACGGGCTCTTGAAGGATTTGGTTGTTGGCATCAAAGGTTTGTCACCAAGAATTTCGTGTGCAAAGGAATCAGAAACTAGGTTTGCACCAACAGTGGGGTTGTAGTGAACATCGACCGTAACTCCTCTTATGTTGCATTGAATGATTGAAGAAGGTTGGTTAATCCGAATTACCTCGGGGGAATGCTCAACTTCTCTCAACCATTCCTCACTCATGAGGGAGGTCAACTCCCGAACGGTTTCTCTAAGGAACTCACGTTCAAAAGGATCAGGAGGAGGCCTAGGAGCTGGTGGTTTCTTTTGATGGGAATGCTTCGAGGTGTTTTCATAACCTTCAAAGAGATCATCCTTGAATTCAAACGGGAAGTCAAGAGGATGAATTTCTTCTTCCTTCATCACTGTTCTTGGTACGGGAAGTGGGTCAACAGGCGAATCTTGGGATGTGGAAGAAGAAGGGATGGATTCGGATGTTGAGGGTTCCTCGATGCTTGACACGACTCGCTCTTGGAGGGACTCACTAAGATGATTGAAGGAATTATTTTCTGTGATCAGATCCAAGATCTTTCTTCCTTCGGTCGGGGTTTTGGAAGCAAAAGACCCTCCAGCGGTGATGTCAAGATATAGGGCAGATTCCTTGTCTAATCCCATATAGAAATGTTGCAATAACATGGGATCGGGGATAGACAAGTTTGGGCCAGTAAGAGTTAGCAAGGAAAACCTAACCCAGGCTGCACCTATGGACTCCTTCTCATTCTGCGAGAAATTCATGATTTCCAATCGGAGAGCAACGATTCGGGATAAGGGAAAGAAGGCTAAGCAAAATTTATCTCGGAGTTTTTCCCAATCCCCCCTTGTGTTCCCGACGGTATAGGTGTACCATTGTTTTGCTCTCTCTTGAAGGGAGAAAGGAAACAATTTCCACTTCAAAGTTTCTTGTGCCATGCCTTGGATCACGACGCACGAACACACTTGCTCGAACTCTCGCAGATGGTGATATGGATTTTCTTGGTCAGTTCCAGAGAAGGGTCGGCTTTGTACCATGGTTATAAAGGTGGGGTCGATCATATAGCCGGATGTGGAAATGGGTTTGGAGGATGGTGGTGGCTCAAATAACTCTCCCCTTGGAGCAGAGAAGGATATGATTGTAGGTTCTGGCTCCATGATAAATGTTTTTGGTGTTTTCAAGGAAAGGATAGAAATGATAGATGGTGGAAGATTGATGATGGATAAAAGGTAAGAAATAAAAAGAAGGATAAATAAAAGGGATACAATACGTGGACCAACTAGGTTCGAAGACAAAAAGCAACTACCGTTCCCCGGCTACGGCGCCAGAAATGCTTGTTGGTATTTCTTAACGTTCCGCAAGCGTACGGAGAATACCGTTGTAGCACTTCACCCGTGAGTATTCAAGGGTATCGTTATTTATATTATCCCAAAGGAACGGAGTGGAATTATCTACTAGTCTAGCTGGTCCAAGGACACGAAGAAGGATGGTAGGTATGGGTAGAGATGATTCCTATGGATGATATTCTATCTGGAACAAGGAAGAGCAAACACAGCAGGGCTGTCACCACCTACCGGCAAACCCCCCTACTAGGACACGTGATACTAGGGCTATTAAGTCCCTAGGCCAGTCCTAGGGTCACGTGACAACGAGGCAATTAAGTCCTCGCTGCCAGACCGATTCCAAGCAGTCAATTCCCTAGAACAGAGAGGATTAAGCAAGCAGGGCTGTCACCACCTACCGGCGGCCCTCTCCTAGGACACGTGACAATAAGGCTATTAAGTCCCTATGCCAGTCCCAAGGTCACGTGACAACAAGGCAACCAAGTCCTCACCGCCAGACCTATTCTAGTTCACAAGACTAAAGATAAATTCCGCCTCTAAATGCTTACTTGAATAGAACGATGATCATGCAAGCAAGTAAAGGAAGAACTTATACTAGAATAGAAACTTACAATCCACTAGAAGGTCGAGAGTACTTACTTGTAATGAAGATTAACGACGAACGAACAATGAACGGACGACGAACGAACGATGAACGAAGAACGAACGACGAACGAACGATGAACGAACGAAGAACACTCCACTATAAATAAGTATCCTCCAAGATACAAGATTTGGGCTAAGTCCTCACAAGGGGAAGACTACCCTTCTCTCCCACCCTACTCTCTCCCTACTCTACTAGTATACAAGAGGCTCTAGGCCCTTGGGAGTGGAATGAGGCTCTCCTTCTTGTGTGTCCTTGAGGGGAGGGGGTACCCCTTTATTTATAGTCTTGAGTAGGTCGGTTTGGGGGGCCTCCACCGCCTTAACCACCGCCTTAATGCATTGATTGCAGGTGGAACCGACTTCAGGATGTCGGTAGCTGCCAGCAGGCCAAAACTGGGCCCTGTTGGGCCCAGTAGCAGGTCGGGCGACCTGGGAAGGGCAGGTCGGCCGACCCCCTTTTGTTTCCTCAAGTCTTGGGCCTTTTGCTAGTGTTCCTTTGGTCCTTTATGATGTTTGACCTTGGTGCATTAGCCCAGGAAGAGTCCAGGTGGCTGAATTATGGCCTTTTCTCCCTCGTGTGTGATCCTGCGATGACTGTGGGTTTGCCAGAGGGATATCTTGCTTGGGCTTGGACCAAGGAGTCCCCCTTTGTGTCCTAGTGATGTGCCTTGGTGGTTTGGCCCAAGTTGAATGAGTTTCATATGACTTTTGATCCATATCTTGCTTGGCTGCCGATGCTGATTTCTCGGAGTGATGACTTGTCGGCATTGTGATGTATTTTCATATGGATTGCACCTGCTCTCACCAATATACCAAGACTAGTGGAAATGATTAGTAATAAGCTCCTACCACTATGTTTGGTGTTCATTTTATTTCTTTTATGTAGGTACTTGACGGTTAAAAGTGGTACTTAAGGACCGTCAACAGGGCCCGTCATGGACGCTTCCGTCCCGGTCACCTCGTCGCGGTAGGGAAACCCCGGGCCAGCCGCCGCACCGCCGCAGGTGGACTTCTCCCCGGTCGCCGCGCTGCCACCTCGCGGCCTCGCTTCACCTACGCCGTCCCGCTTCACCTACGCCGGTTTGGGCATGCCACCGGAGCTCGTCACCGCCACTCCGCCGCCCCCCTCCGCGGACACCGCCCTGGCTTCTGCCCTCCTCGCGGTGAAGGCCGAGGCTTTGGCGGCACAGGAGCGGGTCCATGTGGCCGCTCTCGCCTGGGACCGCGAGCGTACTGTGGCAGATGCCCTTGCCCACCGGGTTGCTGAGGCGGAGCACTACATGCTCCTCTCCGCCGGTCAGCAGCCCGCCGTTCCCTTCGCCGACACTGCCTCGTCTTCCCGCCCGCCTGTGCCCGAGGGTCCCGGTGCTGATCCGATGGTCGCCCAGCTCCACTTCCAGGCTGTCGGCGTTCAAAACCTCCGCGCCCTGGTCTCCGTCGTCCTCGACCCCTCGTCCACCTCCTACGGCCGCTGGCGCGACCAAGTCCTCCTTGCCCTCCGCCGCTACGGCCTCGACGACCACGTCCTCACCGACACCCCCGTTCAGGCGCGGGATGGGCTCTGGCTGCACCTCGACAGCATCGTCGTGTCCTAGATCTTCGGGACCGTCTCCCCAGATCTCCAGGACCTCATTCGGACTCCCGGTGACACCGCGCGCCAGGCCTGGCTGGCTCTCGAGGGCCAGTTCCTCGACAACGCCGAGGCCTGGGTTCTTCACCTCGACACTCAGCTCCGTACCTTCAACCAGGGGGATCTCTCTGTCACTGACTACTGCCGAACGATGAAGGCCATGGCGGATGCACTCCGTGACCTCGGCACCCCTGTGAGCGACCGGGTCCTGGTCATCTACATCCTGAGGGGTCTCAACAGCAACTACGACCTCCTCAAGACCTAGATTCTTCGGCAGCGGCCCTTCCCCACCTTCCAGCAGGTGAAGGATGACCTCCGCTACGACAAGATCACCCGGGGCCTCGCGCCTGGCTCCTCCTCGTCGACCTCCACCACCCTCGTGACTGCTCCACCGCCTCCCGTCACCCCACCTGCCACTTCACTCCTTGGCACTCCTCCCCCCGGGCCGAGCAGGGGTGGGGTGGGGGGTCGTACCGGCCGACGTCGCCGTGGTGGGCGTGGTGGTGGTGGCTCTGGTGGGGGCCATGGGGCCGGCCGAGGGACTCCCGCCGCGACTCCTACTCCCGAGGGTACTCCATGCCCATCCTTCAGCAACCCATGGTCAGGGCGTATCTCGATGTGGTTGTTCCAGCCTACAGGCGGCGGGGGTCGCCCTCCACACCAGCCCGTGGCCATGTTCGCTGGCCCTGCTTGACCTGTGCCCTGGACTCCTCCCGCACCGGCTAGCCAGCCTCCGTCCTGGCCGGGGGGGTGGGACTAGGCGGCGCTGGCCCAGTCCTTCAGCACCATGCAGCTGACACCGCCGGTGGAGTGGATCGCTGACTCGGGCGCCTCGTACCACACCACGTCGAATGCTGGTATCCTTTCTTCCACCCACCCTCCCATCCTTCCTGTCCTTCCGCCATCATGGTTGGCAATGGCTCGTGTCTTCCTGTCACCTCTATGGGCATTGTTCCTGGTTCTTTTCACCTTCCCAATGTTCTTGTTGCTCCTCAGATGGTTCACAACCTACTTTCCATTCGCAAATTTACTCCTCACAATTCCTGTTCTGTTGAGTTTGACTCTTCTGGTCTTATTGTGAAGGATTCGGCTTTCCGGCGTCCACTCCTCCGATGTGATAGCCAGGGACCCCTTTACACCCTTCGCCTACCTCCTTCCGCTGCTTCATCACCGCCTCCTTCTTCGTTAGCAGCTTTTGCCACTACACCTTCTTCCACGACTTGGCACCGCCGGCTTGGTCATCCCAGCCGCGACGTTTTGGCTCGACTCTACCGCAGTGCAGATCTTTCTTGTACTAGGACATCTGATAAGCACATTTTTCATGCATGGCAGTTAGGTCGTCATGTTAGACTTTCTTTTTCTGTTTCTTGTTCACACACTAGTTATGTTTTTTATCTCATTCACTATGATTTGTGGACTTCTCCTGTACTCAGCATTTCTGGCTATAAGTACCATTGGGTGATTGTTGATGATTTCTCTCATTACTCTTGGACCTTTCCGTTGCGTGCGAAGTCCAACACGTTCTCCACCCTTCTCCACTTCTTTGCCTGGGTTACCACTCAGTTCGGTCTCACCATCAAGGCCGTCCAGTGTGACAACGGTCGTGAGTTCGATAACCACTCCTCCCGTGCTTTCTTCCTCTCCCGCGGTATTCACTTGCGTATGTCTTGTCCGTATACCTCCCCTCAGAACGGCAAGGCTGAGCGTATGATCTGCACTACGAACGATGTCGGGCTGAGCGTCTTCACACTGCCACCTACCTTCTTAATCGTCTTCCTTCCACTGCCTCTCCTGCTCCTACTCCCCACCATGCCCTTTTCGGCACTCCTCCTCGGTATGACCACCTTCGTGTCTTCAGGTACGCCTGCTACCCTAACACCTCTGCCACCACTCCTCACAAGTTGGCGCTCCGTTCGACTCGATGAGTGTTCCTTGGCTACTCCCCTGACCATAAGGGGTATCACTGCTTTGACCTTACCTCTCACCATATCCTTATTTCTCAGCACGTCGTGTTTGATGAATCTGATTTCCCCTACTCCACCTCCACTACTCCCTCTCCTGATCCCGAGCTGGAGTTCGTGTTTCCGACTGACCCGGTGGCCCAGTCACCTGTATCTGTGTACCCTCTACCTGCAGGTCTTCAGAGCTCCTTGACACCACTTCCGGCGCCCTCCCCCGCGCCACGCGCGGCCCCGGAGTCTCCTCCCGCACCACGCACGGCCCCCACGCGCTACGCCCAGCCCGCGCTCGTCTACCAGCGTCGGTCGGTGCCGGCGCCGGCCCACCCTCGGGCTCGCTCCCGCCTTGACCCTGTGGTGTACCACCCGCCTGTCCTCCATAGGGATCCCGGCCACACTCATCCCATAGTGACATGGCGGGCGGCGGGCGTTCTCCGACCTTCGGCCCTCTCCGCCACCACGGGAGAGCCGGGGATCTCTCCGGTTCCCTCCTTTGTCCGTGGTGCCCTGGCTGATCCTCACTGGCGTCGGGCGATGGAGGAGGAGTATGCAGCCTTACTTGCCAACCAGACGTGGGACCTCGTGCCTCGTCCTCCTAGTGGCAATGTGGTTACCGGGAAATGGATCTGGACCCACAAGCGTCGTGCTGACGACTCACTCGATCGCTACTAGGCTCGCTGGATTCTCAGAGGCTTCACCCAGCGGCCTGGAGTGGATTATGATGAGACTTTCAGCCCAGTGGTCAAGCCTGCTACAGTCCGCTCGGTTCTGTCGCTTGCTCTCTCTCGCTCCTGGCCTGTGCATTAGCTGGATGTCAAGAACGCGTTCCTACATGGCACTCTGTCAGAGACAGTCTACTGCAGCCAGCCAACGGGGTTTGTGGATCCCAGTCGGTGTGACATGGTCTGCCGCCTCAACAAATCCCTCCATGGTCTGAAGCAGGCTCCTCGGGCTTGGTACTCTCGGTTTGCCACGTTTCTGGTCTCTTTGGGATTCACTTAGTGCAAGTCGGATACCTCTCTGTTTGTCTACCGCCGTGGCACCGACACTGCCTATCTGCTGCTGTATGTTGACGACATCATACTCGCTGCGTCCAGTCAGGCCTTGCTCCAGCACATCATCCAGTCCTTACAGCAGGAGTTTGCCATGAAGGATCTGGGTGTCCTTCATCACTTCTTGGGAGTCACTGTTGAGCCTCGTCCCTCTGGCCTGTTCCTTCACCAGCGACTATACGCTCTTGATATTCGGGAGCGCGCGGGAATGACTGATTGCAAGCCATGTTCCATCCCTATTAACACTCAGGCTAAGCTATCTGCAGACTTGGGTGACCCTGTTGCTGACCCGACTACCTACAGGAGCCTTGCTGGTACTTTGCAGTACTTCACCTTCACTCGGCCAGACATCACTTATGCCATCCAGCAGTTCTATATTCACATGCATGACACTCGCGAGTCCCACCTGGCTCCTCTGAAGCGCCTCCTCCGCTATGTTTGTGGCACGGTTGACTACGGCCTGACTCTTCATCGGTCTCCATCTGCTGAGCTTGTTGTCTACACGGACGCTAACTGGGCTGGTTGTCCAGACACTCGTCGCTCCACCTCAGGCTACGCCGTCTTCCTCGGCGGCAACCTTGTCTCTTGGTCATCCAAGCGACAGCCCGTGGTATCCCGCTCCAGTGCAGAGGCGGAGTACCGGGCTGTGGCTAACGGTGTGGCTGAGGCGTCCTGGCTCCGACAGCTCTTAGCGGAGCTCCACAGCCCGCTCGCCAAGAGCACTCTTGTCTACTGTGACAACGGCAGCGCCGTGTACCTCTCCACCAACCCGGTTCAGCATCAGCGGACGAAGCATGTTGAGATCGACCTCCACTTTGTTCGGGACCGGGTCGCCATTGGCCAAGTTCGGGTCCTCCATGTCCCCACTACCTCCCAGTTCGCTGACATCTTCACCAAGGGTCTACCCTCCTCGACCTTCTCGGAGTTTCGCTCCAGTCTCAACGTAACCGGTGGCTAGTTATGACTGCGGGGGTGTGAGTTCTTGTCTTTATTCTTGTGTCCAGTCTTGAACTCCGCTGCGCCAGTAAGTTCAGACTGCGTCGGGAGAGAGGGGGTGTTGGAGTATTTAGGCCCATGTATAGTGACCCATCTAAAAGCCCATGTATAGGACTATATATCCCACCTTTCTAGGATTTGGAGGAATAGATTGACAGTTTTACCCATTGCAACATACAGGCCGTTGGTTCACTGTATTTATGAACGCAAGAAATGGTGCGTTCGGCGTTTTAGAGCCTAAAATTTAGAGGGGTCTAAACAAAAAAAAATCTTGTCTTAAATAAAGTTTAATTACAAAACTAACTGTAGAAACTCTCTCTAAATCGTGAGACAAATTTAATGAGGGTAGTTAAGACATGATTAGACGATATTTACTGCAGCATTACTGTAGCACCACTGTAGCAAAACATAGATTAATTAGGCTCATTAGATTCATCTCGTAAAGATGTACTCATCTGTAAAAAAGTTTTGTCATTAAACTTTATTTAGTACTATTAAATAATAAGATTATTTTTAGAGCTAAACTTTAAAGGGGTCTAAAGAGGACACCGAACGCGCCCAAAGAAAGAGAGGGAGGTTGGGCTTCTTGGCTTTTCAGAAGCCCGGTAGTTACTGCCTGGTTAGTTGGGCTGAGAAAGAGAGAGAGGGAGGGGCTGAGAAATATTTACCTCGATGAAAACAATTGCAGCATGGGAAGAACCGAAACGATCCAGACCAATTGGGCCATTGCTCAACACATTCGGCCCGTGGATTTTCCGGCCGTGTAACAACGCATCGAACATCGTTTTTTTTTTTTTGGCGAGCCGTCGTCCATCGAGCATCGTCTTGAGCATGTATGTGTTCAGCGATGCCACTGGCTTGCCGGCCGGCCACCGCGGCGAGCTTACGAATTTACAAGTACGCGCGCGAGTCTTTGTATACATATGCATACGCATCTTGCCGTCGTCAGTATTGAGAGTGTCGTTCCAACGCACCCTCCTCAGCTTTCCACCTGCTCCTACGCAATGGCGGCTTCTCAAAGTGAAAACGACCGACGGCCGACGGCGACTATGAGAACGAGGTCTCGTGCAATCTCCTGCTCCTCCCTGCTGCCCGCGTGCCCCCGGACGACGAAATCAAATTCAAATATTCTTCTAGCTCCATCTATAAGAGGAATAGATTGCGTATAATAGTGGATTGTATTGCATTGAGTCCCTCGGCCGGTATATATGAGAGTACATGACTTGAAGGGCAAGACACCTCTCCAGATACATATAGAAGTCCTAGATACATAATATATGTACTACCAAATATACTCTAATATCCCCCCGCAGTCACAGCGGGAGCACCGTCGACGGTGAGACTGGAGAAGAAGCCGAAGGTAGAAGAGAAAGCTTGGACCTGTCCGATTGTCTGGTAGTGACCCATCAGGTGCATGGCCATCGGGATGCACTCGGGAGTCGGGAGGCGTCGCGGTTGGCTGCGGAGGGCACCGGACGTGCGGCAACACAGGAACCTGTGGCGGCGCCCGATCAGATCGTCATGCGCAAGGCCATCGGGACGCAGAGTACTCCGACTTCGCTGCTTGACACGAACGTGACGATGAAGGCGACAGATCAAGCAATCCGCCGCGAACCAGAGGCGTTGCCCCCCGGCGGAGATCGTGAAGATCAATCTCCCTGGGGGCGCGCGGTGCGGAAACGAACGGCGGTTAGGGTTAGGTCTCAGGATCGTAACCCTCTCGTGATACCATGTAAGAGGAATAGATTGCGTATAATAGTGGATTGTATTGCATTGAGTCCCTCGACCGGTATATATGAGAGTACATGATTTGAAGGGCAAGACACCTCTCCAGATACATATGGAAGTCCTAGATACATAATATCTGTACTACCAAATATACTCTAACACCATCCACGAACAAACGGCAGTTACGTATTTCTCAAAAAAAAAAAAAACCGGCAGTTACGTACAGCCGGTAGCTCGACACGTACATACTGTATCTGGATGCGTGATACCAGCGGTACGGTCCACGCCCGGAAACAACTCGCTGCCCTCGTATCGCATACGAACACGATCGCGCCAGCGAGTTTCCACGAAGGAAATCTCTCATCAGCAAACAGCCGTCGGCCAGTGCACGAGCGCGCGAGCCGTACCAACACTCTGCTTCCATTCTTTTCTTTTCTTTTTTTTTCTGAGATGTGCTTCCATTCTTCTTCGTCGTCGTCTTCTTCGGCATGCGCCCGCCCACGAGTAGTATACAACTGTACGGTCAACTGTCCTCCATGTGCGCGCACGTGGCACGGGCACCATCATGGCGCGTTGCGTGCTGGGCGTTCGGGAGACACGCACCTGCTGCTCAAGCCTCGAGCCTCGAGCGGATCTCGATCATACTCCGTTGGCAGATGATGATAGGGCGCCATCGATGATCCCAGCTGCTTCCTTCACCTGTCCATCATCAACTCCATTCATTTACGGTGAGAACATTTGAGCATGAGACACCATTTCGGCCAAGCCAAATGCGCAAAATTATAGTAGCAGCAGTTGCACTCTGACTGCGGTGTTGCAGAAGCGTCGCCATCTGACCTCGGCGGTTTGTCTCTCATCGTTCCATGGACCCCTCTCCGAATTTCAGGGTAACCTACTCCTGCTAATCGCGCGCGTGAAATGCGACATCTCTCGACCGGATCGGGCACCCCTACTGGCTACTGCCGATCAATTCCTCCACTCCACGGCCTCACTCTCACGGCAGCTGATTAATCAATCAATCAACGTTTCCCCCGGCGAGGCTACTGCTAATCAGCGCGTGTGTCGTGATGATTCTGAACGCCATTAACTCTAAGACGCCGAAGGGGCACCTAACACGCGACAGGCAAGTGGACCCGGCGGAAACAGAGGAGTGTTTCTGATGGCAAATTAATTCAGCAGCGACGGAATACGAAAGAAACGTGCAGTAGGGAGTATCAGTGTAGTGTAAGCTCCGGTCGGAATCCCCATTCACCATGTCGATTCTCGCGCTCGAAGTGGCGTGCTGCTCCTCACGCTCTGCAGTTCAAAAAAATGGCGGTTGTAGAATCATTCTTGTACTGTGTGTTGCTCATAAATGACGTGGTAGTACGATTACTAGCCGTTGCTTGCCTCCACTCGTACAGCTGCTCGGTTCCACCTCCGCGTTACACGGACGGCCCGGTCAGAATGAGATTTCTCAGTGCTTCCAAAAGATTTGATCTTGGGCGAGTGAAAGGGACAAATGGAAAGGGAATTTCTCAAACTTGTCGAGGAATGCATAGTACTACTAAATTACTGTTTCCCGGGCTTAAGTCAAACCCCAAATTATTGCGCGCTTTGACAAAACGACCGCGCTGATAAAAACAAAGCACGCCACTTCCTCATCAGATCAGTTGAGTACTCCATAAAACACATGCACTTCGTGGCTTGACCACGCTTGCGATCACGATCATCTTCTCAGCCCCCGTGTGGAACTGAAACAGGGGAATCTTCAGAGGAACACGTTGCGAGTAGCATGTGGTTTTGACTATTGCAGCGCTTTACCGTTCTGTTAAACGAATTATCTCTTGCACTAGTTTACTCGCAAATTGCTTTCTCAACCATACTAGTAGATCATTGTATAATGTCATGTTAAGGTCACAGTTTATCGCGCTAAACGCAGGGCAGAGCAAGTAAGTTTGCATGGCATCGGGCGTGCTGCCTGCTAAGCAGAATTGATGCGAGCATGTATTTGTATTTAGATTTAAAACTGTTTATGAATAGAACCAGTAGATTTTGAGGTTGCTTTCTAGGCACCGCTCCGGTCTAAAACGTTCATCGTAAAAATCTCAGAAATGTATCACCTGCATTCGATCCTACTACACGCCGCGTAGAACCGAAATCCTATCCGGAACAACTGCACGTCACAGAAAATAATTTTGAGTAACTCCGAAACGGTACCATGTATATTTCCCCAAACGGTCACTGTGATGATGGATTCGGAAAGAGGTGGATGGACCTGTTGCATTGTATACTCGCAGATCACTCTCTTCCACGGGGACGGCTCCCCGCCATTGGTTCTCTCTCACTCTACACCGTGCAGAGATGGGATGCGGAGGAGTACATAAATACGACCACATGTGTTCCCCGCTCGCTTCTCTTCCTTCCTCTCTCCCCCACCGCTCATAACTCCTCCTTTGCTTGCACCACCGGCACACAGATACAGTGCTCTCTCTCAAGTCTCAACCACTTTTCTCTCTCTACGTACTAACTGGTTCCACCTCACTCCCTGTTCCATCCATCAATCCGCCGCCCATTCAACGCTCCTCCACCAGCCGGCCGGCGTCGGTGAGCCGGTGACCGAAGAAAATCAATGGGCAAGAAGGGCCTCGCCGCCATCTTCTCCAAGCCCAAGCTCGCCGGCGCCGCAACCGACGGCTCGCCATCCCCACCATGGCCGTGGCCGTCCTGCGCCAACAACCCGCAGACCGCCTCCTTCCGCCGGCAGCAGCGGCACGCCGACGTCGACGAAACTGACCGACCGTGCACCACCGCCGGCCGCTCCTCCGCCACCGCCGCCGCGGCCGGGAGGCTGCTCCCGCGCAAGGCGACGGGTGAGATGTACAAGACGGTCAACTCGGTGTACTTCGACCCCGCCGCCGCCGACTCGGCCTCCTTCTTCGACGACGACGAGGATGGCGAGGGTGTTGGCGACGACGCGCTGGACGACTGCGTGAGCTACTCGACGACGACGGCGTCGGAGGAGTGGTCGGAGGCCGTCATCCGCAGCCTCGGCCGGACCTCCACCGACCGGTTCTTCTTCGACTCCGGCCCGCCGCCCGCGTCCAACTCCATCCTCGCCGCCTCGCGTTCCCCGTCGCCCTCGCCCTCGCCGGGACGGAGGAGCAGGACACAACCACCGCCCACCGAGCCGAAGCCACCGTCTGATGCGGCGGCGGCGCCCGGAACGCCCGACCAGCCTGACGATGCCTCCAACTCCGACGACGACGAGGAGCATCTGCCCCCGGCGTCGACGGCGTCGCCGCTGGTGGAGGAGAGCGTGGCGGTGGCGCTGGAGTCAGAGGACCCGTACAGCGACTTCCGGGCGTCCATGGCGGAGATGGTGTCGGCGCACGGCCTCCGCGACTGGGCATCCCTCCAGGAGATGCTGCTCTGCTACCTCCGCATCAACGCCAAGCACAACCACGCCCTCATCGTCGGCGCATTCGTCGACCTCCTCATCGGGCTCGCCGCCACCAGCTCCTCCGCCACGACATCCACCGCTACCACTACGACGACGGCCACAATGACGACGACCACGACGGCCATGACGGCGGCGTCGACGAGAAGTAGCAGCTCAAGTAGTAGCAGCGTTGCTGGCGATGGTGGCGCTACCTGCAGTACAACAGTGGAGGAGGAGCAGTGCGGCGGTGGAAGCGGAACGGATGCGTCGTGCTCCCCTGTTGTTTCGTCGGATCAGGAGGAGGATGAAGACGAGCAGGTCCGGGAGACGGCAAGCGACGACGAACTAGCGTTGCACATCAGGTTGTGATCGAATTTAGATTCCGTTTTCTTGTACTTGCTGAGATGCTCTGCTCGGGGTGCCCGCTTTGCTTGGAAGGATCAGGCGCCAATTAACCAGGTTTAAGTTAGATACGGAGTGTACTGAAAT
This sequence comes from Eragrostis curvula, assembly GCA_007726485.1. NCBI lineage: Eukaryota > Viridiplantae > Streptophyta > Magnoliopsida > Poales > Poaceae > Eragrostis > Eragrostis curvula. The sequence continues at coordinate 51,041,401 of CM017440.1, read as the reverse complement.
GGATTTAGTGGAATTGTGCCTCTTCTGTTGTTACTAGTAGAACTATACAAAAAAAAAAAGTTCAGGTTAATTTTCTTTCTTCATCTTGGGCATTTCGGCGATCTGGGTTTTTATCTGAATCAGGAGGGATCCAATGCTACAGTCCACACGATACATTAACTGTGGTGTTGTGACTGAGCGATGGTGGTGGTTGACAATTCAATTTGGGGTACTCGTCGTTGTCCGAGTAGCTTAGCTTGAATAACAGAGCATACAGTATACAACGGCTCCCTGATTTCCACTGTACATTTCCTGCATCTTACATTTCCATTGGCGTGGCGTTGTTCAGATTCAGTCGCATGACATTTCCAGCCCAGCTTCCCACCTCGGCGGCTCGACATGCTACAAACATCATTTCTGCAAAAGCGGTTGCGCTCCTCCATGGCAACATTCACCAAAGACTTGATTTTAGTTGTTGTCTTGTTGCTCGAAAAGGTGCATCTGAACATCCCACAAGCGTACAACACTTTTACGACCAGATCGGATCGGATCATGCGCCCATGGCGGCGATCTTAGCAGCGTTGGTCTCTGTTTAGTACCTGCAACACGTATCACCGACCGATGGTTACGTCCATCTCAAACAAACAAAAACCAGTAGGTGGCGGCCGCGGCTGCAGAGAGACACCAATCCATCCATCCTTTTCCCGCTCTCAACTGACGACGATGAGACATGCTCCTACCACTATTCAATTCCCAGCGAACACTGAAACACATGTGCGTGTATATATTACAGTACTAATCACTTGATTAACGGTGTGATTAGGAGTAGATTAGGCGGCGCATTTTGCGTGCACAGTAGAAAGGCCAACACTGATTGACTGGTACACTGTATGTAGGAGTCAGTTTAATTTGCAAACAAGGGACGTCGCTACCTGCATCTCCATGGATGAGGATGACCATGGCTGCTCGCCAAGACAGGTCGTCGTCGCCGGCCCCGGCGATCTGATCTGGGCATAAATGCTGGTGCAGTACCGATCGATCCTGCACTTTGCTCTGCTCGTGTTGGAAGCCATGCATGTTTGTACCTGCGGCTCTTCAATGGAGTTTTGTACTAGTCCTACGTACGTTCGTACACGTGTACGAGCCAAGATGATACAGCTACAGTGACCGTACTCGTACTGCGAAATTTAAAGTACCATGGATCTCGTCCTAGGTCCTCTTTTTATCCGCTGTCTTCATCACGTCTAGTACTACGAAGATTGAAATGGGTTTGAATTTTGAAACGAACTGTAGATTACGAGTGTGGCCCTTCGTCGGAATTAAGCTAGAGAATAATCCGTCCATGTATTTATGCGGGGCAACCGTGCATTGTTCTTACAATTAATTGCTCAGCGCAAACCGTACTAGTACTACCGTTTTTAAGTTCGTTCATGAATGGTTTTCAGTTCTTTTTTATGTAGTGCTGTCCTCGAAAGCTCAAAACTGTTTTGAATTTTGGACAACCTTGGTAAACTAGAGAAACCGTGCGCGGTTTCATATGCCGTGAGCGAAACACCACGGTCAGACAGCAATGAGCCTGCATGGTGCTCTTTTCTGATCCCCGTGCACTACTCGGGAAGAAGCTCGATAGATTCTTCCACTCGTGGATCGGCAACACTTTTCCAATATCGTCGTGTGTCTACGTAGGCGAAACTTCTAAAGTCCCAATTTTCCGCATATTTTACAGTGTTCAAGGCCGATTTGAAGATTAAGCAGACTGGTACTCCGTTCTCCGTACCGGTACTGCATCTTGGTTTCTTCCATTTGCAATGAGGTAGTTGACCTGGGTACCCGTTCTCGGTCAGCAACTTTGGATTTGTTTTAGACAAACGTTGGATTATTTTAATACATCTGAATTAACAACCATTCCTATTGCTAGAGCTACTGCTAAACGGGAGTGGTAGCCGCAATATGAAAACCGTGCCGGCGGTGAGTACAGGGAAGTAATTGCCATGTCCATCACTGAGCCTGTATACTCTGTGTTAGAGTGAGCGCTTGCAGGGCCTGGCTTGCCTCGGATTTAGGGCAATTGAGCCTCCCAAGGGCTGCTGACTCAAAATTATTTGTGTCATCAGCCGGCTGCTGACACAAAATTATTTGTTCCATCAGCCACTGCCACTTGAATTTTGAAAACGAGCCCGATTTGCGGGTTCAGGCATCGGTCTTGCAGGCACATTAAGGGCCTGTTTGTTTGGGTTGTAGCTTTTGATTTTTTAAAAAAGTTAGCTGTTTGAATAGCTGAAAAATTGTCTGTTAGATTTATAATGTTGGCTTTTGTAATATATATTAAGTTTTTCAGCATGCCAAAAGTCAGAAAAGCACCTCTCAGCAAACTTTTCAGCTTTTAGTTCATTTCATCAGAAATCAGCTTTTCAGCATTCCAAAAGCCAGATCAGAAGTTTGCTGTTTGTTTCAGCTTTTCAACTGGCCAGCTTTTCAGCTAAAAAAGTCAGCTGAAAAGCTGAAACAAACAGGGCCTAAAGACCGTCGAGCCTAAAACGGAACAGGACGGTATGGCAATGCAAGTTTAGAAAAGAGTTAAAGAAATGAAATCCTATACTCCCTCAGTCCCAAAATATTTGACGTCTTTGACTTTCAGACATCAATTTTGATCATTTGTCTTATTCAAATTTTTTGTGCAAACAACAAAACAAACATGTCATGATTGAGGTATCTCGAATGTTTAAACAAGTTATAAAAAAATAAATAACATTTGCGGAAAAAATTTGAATAAGGCGAGCGGTCAAACGTAGTGTCTAAAAGTCAAAAGCGCCAAGTATTTTGAAACAGAATGAGTACTACGTACCCTGACAAACTGAAGTTGAATATGGCATGGTATGGATCTGACGGTGCACGAGAATTTTAAAACGGCTACAGAATTGAATGCTCGCGGTGTGACATAAAGCCACGACGCGTTCGTGTGGAGCCGATCCTTAAGAAATCACGCGAGTAGTGTGTCCTTGCAGAGGTTTCAAAAAATGGAGTCATGTGCATATACGTGCCTTGCTTCTGAATAGCGCATGTTTAGATTGAGGTAACATTGTGGAGAAGATACTAGTAGTAGCGAGAGAAGAGAACTCTTCTTCTTCTTTTGCGGGTAGAGAAGAGAAACTCTTTGGTATTGCTAGTACTGGAATTTGGTGTGAAATGTCATTGAACTAACGCAGCGCTGCTCGGAATGCGAGGGAGCGCGGCCTAATTCAAACTTGAACCCTGTTGGGCCGGTAGCTATTGTATGGGCCTCTGAACTTGATCTATGGGTCGATCATTCTGTGTAGATGGCTGGCCCATAAAATTCCTTTTTCGGAGGCCGAAAGCTTGTTTACATGCACGGCCGACGTGCGAGCCGCCTCACAATTGACAATCCTGACCCAAAACTTGGCTGACACGAAGCACCATGCAACTGTGCGACAGACAGATCAGCTCCAATCAGGTGAGTCCTGCGATTCCCTAAAAAAAAAAAAAAAAAAAAATGAATTGCACAAAACTACAACTATTTGTGTCAAGGTTTCACAAAACTACAATTTTTGGAACCTATTTCAGAGAACTACAACTATTTTGACCATAAGTTTCAGAAAACTACAACTTCTGTGTCCGGTCCCACATGGTAGTGTTCTGAAGCTGAGATTGACATGTGGGCCAGAAGCAAAAGTTGTAGTTTTCTAAAACACATCGTCAAAATAGTTGTAGTTCTTTGAAATAAATTTTAAAAATTATAGTTTTGTGAAACCTAAACACAAATAGTTGTAATTTTGTGTAATTCACTCAAAAATAAAAGGTGAGTCCTGCGAGCATCGACCCGCAGCCGAAACGCTCGCCCGCAAACAAAACAGAGGGGGCGAAGGTACAGGAACAGAGGACGCAAGGGAACAGTGGTGTGCATAAATGTGGGCAATGGCAAGCCCATTTAACACATCGAATCGACTGTTGCGAAGTCATGAGACTTGCTCGTCCTGATTGTTTACAAGGAAAACAGACGGGAGTTACGGTGATGTGAATCCTCGCCAAAAAAAAAAAAGTTACGGTGATGAATGACATGGGAGACGGGATGGAAGTGGACAGTAATATGGCAGTTTAGACACGCGATCAGTGTGACTGGGAAGATGTTACAGATTCAGTCTTTCAGAGAGAAGTATCGCACATGGGGGATCGTTGCCAGGTTACCGAATCTTCAGCGACGCTTAATGAATGAACTACTACTTGCTAGACATGCAAATGCACGGAACATCTCAACACCTGTTCGTGCATCACGGACAACGACCACCACGTTTCAACTAAGCAACAGCTATAGTTCCGTGAAAGCAAAGGGAACTCAATCATGTTTCCTTCACAAAAATAAAGGGAACTCATGTAACACACTGCGGAAGTCCCATTGACTAGCATTTTTTTTAGCAAATCAGTTGTGTATAGTTGTGAACACGCAGATACATAGTTATACGCGTACAAACAAGTCGTTCGCTCGACTTGATATTATTAATCTCACGTGTTTACGTGTACAGCTTACATCTACAGCTTGGATCATTGACAGACGCGTACTACTCACACTTTCATCTCCATGGATCGATGACCTTTCTTCGTGCAGAACAAAAGGCCACACAAGCACACAGTGACTGAATTCTAGAAAACAGAAAAAGATCACTGCCAACATTAGGAAACGACGAAACCAAGGACAACTGAAACGAGGAACACGGTGCTACTAGTCTATTACTACTATGCACGGTCTACTAACTTAATTCAGTCATTAACGGATTAATCTGCACCTGTAGCTTCTGTCCCATTTCCTTCGATGAGCTCCTGTCACGACAAAATGACGCAACAGGTGGCGTCATGATCTCCCGGAGACGACTTCGCCATGCTCTGTCGTGTAGAGCAGAGCAGATCAGAGGAGGGTCAATGCTAGTATCGATCAGCGGCGGTAGTGGTGGTACGCCGGCGGCGGCGACGGCGAGGGCTGTGACGACGCGGCGGCGGCGGCCGTTGGCACGGCGATGATCTGGGCGCAGACCTCGGCGAAGGCGGTGAGGATGGCGGCGTGGTGGCGCGGCGCGTTGAGGGCGAGCAGGCGGCGGAGCATGCAGCGGAGGCCGTCCCAGTCGCACAGTCCCATCTCCACCACCATCTGCACCATGCTCTCCCGGAAGTCCGCGCGCGGGTCGCGTGACTCCTTCTCCACCGCCACGCCCACGCCATCATCCTCCTCCTCCTCCGCCGTCTTCTTCTTCTTCGCCGGCGCCGACTTCTTCTTCCTCGCCGGCGACGCCGCCGCCTTGGGCAGCTCTTGCTTCGTGGCGGTGGAGTAGCAGTAGTCGGAGGAGTATGCCGACGAGTAGCCGGTGCTGTGCGTGGCGGCGCACGACGACGAGAAGGAGGAGGTGGACGACGAGGAGTACCGCTCGCCGCCGGCGCCGCTCCTCACCACCACCGCCTCCTTGCCGCCCAGCTGGCAGCCGGACTTGAGGAAGGACGGCAGGCCGAGCAGCCGCGGCCGGCGCGGGCGGCACCCGCACCCGGCGTCGACCACCGGCACGTACCGGCGCCGCCCCACCGGGAACTGCATGACGCCGGCGCCGCCTCCATGGCGCGCTCTGCTGGTTGTGGTTGACATCGCCGGCGAGCCTACCCGGCGCTCTCTGGTTGCGGTTGACATCGCCGGCGAACGCGTTGCGACGCTGGTGTCCTCGGGTTTGTGTTGTTGCTGTGTTTCTGGTAGTGATTGGTTGCACGTTGCCCTTGGCGTGGAACTGCAAGTTTTGAAGCGTAGGTGTAAGCCGCCTGCTGCCGGTCTCGCATGCAAGTGTGCCTATGGAACTGTGTTGTGGTGATAAGGCACAAGGGTGGCTGTGGCTTATATATATGTTTATTTGATTTGACTAGAGTAGATTAAGAGGTTAATTAAGGGATTGGTGGGGTTTAGCTGGGCCATGTGGGGAGCGTTTGTGTGGGGCTCATCATTCCTCAACCTGCCAAGCCAATTGCTTGACCTTGACCGTCCTCTGGAGTCGTAGTGGGTTTTTTTTTTTTTGGGGGGGGGGGGCATGTAGTTTATGCTCTTGGCAATGCTTACAAGTTACTGCAAGGTATAGAACAGTACAAATTGGATTTGGAGGCATGCACACATCTACTCCCACTTCACTTGAGGTTCTGCCAAATGATCGAAATTAAGCCTCTTAATCGAGGGAATGGAAAAAATTGCTAGATTGGCTTTGCTTTCCTCATGTCTCTATCATGCATAAATTAGTGCTACTGGTGTGCATCCTTTATATATGGGAAAATTGGTTCAGTAGCATCGAAAGATCGCGAGTTACGGAAAATACCATTGAAAATTCCCATCAACGGAAAATACCATCGAAAGTTATTTGTCTACTCGGGATCTAGCACTCTCTTAATTTCTGGACAAAATGCCCTTGGCTGGCTGTTCTGATTGATGTTGTTGCTTCTACAGTATCGATAGGCATCCAAAAACAACAACAGGTCGACTAAAAACAAGAAAAGAAAAACATGAAGTGAGCAGGCACAAATAGCATCATGGCGTGAGTTTAATAATCACAGATGGACATATTAATGGCACAAAAGCATGGCCACGGCTCCTCCGTTCAGATTGCGTCGACAGCAGCAGCAGCGACGAGGTGGACACGAGGAGGTACGACGAGCTGTAGGAGAAGAGCAGGTTGTTCACGCCATCAGCAATTCAGCACGCCGATCACCACGCATGCCGCCACCAGACTCCGGGTGAACCACGCAAACGGACGCGGCTGCCCGGCCTGCCGCTGTACGGTGTAGATGGGCACGAGCAGGACCAGGAAGCCGACGGACTGCACCAGCGTGGCCACCCAGCGGTGGTGCCCGCCATGCGCGAAGTAGAACCGGGACAGCAAGCTGGACGCCGAGCAGCGCCGCCGCACAGTTGGCGCACAGAGGCAGTAGCAGCCACCGCCGATTACTCGCGTCATTGGCATTCGACGACGCCATGGTGAGGAGCGGGGCCAGACTGGTGGTGGGCATTGGTGGCAATCCTTTTAGTTGCGGGTGTCAGGCAAGAAATAAATTTCTGTATGGGGGCACTCCCCGCTTCGAGTTGAGTTGGGTGCAAGAGGGAGCAGGGGCAGCGGCGGCGGCTGAGGAGAGCAGGGGCAACGGCAGATGAGGAGCAGGGACGGTGGCTGTATCATCTACAGAGAACAACTCATTTTGGCATGAGGAGATGCCTCAAGGGCACTATTGTCTTTTCCCCTAGGCGTTCTAAGCAAAGTGGTAATTTCAGAGTACAAATGTAACTTTCAGTGCTATTTTCCGAAACGACGAACTTTCGATGGTATTTTCTGTAGCTAGCAAACTTTCAATGCTATTGAACCAATTTTCCTTTTATATACAGGTGCATGTGTTGTTCATGCTCGCGTTACACGCGCGCGCATGCATGGCCATTTCTGCGTCGCAGCGCGACACGGCCATAGGGCGTGCCGCGTGCCTGGTCGTGATCACCATACCTTTGTCCGGCTTCAGAATCGCATGTCTTATTTATTTATTCAGAACGTTCTCGTTTCTAGCTAGATTCAGAAAATAAAAGTTTGACATGTACACCTTCCTGCCACATACATTTTCAGCAATGGCTTAGGACACCATTTCGCCTTTGAATTCCCCAAGATATTATCAGCGTGATCCACACCGGGGAGCTTGAGCAAGCGCCACATCATCGATCATTCGATAAGCCAACACATAAATAAAGAAAGTAATTAATAAACTACAGTAGGCTGTAGCCAGGGAAGCATACATTATCTAGACTCGATCGAGCTCACCGCGCTTTCGTAGACTTGTATGCACATCTTCTGATCGGACGGATACGCGCAGTCGTTACCTGAAGGCGACGTGCAGTGATGTTTTGATTGTTTCCTTGCTTCCTGGAATCAACATGTACGAGGGGAGGTAGAAATAGCAGCCTGTAGGCTGTAGCTAACTCGTGTTTCTGCGCATGCGCGTACGTGGCAGTGACAGAGAGTTGAGGCAGCGATGACAGCGATCAGCGAGAGATACTCACGGTGCTGAGGTCTACACGTTACGGCCCTGAAACCCACAAGCAAAGGATCGGTACGCGTACATACGGGCGTACAATTACACGGTGGGACACGCTTGCATCAAAGTTCTTTTCTTGCAAGCCGTAAATGCTATTTTCAGTCCTCTGCGGCTGCGATGCACCCCATGCACCGTACCTTTCTCTCTCTAGTCTCTACTACTACGATTTCTTAAAATTGTTGCAATTTTATAAAATTTAAATCTCTCTCAATTAACGACAAGATCAAGAGGAAATAGAGGGACCCGCTATATACAAGTGTATACTAGTAGCTTGTTGATTGTTCAAATTATACGCTGTTAATTTTTCAAATTGGCTCTAGCAACTTTTACGTCAATCCTACGCACAACGCAGTCCCCTAGGTAATCCGAAGTTACGCAGTACTTGTACGTACTCGATGACGACAGAAGAGCAAGAAAGATCGTAGAAGTAGGCGCATTATCCGTTCCCAGTGACACTAACATACCGCCCGCTTGTTGATTGATTGCCACCTGCGCAGCCCATTACGCACGTACGTTTGGACGGGCCTGTGCGATCATAAGCAGTAGTATGTGCGAGACTAATCTAGCTGCACTTGATCGATGGCGACCTCAATGGGCAACGCCTGGCCGCCGGCTGTTTGTCATACCATCCCCTATCTCTGTCTTCTGCTATAAAAAACTGTGCTTTGAATCCTTTGATTAGCTCCGTTTGCGACATCGTTCTATTTTTTTTTTTGTTGCGAATAATTTTTTTACTAAGTTTATCCAGTACAGATTGGTCCAAATTGAATAGGTACAACCATCTAAACAAGAGCTCTACAGAAAATAGTGCATAGTAGGGCCGAAGCTAAAGCCAAACTATCCTTTCCCTTGGAGTGTTTGAATGATAGATGGAATTTAAAAAACAACTTGTATAAAAAAAGTACACCCAGCAATGCTCGATGCATACCAATACAGTTTTTTCCGCGAGTGTAGGTCTACGTTCTCTCCGTCTCCAGTACGCTATGCCGGATAGGATCGGACCCGGACTCGAAACTCAAGAGCGCTGAAGGCCATGCCAGGCTGGGAATTGAAGTTTCATGGGGATCCGAGGTAGAGTAGGCGACGAGATCGAATCCGATCCCCTCGGATTCCGCACCCGGACAATCAAGGGGCCGGACCGGACCTAGGCTTCGGTGCTTGCTTGCTCCATTCGACTCCGATGCACACTGCACGGGAAAGCACCGGGAAGCTTTGTGCCCGACGTGCAGCCCGGCCGCTTCGTCACCACGATCCGCTTCGTCAGTGAGCAACTGTCTGGCAATTGTGGGTTGCACATGCATACACTGGTACACGTACACGTCGCACAGTACAAGACCGTACGTGCGGGGCGGCAGAGTACGTATCCACTGTTGGGTATTCACACACGTCAGCGCTGCAGGGGTAGCTCTGGACAAACAGTCAAAGCGTGTCAGCGAGTGGGGCCTCGCCTCGCCTCTACAGTACATACAGCTGCTGCAGTGCAGCGCAGCGTTGCATTCATCACCAGATTCAGATGCAGGGCAGCGCAGGGGGCTGTTTTCTTTGGCTGCGACTCCGCCACCGTCATCATCGCGGCAGCAGACGAGAGCAGAGCAGCGGGGCCACTCGATCGGCCTCTCCGATCCGTCCGGCGACCAACCTCTCTCGCCGGCGGTCAAAACAGCCGGTAAAAACGGACGACAGATGCGCCGCCCCCGAGCCTGTGCCCATAGTTTTCACGCTGTTGTTCGGAAAAGTTTTCATCCAGCCTAATCATCACCAACGACACGTTTCGTGCCTACATAGTACAAGTAGCACAAGACACACAAACCGCAATAGCATCGATGCGAAACACTGCTTGCAGTGCAGCTCAAGCACAATGGCTGCAGTCAGTCTCGGACCAAATCATCATATTCATCACCATCATGGTCCGTTTCGTGCCTGCATAGCACAAGATGCACGCACGAACTGGCATCGATGCAACAATGCTTACACTTGCAGAGCAGTGCAGATCAAGCGCAATGGCTTCAGAGTATTCAGACCAAATCATCGTGCTCCCTTCATAGGCCGGACGTCCGTGCAGTGCAACGCAACAAGAACGATGACCACAGCTCGTACGTACCGATGATTCCAACACTTGTCAGGATGATGATGGTTGTCGCGGAGCTGATGGTCCTCGTATCCGTTGGCCCCAACAGCCCAAGGGCCAAAGCCGTGATGATGATGGCTGTTCGAGAAGGGATGACACGGCTCGCGCGGCCCGATCGATGTTTATTCCCTTGCAGCGCCCCAGCCGCTGATGAACATTCTCGCGACGCCCGAGGGAGATGCGATGCAGCGGAGTCGTCGGTCGACCAGGGAGGCTGATCGAGTCGTGTAGCACGTTTCTTCTCCTCTTTGTTGATCATCAGGCCCACGGAATTATTATTGCCCTTTCAGAGAGTCGGCCGTAGGCATAAGTATGAACTGTACTGCTGATGCTCCAGAACAGGGCTTGCCGGCTTGTCTCTGAGAGGCCGATACACTGATTCAGGCGTATTCAGTATCTACGGGGACAGTAATTGATCACTTCGAAACCCGATTGTACTCGTGTATTTGTTCAGTGATACTCCCACAGTAGCAAGGTTACGAGTAGTTGCATGATCTTATCTGACTAGTCACTAGGAGGGTACAACGATGCCATGGCGGGAATAAACCTGCTACTGTCACAGCAAGAGCTGCCTTCCAAATTCCTTCAACCCGTGCGTCTGAGCCTGAAATCATGATGCTTCCTCCTTATCAAAGCACAAGAACCATGACTCAGCTGATCCAGCGTGTCAATGCTGCAGGCTCAGCTAAAAACGCGGGAATGAGATCTACTGAGACGAGGAGAGCGGGATATGATACAGAGGGAGAGGGGTCCGAGGAGAAACCGGAGGTTCAGGTTCAGAGCTTGCAGACGAGGCCGTAAAATTTGTCCGAAACTCATGGTCCACGGGCCTGGCTCTGCCGATGGAATTATGAACCTGCTGGAACGAGGAGGCCAACGCAAACTTTGTTCAGCATCTTCAGATTGCTCCATTCACCGTCGTAGTACCTCTTCTTTCTTGCTGCTTCAATGCTTGCAGGTGAACTCCTCATCCATCAACTACCGTTGTGTACAATAAATTTGATGCGCCAAGCTGTGCACAACACTGTTTTTTCTTTCTTTCTGTAACATATATTTTAGTATTTATTTTCAGAATCTGCTGCACTTTCCGATCGTTTCTGCACACGTCATCTCAGAATGGAGCAAAAGGATTTCTGCACCCGTGCTCTCCACAAGGATTCAGGACCTCTGCTTCGGTGACTAAACTGAAATGTGAGTGCCATGACGAAAGCGTAGAGAGACACCATGAGTCCCTAGTGTTTCATTTTCGATCGGGATCTCTCTGATTCAACATTTGCACTGTTCGAACGGACGATAAAATAAAAGTTGATAATGCCCTGCACCAGGCACGGGCGCGGAGAAATTTACACGAAAGAGATGCTGATTTTTACCAGGATATCATCAGGTGAGTGCACTTGTCGAAATGAATGGCGCTTTACGCTCGCCAAACTGATACGTAAATGCTTTCTATAGTAAATGCCAAGCGGCAGCCGTAGCAATTGCTGGTTCCGAGAGGTCACAAAAGTTATGTGGCGGTTTCATTCATCGCGAGAGAACGTGACCGGGACAATTTACCTAGCACTGGCGCAATGGACACTCCACATGAATTAGCTGCAGTCGGATGAACGAGAATTACTTCTTTTTTTTTTTTGGAAAGAGCAAAGAGACGGATGGACGTTTCTGACTCCAAAGTCGAAACTGAATCATATAATTTTCAGATCCATGACTACCAAGTACCCCCTCTGTTCTAAAATACTTAGCATTCTGGTTCTGTGTTAGATTAATTAAACATTCTCTGAATCTGAACAACCTGTTTGTCCAGATTTATTAAACATTCTATGAATCTTGACACTAAAAAACACTCATAGAATGACAAATAAACTGAGATGGAAGGTATAGTATTTACTACAGTACACATAGGCTAATCAAGGCCTACCAATAAATTTGCCTCGTCAATTAGCCATGACTTCCGCTATTAGTTTCGCAATTAGCTAATGTTTTATGATCTTAATTTGCATCTAAACATTGTTTATTGTAGGCCTAAACTTTAGTCAGCGGGATCCAAACAGAACTCAAGGCATATGAAGGCAGAAGTAAAAGAAATGTATGTGGTTTCCTGTTTAGACTTAGGGTTTTTTTGGTAGGGTTTTTTCAACGGTTTCTCCAGCGGCTTCACGTGTTTTTCAACCAAAAAGGATGCTTCCTCAGGTGCTTCTCTTTAAAATAAGGAGGAAGCCGTATCCAAAAATAAAGTGAATCATGAAACCGCAAAATGGTAGCTTCACCAGCTTCTTTTCCCTACTACGTCTTCTTCTTTACATATTTAACTCTAAAAATAAGGAGAAGCTGCTGGCACCGCCGTTTTGCCAAATGTTTTATGCACAGCCCCAGACAAAGCCGGCAAAGCCATTTTTTCAGAGAAACCTCAGCCACAGCCGAAGCCAGCACAGCCGCAGCCCTACCAAAAAGGCCTTTAGAGGGGCACATGCCCTCATTCAAAAATGCTTCAAACATATTTCCACTATTTTTTAGTACTTAAGGTAAGATACTACAGGCATGTTTGGAGTCACGCCAGCGTTTGCCACGCCATGACGATGTCGGCCATATTAAAACGGACGCTGCTTGATTGGATGCATAGATACTTGACACAAAATATGTTGTGATAAAAACACGTCACACATGGCGTGGCAAGGTGTGGCCTGCATCCAAGCAGGCTCTACTGCTATGGCAACAAACGATGCAGGCTCTACTGCTATGGCAACAAACAAGTCTAGTACTCTAAGAATCGAATGCATACACAAAAACTCGACCTGCCGGAGGCGGTCTTACCCCCGACGGTATTTGCTTAAGGAGAAGAGCCTCTCACGCAGGCCGAGAAAACCTCCGAACCCCCTCCCTGATCCTACACAGGGACTCAGCTGGCCGTTGTGAGCTCCGACGCGAGTCTTTACCATGTGCTTTGACCCAGAGAAGGCGAGGGGATTTTTTTTTCGCACTGCAGATATTTCGCTACAGTGCGCACGCGGCACTGTAGGTGCTGCCGCTCGATCCCGGGCCGACAGGGGCAACGCCCCCGGGCTCTGGCCACTCGGGACAACGAGCATTGGCAATCGAATGCATACACATAAGGGATGCCACATAGTCAATTTCACGTAGAGGTGAAGTGCCCTCTTCACCGGCCCGTCACTGAGTAGCAGTATAGTTTTTGCTATGGTATTATTAGGGATATCTTTGGAGGGATCGATGTCGCTTTGGATATATGTGACTTTACATAGAAATATTGTGTAAGATGTTTGTCCTGGCTAGCTCATATGAGCGTTGTTTGGTTCGTCACAAACACATCTTATTTACCTTGACATGTCATGTTTCTTTTTCTTTTTTTCTTTTTGAGCACTAGGAATTTTTTTGAGACAGTTTCCGTTTCATTTCATGGGTCATCGTTCTTATATGACTAGATTTTTTTTTTTTTGAGGGGAATCTTATATGACTAGATAGACAGTAGACTGAGCGGGCCGTGCTGTTTGTACGAGGACTGGGCCGGTGACGGCGGCACTCAGCCGAGGGACGCTCGGCCTAGCAGGGAGAAAGGGCCCATGCTCGTGTCAGCTGATAGCTGAAGTTGCCCAGCCCAACCGAGCCCGTGACGACTGGTCATAGCAGATCAGAGTAGGACTGGCAGCGCGGTTTCTGTGAAGGTCGGACTGGTTCAACCTTCTTGTTGGTTTCTTGCTGTTCCTGACCAAAAACATTCGTGATAAAATCTGAAGAATTTCCAGTGAATCAAATCGTGTCCCTAGCAGTACATCTTATTGCAAAAAAAAAAAAAAAAAAAAAAAACTTCCTGACAGGCAAAAGGGTCAACAACAGTTTCTATTCACGGTTGCACGGCCAATGAACCGGTATGGTATGTGACACTAGCTCACCTGGACCAGCAGTCTGATCATCTGAACGAAGGAAACTGCCATCAAAAAAGGAAAAGGAAAAAAATGCCCAAACGATTTGCAGGAGTGCAGGACTGTTCCCACTTCTGCCGAATCAACCTTTCCCTGTCACTGCCCCACTTTATCCATCCATCCGTTCATCCATTACTGTGCCGGCAGCTTCCAAAGTCAAAAAAGGCCTCCTACGATCCCATCAGACACGAGGCCTCCGTTCTTCTTTCGTGCTCCCTTATCACAAACTGGGAACGCGTTTCTGGCCCCTGGCGTTGTCTGATCCCGTTGATTTCGTCCAATCCGGACCCACCGGACAGTGACCGCTCTGCAGTGGCGGTCGCCGTGCGTGCGCGCACGACGCGCCTGGTGTTCTGGAGAGGAGACTCGCAAGGCAAGCAGAGCAGTCGGCAACGCCAAGAGAGCCAACGAACACAACAATTCTTCGTTTCTTCTTCTTCGTTTCTTCCACGGTTTATTCGTCTTCATCTGTGCCTGACCTGTCTCGCATTGTCTCTTGAGCTTCGTCATGGCGCCCACGCCTTTGTCTTGCAGCTGCTCAGTCCGCTCCTGCCCGTATGTCGTCTTCTCCAGATCATCACCACCTGAAATTTTACTTAACTCAGGAAATCAGAATCTGAATCATCTTGGATGACTGCCACCAGTCCGCAGATCATGTGGCGTGGACATGGACATGGTTTGGAGATCATGTGTTGTGGACATGGTTTGCGTTGCGTACCAAACGGGCATGTGCTCCCCCCATGTGCACGGATCTCCACGCATTATTACACGCAACGAGGTAGAGACAACCTGAACGCGACCACTGCCAATGATTGGGCGTTCTGTCTCCTCTCCGCCGCATGTGCGCCAGGGGAGCAACTGCTCGTAGTGGTGGAGCCCCCGCGCCACCAAACGCCGGCGGCCGCCTCCGCCGTCCACCTTTGACCTTGCAACCTCCGCGCCGCCGCAGCTTTGGTACGTGCGGAGCCCAAGCATCTATTGCGACAGGTTTAGCAGAAGATCGTGCATGCATAGAAAGGGTCAAAGAGACTGCCAAAAAAAAAAAAAAAATCCAGCAAGCTTTGAACATAAATGTAACAAGCATGCAGAGATGATTTCGCCATGAATTGTTATCATGATCCTGTTGATCTCGCAAAGTAGCTCGTTTCATTGCCATTGTTCCATCTATCATGAGTTTCAAGATGACAAAAAATGCAAAAGAGAAGACGAGAAGAATCCTCTGTTCTTCTTGGTCTCGATGCTATCATCGCTTTTGCAGCTATAATCCTACCGACATATTTACACAACTTTTACAACCCAAGTCGGAACACCAAAAAGGTCGATTCTTTCTGTTCTAACTCCTAAATACACCAGTCACCAGAAAATGGAGAAGAAAGCAACGAAGAAAAAAAGAATCGAACGCAAAAAGGTTCTCGTCGCCGGCGGCGTCACCGTCCGAAGAGCGCCCCGACGAAGCCGAGGCAACCCATCAGCAGGCGGCAGAGCGGGCCGCGCCTCCGACGCCGCCGCCGAGCCTCCTCCCTCGCCGACGGCGTCAGCTGCAGGTACGCGTACGCCGCGTGCTTCACCAGCGGGTGCCGGATCATGTGCACGTCGCCGCAGCTCGCCGTGGCTCCTGCCTCGCCGGGCGACAACGAGCTGGCCTTCACGTACTCCGGCGACGACATGATGTCCCGGAGGCTGGTGTACCCGCGCGAGCCGCCGCCGCTGCCGCCGCCGCCCTTGGGGATCTCGATCTCCGGCGGCGCCCACCGGCCGCGCATCCCGCCGGACACGCGCTTCACCGGGCGCCAGTGCCGGAGCTCGAAGTCGCCGTTGCCCAGCGACGCCCGGCGCCGGTGCCGCTGCCGCGACGGCGACTCCACCACCGCCGTCACCATAGCGCGATCGGAGAGGTGGAAGTGGTAGTAGAATCGAAACGATCAGCTCGCGCGAGCCGGAAGAGAAGAGGCCGGGGTGGAGAAGAGAAGATTTCTTATTGGAAGAGAGAGAGAGAGACACCCGGAGAATATAAACGTGCCGGTTTAAAGTTCGCGAAATATTCGCTCCTTGCGCAACGGGCCCACGCTGCAGTCGGACATGGCGAGCATATCTTTTGGAGATATAAAAATGAGTAAATTCCGGGAAACAGGTAGGACGACGGGAATGGAATTTTCAGACGGGCGGCTCGACGAGCGGCGATGCTGGGTGGTGGGACCCGCAATAATTGTTGCGTCCACGTCAGCTCGGCCACGGCTTTTCTGTTTCATCTACCGAGGTGTTTTGTTTTCTTGAATTCCTCTTCTTTTGCATGTTTGTCTTTGAAAGTAGTATACTTTGCTTGGTTGATCTCATGTTTAAAAGGAAGTAGATTTTTTTTTTTTGCGAGACAAAAAGAAGTACTCCCTCCGTCCCATAATATAAGGGATTGGAGGGGTTTGAATTTGTCCCAAATTATAAGGGATTGAAGGGGTTGGAGTGGGTCCCACGTCGAGATTCTTCTCTTCCCACCCGCTGCCCAGCGAAATCTTATCCTCTCACGCGTCTCCCTCTCTCTCCCTGATCCATCGCCATTGACATCTGGGAGCTCGAGCTCGAGCTCGCCCCAACACGGTGGTGCCAACCCGCCCAAGCCGAAGCCACGGCGCGAGCCGGGGAGGCGGGCAGGGGGCAAGGTCGCGGCCGCCGGCGAGAGCGTGACCGGGTCCCGGTGGCGAGGGCGCGGCCGCCGAGGTCGCGGTGGCCCGGCGAGGGTGGCGGCGCAGGCGGGGTGGCGGCAGCCGGGCGAGAGCGTGGGCGGGGTGGCGGCGGCCCAGCGAGGGTGTGGGCGGGGTGGCGGCGGCCCGGTGCAACTTGAAGCTCCTAGTCACGCCCACCAAATCCGCCGCCATGGCCGCCAGCTCGTCTGAGTTGCGGCGGCGTTGGGCGAGCTCGGGCGCGTCGGCGTCGAGGAGTTCGTGGCGGTGGCGCGGGAGGAGTCAGGGCGAGCGCAGGCGGGGCGCGAGGGCGCGTCGGCGAGCTTCGTACGAGCCGCCTCCCCATCGGGCGCGGCGGCGCAGGCAAGGCTCGCCGCCTGCTCTTGTGTCGGCTGTCGCCAAGGCGAGGGTGACCTTGGGCGGCCTGCAGCGGAGGCGAGTTCGCGGGAACTGCGGCGATTGTTGCTTCGAGAAGACGATGAGCTGGATGGTTGGGAACTCGATGGTGGGAGACAGAGCAATAATGATGAGGGCATTTTCGTCTTTTTATTCTTCTGTTCTTTTACTCGGGAGCTCCCCCGATCCCTTATATTATGGGACGGAGGGAGTAGATATTTGTAACCTCTATGCAATTCACGTACTATGACTCTGCATTGTCAACTTCTCACCGTTCATCCAAACTTCATAGTGGATTTGAAACCGTGCGATCAAAATATATAGTCTACCAACAAGCTAGCCGTATGTATGGCACAACGATGCGTAAAATATAACGTTTTTGTGCAGCAAAACAAAGAGATGTGTTTATATGAGTTACGGGTTAACATGTGTAATGTAATAGTAAACAACGCATAGGAACAAGTAGCTACTTCCTCCGTTCATTTTTATAGAACGTTTTAGCTTCCATCACTGGAACCAAGGCAAACCGAGTCACACACCATGCTGCACTCTGCCCAAGCCAGGTCGCACTCTGCCCAAGCCAAACTCAGTCCAGCAGCTCTGCACTCCATCCAGGAGCCCACGCTAGGCCCATTGTCAGTGAGAGAGAGAGTAGTTCGAGTGGTGATTTTTAACAGATGCTTGGATGGCATTGAAAGCTGCTGGAGGTGAAACCGCGTGAAGTTTGCATGGGGAACCGCGGACGCCTTATATTTTGGTAAAATTTGATGGGGCTAAAACGCCCTATAATATTGAACGGAGGGAGTACAATTCTGAAGCCCAGAAAGTGTTTCATTCCCACTATGTTGATTTCTTTGTGACGCATTCTTACGATGAAAATTACTGCAGCATGGTTTTATATAGTAATCAGTGGTGCTTGAATTCTTAGAAACATCACCCTATAGTACAACTTGTTTGCTATATGGTGGCAAGTGTACTTGCAAAACCCATATGTATTTCTTATTCTGAGATATCATTGAAGTGGAAAATTCATAAGGAGTATTCACATCAATTTTACTTCTGTTTGTGTACATAGAAAGTGACGGCCAGGTGCAAAAAAACAGAACCTTAATTCGTAGCGGGCTCTTCTCAAGAGTACTCCCTCCCTCCGGATGTATTATCTGTAGTCATTCAGACGACGCGTCCAATTCATTTTTTAACTGCATGGACTGTGATAGTAATTTTCAAACGGAGGGAATAGTATTTCTCATGCATGCTTTTGTTGCCTATGACATTGTTTATGGTGTAGTGTATTTGACAGGGTAACACATATTATTATTCATCATGTTGGTGTGTTAAGAAAATTCTTGAGAAAAAATAATGGAAACTACTATATTTGCTTATATCTGCGAACGTCAGGTGCACCTACAAAATACATATTTTCTCTTGTTTTGAAATATGATAGTCGTAGAAAACGACTGCGATGGCTATGCTCTGGCTACACAATTTTCTTCGAAAGAAAGTGATAGCCACGTGTACAATAAAGAAATTCGTTAAAATTTTGAAGTGTAGCTTATGGAGACAAGACGCGTTCAATTTCAAAATATGGTCGTGGGGCAACTGGAAATCCCTCTCGTGAGATTGGATGGATAGATACAATTATGGTTGGTGGCTCTTCACCACAACTGCGACGAAACTGTACTTGCAGAGCAAGATCATGACCTCACAGGCGCCATTTCCCATTTTTATTTGCAGCCCCAAACTGATGGGACCCTCAAACCGTCAATCTAATTCACCAAGTATCTTTTAGATAAAGGGAAATTTATTTCATCAAGTAAATGAAAACATCCCGGTCTCTCCATTTTTCAATAGATTTAACCGTTCATTATTACAACTTTTCACTATGTGTAGACTCCGTCTACACCATAGGACAGAAAGCAACTCATCAAACAAAAGGTGTAAAGATAGTAATAAGTTCATGTTAACACAACCTATTACTAAATCTCCATCCATTCTTGGCGAATATATCCATTGTTACCACCTCCAAAAGTCGGCATGCATGTAGCATGAAAGTTCTTCCATCATTCTTTTGGAATAATGCCCATGTTCTCATCCAATACGTGCCCCTGTAGATTACCTGCATAGAAGTTATTGCTCTTTGGAATAATTCACCAAGTATCTATTGCTCTTTGGGAACTCTGATTATTTTGTAACCTATATTGACCGATTATTAATTATGGTCACTCTCATTTCATATGCTCGACAAGATGACCTGATACTTGGTGGGCTTATTAGAACTTGAAATCCTCTACTAGGATGAAAGGTAAGCGATTGATAATGATAGATTGATGGTGCGCGTTGTTATCAAGTTTTTTTTTTGATGCAAACTGGAGGGGTCTCCCCCTACAGCATTTTATTCATAATAATAAAAGAATGTCCGAAAATAAAATACAGACCAAAGTGGCCAAAAATAGAGAAAAAGAAAAACCACCAAGAAAGAAAAGAAAAAGAGGAGACTATTCCTTGTCCTGGATTCATTGTTTTAACAGTTGCACATGCCTTGCCTTCGCTCTATGGACAACCATTTTGAGCTCCCTGAAAAATTTCCGTACACAATTTTCCACTGTTGGATCCACACCATTGAATATCCAGTCATTTCGTGTTGTCCATATGCTCCAGAACATGAGCACCAGAATTTCCATGAAGAAAGGAACATTCAGTCTTCTTTTTAGATATTTGACTACCTGCAAGTGATTCATATGTTGTGGTATATTGATCCCAATTCTTCGCCAAGCAGCCTTAGCAAAATTGCATCTCATAAATAAGTGACGAAGTGTCTCCTCTCGCTGCCATAAGCACAATTCACACACATACGAATCCAAGTGCATTTTCCTTCTTTTGAGCATTCCCCTTGTGTTAGCTCTGTCATGCAAGAAAAGCCAGAAGAAAACTCTGTGTTTAGGTTGGCAAGATGAAGACCATATCCATTTGAATGCTGGATGCACTGGCCTATGTCCAATTAAAACTTTATAGGTTCTGGTGGCTGAATATTTGACATGCTTTCCCTGCTGTAACCAATTATCCTTTTTATCACATATTTGAAGATTTTTTGTTATCAAGTTTTAATGAGCAGTCATGTTGAATCCTCTAGGATGAAAGATCTGCACAGTTTGACCACGCGGATAGATGGTGTACGCTGGTTTTATATGTCCTAGTTCAATCGGCACCACTGATTTTCTTGTACTAAAAGGAAGTCACTTTAATTCGAACTGAAAAACATACTTTGGGAGTTTGTAACGACGAGAGGAGGCACAGGCGACACTATAGTCGTTGCATTTGCCGGCCGTTTGGGAGAAAATACTTGGTGGTTTTGTCAAAAAGGGACCAACATTTTTCAGCACAAGTGGACTCGAGATGTTCCAAATGAAAGTTCTGCATCATCTATTCATCTGTTCAGCTTTACATTGAATCTGCGGCGGGAATTTGCAGGAGACACCGATCGGATCGAATGGAAGGCTTGTCTGTAGCACTAGCCGAGCAACAGTGGCAGGCAAGGACGACAAAACGACCATCTTTTACTCCTCCATGCACGGACAGTGTGTCTGTCATCCAAAATCACCTGATAGACTGACGTGCACTACGCATCGTTTCAGACGAGAAAAAGGAGCTCCCAAATTGTGCATCCGTGTTGATTAATAGTCGTATGTCAGAGGATCAGTGAAAGGAGTTTTGACCTAGTGGTTAAGGCATCTGAGTAGCATCTTTGAGATTCTGAATTTAACTTTGGTGGGAGCGAATTTTCTAGGATTTAACGGCATTTGTGCTTACAGCAGTAGGTGACATGGCTGTCGACAGCGATGCGTCAGTGGTGACTTCGTCAATCTGAAGGATTTGCTGGCTCAGTCTTCGAAGATGCTCATTAGGGTAAAATTTGCGTATATGCGTTCATAGAGGTGAGTGTGCGTGAGTGTCTGTATTGTCCTGTGTAATAAAAAAAATGTCAGAGGATCAAATACGTTACTCTTCTTTCACTATATTATTACTTGGGGTCGTGAATACAATTTTCTTTCAACAAGGTTTGATTAGATCTAACTGAGAACTACTACAGAATAGAAATCGATTCCAATACGAAATGGACGAGTAACGATCATGACAAGAAGAACCTAAAACAGTACTCTCAGTGTAGGCCGCAGATTCGGAATATCTGATAGTGATAGTGGACTTCAGCAGGATTGCAGGTCGGAATGCGCTCCGAATCTGAAATGGCAACATGACGCTGCTTTCCTATGCGAG